>OZ020604.1:181656896-182874841 GCA_963971545.1 Philophylla caesio | reverse complement strand
TTTGGAGACAAACCGGTTTCGGCGTTGTGCCATCTTCAGTGTCAAATTTCGTTCTGTTTGTTTTGTTTTGTTCTTGCCATTATAAATGAGCTGGAGAATATCCTTCTTAATATAAAAAATGAGCCTTTCTATGAAAGCGATGTTTATAATAGTAACGACAAGCAGCTCGCAATTGTCCAAAAATCGGTAGGCAAAAAATTTATCAGAAGGCTTAGTAAAAGAAATTGAAAGTGTTTATAATGAGGCTATAGAGGTTATGTCCAACCAACAAGTGTTGAGGCGCAGCAGTGCTTCTCCATTGTACATTTTAAATACAACAAATTTAGGTTTAGGTTGGAGGATAACATACTTAGGCTTTTATTTGTTTAAGATTGCATTTTGATCAAAATAAGAAATAATTCTGCCTCGTTCAAAATGGAATGGGTGATGTATTTAATTTTTACTTGATGTATTTCTTTATTTACTGAATGGTTATATGTAAATTTTTAACGCTGGTCTGAAACACTGATTAAAAATAATGTTACTTCATGTTGGTGCATTTGCTTCTGTACCAAAAATGTAAATATATTTCTACTTGAACGGGAGTTATCATATTAACTACTTATCATCTGAATATTATCCTATTGAAAAAGCGATAGCTAATAAAATTTTACTACTACTGAGGCCGTTATTTTTGATCGAAACATTGCATACTTCTGTAGAAAAGTAAAAATTATTAAATGCTTTACGTAAATATTGTTAATGTGCTATAAAGTGTGTTCCTCTTTCTCTAAGTTTAAAATTCAACAACGCACCTAATGAAAATAAAATTGTTGCTTTAATAGCTTTCCAAGTGCGAAAATTTTACTATAAAATATAATATCTTATAAAATAAAGCATATTTGTATATTCGTACATTTATGTTTGTGTGTATCAACTTGCGTCGTTCAGCCTGTCGTCTGTTGCCAAGACTCACCACTGAGTGCCATTTAATTGTCAACTTAATTAAAACAACAACTAAATGATTGCATATACAAACATGTATAAAATAAATGCTGGCCATTTACCTACTAAACAGTGGCGAGTGGCGAAATATTAATTTCTGACGCCGCGACAACAAGAAAGAAAGCGAAAGCAAAAGCAAATGCAGAAGCAAGAACATCATTGGCCGATTACTCAGTTTTGGCGTGTTTTGGGTGCGAGGAGCAGCGTCGCCAGAGTGTCACTCAACTATTTCTTTTTGCGTAAACTATTTTTTTTTTTTTTGAATATTCGAGTAATATTTACTGTACCAAATTTTTATTTTATTTCTTTCTAAGATTTTACTTTCAACTATCTTGCCTTTGAATTGCTTTAAATTTTATCTACTTTTATTTATTTGACCTAAATATCATACTTTTGTCAACTTGGTTGTGGGAACCGATTTTCAATTGAATTTATGAATTTATCGCCTATAATAGTTTTTAGATTTTATATTTTTGTTGTAAGAAGTAGATATTTGATAGAAAAGGCATAAATACTTTTTAATGCGATGAGTTAAAAGTGGCTTGACGAAATTTCATATTCTAAGAACTAAACGAAATAAATAATTTAATGTGCTGTCGATTAGCAAGAAATTTGTTTTAGTAAATAACTGGGAATTTATTTATTTGGAAAGCGGACATTTCTTAAATACAACATAAGTGTATGCATGTGTACGTTTATTCGCAAGTTTTCAGCTGAAAATATTTTATTTTCGTTCATATATATTTATATTTTCATTACAAAGATTTTTAAAAATAAATTGTTTTTGTTTTTAAGTTCATATACTAAGTATGTATGTTGTTTAAAAAATATATTGTTGCAACATATTAATCTATTGAGAACAAAAATTAGACCGGATTAAAAAATTCCTAATTACGAATGGTTGCAGTTTTAGTCTGAAATCTAGGAAGGAAATTTTTGATGGTGAATTTTCAAAAGTCAATGCTTACATTCAACCATTTGAAACTGTCACTTCATTGTATGTACTAAAATTAAATGGGCTCCAAAACTGCAAACTCTTAAATATCATTTTTTGAAGTGCGAAATTTTAATGCAAATTTTATTGAATTGTTACATATTTTGTACAAAGTTTTAAGCTTGTCCTTACACGTTTTTCGTTAGATATTGAACTATATTTTATTTGAAAAATATTAGAAACTAAAATTGGCGAATCAACGAATTGTTCACGTTAATGGTGTATTTTTCATTTAAGAGAACATTGTTGTTTTAAGCAAAGTTTAAATTGGGAATTTACCAAGTATACTTAATATATGGGTACTAGGGATGTCAATTTTCGGCATTTCGGGATTTTCGAGATCTGAAAACGAAATCCCGGTACAATCCCGAAGTTTACGAAGTTTTGATTCGAATTTTTAATTTGCCAAAAAATGTAACACGGCTGTAATCGCAAGTATACAAAATAACATAAATATAATAAAGAAAAACGATTTGTTGTAATTCATTTATGTTGGTATCTATAGGTCTTTTCAAGAAAAAAAAAATTAAATAAACATAACATATTTGGTAAAGAAGCAAATGCACCTACTTAAAGTAAAATTATTTTTAATCACTGTTTGAGACCAATATGAAATATTAATATATTACCATTCAGTAAAAAAAGTAAAAAAAAACATCACCTTTGTCCATTTTAAGCGAGGCAGAATTATTTCTTATTTTGATCAAAATATAATCTCAAAGAAATAAAAGACTTAAGTGTGTTATCCTCAAACCTGTACATAAATTTGTTGCATTTAAAATCTGCAGTGGAGAAGCACTGCTGCGCCTCATCACTTGTTGGTTGGATTGTCGATAAAAAGCTAAATGCTTTCTGTAGGACATAGCCTTTTTATCGCCTCATTACAAAAACTATCAATTTATTTTACCACGCCATCTGATAAATTATATGCTTTTCGATTATTGGACAATTGCGAGCTGCTTGTTAAAACTTGATGCAATTTATCTTTGAGACTTTCTGCCTTATCCACTTCAGGCACCTCGTCGTTAGTTCTATTAGCATCGCTTTCATAATGAGGCTAATTTTCTACTCGATTGGGATATTATCCAGCTCATTTATAATGGCAAGGACAAAACAAAGCCTTTAGGTAGTTAACATGCTGTGTTATTTGTCGACTAATAACTCTCTGAATTTGGAATGTCTGAATTAGGTATCCCGGCAAAACTTATACGGCTATGCAAAATGACGTTGAGCAACACCACCAGCTCCGTCAGAATTGGGAAGAACCTCTCCGAGCCGTTTGATACCAAAAGAGGTTTTAGACAGGGTGACTCTTTGTCGTGCGATTTCTTTAACCTGATGCTGAAGAAGATAATTCGAGCCGCAGAACTAAATCGGTCAGGCACCATCTTTTATAAGAGGGTGCAGCTGCTGGTGTACGCCGATGACATTGACATCATCGGCCTTAACGACCGCGCAGTTAGTTCTGCCTTCTCCAAACTGGATAGCGAAGCAAAGCGAATGAGTCTGGAGATGAACGAAAGCAAGACGAAGTATCTCCTGTCATCAAATAGGAAGTCGGCACATTCACGACTGGGATCAAACATCACTGGTGACAGCTATAACTTTGAAAAAGTAGAGGACTTCGTTTACTTAGGAACCAGCATTAACACCAATAACAGCGTCAGCCTTGAAATCCAACACAGAATCTCTCTTACCAACAAGTGCTACTTCGGACTGAGTAGGCCATTGTACAGTAAAGTCCTCTCTCGACGGACAAAAACCATACTCTATAAGTCGCTCATCATGCTCGTCCTATTGTATGGCGCAGAAGCATGGACGATGACAACATCAGATGAGAGGGCTCTTGGGCGAATACCGCGTACGATAGAACGATGAGCTGTTCGAGCTGTACAAGGACATAGACATAGTGCAGCGGATTAAGAACCAGCGGCTCCGCTGGCTAGGTCACGTCGTACGATTGGATGAAATAGCTCCAGCCCTGAAGGTTTTTGCCGCGGTAACCGCTGGTGGTAGCAGAGGAAAAGGAAGACCTCCTCTGCGTTGGAAAGACCAAGTGTGCATTATATCAACTGCGGTGGCTTAAAGGTGTCTCTTTTTATTTAGGCAGACGCAAATTGCTCGGTTTGCAAAGCCTTGAAGATATACGAATGTATTTTTCATTATTATTCGTGTACAATCTAGCACACACTTAAACATAAATTGTAATGAATACCGAAAATTGATACATTTTCATACTAATCACCACGATATCAGACGGGTACGTTTATTCGAAGACAAAGTCCTTAAAACAAACTATGCCTTTAATGAACCAATGGTAAGATACATTCGGTTCTGCAAGAAATATACTTCCAAGGCTGTAGCCTTGAATAATGATATACCAAAAGTTCTTTCCACACTTTGTTATGTACGTATTTTTCAACTTTATGAATCAATTATAATTATCAACAATAGTTTGACACACTTCTGTAGTGTAAAAATTTGTACACACATAAATCAATCATTTTAACGTGACAATAAAAATCGTTATTCTAAATAGGGTATTATGTATTTATAATCAAAAATGAGAATAATTACTAAAAGAAATTATTTACTAATTTGACAGATCTACAATCTACTACCCCTACCTAGATCACATGATCACTTCTCTGAATTCGAGATTTAAGGGAGAGTTTTTGAAAATTTTGCCTTTAGAGGGACTCATTCCAGCACATCATTCTAAACATTTGATCGTTGAAATTGTGAGTGCTTCTTAAATTTGCGACAATGATTTCACATGAACTCTGATATTCTCTCCTATGGCATCAGTATTGCCAAACAGACGGTTTTAAAACAGCTGAAACGGCAATTGACGTCTCGCAAATTTAAGAATAAAAAAAAATGACGTTCCTTTTTTCCAAACATTTATATACTGTTCCTGTGACTTCAGCCACAGCGGAGCGAACTTTTTCATTGCTGAAACGTCTTAAGAACTATTTATGGTTTGGCATTAGACAATGTTCATAAGAATACTGAAATTTCAATGGAAGAGATAGTAGACACAGTTTTCAAGCTCAAGCCTAGACATCTTGAAACTTTGGATTGGGCAATGGGCATAGTTTTAGCATAGTTCACGAGAGATTGACGTCTATTTTCATGTGTATAAATTCTAATTTTAATATTCAATCATAGTCGATTACTTGAATTTATTGTACGAATTTTATTTAATATATGATATAATATCGACTACGATAACATGAATAGCCTATTTTAAATTTCTCACTCCAGCCCCTCCCGATTCCAAATCCTCAATTCCTCACTATATGTATGTATGTAAATTACCAGCAGTGGGTGTTTAATAATTTCCTTTCACATCACTACACAAACTAATTTAGCCAGCAACAATGTGTAAATTTCATAAATATATGCAAATCAACATTTACATTTAATATATACATATTTGTATTTATACGAGTATGTATGTACATATTAATATCGTTGAATGTGTGATCGTGTACGCCAGCATGACGGGGCGTATGAGTGTCATTGGTTAGACAAGTTCCTCCAGTGAGGTGCGGCAAAGGGGCACTTGTCTGACAATGTCCGTTTGTTTAATTGCTGCGCTGACGACGTACACAACGATGACGGTAATAGTGGCAACAACAACCAGATTATTGCAACAACAACGTTCCTACACATTCACATGGCTGTGATTAAAGCGTTGGCGTCGCCACTGTCTACCTACTTTAGGTGTCGTTAATTACACATACCACCAATCATTGTCCCACCATCCTCATCCACCTTCACAGAGGGATCATTGCGGCCATCTAGCATACAAAGATACTCCTTCGTAAATACATATATTCGTAGATACATAAATACATACATACATGTGTCCCAAACGCTGATGTTAGCCGCCACCATTGTTGTTGACCAACACTTGTTGGCCTCCTTTGTGTTGACACTTATTATATTTAATTAAAAGTAAATTTTACATTTTGCACTCGGCAAAAAAATCTAACAAATGCAAATGAAAATGCAAGTTGTACAAATTTCTCAATTTCTATTTCATTGCTTAGTGGCCGCTTTTGATGATATTTTTGCGTGTAATTCTGAAAAATTGTCCATGGAATTACTAAGTGCCACCAAAAGCACCACGTCAACGGCATCCGCTGCAATAGCAACAGCAACGACATTACAATCTTGCAAGTGGACACTTGGACAACTTACATTTGTTGGTAGTTCAAATTATTGTCAGGCATTTACGTTGCTGCCCCTTTTGGTTGCCCCACAAGCGCAATTTGCTCCTTGGCTTGTGCTCTTTCTGTCAAAATTTTTGCTATTTGATTGCCTTCTCCTTCTCGTCCCACACACACACACACGCACATGTTGTTGTACTTGTTGTCGACCATTTGGAGTAAACGCCACTCATTTTCAATTGCCAGCGCTTAGTTCAATGGGACAAGTTAATTTCTTTTGTAAAATGTGTTGCACAAAAATATCTGCTGCACTACCAACACTTGGCACTGCTAGCATCAGCAACAACAACAACAAATAGTACAAGTAATCTTTGACTATTTCCTGTCTTTTGCTGTGGCAGTTTGTAGTGCAATTTGGTTGATAGAATATTCGAGTTGCTTACTCAGCGACGCATGAATGAAACATCAAGAAATGGAATAAAATGATAAATGATCCTTGAGGAATGTTGAGTTATTTGCTAGCAGCACTTGGGTAGACAAATTGCTTGCGGTATGGAGTGCGTGTTTGTGTGTATAGCATGTGGCATGCCGCAAGCTCATGCGAATTCTATGCTGCTTGCAATTGGCATACTTATGTATGTACTTACTCATATGTGCGTGCATATGTGCTAGGATTTGTATAAAATTTATTTCTATGCACTTTTACACAGATTTGTTTGAACACTTTTGCTGAAATTCCGCTTGATTTATACATACAATCCGCAACGACAATAATAGAAAACAAGCATCATAAAATCTTTGAGTACTTAGTTGTCACTTGGCTGCGACTTATAGTACTTACTAAATGTAAATGTTGAGTTTTCATTTTTTTTGTGTCGAAACTTTCATGTAAAATGTACAACCAAATATTTTCCATCTGTATGCAAATGCGTTATGCAATTTTTTAATTCTGCAAAATAAAATTTCCATCCGGTTTATAAACATTGAAATTTATATGCATTCCACACTATTTTAATTGATCAAAAACTACTTTTGCGCGTCTATTTCGGATATGTTTTAGAGGAGGACCATGATTCAATCATACAAGGTTGGATAATTAGGCAGTTGTCTCACTCTTGCACGCTGCGTTAAGGTAGCTTGTGTTGCTCTCTTTTAATTTAAGAAAAAAAATGTTATCAAACACGTGGAAATTAGTATTTTTCGTGTGAAATGGCAACAGTGTTGCCCGCCATTTAGTTTTTAAATTATTTCAGCATGCCCTACATTAAATAACCGAATTGACGGCATTCTCGCACGTAGCCTTGCCTATCTAGCAGCGAGCAGGAATTGAAATTTTTTTTTTTGCATCTATGAAATTGATTGGACGTTGGTTCGATTCCCGGCCAGGTCAGATCATTTTGTTTGATATTTTTTTTCAAAGGAAGCATTTTATGTTTTTTAAAAGTTACTGTATAAAAAAATAATAATATATATATATATAAATATAAACAACCATAAAATTATACAGTTAAAATATCGAATAGAAGAACATTTATTAGTATTTTTATTAGTTTTGACTAACGTCTTTACTTGATTTCTAACAGATGTATATCAATACAAGTTCCGTTAATTTTTTGGCGAAGGTATTGTGTGGTGTTTTTCATATAAAAAAAATATGTTTCCTACAACAAATGTTACATTTTTAGTGACTTGAATCTTACAAATTTATGATCTACAAAAATGGTAATTATATTTTTAAACAAGTTTGAAATTGTAATGAAATATGTATACAATCCTGGTAACTGTGCTTTTAATATAATAATAATAATACTTTTGGCGCTTACACTATATAGCTCAGTGTTTGGCCGAGCTTCGCCTAACATTTGTGGTGGGCTTTTAATAGATACCTCTTATTTTGGTTGCTAAAATTGATATTGAAATAAAGAAAAACTTATTATCAAAATTTTCCAAATGTGATAGTTCTTTTTTCTGCATGTAAAAACATTAAAAAAAGGTTGAAATCACATTGTTTTTGTTAACAAAATCTGTAAAAAATTTTTGCTTCTAAATCACACTTGCGTTTTTTGTTTATATAGTTTTTTGTATAAGGTGCTATCTATATACATACATGCGTGGTTGTATATTCGGTTATATTATATTAAATTGAAATATCAAATTTCTGCAAAAATGTTTCATTCTATGTACAAACCGCATTTCGCTACTAGTTACCTACTTTTCTACTACCTTTGGAGAGATTGTTTAGCATTCTGCAGGGCGCAGAATTGGCATTAGGGGAATTCGGGATCTGTTATATTCGTAGTAATATTTAGTATTTTTACAACGAATTCATATTTACACAAGTATATCGCGAGCACACCATGTTGTAATATCTGTCTTCGTGTCGTTGTAAAATTTCCCGAACGGTTGATTTACGAATGCATACATGTTTTTGGCATTTTGTTAATCCCGGGATTTTCACGATTTGAAAACAAAATCTCGGTATGTATTTATTGGTCATTTCAAGAACAAAAAAAAAATAAACGTAAAATGTTACACACATACAAAATAGATTATACTTCAAGTACACTTGGGCTAACAGAACACATGGCGAGGTTGACTTCTACTTAACGCAATTCCTGAGCGGACACGGTTGTTTTAAGGCATACCTGTTTAAGTACAAACACGACAACAACCCATAATGCGATATATGCCATGGCGACGTAGAAAATGTATACCATGTATTTTTTGTGTGCCCCCGTTTTAGTCGCCAAATGAATGTACTGAGGACTACAATTGGTGGGGTGCTTGCACCGGAGGCCATCAACAGTCACATGATGATAGGTCTTAGTGAATGGACATCAACCAGCGATGTAATTGCTTCAATCTTAAAACAACTTAGAGGCCTGGAGAGACAGCGGCGAGCGAACCATTAAGCTACCACAGACCACGTGCTCAAAACAGGTTGCTCGGAATCTCGTCCATTCCGACAGCTAAAGAATCCAACGATAGCGATGCTCGGAACCCCGTCCGTTCCGACATTCCCCAAAATGAGAAGCTCTCTATCAGACTGCTCAGAATCTCGTCCATTCTGATAGCCCCCAGACAGATAGGGAGGGTGCTGCTCGGAACCTCGTCCGTTCCGACAGCCCTTTAAAAATATAAGTGTCCGATTAAAAATACAACAACTTTATAGACCTGGCGTCCAGACAATAATAAATAAAAAGCCAACTAGTGCAGTAGTCAACAAACTAGTGCTTTTGGGTCTTCTTCCCTAGACGAAGCCTATCAGCGAGGCTGCTCGGAACCTCGTCCGTTCCGACGGTCGCACTTATTCAAAGCAACGGCTAATAAATACTCTTCCATACTAAATGCTCTTAATGAAGTCTGCGGCAAGATAAATAGATGCAGCAACTATGGAGTCAAATCAAAATATGGAAAACTATCTGTGATGTAATAGCTGAAGCAATGAAGAGGTTGAGCACTCTCACCAGACAACAGCGTCGCAGCGGCGACTATTCGCCTTTCCTCCCCATGATGTAATGCTTGACGGCAGTCCCAGATTTATCCTGTTTTCAAAGGGCCACTCGAGAGTAGTGTGCTACCACAACGCCCCTGAAAAAAAAAATATTTGGTACGGAAGAACCACTGCTGCGCCGCAACACTTCTTGGTTGGGTTGTCGACAGTAAGTTAAATGCTTTCTGTAGGACATAGCCTTTATCGCCTCATTACAAAAACTATCAATTACTTTTACCAAGCCTTCTTTCTGATAAATTGTATGCCTTTCGATTATTGGACAATTGCGAGTTGCTCGTTAAAACTTGATGCAATTTAGCTTTGAGAATTTCTGCATTATCCACTTCAGGCACCTCGTTGTTAGTTCTATTAACATCGCTTTCATAATATGGCTCATTTATACTCGAATGGGATATTATGCAACTCATTTATAATGGCAAGAACAAAACAAAACCTTAAGGAAGTTAACAAGCTGTGTAATTTGTCGATTGCGAACTCTCTAAGGCTTTGTTTTGCCCTTAAAAGGGGAATTTTTAAGAATGACACACTATTTGAAAAATAAATGGGTATTCAATTCTTTGTGTTCTACAATTCCGGGATTTGAATAGACTTATCCCGGGATATTTTGGAGCTAAAAAAGGCCGGGATTATTTTATTACATATAATTGTAAGAATCAAATTGCTGAGGTAAACGATAAATTTCAATACACATAAATAAATATCTATTTATTCGACTAACGTTTGTGTATATGAAAACTTACACGTTCTACGGCTCATCTTTTTTGTTGCGATCAGCTGTGAGAAATGTACTTAAGAAAACCCACATTTACAGCAGGGCCCAACCATTGTAAATATTTGCTTGCACTGTTGTATTTGAAGTGAAACGTATATTTTATTGTTGGATTTTTACTACTTTTGCTATAAAAACCATAGCTACCAGGAATACAAAATACAATGGCAAATTCTATTTATAATTACTGTTCTGAAAAATGTTGCCAAAGAGTTCAAATATGTATAAAACAAAGAGTTATGGTTAGATATATTTCATTTCATTTCATTTGTTTAGCTAGCGATTGGTATAATAAGGTTTTACACCTTTTATAATACAACAAACAATTACGGAAATTATAATAACGGATGATTAGAGTAGTGTACTAAGAATAAAAGTTATAAATAAAGACAAAATATAATAAGAATAAGGATAAAAATAGAAGATTTATTAAACTAAATTGAATTAAATTAACAGTATGATATAAATACATAACTACATGTTAAGACAAGAAAACAATGATTAGATATATCCTTAAAATTTACTTAGAATAGTTTTAGTTTTATAAGTAGTGAGGTGGTCAGTGAAAGAATTAGAAGAAGATGCTTGTAGTTGCTTTGGTTTATTTATTAATTTATTTTTATTTATTTATCTATTTCACATGTATGTAGAGTAAAACATGAAATATTTTCAGTATACGTATTTGAAAGTTAAATTACAAACATTTATTTTCAATTAAGTTTGTATTCTAAACTTAAGCTGACATTAGCTAAAATATAAGTAATATCTTTATACTATAGAAGACGCGAAGAAAAAGAGGTGAAAGAGTATTACATAAACAGATTTATAACTGCCACTTTGAAGCATCTACTTGATTCAATACATTTAATTGACAATGGTAAGAAATTTCACAGCCTGATGGCACTAACAAAAACAATCTGGAAGCCGTTTTAGTTTTATATTTTGGAAAAACAATATTATGTGTGCGAGCAGACTTAACAAAGTTAAATTTTTTGAAACAGAAAGCGAGGCTGACTTATTATTTTAAAAAGGAATAAAATAAATTAAATTGGTACAATAAGATTACACAAACGAGTGGATTTAAAAAATATGAGTTTGTCATAGAGATGTGAAGGTGTGTTTGTTGAGATAAGTCGAAAAAGGAAGATACAACTTCGAACTTTTTTTACTTTCATAAAAAATATTTCCGCAAAGCCGTTCACTATTTCAAGTCAACTTACATTTTTTTTTTTATTTAATGTTCGAGTATGTACACATGAATGTACTTGAATGTGTTGCAAGTTAGTAAAAGCAAAAAGTTTTTTGAGAAGAATTCCGTTTGAGAGAATATGAACGAAAGAAGTTCGTTTTACCGATTCAATGCAGGCATGGAAAGTTAGAGCGGAGGTTGAAACTTTTTAATGACAAAAATAAAAGCAAGTGCTTACAATTCTAAGAGAATAAAGTTATACATATGTACATGGATATATATGTATGTATGAACATAGTGACAAATACACTTCGACACTCATTCGAATTGAGGTAATTTTTGCCATTTTTTTATTTTCTCATATGAAGCAAATAAAATAAAAGGTCTAATATTTAGTATAGTGTGGCATTTGTGCGCGATCTGTTGAGTGACGAACGCCAGATTTCTTTAACGCTCAGTAATCTACTAAGATACTCGAGCAGATTAAAAAAAAATTTATAAATGGTGTGAAAACAGTACAACGGACGGCGAGTGGCCTGAGTGATGTTTTCTGTACAAATTGTTTTGTATCCGTTTGCGACCAAAAAAAAAGCTAACTTCCGCAGGTTAATTTGTGTTGGCTTTTAATCGGATGTCTCTTGTTTTCTAGTCAAGAAATTTTATCAGAGAAGGAATTTACAATAGCGTGTGGATGAGAATGTTTGAACAGAGAGAAAAACAACAAAGTTATCAAATCTTTAATGATTTACCTAATAACTATTTCGGGACAAAAGTAATTAAGTACATTAACCAAATTGGCAATACTGTTCAAACTAATTTTAATGTTAAGTCGTTAGATGGCGCTGCAATAGAATTAATCGTAATCTACAATTCTGAAAACTTTTTTTGCGAAATTCAAAAGATACAATGAAAAACACGCCAGAGGAAATTGCATAGGCAATAAAGTGAACATTTCTCGGTCCCCTCTCATAATCTCATTTACCAAATACAAGTATTTTTGGTAAGCGTTTGTATTTTAATTGTGTACATTAAATTGCAGGCAATTGCACCAATTAACTTAAATACACAGTCTCCAAATTGTTTTTACATTCAAAATAAATGTATTTTATGCCACCAAAGCAGCAAAATAAAAATAAAATGTGCAACAGAGCGTTTCAAAACTATAGCGCACCCGTGTTTTCGCCGAATTTTACCAGTTTTTCTGTATTCAATTTTAAATATTTTTTAATTTATATACAACTTTTTCTTAAACCCAAACCGTGTAATCACAAATTTTTACAAAATTTATAACAATGCAATAAGTTTTCATAAAAATTTTGAACTAAAAAAATTTTAGAATTTTTTCACGCGTGCAATTTTGAATTTAATATAATAAAATGCAAGTTTCATGTGACTAAAAGCTGCCGTTGACCTTTGGCAATATCAACAAGTTATTTATTTTTGTATGAAAAAACAAAAAATGTCAAAATTCAACGGCTACAAAACTGCATGACCTATAATATAAAGTGAATTTTTAAGTTAGAAATTTGAATGAAAATTTCTTGCAGTCAAAACACGTTAAATAAGTAGCAGCAGCAAAATAAATAATTAAAGTTTTAATCAATTTTGTAAAATTTATTTTGAATTGCGCAATTTTGTATATTGTTTAGATAAAAATGCTTTCAGTGCTTTAGCGTATAAAAGCAAAAATTAAATACACTGAGTATTTTTTGTTTCTTTTTTTTTCAATTTTCTACCTGTTCAATGTGCCTTAGTATGAAGCTTGAAGATTAGTTGTATACGATTTTTGTTAAGAAAGCATTTATTGCAGAAAAATATTAGAAATTAAATAAACGAAAAATAAAAAGGCCCAAATATTTGCCAATATGTGGCTGTGTTATAGCTTTGAAACGTCCTACATATGTATGTGAAATACACAAATATGTATGTATGTATTTGGACAATAAAAAATATTTGGAGATGCAACTAAGTGCAACATTGTCCCTTGTTGTCAGAATTCATTATTCAATGTTATTATCTACAAGCATTCGCGTATGTGCAAGTTTATATGTAAATATTGTAAGTAAAATGTGATTTGCGTATACTACAGGCTACCGCAATTTGGGCACCAAAGTGCCAACGCTGACAAAATTGGCTATGCATGACAAAGTGCTAACGATGCCACTACTTAAAAACGCTGAGGCGGTCAGCAAAGTCATTCGGCCGCCCATGCTGCCACCACTTGCCACACAACGCGCCATTCGAGCCCAGTACACACACACACGCGCATGCACATACACATACGCAACTGCAGGCCAATGTAGGCAATTCTACTTGATATACTAATCTAGGGATCATATTGTTGTTGTGTGGCATTGTACTTTTTTTGTTATTTTTTTTTTTTTTGCTTTTATTAATGCAACCAGGCGTTTGGCAGCTGCCTGCCGTTAAGTGATTTGTTTTATCTTTCTGCCGCTTACTGAGATTTTCTTGCTTTTCCTTAGTTGTGAGGTTTTTTGTATATTTGTACATACATATATATGTATGTATGTATATACATAGGTACTTTGGATAGCGACATGGCATAGCACATTGCTGGTGGTCCATTGCAACTAGTCAATCCTTTACTTGAGACCGAAAAAATGAAAGGGGGAAGCGGAAAATTATTGTGCATCTTACTTTTTCTTCAATTATTTTTCTTCTTTTTTTCAAATATGATTTTAAAAAACTTTTAAAATATTGCTTACAAGCTCTGCAAGTCTCCTACTTTGGCAATCTAGCACTTCAGCAAAATGTGATGACTAAATATTCTTGCAATGCATTTACCCCGAAAAAAAATTATATCTAGTAACATCCGATTGCATTTATTTATTTATTTTTTTAACACTCGTATATCCTCGAAATTATAATGCTAATTAATTTTTGCAGAAAGGAATAAAAAAAGTTGCATACTCGCACATCGTAAAAGCTTCCAAATTGACTTGCTTCTCTTTGAACCATAAATATTTGGGTTAGTGTTTGTCCAATACTCAAATGAAAAATGTCAAAACAAATTTAACAAATGTGCAAAAGCACTAAACGATAATTAATGATGGCGAGTGTTTGAAGTCGAGTGATCGACGTGAAGCACCTTACAAAAACAAATGAGCACGATCTGCGGCGTTGTACGCTAGTTGACGAGTTGTTGGTGTTTCCGGTGCAATTAGCCGTTGTGTGTAATTAGAAATAAATTTTAAGTGACAAAATTGTGGCAGGAAAAAAATTTGAAATGATTGATTGAAACTCAAAATTTTGGAAATATTGCTAAGAGTTTAAAAAAAAAAGAAATTCAGCTTCACTTTGTTCTTATAAAATACCCCGGAGGGATTGATTTATCTTTATTACAAGCGCAACACTTTTTTACGAAGATAAGTTCGGTCGGAACACTTTAACAATTGACCACGTATAATTGAGAGAGCATTTGAGCTTAATGAGATTCCGTTGAAGCCTTTTGCGACATCGCAGGGAAAGTTTCTGGAAACCCAGACACTGTGCAAGGTTTTTTTGGAGTAAGATAAAAAAGTCTCTAAGGCAATTCTTACCTCTGTATAAGAGTGAGTTTTTTGTTGTTGTTGAGAAAGTAAAAATGATGTCAGTTGCCTTGAGTAGGACAAGAAGTTTAAGAGATCATAAAAGCCCGCCGAACTACAAATACTTCAATTAAGAGAGTAAATTTTTTTATTTTGTGAAAATTTTATCACCTGAATAATTGAGACCTGCAATTAAAAATGAGTCCAAATGGAAAGGGGTAAACAATTAATAACTTAAATATGCGTGGAAATAAAATTTTTAAAGCATAATAGGCTTGGACTGGCCAAAAGCGGATTGTCTTGCAGCGTAGGCCGTTTTACCCATTGTGGGAATGATATGGACTCTGACTAAAAGACGATTGCGCCAGCCAAATTTCAAAACTGTTGCCAACACCTTCATAGTATCCACCGAAAACTCACAGGCACGCGCTAAGCTTCCCAACTGGCGGTATAGCAAATTTTAGTCTTCAATGATCTGGAATATTGATAAAGTTTGTCAAATTACTTTTTAATTTAAATTATTTAATAATTTTATACTTCAAGTACATTTCAGAGTTCTAATTTCCTTGTTCGAATTTTTGGAGCGAAATTTATTTCGGGTGAAACTCGCAATAGGCGAATTCAATCCGGGCGAATGAACAAATTTCGGGTGAATTTTGTTTTTCAGGCGAAACTCCCCATTAAGGGTGAATGTTTTTTGAATTCTAAAGCGCTTTTAAAGCAGACTTTTTAATTCATTTAAATATGTTGTAAAATATGTCAAATTTATCCTTACACTTTTATAAATATACATTAAATTTATTAGTAACGGAAGATTTTACGCAAAACTTAAAAGTTCTTTGATAACTCAGATTGCTTAAAGTATGGTAACTTTAAATTGGTGTATCATATTTTCTTCTAAAAACCACTTCAACAATATGTAACTGAATTTCGATTTCAACCGAATTTCGTATATTGACTATTTGAGATAAAATAAAGCTGCCTACACAGCATTGCACTTTTAATTTTTCACCCATTAGCGTAAGGGCGCGGCAGTTTTTTACCATAATTCCGTTTTCTTTTTTCTACAATAATTATATAATAATTACGAATAGTTAAAACAAATTACCACGAAATCGAAGCACGCTAATTATTTTTGGTCGTATATGGAAACGAGATATTGTGCTCCATTTCATTTATTATATTCAGATTTATATTTTAATTTTGTGTTATTATACTATTTTGTTTAACTTTATTTAATTTTATATATTTGAATTTTCATTCTTGTATTTAAATGTGTGGTATAGTTGGTAGCGGTGTGTGCTATAAATCGGTATGCCGCTGAGTTCGGGGTTCGAATCTCAGTCAGGGCAAGTAAAATCTAAATCATAGAAAAAGTTTTTTGTCTAATAGCGGTCACCCCTCGAGGGTATTTCTACCATGAAAAAGCTTCTCATTAAATACATCTGCCGTTCGGAGTCGGCACAAAAGTTTAGTTTCCTCCATTTGTGGTAGAATATAAAGACGCACACTACAAATGGTAAGGGAAGCTTGGCCAAACACTGTGCTATAGTGAAGCGCCAGATTATTATTATTATTACTATTTAAACTTTTTACTTTATTTTATTTTATATTCAATTATTTTACATTATTCTGTTTTATTTTATATTTCATTTATCTTTCTTATTTTAGTTTTTTGTTTTATATATTTTAAATTTTATTTATGTAATTAAATTTTATTTATGTAATTAAATTAAATTTAATTTTATATTATATGATTTTATTATGTTTTATTTCAAACAAATTTTATTTGATTTTGTTTCACTTGTCTTTTTATTTAATTTTTTTTATACTCGCGCACTTGTGCACAAGGGTATTATAACTTTGTTCACATAACGGTTGCTTGTAACAGCATAACGGAATCAAGATAGATATATACATATATATACCAAAATTCTCAGAACGAAAAGAGAAGTCGATTTTGCGATGTTTGTCTGTCCGTCCGTCCGTGCAGACGATAACTTGAGCAAAAATTGAGATATCTTTATATTTTCGAAAATACTAAAAATCGGACACTTCAATAAATGTTGAAGGGAAATATCATGAGTTTAGTATTTGGTGTTGTATTGCAGCCAGAAATCCGACTATATGAGATAATATGTATGTATGTATATGTCTGGAACTACTTTATCGTTAGTTAATTTAAAAATTTAGCTGAAAGCGTGCGCCGGGTATATAAAGTTCGATCGAACTTAGCCACCTCTTTACTTGTTTTCTTGTTTTATATTATCTTATTTTGTTTTAGTTATTTCACTTTACTAATTGACAATTTTATTAGGTCAATAGAAAAATAATAAACCTTTATGTATTTCACTTTATTTTATTTCATTTATTATTTATTTTATTTTACTTTCCTTTATTCATTTTATTTGGTTTTATTCATTTTATTTGACTTTGTTTTCTTTTATTTTGTTTATTACAATTTATTTTATTAACTTTATTGTATATTTCTAATATTTTTCATGTTATTCGTATATTATTTGTTTTATTTTATTTGATTTTGTATTGTTTTGTATTAATTTAAACACTGATATTCTGTTTTATTATACCCTATTTATTATACTGTCCATTTACTTATTAAGAAAACAAGATCTGTTTGGTCATACGAGCGCGCGCAGATATCCTCGAATGCCTTTGTAAATTACAGCAAGTGTGTAAAAACTGTTATGCTGCATTTACAATTTAATTACTCTCTCACACACTTACATGCATATAATGCAAATAAATCTATGTTTATCTTAATAGATAGAAATTTTTAATAGAACCAGCTGCCTACTGAATTGTTTTCTTCACTGTTCTTTCTTAATAATGACATTAATTCTTACAAGTGAAATAAAAATTTGATTTCTTGTCGCGTAAATTTCACGGTAATGCGCAAAAATATCTACAATTAAATTTTTAGGCCTTTATTCTAAGTATACATATGAAAAATTTTTATTGTAACTTTTTGTGTTTTATTTATGTCACTTTAATTGCTGTAGCGTAAAAATTTAGATTTTACTGCAGCGAGCGATTTGCTTGTAGTTTTGTTGTCATTGTTCGCAAACAACAATTGGGAATCGCGCCAAGTGAACAATTTATGCACTCTTCCCTCCACCAAAAAAAAAAAAAAACAAATAAAAAAAAAGACATGTAATAAACAATGCAGTTTGTGCGAGATCGTAAATTGTGTCTAAATGATTTGTGCATTTTTTAAATAAACGCGAGTTCTTAGTTACTAGGCGAGTTTTAAGATTTAATTCTTATGAGCTAATTAGTTTAACTACATATTTTATAATGGATTCAAATAATGAACTTAGTTTCTATTTTGCTGATTTAGCATTTAAATGTGATAGTAGCTAACTAATATAAGAAATGAAAACATTGGAGCAGCCACTATGAAGTATTTAAAGTTGTGTAAAAGTGTGGTTCAATACGCTTCTCGAAGCTGAACGAACAACCACTATTCGGCAAAAACATTTAACTTTTGAACTCAGTAGTTCAATATGCTTTATAAAATAATTGAAAATAAAAGAAAAGACATTAAAATACGTGGCAGCAAGAAAGTTCAAGTTTCTTATATGTTGATTTAAAAACAAAAGTCAAATATGTTAAATATGCAAAAAAAAAAAGCGTCCAAGTTGAGACGGAATAAATTTAAACAATCAATACAATAAGTTCATTAAAAAAGAAAATAATAAAGTCATAAAAGTAAGGCTTTAATTTAACTATGAAATGTACACGTACATAAATATGTATGTACATATATAACAGACTAAACTTAACCTCAACTTTCTAGCTAATTAATTTCTTAAACAATTCAAATAAAATTTAATTGAAACATAAAGTAGCCAAATATTAAGATTTGTATTGTAAAACTTTGGTAATACCTTTAAAATTTTCAATAAACTAATTGCGAAATCCTTCAATATACTTTGAAATAAGATTAAAATCATATTGATGAAAAACAAGATCCTATGAAATTAAAAAAAAATCGCAGAGTGAATTTTTTCTACTTATATACTCGTAGTATCTTAACCGCTATATATATCAAACTTATCATAAGGTTAATGTACATACATATATTCATCAATACCTCATCTCATAATTAATTTATATTGCATTTCATTTACAAAATCTATCAATTTACATATTCTGAAATAATAATATAAACAGAGTAAAATTAAATATAAAAAAGTTATTGTATATTTGCGCAAAATTACACTATGCAACATCAAAAAAATCACCGAAATCCCGAGTGGTGATTCGTGTTAGGTAAACTTAGTAAACAACAGAAAACAAATTCATATTTAGATAGGACGTCCCAAAACATAAATAATGGTAATCTTACTTTATTAACTCTTCGTTACACTTGGTTGACGGTAGCTATAAAATTATATAATTGGTGTGTACAAAAGTCGTCAAAACATTAAGATTATTTATAAGTCTATAAAATGCCGCTCGTTTGTGTTAATTCTCCTAGCTTATTTTGTTATGTTTGTGGTCAAATTACTCCTAAAAGAGAATTAAAGCCAATTTCGCATTTGTTTCAAAAATGTTATGAAGCTTATTTTAAAATTTCCATTAGAAATCAAGACAAATCATGAGTGCCAAATGTGTATTGTTTAAAATGTTATAAATATTTGACGGGTTGGTACAAGGGTTTTATTAAACAGATGCCTTTTGGTGTACCAATTCAGTGGCGTGAACCCAAAAATCACGTAGGCGACTGTTACTTCTGTTTGGGAAGTATGCTACTGTGTCATCAGTGTCAATGCCGCTACCACATTCTCCAGATATTACAGTACCGGAAAGATTTTGTATTTCGAGTCCTATTGAAGTGGTATTTATAGATTAAAATGACCTTGTTGGAGATTTAGATTTGACCAAAGATATATCTAATGTATTAGGCTCGAGTTTAAAACAATGTAATCTATTGCAAACTGGAGTTAAAATTACAGCTTACCGAAAACGTCACATTACCATATCTACCTTTTATTTAAAAGAAGATGAATGATTGTTCTAATATAAATTAATATTGATGGACTAATGTCAGCATTAGGCCACAAGCATATATCAAAACATGGGTTCAGTAAGTGATGAACACGGTGAAAGATTTCATCAAGAAATTTCAGAGTACGAGAAGCGTGATCAGTATAGATGGGAGCCAGCCATTCTTGCAGACTATTGTTAGAGCCTCCAGAGGGATACTGCCACTACTTACTGCATGAGGAAAGCCAATCGTTCAAAAAAAATTGTTTTAATGCAGAATAACAATTTATGTCACCGCTTCATATAATTTTAAGTAAAATCAACTAAATTTGACGTGATAGAACAATTTTAATTCAATATTTCAAATAGTTTAAAGGTGGCGAATCATAATTACATTTTGTGAACCCAGTGAAACAAAATTTTTTTTTACTTTGTAGCATAGTGTTATTAAATTGAAAATGAGTTTGTAAGTTCCTGAGATATTTGCTTGGAAAAATGTACAAATTTTCATATTTTTTTTTTTATATTTTAAAAGAAATTTTATAATTCTTTTTAAATCGTTGAGTAAAGCCCACCCGATTATCAATGTTAACATACTAGTTTTTTTAAATTTATTTTCGACAAAGTTTGAAACTTAGTTTTGTTGAAGAATGAACCTGGAAAATAATGAAAATTGAAGAAACGTGATGTAAAATCTCAAATATTACCAGTTATTACTTTGAGAAACGGTGAATAGTTAAGTATATATAGAATAACAATGTCTTCTTGGAAAAATAATTTATGGACGAAGATTATGAGTTTTAGAAAGTTATAATTTTAGGTTTGCACTATTTCAATAAATATTCAGCAATTATTAAAGGTTTTTAATTTGGAATTAATTTGACAGATTTTATGAATAAGAATAATTATTATTTAGCTATTCAGTGAAATTAACTAAAAACTGCATATATTAAAACTGAATTTTATATAAAAAACGACCCAAACTTTATTTATTACTTTCAAAAACAATTATATAAAAACTTACTTAATACGAAAAAATTTGGTGAATCTTCGGCAACCTTACCAATGTCAAAACCAAATGCGAATGCGAATGCGAATGCTTGGCTTCAGGGCAAAAACCGATTTTTTTTTAGTAACTTTTGTAGCCAATTTCAACACAAATGATTACAATGAAGCTGAAGTAGACAATGAAGTTTGTACATAAAACAAACGCTTACACGAATATTAGACGATTAGTTATTGGCTTAGACACCGGTTTGTGATTAAGCGAATTTTTCAATATATTTGCTAGTTGGTGCCGCATCTCAACGCCTGTTGCCCTTCTCCTTATTGCTAAAGTTAATTAGTTTGCTGAAATCGTAAATTAGCCTATTTCGGAGCAACTTTTTGTTGTTGTGTTTGAGATTAACATTTCTTTTAGACATGTAATTTGCATATGATCATTTATTTTTTTTTACTTACATCTAACCAACGCGGGGTCTCTTTATCTTCACTTCTTCCGATATATTAGCATAGAAAAGTGTGTCAGTGGGTTAAAGGGCAACACCAGCACACGCAGCGAACGCTAATTTAGTTGGTCGCGTGAGTTTTTGATTTTTAATAGTTTTCGCTATTTGTATTTTGATTTACTTTTTCTTTCATTTCTGTATTCAGTATTTCTTATTTTTTTTTGTTTTTTCTTAATTTCGCCGAATTTTTATTGACTTTACATTGTAAAAAAAAGTTTGATGACCGGTTGATAGCGGCTTTAATATACAATTTACATTAAAACAAACTCGTATTTACGTATGTTTATATATATGAATATATGTATATATGTATGTTAAGTAAGCTATTAGGCCTACGAGCTGCTCGCCAACATTTTTACTGCGAGTTTTTCCATTTTATATTGTCTATTACAAAAAGCGTATCTTTTTACATTTTTCGCTTACAACCGCTTGTCAAGGTTAAGTCGAACTTTTGCCGAATTGACGCCCTTGAATTTTTGGCGTACTTTTGTTGCTTCTTTCGCACTTATTTTTGCTCTTTTCTTAAAATATTCATTTGCCGCCAACGGCGATAACCAATTTTTTCTATTGTAAAAACGCTGCTTTTATATACCCGTATTTATTTTTTGCCATTGTTGTTTGTTGGTATTTTGTGTATTGTTTTTTTTTTCTTCTTTTTGCACGAACCTCAAAGAGGGTCAGTGTTATGAAAAAACTCGGTTAGTATAAGTAATTAGTCAGCAATTCGCTTGTTTGTTTTTGTATTACGGTTATTTTTTTCATTGGGTATTTTAAATTACTTAGCTCCTTCTGTGGTGCTTTTGAGTTGTAGATTGATTTGCAGTTTTGGTGATATGTACTACTCGCAAAACAAATCTTTTTCAAGGCTGTAGCGATTTCATAGGCCTGTAAGTGAGTGACCTTGTGACTTTGTGAGACTATATTAATTGGTTATTCATCAAAACTATTATGAACATTCATATGTATGTATGTGTGTTTAGATGAATAGGAAATTGCGTGTAAAAAATTAGTTGTAAATCGTTTTGAAAAGATGTTGCTGATGAGTGGGCTATTTTGAACATATCAGTTGCGCAATTTATCAAGCGCTGGCGGAGCTAAAAATTATTATTTTTTGAAGCAAACTTTATGATATGTTAGTATGTATGTATGTATATCGAGAAGCGAAATCGAAAACGAAGCCAAAGACCAAGATAAATAAGAATTTTAAATGCGATCTAAAACTCTAAAGATAGAAAGTGAAATTAAGAGCTGGTTTGATTACAAAAAACATATTTTTATAACAATAGAGATATTCATAACAATACATTTTATAATGGCGTTCACGATTACGATATTGATAACTGTATCGACAACAAAAAATGGGAAGAACACTGATATTTGTAACTGTGGATATAACGAACGATAGTGAAAATGATAATACACTTAATGTGGACAACAATACCGATAACACCAACGATATAGTATATTGCGGAAAAAATTTACACATACAGATGTACACATATGTATATTGATAAACCCAATCAGAAATAGGTAGCGCTTTGAAAAGCAAAAGACCATTGGAGATAAAGTAACATTTGTTTGATTTGTATTTGTCACTTCTCCGTTTGCTCTGCTTGTCTAGCGACAAATGTTTATGGGAAATAAGAATATATTAAGCGGACAGAGTCGACAATAATCTGCAAAGTGTATGGCTACTTTGCTCACAGTAATGTGTTCAAAAGAGTGTAGATGGATTAAACCATAGCTGGGGAATAATGATTAATAATCCTAATGATTAGTAATCGGATTAGAAACTTTTATTTTGCAGAATAATTGATTAATTAGGATTAGTTGGCTATAGTAATTGATTACTTATTGATTAGATAAGAACTAATCAAAAATCTAATCGCGATTAGTGACGATTAGCATATCTAATCAAAAGTAATCAAAACTAATCAAAAAAAAATCGATTAGATTTCTCGATTAGTTTTAATTAGATCAACTATTTTGAAATATATTTGTAAAAAAAAATTTATTTATTTTAGTAAACTATATTTATTCACATGATATAAATATTTTTCAATATTTCATAATATTGCACCAAGGTCACCCTGTTGTTCAGGCTCTTCACTCAGCTGATTCATACTGTTTTTGTATTTAAGTATTGACATTTTTCAACGTGTTTTGCTCAAGTTGCACTTTTTTTCGTTTTTTATTTTTGTATATACTCTCGTTTTTTTTTTGTTAAATATTCAGAATAAGAAAGTGGAAATTGTGTTTGGTTTTGTTTCTTTTTCAATCCATAAAGTGTTGTAAGTCTGACTTTTCTTTTGAAAAGTTGGTAGTAATGAAGTCGAATATAAACTCTTTGTGATACATATGTAATATACATAAATCAGCATACGAGTACATTTAAAGCGTCGACAATCTCATTTTTTTTTTCAGAACGTGCCTTTAATTTTTATACTATAACTAGTATTTAGTGTTCTTTTTTTTAATAAGCTTTATGTTTACAATGAAATTTTGAATAAAAATTCTTTTAAGTTTGTTACTTTATGAATTAAACGAAAAAAAACAACAAAAATATTTCAAAATAGTTGATCTAATCAAATCTAATCAAAACTAATCGAAAAATCTAATCGATTTTTTTTTTTATTAGTTTTGATTAGATATGCTAATCGTCGCTAATCACCATGATATTTTTGATTAGTTCTAATCTAATCAATTAGTAATCTAAAATATTAAAGATTTAAAAAAATCTAATAATTAGATTTATTTTTTTTCTAATCGGAATGATTTCTAATTCTAATCGAAGTTCCCCAGCTATGGATTAAACTGGGTTTTGAGTGTTGATCATTTTATTCGATATGAAACGCTTTTAAGTACAGGTTAAAAAGCCAAACCTTTTTAATGAAACCTAACACAAGCAATGATGATATCGAGTTTTATTTTTGACATGAAATAGTTTAAGTGAGCTACATATATAAATCAAACTTGAAAAATTACTTCGTTTGAATCTTTTGTGGTTTATCTTAAACAAAAAAACTTTTCAAAATTGATAATAAATAAATTCTCTCAATAGAGAAGACAACCACCAAAGTCGGAGTATTTTATAAAGTTGCTGTAGCTCTAAATGAACTTTGTGCTTTTATTGCAATATCTCACGACAAGACTTCATTCATCTGCGGCATATAATGACTAAACGCTTTTTAAATCAGTCAATTTGAATAAATAGGTATTTAATTAAAGTAAATGATTATTAAAGTGATATTGTATTTATGCTATATATTTATGTATTTATGTGTTGCTATGGAAAGAATAATAAATTACTCTTTAAATTCCCCTCGCAATAGTGAAAAATGTAGTAATTTATTAATTTATTTTCACTATCGACATCTTTGCAGCACAAAAGTGCTGAAGTGACATTTAAGTATTTTGATTTCTCAGTCATTCACACTCTTCGGTTGATGTGTGTGTAAGTACTCGTAAATAGATATGTAAACGTTTATACAAATACTTTTAACAAGTTAGTTAGTAAGTTATGTTTGTTGTTTTTTTTTCTACATTTGTTTGTTTTTCTAACATTCTGCATGCAGTGTGCAGAATTTTCAAAATGTTGTCGCCACAGTGGGCCAAAGTTATGAATATATTTATTAAAATTAAACAAAGCAAGAGCACAATGGCTTTTATCAAGCAGAAATGTTGGTAATCTGTGAAGGTCTTCAATTCGCATAACATACTTAATTCGCATACTGAATAACAAAAACTTACTTGGATGGATGGATGGATGGATCGATTTGGGGTAGGCCGGATAACCCAAACATGAGTTTACCAAGCACTCAGACATTGTTGCCCATTGTACTTTGCAGCGCGTGAAAAGGATAAACAGGATGAGGGAGAAGGGGTGGGTGGGGAGTTATAGGAGGTAATTACTCCTCAGCAAACTTCCCCGATTCTTTTATGAACCTGCGTTGTCCGCTGAGAGAGAGAGAGAATGTATCTTGTCCAAACTCAGGACATCCGAACCAAAGATGCGCCACCTGAGTCTGGAGAACGCCGGGCAGCTGCAGAGAAAATGCTCTGTACTATGCTCGTCCTTAAGGCAGAATGCGCAAAGCGGATCGTCGATGTTACCTATGGTGACCATTTGTTGCCTCAATGGTTTCTGCCCCGTTATCAGTTCTATCAGAGCTCGCAGCTCCCTCCTCCACTGGTTGAGGAGAAATTTCCCCACTGTTCTGTCTGGCCTTTTCAGAAACACTTAGTTATTTTGCAGGAGTCAATACTGCACCAACGGTCCTCATGAGCTTTGCTCATAAGTTCTCTGATGTACCTAAAATTTCCCGCCATACTTGACCCGATGATCGGTTCCGGTCCAACGGGACAGTCTGAAGACCCGCGGTTTGCCAATTCATCGGCCAGTTCGTTACCTTGAACACCACAGTGTCCCGGCACACACACAAGCTCAAGCTTATTCCGTCTTGCAACGGAGTTTAACCTTAACTTGTATTCCATGGACAATTTTTGAAGAAACACGAGCGGTTTCCAAAGCCTTTAGGGCAGCTTGGCTGTCACTACAGACCTTAATATAGTATCCTCTCCAACTTTCGTCAACTATCCAGTCTGCTACTCTAAGACCTCCGATTGAAACACCGTGGTCATCTGACCCAAAGAAGAGAAGACTCTGAAGTTACCCTCCAGATGCCAGCCAGCTCCAGTCCCATTATCAATCTTGGAGCCATCAGTGTCGAAAGTTTTTACCGAGCTGCCAATAAGAGTATCTGGATTTCTCCATTCCTCCCTTGTAGGAAAGCTAACGGCGTACTTTCTCCCAAAGGAGACTCCCGGTATCATTTTGTCATTTGGGGCCAGAAGCAAATGGTATTCCTCTGACACCATTCCAAACAACTCCCTGTGTCCGAAGTTCCTGTCGTCGTGCCATAGGCTGTACGCATGCAGTCGACACATCGTCTTCATTGCCTCCTCCTGGATAAAAAAAAACTTACTTACTCGTCAATTTATAAACTAGAACAGCTGAGAATAATTTTCAGTATTATTGACGTTTCCAACCAACTTTATTTAGAATTAATAATAATAATAATTTGGCGCTTAAACTATTTAGCTCAGTGTTTGGCCGTCCTTCTTCTACCATTTGCAGTGTGCGTCTTTATATTCTACCACAAATGAAGGGACCTACAGAAATACCCTCGGAGGTTTGCCATTAGCAGCCGAGTGGTGATTTAGATTTTACTTGCCCTGGCTGAGATTGGAACCTCGAACCCAGCCCCATATATAGTTATAGCACGCACCGCTATCCACTCGACCACAGAATTTCGAATTAAAAACGCAAATTCACACATACACAGATTATTTTATAATCGCAAACAAAAACACTTTCAAAAACTTATACTTGAATTTTTTTTTTTTATTTTACCTTGAAAATCATGGCCGTCGAATGAACAAAACGATTATACTCAAGGTGGCGGTAACCGCATATAAGTAAAAATCCAACACGTATTTTGTTTTTGCTTTTTGGTGAGCATCATGTCACAGTACAGCAAATCAGAACGAGGCAGTTTAACATAATAATCTCCAAAGCGAAAAAAACAGCAACTCAACGCCACCTTATTGAATTCGCCTTAGTTTAACCTCACTACATTTTTAGCATGGAATGGTGTAAGACCCTCTGGAAACCTGATCAACTTATTTCAAACAAGAAAGAGATATTTGAACGAAATAATAGTTGAACTAAGCATTTGACTGGAATACTACTGGAAACCTCAGCACCCTTGAATGTGTGTTAGATATTTTTGATACATCCTTAAAAAAGTCGAATATTTATTATTATAACCCAACGGAAACCCACTTGCCGCCTAACCGACAATTGACAATTTTATTGAGCTTAAGGCCAGTTTATGGGAGATTTTTGTGTGGAAAAAACAACAATACCTTTTTAATGGTAGAAGTTATAGTACTATTTTGGAAATCACCATATTTCCTCATCAGACTTTTTTTTATTAAATTAATTACATTTTATTCTTCATAACCACTTCTGCCAGGATTTGAGCCCGGGAGCTCGGACTTGCAGAGCCAACACGCTACATATTGTGTTATGCCAGCGGACTGAATTGTTGTGTTTATTCCATCTTCCTTAAACAAACCAACTACAAACAAGAGCAACTGATATGCCGCTATTTTTTTCCACATAAAAATATTCCATAAACTGGCCTTGAGCTCAATAAAATTGTCAACTATTAACATTTATCAGGCCAACAGAAAAATAACAAACAATTATAATATAAATTTTATTATTTATAATATAAATTTTTTTATTTTTAGTATAAGTCATAAATAGTGATCAATGCAAAATGCGTCACAAAAACCCTGCACGTCTTATTTATAACCCAACGGAAACCCACTTTCCCGCCTAACCGACACGAGGGGCTCAATCCGCATAACGTACTGATGTTTTTTATATATACAAATCTTTGGTGCCGAGTCGTGACAGAAGAAAGTTTGTTAAGCGTCGAGATCCCAAGCTGCTCAGCTACATAATAAGAATTCATCAGCCGAATACAAAGTTAGAGAAATGCAAAGTAAGAAAATTAGATCGTTAGCTGTTATTAAGAGAGATTAGAACAGTTCTTTTAATTATAAAAAGTGAGTCCGATACATCAAAGGTGCTGGAATGATTGTTAAAGTCTCGGCATAAACCCCGAAACGGTTCATTCAACTCAAAGTTAGTTCTGCATAGTTTCAAGAAAAGTGGTTTAAAGTTTCTCGTTGCACGGGAGGGTACATTAAAATTAATTTGCTCTAGAAGAAATGGACTTAAGATCCATTCATTGACTAATTTTACCAGAAATATTATACCTAACATTTCTCTGCGACTCGAAAGAGTAGGAAGATTAATAAGTTTTAAACGACTAGTGTAAGGGGGCAGATTGTATGGTGAATCCTATTGAAGATTTCTCAAAGCAAAAAGTAAGAATTGTTTTTGTATTGACTCTAGTTGATCTGAGTGGACCTGATAACGATGATTCCAAACTATGGAACCATACTCCAGTATTGGTCTTATCAATAAAGTAAAAAGTGTTTTAGTTATATACGGGTCATCGAATTCCTACGACCAACGCTTTACAAAAGCCAGCACACCCCTTGCTTTATTAACTGTGGAACTAATTGAGTTTACAATCCATACCAACACCCAGATCAACAAAACTGTTTACATGTTCTATGACGTAGTTATTTATTTTGTAGGAGGCCGGCTGAATGGTTCGTCGAGAAAAGCACATGAATTTACATTTGTTAAGGTTAAGCGGCATATAATTAATGCTGCACCAATTGACTATGCTTTTATTATTTGTACAAAGACAATGAATTTGATCGGATTTTAAAATACTTCGATGTAGCAACCTTTTGGAAATTATAGAACAAATTTGAAGTTTTCTAGGTTTATCATATTTAAGGTGTTCTTTTTATACTTCTTAATATACGAAAGTCTTAGCAAACTCGGAGTCTTATTAAAAAGATTTCGAAATATCAATGAGCTTTCTTTAATGAAAATCAAAACACGAACATTTTGAGTAGTATATTCATAACTCATGCCACACTGCATCAACATCGTTTAAATAAATACTGAGAATAATGCTATTCTTCGAAAATTTTGTACATACCTACATATATTTACATGCATCGTTATTCTTCAAGACCTCACGTATCTCCGCGTAAATATGTGTGTATGTATGTATGTATGTATGCACGTAGACACACTCACTTACCCATGTAAGAATTATGTATGTATGTACGAGTAAATACAAAACATCCAAAACAATGACTCTGGCGCCGCAGTGCACAAGTCAAGTGGCGAATGTGCCCGCGCTCAAGCTCGAAATGCCCGCGCTCACGTCCGGTGGCGCCCCGCGAAGTTCTCGTAGACACTGGTCCATCATTTTGAAATGGGTTTTTTTGTTTTGTGTTTAGTTATTGGCTTATTTTTCGCTGTTTTTTTTTTGTTCTGTTTGTTTTGGTTACTCATTTGTGCGAAATTGTATTTTCCAACCAAACAATCACAGTTATATTTTTTTTTTTAAGTTTGTTTTGATTTTGCAGCTTTTCCGCGCATCTGGCGGTTTTGGCGAAAATTTAGCTTGATTATTTCCATCTCGTTTTCCACTCTCACTTGCTCTTTTGCATTTACATATTGCTTATCCCGCTGATGTGAAATTATTACTAGAAAGCTAAAATATTTTTAGTTTAAAATATTCACTGTAGAACTTTAGTCAAACATTGTGAAAGCACAAATATTATATTGCATTTGTTTTGTATTGTTTATACTAAAAGTCATCTGCTGCTGCAACTCAATTCGCGTTTGTTTACTTTGTTAAACTGATTTGGAGTAAATTTTGCGTAAACAAAGTATATTTAGTAAATTTGTTGGATTCGTGGAAGTTTAAGGCGATAAACGCCGATGTTCTTGTATTACGTGCCTTTTTTAAATTAGCTGTATGAAATCCAAATGTTTCTTATTTATGTATGTAAGTGAGCTCATTGAAATTAGTACTTTTTGCTAAAAGCTGTATCAAGGCCTGAATGTTACCTGAATTAAATTACATACTCGAACTTTATAAAAAATTACTTAGACGCCATCAAAAACCTTAAGAAGTTTTTAATTGAAATATAAGTGAAGCAAACTCAATGTAAAGAGATAACTAGACGTCAACTAACCTCCCCACGATCGCTGAGAGTAAGACGGTTGTCTACACTTAACTGATACACAGACGACGCCAAAACATCTAACACTCAGAACAAGTACATAAGTATATCAATCAAGAACTCAAAGAGTTGTCATAAATCTATTTAGGGACTGGCCGCTATGTCGTTCCGATTGTAATGGTTGTGGTAAAAGCAATAAACATTTGATTGAAGTAAGTTGTAAAGGGACAACAGAAAAAATACCAACAGCTTACACAGCGTAAGCTTAGCTGAGTGCGTTTAGATGCCGGCTTGAGTATTGTGCATGATGTTGTGGGTTCGACTCGCGCAGAAGCCAAGAAGAAAGAAGATTGATGACGAAATGTATGTGGTGATTTCCGAAATAGTACTATAACTTCTACCGCTTTGAGTATTGTTGTTTTTTCCTAATAATTTTTCCAAAATAACCGATCGGCCTTAAGCTCAAAAATAATAAAATAAAATAAAAAAATGAAATTGATGTCAAAATCCGATAACGATAGTTGTTTAAAGCGATAACAATTCTAAGTGGCGTTAATGCTAAATCTAAATAAAAGTTAAGTTTGGCGTCACAGTATTCTTTCGAAATTCAACAATTAGAAGACTGAATGGACTAAACAAAAACAACTGATTGAAATTCTAAAAGGAAACTGCTGTCATACAAAACATAAATATATACATACATACATATATATTTAGTTATATGTATCTGCATTGGTGGGCACAACCTTTTGCTATATAAAATTTTAATGAACCAAACCAAGTAATTAACTCGATAATTTGATAAAGATTAGTTACACATGTATGTAAGTATGTTTGTATGTGCATGAGAATTTCCTTTTTGCGCTACAAAATACTCATTACAGGCAAATTAAATTCTAACTAATTTTCCATTGCATCGAATCAACATCAAACTAATCAGCCATAACCAAACAACAAATGCCATTTTTTTTCTATCATTGCACTCGTACTTGTGGTAGTAGAGTTATCAATGATGCTGTATTGGGTATTAACAGGGTGTGTATAGGTTAGTGTGTACGAGTCTGTGTGTGTGTAAATTGCGACTTTAATTGAATTCAAATTGTAAAAGCGATAAATGGAGATAAAAGAAAATACTTAAATCGCTACTGTTGAAATTTTTGCAGCGAACCTATGTTCGCAGTGGCAATTTTTTGTAGCTACTTATGTACATACATAGGTAATAGGTATGTTATGTACATACAAACATATGAACTTACGAGAGGCTTTGGGAAGATTTCGTATTTAATTTGAATAGTTTTTTTAAGTCGCTTTACACATTCATTCCTCAATTACCTTTCGCTAAGCTTGCTTTTGTTTTATTAAGTTTCTTTAGTTATTTTTTTTTTTTTATTTTCCTTTGATTGAAAGAGTCACCTCTCTAAGCCTCATTTGCAATGCATTTTTTCCGCATTTTTAACAAAGCAGAGGAAGCACTGCTTCTTCAATGTCAAATGACTTTTTGTCGCCGTTCGAGCACACAAATCAGTTTTGGTGAAATGAAGGAAAACAAAAGTCGTAAAAAAGTCAAATCAAAACTAATACGCTAATGCGTTTGTGTGTGTCTGTCAATTGAATTGTCAACATGCAAAAGCACAAATAAGAAAATTTAGTTTTTTAGACAAAAGCGCAAAAACGAATGCAAAATCTAATTTGAAAGATTATGCAGCTTTGCAAGTAAGTTGGCCAGCAAAAGGCACTCCCACCAAGCTGCCATCAACGCCACCGCCGCCACCACCATTCACTTCATCATCAACTTCGTCAACAAACACTGGCTTAGTAAGTAGTTGGCCTGGTGAATCGTTACTTAGCGTTACGCTAAGTTAGCTCATCGCAGCTGGTTAAGCTGGTTTGCTTTATTGCTGGCAAATGCTTTTAAGTCAACAGCATTTTTTTTTTTTTTGGAAATGATCAACATTTAAAGTTTAGTTAGTTAGTTTTTATTCGGTTGTTACTGTTATTGCAATTAACTTTAGTTCTTTTTATCTGGCGAGCTGGTTAGCTGGTTAACGTTGCAAATGTTGTTGTTGTTGTTATTGTTGTTGTTGCTAATGATTGAAGGTCACTGGTGTTGATTTCAGCTTAAATGTCGAGTTGTAACTCCCAGCTTAGCTGAGCTGAGCAAAAACTTGTGAGCTACTTTGTCGGACAAAATTTATTTTGTGTTATTTTGGTTTTTGTCTTTCGCTGCGTCGCACATATATTTGTTCATATACCGCGCTGCATCAAGTTTTGAATTTTTTTTTTTTATAATTTTTCAAGTTTTTGTTTATTTATTTTGCAGTAAATTATGCTTGAATTCATACTAAAATGCAAATAAAATGTCAAATGTTAGCGATGTTAGTATGTATGTGTGTGTTTGTGCAATAGTATTTGTAGCGACGCGTTTTGGTATTAAAGTCGGTTTATAACAAAATATTTTCCTACTTGGTTAATCAGTCTTCCTTTTGCGTTCTTACTTTACTACTCTGCAGTTGTTTGTGGGCTGTGCGCCGCCGCGCATGCGCATTCTTTACGGTGGGTGTACCGTAAAAAGTAATCAAACCTTGAGTTTACTCATTTTTATTGTATATTCTTCCTCCTTTCATTTCAATATATGTATATGTAAGCAGTTTTGTTGGTTCATAGGTATAGCGAAGTAATAAATTTCAACGCTCTGAATTCTACACTTTACATTTAAGGCGAGTTACTATGAAATAGAAAAAAATATGCTTTTAAGTACATAAAATGGCGCCGCAAGGGCACAAGCTTAGCATATAAGGCGGACGGGCAGAATATTCCTTTCATATCCTTCATTTCGAGTAATTGGCTTACACAGTTGTTTTGGGTGTTGCTCAAGCATTGTTGCGTCATAAAACAAGAGACCAAATTTGCATATCATCATAACACTGATATTCCGTTGTCAGTTGACAATTGCTTTCCTTCATATCGCCGCTGAAGAAAGCACAACGATTTTTTGTGTGCGATATTCTCAATAACATATCGGCCTTGTGATACAACCACCAGGGTAGACTGTCGTTGGAGCCTCCATGACTATTTACAACTCAATCGCTTTCACTAACTCCCCAGTCGCCAGAGCTTTCACTTTATCACTTTTTGGTTGACGCTTTTAAGTCCCAACTATTAACAGCCTGCTGCCTAAGATCTTGCCACATAAATCTTGTCCTTTGCCTACCCATTTAGTTACGAATTTTGTCACTGAATATTTAGTATGGAGGCCTTCGTAAGCCATCCGATACCACTAAATGTGAGCGAGATAGTTCATCTGGTTTCACAATTATTCATTTACGCGAAGTCTTCTGTATTTGCATTTTCTTCTCCCAACAGTCGGCGACTGGTGTCCTTCTGGTGACTTCTTTGTTTTTTTTTTGTTTTTTGATTTTGGAGCGTTCTGCATTCAAAGGCATTGTCGCTTTTATGATAACCTTACCCTCAACATTATTAAAACACGGCGGACTTCGTCACCAAAAATCTTTCCAAAAGCGAAAAATTTTGCCTTCCTTCTCAATCGTGTTTGACACGCATTTTGTGATCCTCGGGCGGAAGATCCAGCTACGTAAAATACTATTTGAAAAAAAAAAAAAGATTTCGGATGCTAGAGTGCAATGATCAACTCCTTGAGGAGGCCTCTCATACCAATTATCACAAAAGCCATATGAGAATTATTGGGGTGCATGCAAATGAATTTAATAATGCTGTATTCTAAGTGCACTGTTTAATTGGAAGTTGATTTTTTTAAGAAAAATTATTTCATACAATATTAAAACTTCTAAAAAAAAATACATTTTTATGAAGATTTATTAACGAATTATTTTCTAAACTTATGGTAATTTAGATAGCTTTCATCTAGACAAATTTTTGAGACAATTTCCACCTGATAAATAATAAGTAAATATAAAAAAAGCCTTTCTTTTTAAACGAAGTTTATTATTTGACTTAATTAACCACCAACAGATCAAGTTCAACAATGAAATATTTTGCCTAAAAGATAGTTAATAGGCGCAAAGCAATGTACAAATATAAGACTTTTACGAGCATTACTTTTATTGCTCTTTATTCAGTCCAAATATTGGCATAGAGTGAGCTTTATGCTTATTTACATACAGTGGTGGTCAAATGATGTGCCATTTACTTTTATTTATTTATTTTCAATAATTTGTAATTAAAATACAGTTCTTTCGCTAAGAAAAATGTTTAATGCCAAGTTTTAAGCTTTGTCGAAACTTTTTAAAAAATTTCTACTTTTTCCGAATTTTTTTTAAGTATGCAGTTTTAACTTCCAGTCTAACAAAATCCAACTTTAAAGTGATTTAAATCTGTCGTTGATTCTTCAGACATTTTTCACATTTGCTTTCATAAAACGCATAACCTTAATTTTATATTTATAATTCCTTTTTCTCAAAACCTGCGCCTTTGGAGCGGGTACGGATATATTTCCCGCCAGGTGGCGCTATGGTCGACATGTTTCAAAAAGTTGTATTTATGATCCGATTTGAGTGAAACTTAGAATACAAACGCGTTGCTCTAAGGATGCCATGGTCAAATTGCATTCGAAATATTTTCACTTTGCTTTATATGCATAGCTTGAAGATCAAACTGCTGCATTGATAAATCCGGCATTTTAAAGTTAGGGCTCAGCGTTAACCACAATCAAAATTTTAATGGGTGAAGTGCTTCTGTTTATCTATATTTTATTTAAGTGTTAAGAATAAACGATTGTAAACTTACATAAATAGTAGTTTGTTCTAAAAGAATTTTGTTAATGTAAGATTGCAACTTACAAAGACAGCTACTGAGTTTTAGATTTAGATTAAGACTAAAAAAGGGAAGGAAGAAAGAGGAATACGTAGATGAAGAGAATGATAAAGATAAAAATAAATAGATAAAGGGAAAAACTGAAGATGAAGGTACATTTAAGAATGCAGAGATAAAAGTGGAATAGCATAGATAGTAAAAAAAAGAAAGAACTAACCTCAATTGACCACACCTCACAATCTAAACTAGCCAAAACTATTTCACCACACCTCAATTCAACTTATTACATATACATTTACCCAGCCCTGTACCTTCACCTGGAAACAGAAAATTCGAAGATATTTTTTCCCTTAAAGGGACATTCAACTCGTAACAGATGACTTCATATAAAAAACTATCCAAAAATACTCAAGTAGGAGTAAACTTGAAAAATTTTCCTGAATTTTTTACAAAGTTTAAAAATTTTACTTATAGGGGTTTTGTTGTAATGTTAGTCATAGTTCTATAAATACATTTTTAAAATTAAAAAAAAAATGTAATAGTCAAAATTTGTCAAAAAAAAACATGTTCCCGAAATCAATAACTTCGTATCATCTCAAGTCTCAAAACAAGCTAGAGAATATGGCTTTTCCTCGCTTTCAGTTTTTACTTTTTGCTTTTGTTTTTATTTCAATTTTTTGTTACCTGCTGACTTTATTTTGAGACTAGAGGCTTTATTTTGAAACTAATGAATGTCAAATGGTCTAAAATTGTGACTTTTATTATATTAGTGACTGAGGCTGCTTACAGAATTCGGGCGATAGTCTCAAATTTTAAAACTTGAGATTATACCAAATTACTGAATTTCACATTGAGCACATTGAGCGAGCTAGAAGGACTTACTGTCAGTAAGGTGTTATACAATTTTTCAAGGTTTTGACGTTCCCTTATGACATTTGTCTAAATTTATGTATAAAATCTTTTAAATATATTTGCTGCGTTTTTTCTGCAAATTAATTGGATGTCAAATAAAGTGAATAATGGGTATGGTATTATCTTATTGTTAAACACTTTGTCATTGCCGTTTCAATAAAAATATAATGGATGTAAAATTAGACGATTTGCTGCCGTAGTTCTATTATTTATTAAAGGCTATTACTATACACCTAGGTAAAAACCGGTTTTGAAGAATAAAAAAAAAAATAATTTATTTGATAATCGAAAAATCAAGATTTCAAAAAAACCGTACAATTATTTATAAAACAAAACCGGTGAAAACCGGTTTAAATAAACCGAGTCAAATACCCTAATATATATACATATCTGCAATGTATGCTTGTACTATGTATATATGTATGTATGTACATATGTATGATTGAATAAATGCGCCAACAGTACTCTGGTAGGTGGCCAAAAAAAACAACAACAAAAAAAGCCTCTAGTCGTCAAGCTCCATAAGTTACCACAAGCGAATGCCTACAGAAGTTAAACTATCACTTTATTTGTTGCCACATAAGGTTGTTGTTGTTGTTGTTGTTGTTGTTCTGGTGCTTGTTGTTATTGTAGCGCGCTATTTCATTTGTGCTCGCACGAGCGTTAACAAACTGTACTAGCAAGCACTTGTTGCTTGGGCCGGTGGGCCGGTGGGCTTAACTTGACTAACGGCTTGGTTACCCTTTACCAGCTACATTTCCACCCAACAACCACAACAACAGTAGTTAACAAATAGCAATACCAAAAACAACAACTAACGAAATAGCAATGAAATAAGTTATTCCATGACGCGAAGGCAAACGAATGGTACAAACGGCAAACAGTCATACATACATACATACATATATACATACATACATACATACATACATACATGCATACATTTGCACATATCTGTTTGTGCATACCAACCAATGGTGGTCATATAAGGAGAGGAAGCAGGCGCATTTGTTGCAATGTTGCACGATTAAATGCGCATAGCCGCCGCACTTGCAGCACTTGCTGCAGCCGCTGCCGCTGCCGCTGCGGCAATCGACAATCGACTGCGGCGTTATTAGACAACTACATAACTGTAACTTTGCCATGCTAGAATTCCAACCAAACTGCATACATTGTTTGTTGTTGGCGTAAGGCAAACAAATGGCAGTAAAGCTCACTTCTTTGGGCAAAAAAAAAAAAAAAAAAAATAACAACGGCGCTGCTACGGAAACAACAGTTGCATGCATATCTGCGATCAAAAGTTGTTTAGCGCTCTCTGTGTTGCTGTTGCTATTGCTGATTTCTTCTTCTTCTTCTGTTTTGCCTACTCGTAAGCTATTTGCGGTGGTTATTTATTTGAACGTCTTTTTCCAGCATTTTATTAGCGCAATTCATATGTGCAGCCAAACACAGAGCAAGTCGCAAAGGTTGCAAATTTACAAAAGTGCCATTGCGACTGCGCGCAACATCCCTTTGCAGCGCTGGCAAGTGGTATGTGGTATGTGGCATGTGGCATGCGGCATGCGGCAAGCGGCTTGTTGCTAGTTAATGCAGCCGCTGCGATAGACTCGTATGCCACAGCGCTAATAAAATGCCACACAACCGATCGGCCAAAGTGAATTGTTGTCCTAGATGTTGTACGCCAACATCGCAGCAGCAGCCTCCATCTAAAACAAGTGGTGGTGGTGGGCAATTACTATGTTGCAGCTATCTGCGCGTACTTGCTGCACAATTGCAGGTGTGTTTGTTGTTTGCTTTGCCCAGGCATGGTCAACGATGTCGCCGTGCCGTTGCAATAGCCGCTTAGTTACGCAAGAATGCCAACAATGCGACTACTCTGATTCATGCGCTAGCATCCTTTGCATCCTACTCAATTTATTGCACTCACACACACACACACACACACACACACATAAAAAGGCGCGCTGACGTGCAACATTAACTTAGTAATGCAACTAAGCTAACTCGCCGTGGCTGCTACTTCGCGTGCTGTTGTTTATCTGAGCAGAGTAAGCGCAACAGCAACAACAACAATAACAATAACAATATACAGCAACAATTCTATATGCAGCAACAACTCTAAATAATTCCTTTGCAAGTGTCTTAAATGTTGATGATGACCAAGTAATTGAATTTGTGTTTTTTTTTTCTTTTCTTTTTCTTATGATCAGAAATAGTTGAACGCTCAGAAATGTAGTGTACCGCTTGCCGTGCTGTTCGATAAGTATTCAAGTTTATTTAACCATGCACTCCTGGCATGCCATGCCACCTTAATTGCCACATTTACTGTTGCACAGTGCCACTGACGCATCGACATTTTTCCTCACGTCAGCCGATTTGAGTAGAAAATCAAAGAAAAAATACCAATCTGTCGAGCCTAATTTTCCTTGTTGCAATTTTAAAATAATAATCAAATTCAATTAAAGCTTAATTATTGTACTGTTATTACCGAATTGGAATTGCGTTAGCCGAGCAGTGCTACTTAAGTGATGATTTTCTATAACTTTCGATGTGGATGAAACCAACAGCTGACTTCTAAGCTGATATAACACGATTATTTTGTGAGATATCGTAAGTTAGATGTATGTTCGGGCGTAAGTTCCACCCGAGTACATAAATACTGAATGAACATTGCCACTTAAAAAAAATTAGATCGTAACTAGGAAGAAGTATTTCGAAACCATAACAGTACTTGTCCCAATTGATACCAATACTACTTTCTCGATAGTTTTACAGCGATATGTCATCAGATTAGTGCCAAAATCTTTACAGTTACTTCATCGAAAGTAGCGGTAGTTTGCCAAATAAGTGTTGCCTTATCGTTCGTTAAAAAGTAAAAGCTCAATATGCCTCGGAAAAATGTCATTACATCATTTGCAACAATAAAAATTCATTAGATATCGATAAATTCTATGGAAAACAGGTTTATTGAGAAGGTTTACGCGGTTGTGAAGCATATACGCTTTCTGCTATTCAAAAACTATTGTTGTTGACCATTTAACGTATTCCATATCCTCTACAATTTTTAGCACACAACACACGGGTTCAACCGTTCAAAACTTACTTGAGTTTATAACTCATGTTTCAAATGGATTAAGAGAATTTATGCACACCGATGTTATATATACCGATTTTGGCAAAGCATTCGACAAAGTAAGTCACTCTTTACTCATCCATAAACTCGATCTCCACGGTTTTCAACCTAATCCTCTTCTTTGGGTATCTTCTTAGCTCAATGACAGAATACAACGTGTACTTTTTACAAAACTATTTCCTCGAGCATTATTCATGTATTTTCAGGGGTCCCGCAAGGATGTCACCTAGGTCCGAATGTGTTTTTACTTTTGATAAATGACAAACCTTCTGTAATAAAATATTTAAAACTTGTATTGTATGCGGACGTTGTAAAACTTTTTAGATATTTACTGCAAGCAGACTTAAATGGCATGTCTTATTGGTGTGAAGTAAACGATAACCCAACAAACCTTAAAATATGTAAAGTAATGTGCTTTTCTCGCAAAGCGGTTCAACCGGCTACTTATAATATATGTAACTATAACCTCGAACAAGTGTTTAACTTTGTTGATCTTGGCATTACAATGAACCCAAAATTCAATTTCTGTCTTTACATCAATGTTACAGAAAATAAAGCCAAAGATGTTTTTGCGTTTGTAAAACGTTGGTCAAAAGAATTCAATGACCCTTACATCACGAAGGCTCTGTTCACAACGTTAGTGAGGCCCATACTGGAATATGGATCAGTTGTTTGAAACCCACGCCATCAAGTTCCTTCCGACAGAACAGAGTCAATTCAAAAACAATTTCTGCTTTTTGCTTTAAGAAATTTTCGTTGGGATTCTCACTACAACCTGCCGCCATATATAAGTCGTTTAAAACTCATTAATCTTCCTACACGTGCTAGTCGCAGAGAAATGCTAGGCATAGTATTTATGGTCAAGTTACTGACAGGCTTGATCTCTAGCCCATCTCTTTTTGGCGAAATGCAACTAAACGTTCCCTCCCGAATTTCAAGACATTTCCGGCCTCTCTTTCTGAAGCCATGTAAAAGTAATTTTGAGTTAAATGAGCCACTCTGTAGTTTGTGTCAGGATTTTAACACTCACTCCGGTTCTTTTGATATTTCAGACTCACTTTTTAACGTAAAGAAAACTATACTCAACACACTCAATAATTGATAGATTGAGCATTTGTTCTGTAGCTGCACAGTTTTAGATCTCGACACTTAACAGACTTCTGCCCTTCATGACTCGGCGCAGCATATAAGAAAAAAAAAGTCGGCGGGTATGGAGCGATAAAACCTTTGCTCTTGCTTAACAAAAATCGCAAAAAAATATATTTCATTTTTTTCTTTTGCTTAACAAAGTACTTTGCCATTGCTGAAAAATTTCTACAAGAAATATATATGCGAAAATTAATTTCTTGAGGGTATGCAGACATTTCGAAAGAAAAAAAAAATTATTTTTATGTATTTTTCGTTTTTTTTTAGAGCTAGATAGAATGAAAGTAGAATTGTTTCTTACGGTAAACGGTTAAGTTTTCTTATATAGGTAAATATTTAACCGGAAAATGCATTTTATTATATTTATTACATTTTTTATAACAGATTTAATTCTTGACACTGCAGATTTAATTCTTGACACTTTAAATATCGGGTACTTTTGTTACGATATTAATGAGTATCCGATTTTTTTAGAGTGATACTTAAATTGAGAACCAAATCGATACTTTTGCTTTGATATCGTGTCCCTCATCGTTACTGACATTAAATTAGCAAGCTAACATTGCTGAAACGGATTCATAGTCAGAAACTAAACGCCATTAGACGTTATTGAACTGAAACATTGCGAATGGGACGAAATGTTGACAGTGACAATGATGCATACAGAAATAGTTGGCGATGAAATACTTACTAAACCTAATCTTACCACAGCTTAACACATCATAACTAAACTGACCGCACAAAAAATTAACAATCCCTAACTCACCTTATCTAAACTCATCACACATGAACTCACCACACCTTCTCTCACTTCAACTCGCTTCACCACATCTTATTTTACATAACCTTAAATCGACTGACTCCAGTATAGCGAAGCTAACCAAGTATATTACGAGTATATTGTGATTCAGTCTATTTAGCGATCGACTTTGAATTACTCTCCAAAACTCAAAACAATTCGAAAGAAGCGGGCTATGTAATGCCAAGTATTCGAACCCAAATGATTTGCTTTTCAATTCGAAGTACAGAGTAGAGTCCCAAGTTTTTATCTGATATTAAAATCAGTTAATCGTAACGCTTATCAGCGTTATGAAATGAATAGAAAGTAAATCAAATAAATTTCTACAGCTAGGCCTCGTTACGAGTGCACTAAATAAAGCTAAATTATCCCGCAAAAGAAGCTCTGCACCTGTAACTGAGATCTTTTGATAAGAAAAACAGATTTTAGCTTAACATTTTCTCTTAGTAAGCTTAAATTTTATTGTTTCGAAGCAAAATTTAAGCCATAAGCTATTTATAGCTCTTGGTTAAATGATCAAATTTAATTAAAATTAACCGTAAAAAGTCAGTAATAGTCAAACGTCTTAAAAACACAGAACTTTCTCTACCGTCATGAGTTGTTGTTTGTTTATACAGGTGAAATTTGTTTTCTTAATACCTAATTTTTAAATATAGAATGTTTTGTTAACAACGAACTATTGCAATGCCAATTTTTTTTACCATGTTTACTAATGTCTAACACGCGTCAATAAACAAAAAAGTATTTAGCTGTAAATATTTGTGATCCAAAGCCGACAAATGTTTTGCACTACAATTGTGTAAGTAAGTATAACCGAATTTGTGAATTTTTTGGGTGTTCGAAAGGAATTCGAGGAGCAAACTGATTAGTCTGTATAGCTCAGTGTTTTGGCCGAGCTAATCCTTCCATTCTTCTTTATGTTGTGCCACAAATGGAGAGACCTAAAATTTTATGCCGACTCCGAACGGCAGATGTATTTTAGAGAAGCTTTTTCATGGCAGAAATACCATCGAGGGGTGACCGCTATTAGAAAAAAACGGTTTCCATATTTAAGATTTTACTTGCCCTGGCTGAGATTCGAATCACGAACTTAGCGGCATATCTAGTGTTATAGCGCGCACTGCTACTCAATCGAACATAGCGATCACAATTACAAATTAATATTTACAGTTGTTAAACAAAAAAGTAATTTATTGTAAGAAAACTGAAAAATTTCGTTTTTAGTTTGCGATTCCTTCTAAGCAAAAATCTAGTATGCCTTTTTATAGTATACTTTGCTTAATGTTTGCATTTTAAAATATTAGAAAACTCTACGCGTTTCTACTTTTTACTCGGAAAAATATTTAATAACTTTTCATTTTTATGGTAACTATTAATATATATTTAAATTAAATGTAAACATACTTTAAATATAGTTTATAAATAAATAAATTTGGTAAACTAATATTTAACGGATGAATTAATATTAAATTTATTGCATAGTTTTTTTAGTACTTTAGTATATGTACAAACCGAGTGCATTAACTTATGTAACAGTTTTTCGAAAAACAGTTGTTCCAAAATAAATTATATTTTTATAAAATATTTTACTACAGTTTAACTTCCAAGTAAGTTTGAGTTGAAGGCAAATCATTGGATTGACGCCATATATATGTATGTATATATATTTATATACATATAAAACAGTTGCCAACATTAAAAGAAATATATTGACAACGGGATTTCAAAGTATTTTTAAAGTAATTACAGGATCTTGGGACTCGTCCGGCGTTTCGCCTTGAGACATAGGTAAACGTTATCTATTTTAATTTTATTCATTTTGAACGAAATAATTGGCTTTTTTGCGAATCTTTCGCCTTTTACATAATTAAAACAAGTTTATCGGTAATTTTTAATTTTTATCGTATTAAAATTTTTTATTAAGCCAATTTTCTACATTTTTTCAATTCAATATCTTAAAATTTCCGGGTACTCGGGATTAACTCAAAAATGGACTGAAAACAAGAATAAACACATAAAATATTTAAAAAAAAATTTTGTCAATTTCATTGCAAAACTTACTCAATATTCACTTATACAACAATTCATAAAAATAATATTTATTAAGAAGAAAATTTTTTGGAAAACTTTTGAAATAAATTTTAGTTTTTATGAGTAAAGTTGAAAGTTGTATCACACTGATATCGTAGGTTCAAAAGTAACTACTAAGTATTTCGATGAGACACTCAAGTATTTTTGTGCTTTAGCTCGAATTGGTACATCAAAACATAAAGTAATATTCACACTGGTTGCAATGACTTTTATAGCCTTTCTAGCAGGCCAATCATATTCAGATCTTACAGAACCTCTTCGACCAAGCAAAATATCACAACATCTTCTTACTCTAAACTCTCAAAGCTTGATTACTTTAAAGCCACAATTAGAGCAAGTTGTTAGAAAAAAGTCATACATTAATTAACGAAATCCTTAAAATATTCGCACAAAAAAGAAACCCTCTTTTTTTATTTAATTTTTTTTACAAGTATTATCACATTAATTATGTACTGTCATATACTAGATTCTCATTCGCAGTCATGCATGTATGTATGTACTTTAACCCACATTTTATTGAGTTTTAATTGGGTACACCGCCATAGAAACGTAATGTGATTAAATCGTATGGCATGTCACCACTCAAAATCCAAAGGACTAACTTTGATGTGTGTATTAACAAAAACCAAATCTCACTGGCAGTAACCCAGTACAAAGCATTGAGGCTTGGAATTTGTAAATCAAAGACATTTACTCAACCAGCTCGATACTTAAGTACTTATCCACGACTAAGTAGGTTTTCTCTTTGTATATTTTATTAATGTTAAATATTGCCAAATTTTCGTTATCATTATAGTTAGACTGATAATTTCTCTGTTAGCCATGTCCATGTAATCGGTGCGGTCGAAATTGATTTACGATTTCACGACCTCTCTCTCGCCAAAGTCTCTGACAAACTATGTATTTAGTTGTTTAAGTTTCCAAGAAAAATTGAAATGTCGATGAGTTGGCCCGACATGGTACCACAGAAGTCATCCCTTATAAAAGAAAGAGTATTGTGATACCTCTGTCTCAAAATACTCCTGGACAATTGGGCTGTTTGTCGGCGCAACAAACGCTGTGCGAAGACCCTGTCATATAAAGATCTTTTCGTAGGTGACTGCGGACTGTCAAGTGTGCCATTTCAGGGTATCTCACCACAACTTTCACCACTGATTGGGGTACTGATATGTCCGTGCTTGATGAGAATTCTGCTTCCAGAAGTTTATATTGTCCCAGACCCGACGTGTCGAAGTTATATGGAGAGTAATGAGGTGGAATTTTTACAGCTTGATTGCTCAACATCATCGCTTATTGTTAAAAACCCGATTAGCGCTAAATGGAAAGAAAAGTATCTAGTAGTAGTCAAGGTTTAGAAAAGAAATTTCGTAATTTCACAAAACTCAACTTTCGTGCAGGTATTTTAGCTTTAATCCAAAATGAGTTCAATCATTTAGCAAGCGACGAGCCGTTACTTTAGACTAGTGTCGTGTCAAAAATCAGCAATTCTAGACCTGTCTGCAATGATAGTATGAATATACATGTATTTACATGTTTGTGCAAACTTGTGGTAACTCTACACCCCACAGCACAGTGCTATTGTTTGGCTATGACTTTGGCTAAGTGCCAAGTGAAGGCAAAGTGGTGTAGCTTCAAATATTGACTTTTTGCTCTTTGTACTTTACACAAACTTTATCGCACATTAGAACACACACACACACACACATATGTATATGTATGGTATATAGGCACGTGTATATTTATGAAGGCATGTGGCACTATCTAACTGATCCAAACTATCGCCAACAGCTATGTAAGTGGCACTTGGCATCGTAAGAAGAGCAGCAAATTATTGTTTACCTTTTGCTACTACATACTACATGCGCTAAAAACAATGCAGCTACTGTGCAACTCATGCAAACAGCAACAACAACAACAACAACAACAACAACAAACATAACAATAGTTGTTTGCAGGCAATTACAAGTGGCTCGTTTTCAATTTGCCGCACTTCTTCCATGGTCAAGTGCAAGAAATTTGTCAAATCTCAGCAGCATCAATTGTTGAAGCGTGGCAACTGCTGTGCTACTGGCTTTAGGTGCAACAACAACAAAAATAAAACCCACAAAAAAATATCTTAAATTGCAACAAATGTGTGCAGCATGCAGTCGAGTGGATACTGTTGCCTGAGTTTGCGTTTGACTGCCTAACTGGCAGGCTGTCAAATTGACTGCTCGCTTCGTACCCTGACGAATTACTACTTTGACTAACTGTTCGCTTCGCTACCAAACTACAAACTACAAACTACAAACTGCCAACTGCCAACTGCCAACCGCCAACTGTTGCACATTGCAATTTTACGCTCATCCCAGAGGTGTTCCTTGCAGCCTACTAAACATAGGTGCCTTGGTATGCCACGTTGGTCGAACTACATAAAAACATATGTACATATGTAGGAACTACGTATGTATGTCTGGTATATTAAAGCTGCGGGCAAACACAACTCAAGCTCTGTCAATCTCTCTCTCACTCTTTCTCGCTTTTGCTGTGACAAGGTGGCAGATTGACAAGTGAATGGTTATCGACGATGGCAGTTACGTTGTCAGTGAAATGTAACTTGCAAAAACTGTAATTTTCGTTGATTAACTGATGGCATATATACATATGTATATGTATGTACATACATACATATCCGCCTAGTACGTAGACCCATACTTACATATATATTTAAGGAGTATTGTCGCGGCGCGCCAAATTGCTGGGGTACTGCAATAATTATTGCTCCTGCAAGGCATTTTCTGGTAGCGGTTTCTAATAGTTACAATTATTTTGCTATGATCCATATTATTTGTGATTAGAGAAATAAATTGATATTCGCTGCGGGAGGTTTTTCTTAGCTTAAGCTCGAAATTGAGCGCAATTGGTTTTGGATGTGTGTGCTTCTATTAAGTAAATAGCAATCAGATGCGTGTGCTAAAATACTAACAAAAGACGTGTAGTATCTTTGCTGCAAGCGACTGAATTATTTAGTATACATTTCTTAAGATGGTCGGAATTAATATTTCGTATATTAAATCGGCACAAGTGTAAACAAATGTAAACAAATTTAAATTTTTTCGTAAAAATTATTGACCGAATAAATTTGTGTCTACTTCAAAAACCACCAGAAAAAATGTTTGCTGATCAAAAACATTTAAATGAAATATATTTGTTTAAACACTTATTGGAGAGAATATATTGATTTTTACTCTTTCAATGATTCCTATAAATATCATCTGAATTGCGTCACTCTGAAACTTTAAAAACTTATATACCAATTCGTAACGAACTCTACAAGAGCACGATGGATTTTTATAAGATCTCTCCACCACTTGAAATCGCGAGGGTTTGCGGCACATCAAAATACGCCTTTAGCTTTGAAGTTTTGTTTCTAGTTAGATTTTCGTATGTTCAATACGTGTTAACACTCAATGGCACATATTTATACATATGTACAAGTATATGGAAAATAACGAATAATAATTTAATATTAATTATTTAGTTTTTAATCGAAATTGTTGCCATTTAAAGATACAATGAAAAAAAAAGGTTGGTTATTTTTAATTGTTTTTATCTCTGATGTTCGAACGAAAACGACACTGAAAATGGCACAACGCCGAAACCAGTATGTAACAAAACCAAATTTGACAAGGAATGACGGAAATTCGTTCCAATATACATCAAAAGTTCACCCTGTCGAAAAATCAGAAGAAAATCAAAATACAGTTTTTTTCTCTATTAAATATTTTTTGCTTAAAAGTTTATCAGTTTGTCAAAAAAAAAATTTTTTAATTTAAAAATAAATATATAACAAAATTATTTTGAAATTAATTTCACTTCTGATATAAATTCATAAATGAATTTTTGTTAGCAATAAATACATTCAATTATTTTTGGAAAACCCCAAATCGATTTGCAGTTCCAATGAAAAAAACTCAAAATCAATTGATTAATTTGAAGCTTGATTGGTGCTGCGCAAAACACTAAACCTAACTTAATTTGGTAAAAAACTTAAATTTAGATACAAATGAATGAAGAAAAATTTTGATTTTTTATGTTAAAATTTAAAAAAAGATCAGTATAATGCTCATTCAAAATATCAGTAATCAGTGCAATTTAAATAATCCAACTAAACATAAATAACAAAAAAAAGGTTTGGAAAGTATAGCGCTGGCACCCCTTAAAGATTAGTTATGTCCTGTCCAAGGAACTATGTATTATAGTCCTATAGATATTTAGAGTTCCTCTATTTTTCTGGTGGCTAAAACTATCACCACCTATTCATTGCTCTGGTTTTCCTATCCTCGTCTATCTTTTTACTTAAATTTAAAAAAAATTCTGTGGCCATTAGTCTCCTCGGCGACTTGGTTTTAAAAGCTCTCGTAGCAATGTATGTTTATTGTGCTACTGTTGCTTCCCGAGCATATTACAAAATAATATAAATATTGTATAAAAATATTTTCTTCTTTCCTCAGGGTAGAAAGTCATGTTTTTAGAAATAGTTTCCTTCATGCCTTGTAACCTTTTGCTGTGCCATCTTTAGTGTTGGCTTTCGGAAAATATATTCGTTATTCTAAAATTATCTGGATGATGAATGAAAATATTTGTCGAATGAAAATTGTTTATTCTCTGGAAATAAAAATAAAATTGTGAATACATTATTGTTTTCATGTGATTCAAAAATCGGGCACCACTCAACCTCCGCCTTTGTCAACGCGTAAAAATGTGACAACAAATGCGCGCAGGCGTATGAATAACATTCTCCATATTAGAAAACTGAATAATTGAATAAGAATAGATTTTTTTTTTATTCAAATAAATTTGAATGGTCAATGAAAATATAATCAGCACTTAAAATTATTTGTTTGATTAATGAAATTTTATTCGATATTGGATTTAATAAAATTATTCTTTATTCAAAAGAGAATATTTATGAATAAAAATATATACATTTTTTTATTTAACTAATAATTCACGCATAAACTCTCTGCCCTAGTTATAATTTATATGTATACCAATAAGCAGTAAGACGATCCTTAGCACATTGTAAGAACTTATGGCCAATTACCATTTGTTTTACTTTTGTTTCTTTAATTAAGTTATTAAAACACATAATCAAACACAAATAGTTATTATATTATAGTTAACTACTTTAGCACCATATTATGCATACATATTAGCTTAATATGTAGTACTTAGAAATGTATGCTTATGTTATGCCATTAAATAGCAAATGTTTTGCTAAATCTATAATAACACTATAAAAGATAGTAAATGCGAATGAAATTAACTAAATATTTGCATATGAATAGAATATTGATATATGCCATGGATGAAGATGTTAGTCATGCAAAGAGAATGGTTGAGACAAATACGTACAATATTATCTATATAATAAATATATATAAACGTAGTATGCAAACAAATATACATGTAACATATGTTAGTAATTCCCAGTAGCGAAAGCCATCTAAAAGTTAATCCAGTCGCTACATTTTATCGTTGACTTTTGCCATTTTTTTTTTTTCAAAACAAATGCGACAAAAACTTGAAGCTTGTACTTTATTATATACAAATTAAATGGGCTAATCAAAAAATATACTAAAACATAACAAAAAAATATTTGACTTCTAATGAAAATTTGTTAAATTATTATAATTTTTGTATAAAGTTTGAAGTTTTGGTTGCTAAAGTTCTTATTGAAAAATTCTCTTTATTTTAATTGAGAAAAATAAAAATATATCATCCAAGTTTGTCAATTAATAGATAAACTATATTTCTGGTCATGGACTATACGAGTGCAATTCATTTTATTTAGAAACTAATTAATTCAAATTGAATGCCTGTTTTTACCTATGAACACTTCCAAATCGTTTATATCATTGTCATAGAAAATCGCTTACGCTACTGGGTTAATTTAAATGCACAAATGTACAAAAATCCATACATCAATTGCAAATGCACGCACACATAGGTCGGAAAATAAAATAAAAAACAATAGAAATTATAATTAACTAGCAAAGCAAGCATAATGCACAATATTATAATACAAAAATAAAATAAAACATATTGAAATATGTAAGTATGCTGGTATGTACATATGTACATACATTTGTATAAGCTACTGCATCGATTAGCCAAAATACAATGAATGACATTAAAATGCATCTTCAATTGATTGCCGCACATGATTGCGCTCGCTCGCCGGGCGATTCGCACGCTCGCCAAAACGAGAAAGCAATTAAAAATAAAAATCTTCTCTTCACACTCATCACCAATTGATCAATTAACTAATTAATTTTTTTCTATGTTTTTTCTCTCTTTTTCTCTTCTTTCTTTATAGGTAAGTGTTAGCTGAATTTATAAAAAATGTAAATGTTTTGGAGATTGCGAAAGCGAAAGAAATGTATCAAACGTACAAATTTGACTTGCCCGTGGAGTGTATCTAAATGGCATATAAGTTTGTTAGGCACGCGAAATATGGTAAGCTTTACATTTTTTTTTTACTTATAAATAGTATGAAAATATCGAACCGTACGCATCGATAATCGTTTAACCGATATTATCTATATATAAAACGCTAGGACCTAATAACGAAACTTAATTGTAAAAACATGAGATTAACGCTAATAAATAACTCTTTTTATGTCCTACAATTAGTGGAAAATAAAATAATATTTTAAAAGTTTAAAATCATCTCTAATATATAATAATTAAGGGCAAATACACATTTTAGATCCGTTGACATTAAGCAGTCTAAAATTTAAGTGTTTAATCTAAAAATAATTTTCCTCAATTAAGTTCAGATGATAAACTAGTCACAAAAAAAAAAACAAAAAAAATTATAAAATAAGAAAGCAATTTTTTTAAACATAAGATTATACCAAAATGCAGTAACCCCGCAAGAGTTTATTTTCCGTGTACATACGGAATACAGCACTTCTTTTACATAATTGCAAACATATTTCAATTGAAATAAGATCCCGCAAAAACCTAAGTTTCAATTTTTTTCAAAGTTTTTAGAAATTGAACAACTTTTCATCTAAAATTTCGAACTTAAAAAATTATTCATTATTAAATGTCACTCATACCATTTTCTTAAAATTTGCTTTTTGAAAATATCGCCAAACTAGAAAACATACCTTTCATGAATGGAATAATTTTATGTTATGTTTCTCTGGGCTTTGTGATTTTCACTAAAAAAATAAATATATTGCTAGCAATGACTGACATCTATTTAAAATTTCAAGCCTTTTGCTGGTTTTGGTGGTATATGATATTTTTCTTCGATCTTTTAGATTTTCACTACGCAACTTTTTGCAAAACTTCAAGCCTTTAGCTGCTCAAAGGGGAGTTATAGTGCAAAATATAATTTTTGAACAATCGGCTCCCATATACATGATAGTCGTCCGATCTGGCCGATTTCGAAAAATTCTGATTAATTATAAAAAGGCAACCTGCTGATTATTTCGGTATACATTTTTGATGGGTCTAACTCTTATCCGCCTAATACTTACAAACATCGGACCAAACTTAATATAATATTTTTATGAAAGGTATAAAAACTGAGTAGCGTATTAAACGGCGCTTCCTAGAAAAACTGATACAAATTTTAACACACGAATTAAAAATGTAAATGGAAAACATTTGGCTACTTTATGAGTGTTTTATTTTTTATTTTTTTTCTCTTTTAAATGTTTAGCCTTTTAACACAATCTTTCAGTAAACTAATAATTATTATTTGATTTACACTTAATTAAATATTAGTGTTCATAAATAAATAAATAGTTATTAATTAACTAATTGGTTTCATTCTGTTCATTACATTAATAGCCCTAATTAATAACTATATAACTACAAAACAATATACTCGAACGTGTAAATACTAATCAATTACAAAATATTTCCATTCGAGTTCCTCGTTAGCTTAATAAAGCAATTAAATCAACACTTATGTACATTAATACAAAAACCAATGACTATCTAATTTAAATGAGTTCATTAAAGATATACTTGTCGAAGCAAAAGGTTTCTATTTACTCATTATTTAGTGATAATAGCTACTTATTATAAGCATCAGTTTTAACTGGAACTCTTGTCAATGCATTTCAAAGGCACAAACGTAATAATGCAAATGAGTAATTACTTATGTAAAATTGTAAAATAAATACAATTTATCTAAATGAGTGGTTAATTGTTGAATTAAAGAGCAAAGTAGGTATTTATAATTGAGTGATGCCGAATGTAGTCACGCATTTTAAGTTACTGCAGCCGGTAGTTTCATAATACTGAGGCAATAAGTTCCAACTAGTAAATTCTATGAATAAAATACATACATATAAATTTTTATGTTTGTTCGCTTTTTGATTCCGCTTTCATTTTCATTGCCGTTACTACCAAATATGTATGTATATTTCTATCGAAACGTTTACTCGTATTCCCTTTGATATCTCACATTTCCTTAAAAAGTTATCTTAGCCGCATTGAGTTCAGAAACGTGAAAATTTAATTAATTAAAAAATAGCAAGATCATTTGCAATCGCTTTACTTGTTCTTAACACGTTTGTTAATATTATCGTTATGCTTATCGTTGCCTATGGCTTATGGCTTTTAAGATCATCATCGAAATCGTACTCTTTCGAGATATCTGATATTATTTTCGATTTGCGAAATACACCAAATACACACATACTTCTTCGTATCACTCACAATCGCACTTATACTCATTACTGCTTTCGCCTGTGCTACTGTTATCGCTAACGTTATCGATACTTCTTGCGTTAGCGGTAATGATATTCAAATCAGTATCGTTATATTTAGCGATATCTAGTTTAATCGTCAAATCGACGTAGCCAATTTCAAAGTGTGTCAGTATAGAAATATGCAGATTTCGAATTTCATAATTTTTAAATTTAGTAATCTGAATTCAAAATATTCAAAATCAAAAAGTGGGTGCATTATTTATGATGGTAAAATTTAATATTAAAATTTATTTGTTATGTTTATGTTATATTTTCTTATTTATATGAAAAAAAAATGAGAAATGAATTTGAAAAATTTTTACCAGTCAGCTGAAATATCGCACTGTAATATTTTTAGAGCTTAAAAAATAATGCTGACAAATATGTACATATAAATAGCCGAAAATTTACATGAAAATTATAGCTCCTGTCGTTGCAATTTTTTCATCTGCTAAGAATGATTTGTCTAGCGATTGAAGTTAAGCAAAAGGTTAGGAAAAAAGAAAACGCAAATACATAGTTATAAACCCACCATAAGCACTTGGCAGAAAAAAAAATCGATTTACAAATGTGAGTTACGCCGACAATCACCATTAACAATAGAGCTGAATAGACCAAAAGTGGTTTTAGCCAAAAACGTTTTTTTCTTTTGAAGCGACCAAACAGAACGTAAAGATATATTCACTACCAAAAGAGTTAAGATTTTTGCGCGCATACAGCCAGCTGGTGAGCATTAAGCTCTATATACATATTTACATATATATTTTTTTTCTATTACGACTATTCATTCATGCCAACCAAACGATTGCGCTTTAAGCCCATTGGGCAGCACTAGTCGGTGAGTTGGTTGGTCGATAGACGATTTGGTGGCAGGTGATTGCGTCGCTTCGCTGGCCACATCCAACGTTTGCTCGTTCTTTTGTATGCTTACTTGTGCAGTTGTGCGCTTGCGCAAAAAGGTCGCAGACAGGTTACTGCTGTCGCCTGTGGCGTCTTAACGGCGTTTCTCCATTTTGTGTCCATGTTTGTTTTGGCTCGTTATCCGCGGCCGTTGATTGTTTTGGTGTTTGGGATGAACTTTTCGACCATTCTTACTATTTAAGCAATTTTTTTTTTTTTTCTATGAGACCTCAATGCGCAAGCAAGACAACCAAAATCAAAGATATGTAATTTAATTCGAAAATGCCGTACGTCACTGGGTCGTCATGTGCATATTATTTAAAAACTCCTCCGCTGTAGATATGAACATTGTCATTCTTAAAAGCGTTCGTTCGTGTTCTTCACTTTGAGGTTAAGTGTAGTTTTGAGATAATGCTTTTAACGGCATTGCACTTAAGTAGTGTTATTTTTCATATGCGAAAATACTGTAAATGATTTGCAGTAATGGTCGAAGAATATCCACGAAGATTCATACGGGGATTTATTGATTAAGCATCGTCCGGTGAATGCAAACGCTTTGAATTATAAAATTTCTTAACTGTGGAAAAACGAAGCGCGTATTACGAGTACATCCATAGAAAACTTACAAATAACTATTTGATAATTTTCGTTTTGTGTGCGCTTAAGTTTATCAATGTCGTTATTGACGTAATTTATTAGCTCCTGAAAAATAGAAGTAGTAAATGTAACAACTTCGTATACGGCTACAATACAAATATCTATACGAAACTTAAAACGAAAGCCTTTTTATACGAGCCCTGATGTATATAAGAAAAGAAAAATATTTACAAAAAAATCGTAAAGTTCTTATAAGAAATTAAAAATCTTTTGGAGTCCACATATTTGTAAAGCGGAATTCAGCATCAGGGATACTTCATAAAAATTGAACATGTAGAAAAATATGAAAACCTACGGTTAGCAAATTTTAGACTGGGAAAAATACTCGTTATCGGCGTACAACTATTAAATAAACTGGTTCTTTCGTGCAACTTCGAATCGGGCATTGCTAGTTTTTATATTTTTATACATCTTCCAGTAGAAAAAACAATCCTCGGAGCGACTGAATATATCTCGATGCAGCACACAGAAAATTGTATCATAAACTACAATTGAGAAATTTTTGAATTATTCACAAGTTTCATACATTTTCTTAAAAAAAAAAAACTAGACTATATTCCAATAGGTCGAATGAGCGCGCATTTTACATTTCACCAAAATAAACTAAAATTTTTGTATTCAAATGAAAAAATATATAAATCTGAAAATGCCCTGTTTCCCTGTATATAATAAACAATGAGAGAAAATATTCTCAAGCCGAAAATTAACTGCGTTAGACAGTTTTTAAACAATCTTCGGTAAGGTGGTCGACACAGCTGTGCTGGCTAAAAAAGTAACTGATTTAGAAATTATTAGTTTTTTATTGATTTGTAAGTAAATTTCTCACATCTCATATTTTTGCAAAAATCTTAACTCTTAGCGACTATTTAGCCTAAAGGAGAGACTTTTTCATTGATGGCTTTTTAAAAAAGTTTGAATGCAGATATGTCATTAAATTCTAAAGAAAAAAAGACTTTCAGTTGCTAAAATTACATTATTTATGCAGTGTGTACTTTGGAAAATATTACCATGCTTCACAAATTTCAATTTCTAACCTGGAATTCCAGACTTCTCATATCTTACAAAAAAAAAAAAAAAAAGCGAAAAGCAGCGAATTTTTTAGCAACAAAATTATAAACAGCTTCTTGTTGGCTCTCTTTATTTGCTTTTCCGGTCCAAATAGCACACATAAAGCACTATTGACAATTATCAAGAATACCAACAACAAGTAAGGAAAGCTAAATTCGGGTGAAACCAAATGTATTTTTGTATGAGCGGTGCCCATAACTTCATAAAAACCCCGTCTCTTTGTTTCAAATCGCTGCTAGTATTAAACTTTACTCAATTTCTTCCAATAAATACTAAATAACAAAGTTTTTTGCATTTTTCGGTCCGATTTTTGACGGTGATGCTAGTGATATCTATGACAATATGTTCACCAAATTTTGTGACGTTACCTTACATCGTTATTGAGATACCTACAGAGGGTTTTTTATTAGTGCGCGTGGCAAGGCCCATTTTTCAAAATTTCATAAAGACCTAATTTCTTAGTTCAAAGTCGTTCTAAATACCAAATTTCATTAAATTTGCTGTAATACATAGATACCGAAAAAACGGAGTTTTGCATTTTTCAAAAACTTCCGTTATATGGGAGGTGGGCGTGGTTATTGACCGATCTTGACTATTTTCAATACCAACCAACCCTGTGCAAAGAGCAATCTATGTACCAAATTTCATTGAGATATCTCAATTTCAAGTTTTTGTAACCACGGACAGACGGACGGACGGCCGGACAGACAGACAGTCAGGGCTGCTAAATCGATTTCTCTTTTCATTCTGATCATTTTAGTATATATATATGTCTATATCTATCTCGAATATTTTTTGGTGTTACAAACAACCTTTAAGCGAACAAAGTTATAATACCTTTGTGTACAAGTACGCTCGGGAATAAAAAAGCGCAAATCAGCGAATTTGTTAGCAACAGAATTGTAAACAGCCTAATGTTTGCTCTCCTTATTTGCTTTTCCGGTCCAAATAACACATAAAGCACTATTGACAATATTAATAATACATACTAAAAAGTGTTTCTTTGGAATGCAAAAAACTACGCGCTATTTTAGAGAATAATAAACTATTGTTTTAGGCCTTCAGAAAGTTGAAAGGAAAAAAAATTCAAAATCAACGATTTGTATTAAATCGGCGTTACAAATTTGTACAACTTATAAAGAATATTAAATTTTGCAGAATAGTTCCAAGTTGACCCCTTTCCTTTATTTTGTATGAAGAAGCGAACAAAACTCCACTGTATACAATTATATTACTCATTTGATGTCACTTCTTGTATAACACTGTGTACTGGAACCCATTCCAAGAAATTCCCATAGATTCTAAAAAAGAGAATTGCATTTGGAAAACATTTCGCATAGGAAGTCATCAACTACCAAAACCTTGTTTGTCCGAATTTCGGTGCAAATGACCTGCGAACAAGTATGCGAATGTCGATTAATTTATGATATTTGTAGAGTAAACTTAATAAGACTTTGTGTGAATAAACCATGGAACTCCACATAGCATCAAAAAACTTCATGCCCTGAGGCTGGCTGATTGAGTAAGATTCAAGGCTGAAAGCTCTGCACCATACTTAGGCCTAAAACTTAAAATCAAATAATCTAAAGGTCCAAATTAATATAAGCATATAAATTCTTTGCATTTATACTTAATATACTTATAGAGGAAGGGAGGGTATATCATTTTTTTTAAATGTTGCCTCTGGTAAATTATTGAACGTACCTATACCAAATTTTTACATTTTATACACTTCAGTCTTAGGTATTGCGACGTACTGTCGAAATAATTAATATGTTGAAGTTGGCCACGTTATTACCAAAAATTGAAAAAATCTCAAATATTCTTATTCAAAAAAAGGAGGGGTAATGTGGTATAGGTGGTAGGTGTAATGTGGTACACTATACCACATTACCATCCTTACTGCTTGTATAAAAGAAAGCTGTTTTTGCGATTTTATTAAAAACAAAAAACACAGTATACATTAATTAGAAAATTAAGAATTTCAATACTAGAATTAGATATATTTATAGGCATGATTGACATAGAAAAATGGCCCTGTGTTGTGGAACTCATTTTTGGTGAGCCCAAATAAAGTCGCATTTTATTTTACAAAAAAGCAACAACGTATTGTGTGAAGGAGGACAGTCCTCATTTTTGGGATGGTTGAGTCTTCGTTGTAAATTTTTTTACAAAAAAAGCACAACGTATGGTTCCTTCCTCAAAAAATTCTTCGTCATCAGATTCACCGAAAATTACGGTTGCTACAGAATCGCAAGAGGATTCATTCGATATTAAGGCCTTAGTTTTGACTATTTACTTTTGCTATAGGTCCTGGATATTTTAAATTTTTTAGCATTATTGCTTTCCTCTAAATGATTTTTATAAGGGGAGCTTGCATTTTCTTTCACTTGCTATATTGTCATTGAACTCGTCCATACGCAGCGCGACATGTGATTCATTATGCAGCTCTTATTTAACTTCCGCATTGATTTGTCTTTTTGGCTCAGTGCTTTGCTTAATTTCTTCTGCAATTGAAAATTTATTTGGAAAAAAGTTTTTGTTTTTGCAAATTGGAAAGCCAGCGATATTACAGCTTTCCTTGTCAATTCCCAGAATCTAGATTCCATTTTTAAAGTATACTAGACAAGTTCACTCTCAATTGCTTCAGAAAAATACGGTCTGCGGACTGCGAAGAAATAATTTCTTTTATAGGTTTTTACTTCTAGCCACTCTTTACAAGGTTGTGTGCGGAACATCATAGATTTTCGACGCCAACAAAATACCCGTTTCTCCTTTTCGAACAGCTTTAATGGCCTTTTGCATATTCTACTTATTCCACTTTCGTATTTCTCCAGCTTTAGGAATTTTTACTCTATAAAACAATTAAGAAACAAATAAGAACAAAGCAAATAATCAGGATGGTAATGTGGTATACTATACAACATTTACCGACTTCGCCTATACCACATTACCCACTTTAGTTATTCTTAACGTTTCGATGAATAAAAGTAATGTACAGCTTATTTAAGTAAAAACTAACCTGTATGTTGCAAATTGTACACTTGTTTTATACATTTTTATTCCTGAGTTAGGACTAGGCTCATTATCTTGCAAAACACAGGCGCTTGAATTTGCTATCAAAAAAGTTTGCACTCAACACATTCACGAATTCGCGCATTAATTCCAATTAAAGGCTTCTCTTCTTTACACCTACTCTTATTTTTGTTAACTCAGCTGTTTATTAAATCAGCGCTGCCACAGCCTGTTTAGGTTGCAAAATAATCAGATGTACCACATTACCCGGCTATACCACATTACCCTCCGTTCCTTTATTTATCCAATATATATTGGGTAATTTTTTATTGAGCCACCCCTTGCATGTTACACTGAAATTTATTCTTGTACTCGTCGCCACCAAAGTATGGCAACAATAAGACGAATATCGCAATTTAAAACTCAATCTAAACATTTAAGTATTACATCATTATTATTACAATGCTGAATTTTATAAACAAAAAAAAAAACAACAACTGGCAGGCAACCAAACAACTGCAATATTAACAAGACAAATGATAATAGCCAAATATGCAACAAAACAAAAAACGTATAAGTTACAACAGAAAATCTAAAAAGCAAATGACTTACTGAAACAGAAGCAACTCCTTGAATGTGACAACAACAATAACAACAAAACAAACAAACACACAAATTTAAATAAAAACACCAAAAATCATGCCCGACACCCACACAATCACTAAAATACAAACTCTACACACCAATGAGCGACCGACCACACCAAAAAGGCCATTTAAGGTGAAAAAGAATAAGGCCAAAAGTGAATAATAACAACGGACACAATGACAATAGCAGTGCCGAGAATAATAAAAGCGACACGAGATAAAGTGAACGCGAAACTAGTAGCAATGTAGCAACAATAGCAAATGCGATATTTAAAAATTCACAAATGCCAAACCGAAATTCGCGAAAACGAGTAAGTAAATGCAATGAAATGCCCTTATAGAGACAATTACAAGCGCACATAAACAAGGTTAGAGCCAAAGCAGAACAAAAAGGAGTAAAACACACACAAAAAAAAAAAACAATGAAACAATGAAACACTAAAAACAACAACTCAAGCTGCTCGCAGTTAGAGCAAAAAAAACAGCAGCCATGCGCATGCGCACCAGCGATATTGTTTAGTCCTGCGCGCAATTGCAATCAAATTAGCAAATACTTTCATGTGTATGTACATATGTATGTATGAATAGCAATGTATGCAAAAATTCTAAAAATAAAATTGTGACAAAATAAGCATTTCAACATCAGCCAGTGCATGCCAACTAAAACTCCAACAAAAAAAACACAAGCAAACACACAATCGCATAATCATGGCCCGCGATCGTGCAGGCGGCCGGTGAATGGACAGGCGAAGCGAACGCGCAGCGCATTTTCTCAATGCTGGTATGCCAGTAACGCCACACATTCAAATCACGATTCGCGGCCGACCAGCCCGCCGCTTGTTCACTTGTTCCACAACAACACCTTCCGTTTTCCTACTTTGTACACGCTATCAACAAGTGCGCGTATGCGTTTGTGTGTGTGTGTGTGGGTGGCTAGCTGCACGGTGCATTCATTGCAAGGCAAATCGGTGGCAACTGACACTAACCGACAAGGTTCTCACTCTCTCTCTGTCTCTCTCTCTCTCTGTCTCTCTCTCCTTTTGTTCGCACTGCCTCTGCAAGAGTGCACGTCCCTGCCCGCTGACATGGCCTGTTTGCCCCACGAAATGGAGTCAAGGAAACTGGCCTCAGCAGCAAGTGAGCTAGTGACGACATCGCTATCCAATACTATAAAGGCTTTTAAATATACACATTTACATTTATTATTTGCGCTTACTGCAACGGGTGGCGTTCGTCGTTGGGCTGTTTTTTTTTTCCTTTTTCTTCGATTTTATTGCTAAATTAAATTTTATAGGTCAGTGCGCGCAAAAAAAAAAACAAACCAAATGCAAAATCAACCACACTGCAAGAATAAAAAGTGAAAAAATATACATAAATATATATGCAGTAGGTACTTAACTACTAAATCGCGGCAGCTGTTGGGACTGCCTCTGACTTTAGGTTTTCGCACGAGGGTGGTTCATTGATTATGCGGCATTGGACGTTTTTTAGATTGATTTAGCAGTTAGCCTCTTTGTAAAGCAGTTTGGCAGTCCGGTGTTTAAGTCAAGACTTTTTTTTCAAATATTCACCTCTTAATAGAATCCTTTTAAATTTCAAAAGTTTCCGCTTTCTTATCGACTTCAACTTATGCGAAGGAGGATGCCTTGAATAAAAAAAAATTAGCACAAAAAAATGTATAAACAAGTAAAAAAAAGGCTTTCTTCGGCTATGCCGAAGGCTTCCTACCTTTATGTGTTATATTTAAACGATAATGTTTTTATAATAATAACACAAGTCTGCAAAAAAAAAATTATTAAGAAGCTGTTTTGGTTTTTTTGTGTAAATCTTATTGGGTGTGCTGAATCCGAAAATAACTTTAATTTTGTCATAGAACGTCACGTTTTCTGACAATGTAGGTGTCTATGTTAAACAAGTTATCATCTTAATATAAAATATAAAAGATTAAACAATTTTTTTTAAATATATAATTACGTAACAAAACTTATTTATTTATGTAAAAGACTTTAATTAGTAAGCACTAAACACATTTCTTTTTCTCAGTGGGACTCCTTTTGGTACACTTTCGCTTGTGGGAAGCAGCGGGAAGGTCTCTTTGAAGCGTCCAACAGTAGTCTGCCATCATTGAAACGCTCCATCTTCCCTGGTATGTTTTTTCCATCTCCTTAATATCTTGGTGAAATCGTTCACCTTGCACTTCATTCAAGTCTCCTAAATTTTCTGGAAAGTAGTCGAGGTGGGAATGAAGAAAATATACTTTTAAACTCATCAAGTAACCTAAAGCTTTGTAATGCTTTTAACATTCTTTTGACGGTTTGTTTGTAGTTAGGAACTTTGTTATTGCCTAAAAATTTCTTTATGACCTCTTTAAAGGCAATCCACCCCTCTCTTTGAGGATCCGTCATGGTTGTGATGAATAGTGGATCAGCCATAAGCCGTCTAATATCTGGTCCAACGAAAACACCTTCCTTCAACTTTGAAGCAATTTCCATCTCTTGAAAGTGACTTCACAAATTGATTCATCAATCCCAGCTTTATGTGAAGCGGTGGTAGAAGAACTTTATGAGGAGGCACCAAAGTTTCATGCAGGAGCCAACACTTTTTGGTCCAGTGATTTGTTCGGTCTCTACTATCCCATAGACACAAAAAGCAAGGGAATTTGGTAAACCCAGATTGTTGTCCGAGCGCCATGGCCAAGATTTTGAAATCACCGCACACTTGCCAACCGTGGTCTTTATATTTTAATTTGCAAAGAATCAATTCCAAGTTCTTGTAGGTTTCCTTGAGGTGTACGGAATGACCGACAGGAATGGAAGTATAGAAACCGCCGTTGTGAAGCAGAACTGCTTTAAGACTTATTTTTGAAGAATCTATGAAAATACGCCAATAGCCTAAAACATTGCATGATTTTCATAAATTAAAAGAGGAACGTCATACCCTAAAAAAAACATAAACCTGGTTTAGAAAAGGTGACTGGTCAAGTCAGTGAGTTTATTAGTACATATGAATCTGATATATTGGAACTAATATTACAGAGGTAAAATTATGAGTACCCCAAGTTTTACTCGACTTTTCCATTTAATGCTTCGCTTTTGTATTTTCTGTTACATTAAAAGAGATACCTTCAAAGTTTATACTGATTTCCTGTTATATTCTAAACCGATGAGTGGCTGGATTTAAAGACGGTTATGAAGACCTTAATTAATCGATAATCTACTCAAGCATTTTAAAGGTGACACCTCTCGTTCAAAGTAAAGATCGATTCGCGATTTTTCAATTGAACTTTCGAAATGGAAATCTTTATATGGATTTCTTTCTCTGTTATTATATACAAACTATATTTGCATTACATCAATCCGACATCTTAGCACTCAAAATTCTTTATTTAGCTTAGCGGTTTTTCGCTGCATTTATTCGAAACTTTCATATCCTCAATATTATCTGTTTCTTTGCATTATTTTCGGCAGAGCGAAATGTTTTTATATTTTGTTGTTAACGATAGACCTTTTAATTAATGTTGATATTATACTCATTATTATTTTATCGATAATTGGAATGATATGAGTACAAATATGTATTAGCATCTTCTTTTTTTTTTGTCCGACAGCGTGGAATGTTGATTTTGGTTGGAACGATTTTCCGTCATCCCTTGTCAGGTTTGTGCGTTGTGCCTTCTACAGTGTCAATTTTAATTCTGTTCAGTCTACATTAGTCTGTTGTTCCGTATTTATTTTATTTTTGAACCAAGCAGATAATGGTGCAAAATCGTCAATGTAAACTAATGTTAAGTGTCCTGAGTGTAAGTACCTGAAGTATCGCGCAGATAGAAACCAAAAGGGTATTGTTGTGTGTTGTGACTGTCATTGCGATAAGAACAGAGAGATAGCCTACAATTTTAGACCGATTGGGTATTATGAGTATGTTTGGTATGTTGGTATCGATCGTTTTATGTGTTTGCTTGGTTTTTTTGTAAACCAATATGTATCGTTTATTTCGTTCGATTTTTTTTCGACTTCAACTTTTTTTTATTGAATTTATATACATTTATTTAATTTCTTATTTAATTGAAGTTGGGTATATTTTTGAAAACCCCCACACCTTTATATTAATCTGAATGGGTTTATCATAAATGGAATATCAAGCTGTTAAATCTGTACTTTTATTCCATTCACTTTATAAGCCATTTTCTATAGAACATATTCTGGGATTACATTCAATCCGTGAATTCTAAAGTCACTTTTTTCACAAACTTACCCTCGTGAGCACATACATAGTGCATTCACAAAGGTACTATATAATCTTGGTTTCGTATTGCTGGCCTTCTGGTCGTGCTCTTGCCCAGCCACCTTCTCGGCTGCCAACCGTCCAACCAGCCAACCTTCTATCTTGCTGCTTGCTGCTTGCTGCTGCTGCCTGCTTACCTATGTACCTCTGAGCTTAGCTTGGAAAATGTGGTATATAGCTCCTCTAACCGTTAGGTTGTAAGTCATTTGATTGCCATATACAAGAAAATTCATGTTTTTTACACTTGGTACCGTTGTTCATTTGTTGTAGGCGTTGTTGCAAGTATGGATTTTTAACATTTCTGACATTTACATACATGTCGCTTGCCACTGCTTGTATTTTGCTAACATAGCTGTGCAAGTACAATATTACATACCGACATACAGTCAATATGTTTGTTGAGGCAAATATTCATATTTGTTATATGTATGTATGTACACTTTTATAGCACTAGCTGTACGTATAAGTATGTGCAGCCGGTGTATTCCTTTAGGCTATTAATACTTAAGCAACTTAACGACTTATAACAAGTGGCCGTAATACACCTGTGACGGTACACCAATAGCAACATCCATGCTTAAATACGAGTATGTATACATACAATCGCATATTACTCGAAGAAATATTTACGTGTGAATCGCACATAAAACAGAATCTTCATTTTTAAGAAATTCATGTGCTTGAGTATTTGCTCTGTGAACTTATGAAGCTACTTAGTCACCAATTTTTAAATATTAAGACGCCGTAAATAGGAGTCATTTTCTATGAAAGAAACTTACACAATTCAAAAAAATTTCACATACATTTTTCACGAAAAATTTCCCTTTAGAGGACACCATTACCCGGTTCATTCATCGACCAAATACCACTCAAAATGCTTCAACATTTCATTGGAAAATGTAACTTCAGAATGCATCACCGCAATTATGGCCAATATTTGAAACAAATTTACTTAAAAAGTTCAATTTTTATGTATTTTAATAATCGGCCTTTGAATTTTATATTTTGAAAATTTGTATTAACAAGTTCGAACCCCAATATTAAATAAAACTTCAATAGACCTGGTCGACCGCGCACAAACAATAGTTCCTGAGGATGATCTCAAATTGAGGTCGAAATATCCACAAACAAAAATATATCTTTAAAAACGAATATTGAAGTTATGTTTAATATTGCGCCTCGTGCATGTTAAAATAAATTTTCAAAATTTAAAAATTAAATATCAAGAACGGACTTTTTGTAAAGCCAAATAAAGTCAATTTCATAAGGGTTTTTTTTTAATTTTGAAAAAAAAAATGAATGAATACCCCAGAATATGACAAGAAAGGGCGAATTTTCGGATTTTGCGGTATTTTCTTCACTAGAAAATATAGGATTCCGGAGTTAATTCCGCCGGATTTTAATGGTATCCGTTTAAATCTAAAGAAGGAAGCCGAGTTCTTTGGTGTCAGTCTAGACACTAGCTAGAGAGGAATGGTCAAACAACTTCTATACTCCACCGGGAAGTCTTACGTTTTTTTTAGATGGCTCGAAACTGAATGGCTGAGTGGGAGGAGTGGTTTTCTGCGGGACCTATCTCTGAGCTTTTGTTTTCGGTTGCCGGATCACTGTATCGTTTTTCAAGCTGGAATTTTAGCCCTTAAAGAGGATATGGAAGTATTGCAACCCCCTTTAAAAGACAAAGATATCTTTATATTTAATGATAGCCAAGCGGCAATTAAAGCTGTGAGCTCAGCTACGATAAAATCAGAGATTGTACTGGATTGCTGCCGATCTCTACCGGAAACGGCTAAGCAAAACAGACTAAACCTCATTTGGGATCGTAAACGGTCGCGTAGTCTGTACACATTAAAATGGGACGATATATCTCAGGTCATTGGAGCCCTTACAGGGCACTGCCTCATAGGGAACCACGTGGAGGAAACGGTTCTTCATCTTCTCTGCAATTGCCCAGCGCTAGCGAGAAGCAGGCTATGCTTTATAGGGGCACCTCTTTTTCGGGACCTCGGAGAATTAGGTGATATAGACCCCAGATGCTTGGGAAGATTCGTCAAGAGCTCTAAATGGTTCAGCGAATGGGGTTGAACGCTTAACTAGTGGTATTACAACGGGTCTCTAATTATGGCCTAAGTGTGTCGTTGAATCATCAGTGACAGCCACATATACCCACCTATAAAAAAAAAACGTTTTTTAATTTTTTATTTCATCTTTTTGCAAATTTCAATCATTTGACGTTGCATATAATCGGTTACTATCTTCTTCTGCGTTGGTTTTTTTTTTGTTTTCTTCTTCTGAATTCCGTTGTCACTTTTTAATGAATTAATCGCTTTAATTGTTGGCGTATGCCATTGTAACTGATATTTGCCACCGCTGACATCATACACACAACTGCTGTATCGTCCCTGCCGCGCCCGCCTTTGCTAATATTGGCACACTTACTAAATAAATAAGAGACAGTATGACGTTATACCGAAACATTTTTATTACACTTATTAAGTGACGACATTGTTGTTTTTGTTTGAGTTGTTGTTGCGCACGCATTTAATGTACATACATACATACATACAAATCGCTGAGCTATCGTGTAAATGCATTTGCATATGAACAAGCGCTTTAGAGTAGGCGATAGAAGTTCTGCCACAAACGACAACACCACCATCACCACCACCGCCACCCACACACACCACGCCGCTGTGTTTGCAAATCGCATCCAATATCCAGCGCTGTGTGTACGAGTACTTCAACACACTCATCGTGGCACATTTGGCGAATTAATGCCGCGTCCTGATAGTTACGAATATTTTTTATCTTGCGCCATTAAACCATCCTGCATTAATGCATTTCAGCTTTAGCTTTGGCTTTGCTTGAACAGCGGATTCTCTTTGCCCCTTAAACTATTTTTTATTCCTTCTCATATTCGAATATTTCATGGAAAAAGCGAACTTAACAATAAAACACAATAACGATAACAAGAAACAAAATCAAAAAAAAAAAACAAAAAAGCAACGTAAAGCTCATAAAATGTAAGAACAACTTTGCTACAAACTCGCATTTTACGAATTACTTTGCTTAAACGAAAAATTATCGCGCTCATTATTTTATTTTTTTACGTGAACAAAAGCGCATTAAAAAAAAGGAAAAGACAATAGTGTGGTGGACTATGAAATTTTAAATACAATAAACATTTTTATTACTTAATCAGGCTTTTTGGTGCACCGGAAGTGTGGTGACGCAATAAAGGATGCGATTTTTTTAAGTTTTACCAGCGTTGAGTGTTTATATATAATTTTGTATTGAAGTATCTAAGTACAAAATATAAAAACTTTAAGTGTCAGCCATTGCCACTTAGTTGTGTAATATACTAAAGCGTGTTCTTTCACTCAATGTCAGACTGAATTTGTGAGACTTGCAAATGGTAAATGTGTAGTACGATCGTAAATCTTCTTGGCTGCCGATCTAACTGTCCGTAAAACTATGTGCGGCAACTGAGCTTTACTCGGCAATATATTTTGATTATAAGCCAGCAGTTATTAATCTCACAACTTTGAGTCTGAGCGAAAAGTTGAATAAACTAATATAAACATGATAGAATAGTAAAAAAATATTTAATTTACTATGCAATTGTCATGAATAATAATTTAATCTGCATACGAAAATAGAAAATTAAAATTTTTTTATTTTTATAATAAGGAGGCCACGCAAAAACGCACTTTTATTTGCTAATTGTCATTAATGGAAATGTATTCTTCTTCAAAAACAATTTTTTAAAATTTTTTTAAGTGAATTTATATTTATTGTTTCTATTAAAATAATAAGTACGCCACGCAAAAATGCACTAAAGCGTAGTTCAATCATAGCCGCAACAGGCGTCTGCATTTTTGAGTGGAGCAGTTGAACGCCGGGGCGTATGAAAAACATGGGCGCTATCAAAAAAAAATATATACACCCAGGTCTCTTTTTATGCGGTAGAGGAGTTCCTGAGAAATCCGCATAAAAGAAATTCGCATAAAAAAAGTTTTATTTTATACAAAAATAAAGGATACGTTCCAAAATAACCAAAAACCGCGCAAATTTAAAACTCCCTTGTAAAAAAAGCAGAAACCGCAGAAAAAAATCCAAGAAATCTAATAATTTCAGAAAAAAAGTATTTATTTTTTGATTACATAAAAAAGATGAAATATATGTACGTAAGTTATTATTTTCCATGTGAACATATAATATGTTTATTTGCATAGTTTTTTCAATTTTAATTCAAACATACATAAGTAATTTAAAAATATGTATGTAGAATATATCATAAAGATGCTTTTTGTAGCTCTAATAAATTATACGAGCTATAAACTGTTTTAAGCAAATTAAATATAATCGGAATCACTACTTAAGCTTGTTCTTCCCCGTTTTTTCAAGGTTCCTGTCTGTAGGTTGGTCTATTCTGGGAAAATAATGGGAAATCTTTTTTTGAGTTGCAACATTTTTTAGTTGTTTGTGTTCTTCCCGATATCCAGACATAATACGATTTAGCTCTTGGTTGATTTGTAATGCTCTTTCTGTGTTCGATTCGCATAGAAGAATTTGTTCTTGCAATTTATTGCACGTCTGAAGTATTTTTGCGATCGATTTTGATGTAAGAGCTCTTGGAATTTCACCCTCATTGTCACTTTCTGGCCTTTCTGTGTTTTCTGAAGCTATATTGATAACTTCTTCGTCAGTTAAAGCAACATCCGCAAGTAGCTCATTGATGTCATCATGGATAAAAGTGTCGAAACCCTCACCTCCTATCTGTTGTGCTATAAATACTATTTCATCCGATAAAGCCAATTCTTCATTATCTGCATTCTTTTCAACACATTCTGGCCAAACTTTTTCCTTGTTGTTTAGTTCACCAATAACAGATGCAGCATGAAATGGTAAATTTTTTTCCACAGTTCTGTCAATGTTGACTCTTCGTTTTCTAATTTGTTTAAAATAAATTGGTAGGTACGTGGTTTTAAGTATTTATTTACTAAAAGAGGCTTTACCATTTTATCTCCTGATGCATTGCTACAAAGCAGAAAAGTGACTCTATCCTTGCTGACTTTAAATCCACTAGCTCTTTTTTCGATTTTGCTATGTTCATATGTGCGAGTAGGCATTTAATACTTGGTTGGCGGAATACCCTCCATCCTCTATAATCTTCTTCAGCTTTTCAGGATATTCTTTAGCTGCATTCCCTGTGCAGGCTGCTACTGTTTGTTACTTAATATAAAAAAATAAATAAAATTAAAAAAAATTTTATCAAATGTACCACGAGTAAAACTCCAATTTTTCGCACTACATCAATACATATGTATATACATACATACGGTCAAATGTAAAAATAAATATTATATTACGATTCCTTGACCCCAAAAACTTTTAGTTCCACGCTGTTCAAGGATTAAAAATAAAATTTTTGAATTTTTTTACAAATGCTGGTTTCTGGAAAACCCACTTACTGTAGAGAAAACCTAGGGTGACCAGAAATGTTTAATTTAAGACTCGAGTTCAGCAGACCAAAATGCTTTAGAAACCGATGAGAAACCCAGTGGACTTTTTTACCTGTTGTACCTTGTTATTAAAGGTTTGGTAATTCAGCAGCTAGCTTGCCCACTTTTTCTCAAACGGCTGCCTTAGCATTGTAAACTTTTTAATTCCGAAAAATAAAAAAGGCAAAACTTTTTATTTCTTGTGTTCATTCAAATCCGGCTGTGGTTTCAATAATATTATTTGTGAATCTTTTTGGTAAGAGCACTTTTTGTGCAGACAAGAAAATATTTGCTTTCTTCAATTGCGATATACTCGCATTGTGGTTTTCTTTGAAATAAGCCATCCTGGATCTTGCTATAACATTGAACAACCAATTGTTATTCAAGTCCAGATAGTCACTTACTATTAATCGGAACTTTGGTCACTTCACCGTACAGGCGTAGATTATAAATTGAAGAATTATTCCGATATCAATTATATGTTAATTAAGGTTTTAAACTAATAGAAGTATATATATGAACAAGCATATTTTTTGCGACCTAATTTTAAATGGATCAACTTAATATTTCAAGATATGGTTAAATGATCGATCGCTAATACGAGAATTTTGCATTTTTCGACAAGATTGTTTAAAAATATCTACCAATAAACACAACTGTTGTATATGTTAATTAAAAAGAAAAATTGTCTAATCAAATTATCAATACATTTCTTCAATTTAGTACTAATAATTTGCTTTTTAAGAAAACAATCTTTTATAATTAAGTGTCAACTAGTCAACTTTTTGTAAAACCGGGTTTCGAATTATTGGAGAAATGGTAATTTGAATAAACCCGGTTGTTAATTTTTAAATCAAGAAAAATCCGAGTAAACCGGTTCCTGTTCCAAGTAAGAAAAAAGCTACATCAATGTGCATACATACAATGTAACTAAATGATATTATTTCTATGAAAGAAATCTTTGGAAAATAAATTGTAGTTTAATGTCCGAGTTAAGTAAGCAGTAATAGTCTCTAATAGACAAAAGTCACAATTTCAGACCAGTTGGCATTAATTGGTTTCAAAATAAAGTTTCTCAATTATGACCAGGTGCTAAGCAGTTCACAAATATGAAGACAAACACAAAAACATAAAATCTTAAAAGTAAGAAAAGGCAATAATCTTCAACCCTTACATAGTTTCAAATTTTAAAACTTGAGATTATACCAATTAACTGAATTTCACATAGCGTAAATTGAGCAAGCTTATTTTCAGTAAGGCGTAATACAATTTTTCAAGGTTTTTCCGTTCTCAAATGGCATTTGTCTAAATATAAAAAATTTTCTGAAAATACATTTGCTGGGTTTTTTTTTTTGCAAATTATTTGGATTTGTTAAGCACTTTGTGGTTGCCGTTTTAATAAAAACATAACGGGTATAATCGATAATCGATGTGCTGCCATATTTCTGTCAAAGGCTATAACTTCACAACTACAAAACAAACCGGTTTTGGAGATTACCGGAGAAACCCGGTTTGAAAAAACCGAGCCAATCACCCTAGTGTCAACATTCGAATATCATCATTTACCAAACCTTTTATTATTGAATCATGTTCCTCACTCAAATTCGTTTGAATGATGAATTGAAATTTATTTTCACACCGAATTATTCACTTCTTAAACATTTATGTACGAGTATATTTCTTTTTATTTGAATAATAAAGCACCCATAACACCCATCAGTGTGATACGTGCCCGAGAAACTAAATCAATCCAATCGCCAGTTCATTGTGAATTTATTCTCTCGCGATATATTCCATAAATAGTTTCTTATGTACGAATATTCAGATTTTTTTTTAATTATCGATAATTTAATATTTTTGGATTTCAATAACATGTAAGATACTGTTTGAGGGTGTCAAATGTATTAAATATGTGTACCAAATTTTGTGTGGATTGATGAAATGGGTTTTCACGTACTCGAATTCGGAAATTTTCACCGTTTCTTGAGTTAGACCATAGAGAATGTTCCGAGTTTGGTAAAGATTGGTCAGACGATTGCTGACATAAAGCATATTACCATATTTTTAGCTAAAAAAACATGCTTAACTTTCCAATTATGGGTTATTGTACGATTTCAGTGGTAATATGTGAATCAAAATCAGCGAAGAGAGCGGTTATTGAGGCACAAATTGTAAACAAACCCAGCTTCCTGGTCCAAAATCTCTACATTTTAATTCTGATTCAAATTGCTTAACTTAAAGCTATCTGCGCTTTAAGTTTTTTTATCAGCAAAGCAGATTCTTTTGAAAGGCATTCAATTAGGACCAAGCTTTAAAAAAAAGTACTTTATGTGACATTTTTGGATTTATGAATATCAAATGAAATACGAATGTCAATAGAATTTCGATATCTATACATTTTTCATAAAAATCTTTTGCAAGACTTTTTTTTTAAGTTTTTTGCTTTTTAACATATTTAAAGATGTTAATGCTTAAATTTCCAACATAAATATTTCACATTTTTTGGAAAATTGAATTCTTTCATTGTCCGTGATAATAGTTTACTGCTGGGCTCTTACTGAAACTTTGCGGTTCTTTGAAACAATATTTAACACAATGATACGTTTCTGTGAACGTTATTCCTTTTTGTGTGAATATACATCAGCCATTTTACTCTACAAAACAAAATTTAAAAAAATACCGATTGGCCACAGAAATCATGTCCCAGTCGGCAAAACAATAGTTTACATTTTTTTGATAGCTTCTTTTATAAATTTTCTAATAAGAAATCAACTAAGGACTACTTTTTTTTAAATAATTCAGATATTTTTTATGATACTAGACAGGCTAATAATAAAGTCCATAAGGTGCAGAAAAAAATTGTTTTATGTTATTCTAATGGAAAGTAGAAAAAACGCGATGCGGACAGTCTTGTTGTTAATATTAAGGGCTCACATTTTAATTGTTATCTTTTTACGTCAAATTGAAACTTTTTAGCCTGTTTTCAAGAAAAAAAATTGTTTTTTTTTTTTAATCACCCTAATGCATATACTTGTACATAATACATACATACATACATATTTATGTACTTATATAAACGTAAGATTAACTTACACTTATTATTTTTATTAAGAAATTCTCTCTTTAGAAAGCAACACAGTCTAGTAAGCAAACAATTTATTAACGCAAGTGTTTACTAGGTAAGTGTAAATAAACCAAAATAACAACAAAGTTGTAATTGCAACTTCTGAAGTGGCAATTAATCATAAAGTAAACTGATACACATATTTTTTTGCAAAAGTCTTTTCTTCAGTTATTAACGCTTATTACTGAATTATTGTACCTACATAAGTGATTATCGTTGTTGTTGTTATTTTTAATTTAATTACCGCATTAAAGTGCAGTTAAACCACAAGAAACACAGACAAAAAATACAAAAAAAAACAAAACTTATAAAACATACAAATAATATTAATAATAAACGTTAATTACTGAGGTGTTAAGAAAACAACAACGAAAATGGCGGGGGAAAAAAAGCAACTAACTAGCAGGCAAAAACAAAAGCAACACTCGAACGACGTTGCAAGACGCTGTGTGCGGTAGCGAAGGAAATAATTTGAGTTGAGCGCGCCAAACGCCAAACCGCCACCCAACGCAGCGATTGCAACGAACTGCAGCAGCAGCCAGAGGCGCAGCAAGTGCAGGCAACAACAATAGCAACAAAAAACCACCAGCCAAAGAGTCGGCAATTACTCATACCCGACAGCGGCAAACAAACAAACACACACACACACACACATGGACAAACGGACGAACGGAAGGAAAGGCGGCGAGTAAACTTACGCGTACACTTTGAAACCGTTACATTGAGCGCTGAATGAATTCATTCAGTGCGGATAAGCAAGTTGACGCGACGCCAACAAAAAAAAAAAACAGACAGACAAACAAACAGACAAACAGACAAACAGACAGACGAACAGATAAATCGACAATCGAGTAAGCAGCAAGCGCTCTGACTGGCCGGCAGACAGACAGACAGACAGACAGACAGCCACACTGGCAATCAGACAGTCGGGAGGGCAACCAACAGTATAAATAAATAAACAAACAAACAAACAACAATTGCTACAGATACGCTTAGCGCCGAGCGCGATGGATGGGCAAACCGCAAATAACTGAATAACTGCGCAAACAATGTATGTGTGTGTGTGTGTATACCATATTTATGTGAGTAGCAATGAACGGATATTGTACGAGTGCGCGAGTACGCGATTGACTTGAGTGGAGTACATTACCTGCCTCAACAATGAAACCAGTTAACAACAGCACCAGCAGTAGTAGCTAAAAGTGCAGCAACAACAAAGGAAATCGTTGTTGTTGTTGTTGTTTTAGCTGTTTGTGTGAAGACTGTTGTTAACTGTCTCGGCAATTGGCTTAATGCAGCTTTGACGTCGCGCGCGTTCTTGGTTAGCCAACCAGCCGCGCGCTTGCACTTGCACTCACACACACACACACACACATACACTCCCACTTTGATACTCATAAGCGCATATGGCAAGCGCTGGTCGTCGTTCCACTGCACCACCAGGGACGGGCATCGCTGATATGGCAGTGAAGTGCAGCGCAGTGCAGTTAGGCGGCGTTTGTAGGGCGCACTGCAACCGCAAATCGCGCGAAAATCGACTTCACTTGGCAATCAGCGGTGCTCATCGCTGTGGTTTTGGCGCACATTTTTTTCTTTGTTTTTTTATTTTTATTTTTTGTTGGTTTTTCGTTTTTCTTTTTATTCTTCTTCTTCAGTTTTGGTTTTTATTGTTGCTGCTGGTGTGCTCAAAGAGCGTGTCCACTGGCGCCAATGACTATTACTTAGAGCCACTTATTTGCGCGCGTGTTGTTGTGCGCTTACCTGTTCACAGAGATATTCCCGTAGATACATTTTTTGCACTTTTAATTTTTTTTTTCTTTGCTTTGCTACACTTACTTTTTTTTTTAATTTTTACTGCAGTTACAGTTGCTAAAGAAGAAACGAATTACAAGTTTACATAGCTGGAAATTATTCTGCGAAAGAGGAAGCGGATGTTCGAGAATGAAGGAGAAAAAATACCCGATTTAAAGTGTTTTTGACGAATCTCGAAGCAATAGAGAGATATGAAATTTACTTTGTTTCCATTTAAATGACAGAATAGAGTTAAAAGCGTCGAAAAAATCGGTTGTAAATTTCTTAGTGATTCGTACAGTAGATGCAGCACTCTTTTCAATGCAACCAAAAGCAGACAAGTTACTTTTAAAAATTGACATATTAGAAAAAAAACCCACAAAATTTCCAATATGACTAAATTTTTCGAAATGTAAAAAGTTCACTTCGGAACTTGTAACTCGGTTATTTGCGGAGTCAGGCAGATTTTGAATGTCGGCGATTTGAACTTGTAACTGATGTCAGGTTTTTTTAATTTAAAATAATATAATCAAAACATTTCGAACTATATTCAGAACATGCCTGTATAAATTATTTCTTATGATAACAATTACTGGGAACTTTTATAAAAGTCAACAATATTCGACATACATAAAAGGGCAATGAATTTTTTTTTATTGCCAGTATTATTTTTTGCAAAAAAAAGTTTTTGTTGAGCAAGCTCTACTTAGAAAATAAAAGTAAGTCAATTCTGTTAAATATTGACTTTTATAAAAAAAAGTTTTAACCGTTGTTAATTGACCAATTATATAAATCTAAATCTTCATAAATGGTTATAATAAAAAAAAAATGTTTTAAGTTAAAAATTTGTTTTGCAGCATTTATAAAAAAAATTAGAAAAAAATTATAGTTTAAATTTTATATAAGAATTAAAAAATTCAAATTTGAAGTCGGTTGGTGAATTTGAAACCTTAAAACTTTATTTTAAAAGTATCTAAAATTTTATAAAACATTAATTTAATAGTATCTAAAATTTTAAGAAACATTGTCACTCAATTTAAAACAATTAGAAAATAATGTTATTTTTCATTTTATAATTTAAAAAATTCAAATTTGAAGTCGGTTGGTGAATTTAAAAACCTTAAAACTTTATTTTAAAAGTATCTAAAATTTTATAAAACATTGTCACTCAATTCTTGTTTAAATTGTATAAAATAACAATAAAGCTGAATTTAGTGTTTTTATATGGAGGTGAGGAAGAAACGTAGATAAAATAATTAAATTTCATATTAAAACAATAAAAAAACTGGATTATAAATGAATATGTTACGTTAGAGAACGAATGACCTTTATACATAATTTAGAGAAATAGAAAATTTATTGACGTTCTTGCCAGCAAAACCTTGCCACATTTTTGTTACCAAAAATTAGTGGCACGTAAAAACATAGTTTATTTTATGATCCAAACTCATGAGAAATCTTAGTTTAACGCTTATCAGACAAAATTAAGTGAAATTTTTGAATTTAATGAAAACTTAGAAGTTAATAGGAAACGGAACTAAATATTTACTCACTTAGACTAATGTTGATGATCCATTGTGGTACCATTGTTTAGTTTCTTCCCGGAAAATCGATATCACCGGTAGATATCTAAGTTAGTAGAAGCGACGAGTGGTCAATATGAAGTTGCGCAAACGGCCAATGTTCACAGCAGAGAGCCTATCGGTGGTGTCTATGAAATACGTGTCGAGGTATTTGAACCTGAGCTTTTCAAAAGCTAGACAGCTGAGAAAGTAGTAATGATGACACTTCAAAACTAACATTGTGGTCGGCTGATTGACTTCAAGTAAAGGGTTGCCAAGTAACTAACTTAATTTTTGCCAACAAACATTCAAATTTGCTTCTGTGCAATTCCTAAGGAATTATTTCAATACCATTGAGTTCTTGACACCAACTAGTCAGTCAACTAACACAGGCACGATAATCCCGCAAACAAGTAAAGCAATATGTGAAACTGATTTGTTCCTCCAGAATATTGTCTACAGAAATTTCATTGAAAGTTTTGCCAGCTATCACCTGCCGCGCTATTGCCCTCTAACCGTCAACGATTCTATGAACATACAAATATGTATGTATATGCGAGAATACGAGTAGTTTGAGCAGCAGCTTTGAATCGATTAACAAATAAAGCTGTAACGCACGTTTCATAGGTAGACTCCTGATTTTTAGACATCTGCAAACAACGGCAACCCAAGTAAAACCCAAGTAAAACTTTCATCACACCATCCAATGTCGACGAAAGATATAACAAGAAAAGCACAGAAAAGCAAACCCCAGAAATGATTGTAACCTCCGTTACGTAATCAACATTAATACATACATATCAGCACATCCATCCATACACATTTACTTGCAAACACAAACGTACGAGTATTTTATCTCCTTACACACAACTGCTGCGCTCTTTCTTCTGCAGCAGCTTCTTAAATTAGTATGAGCAGAAAGTGCAATTAATGTAAGGATACGTCAGTGCAGCCGAGGAAGCGGATGACAAAAGCGCTGTGCAATTGTGGGTGAGCACTTTTGGTGAAAGTGAATAGTGTAATTGAAAGCGTTGAATAATTTGTACAAATGTTAGTGTGGCAAAATCAAAAAAAGCACAAGAAGGCAAAAAGATAGCAAAGAGTTTAATTAGCTGTGGTTTCAGCAAGTATATTGTATATATATGTATGCTGGTATGTGTGTACCCTGTAGGAAAAATGTTAAAAATATGTAGCTAAATATGTTTTTTTTTTAAGGGGAAATAAACTGGCAGTAAGAAGTAAATTGAATAAATTGAAAAAAAAAATTATATTTAGTGCATTGACATGGAGCATCTTTGGTTTTTGTTAACGTTAAATTGAACTTTAAAAGCATAAGATAAAAGTAGATAAGTATATTAAAAGTTTCAGAATCATCAATTATAAAATGAACACATTTTTTAATCAAAAATTTCAATGACAATAATATTAACAACAATCTAAAGATAACGATAACGACACATAAACTAACCGACAAGGATATCGATAAAAACAACGATGAATATAACTGTAACTATAGTAACCTATTATAATTTCTAAACGATACTAATGGTGATAAAAGTAACGGTAGCGATAAGGTTGACGATCACGATAATGACAACGATAATTATAACGATATCGATTTGAATAAAATTAAAGTAAACCGATCGATAATAACAAACTACGTACCCCATTACTTATTTATAACGCCAAAAAATATGGCAACTTACAGTGCATTAATTAATTTTATTTTTAAGCAGATAAATTTAAGAAACCCGAATTTAACCACAACTATCTATTTTATAAAAAACTTATAATATCTTCATAAACTTTTATTAATAATTTCTAAAAAATTTTTAGTATGGAAATTTAATAACAATAAAATGAAGGTTTCAAGTTGCTACAAATTATCATCAATTTCTGATCATTTCTTTACGATGCTATTTTACAATTTCGTTCATATAAAAAAATCGCAAATTTTCTCCATATATTTTGGAACGAGCAAGTAAAAAATTCACAAGCACGAAATAATTAAATTGAAAATTCCTATAGACCACATAGTCACTTAATCATTTCAGTATGATTATATCTTTTCATCTGTATTTGCATCTTTAAAATAAAAGTTTTAATCAGAACGAATTATTTTACTTAGCACAAACTATTTGAGCTGCGCACATGATAAGTAGACGGCATATTAAACGAGTTTATACATATATTTATACATACATACATATGGACTTAAATACTTACATATGTTATATTATGAATAAGCATTCGCATATTTGATAGTAGTGCTCGTATTTTATAGAATTTTTTTTTCATGCTAAAGTCTCATTGTTTCACATAACTCTTAACTGGCGAAATACTCGTAATGAAGGGAAATAAATTGTATTTAATAGTTCTTACTTAAATGAAAGACCAAAATATTTGTAGATTGACAAAAAAGAGGTCGCAGTCAAAATATTTTCTTGCATAAGCAATTAAGGATTGATTAAATTCAGACTTGAAATTATTCGTTTATTCATTCTCGAAAATATTTAACTGTTTTATCTACTCATTAGTTTATTTATATGAGCATGATATTTAGTCAATTAGGTTAATTGTGGCCTTTGTCGAATGTTGTTCTAGAGAAAATATTGCAAAGTATATTTGTTTTTGCAAAAAGGTAGTGTTTTGATACACAAAAATATTGGCATACAAACATATATAGAAGTATATAAGTATGTATGTGTATGTACGTACGACCGTTAGCGCGACAGATGTAGCATTCATTTATTGAAGCGTTTAACACATTTTCAAAAAACAAACATACTAACGAATACATTCTGATGTTCTATTTACTACAATTCGTAGTTCTATTACCTCAATTCGTAGTGAAAAGTTTGAGCATTCCATGAACTGGTACTAAGTGTGACTATATCGACATTTGTATGCACTTTTTATAGACAAATGTATGTTTTCAAGTTCAAATGTAAAAAAAAATACAATTGACGATCATGTAAAATACATAATTTATAAGAATGGCATAATTTTTTTTTTCTAGTCACAGACTTGATGCAAATGTCTTTAGAATAGTTAATATAAATTTTGGATTTGGACTAATATTAAATTTAATCAAAATCAAATTAATTGAACTACAAATCCAGCTGTAAGTAGTAAGTAGTTTCGTACTGGTATGTTTGACTACGGTCGACTGTTTTGAAGCGATTTGGTACGACCGGTGGATCCACGCTAATTTTCCTTCCTCGTGTTCAACTGGCAAATTGTATAATTTAGAAGAATGGCTCTCGAAGAAAATATTAAATTGTCTATATTTTATTTTATGAAAGACTTCAAGGTAAGTACTGTATATAGCATAGAAAAAATAACGATTGAACAGTGGAAAAAGTGTTATTACTTTTGAAAGTATCTGCTGTATGGGCAATACACTTTTGCAAAAATTTTCTAAATAGTTGTTCTACTCTTACATCCAAAAGCAGTTTTCGGAAAAGGCTTAACATTTAGACAGGATGTAGAAAAATGCACCATACAAATTAAATTGAACAACAAACAATAGTTCGGTACAGCGATGTAGTTAGGGGGGCGGCGAAAGGGGCCATCGCTCCTGTCGTAACGTCTTGGTGCGGCAAAACGACCTCGCTGTTCTTTGAAATTTAAAAAAATACTTAACAAAATGTATTATAGACAAAAATAGTTGTACACTCACATTGTCATAATCTGAATAACAACGAAAAATATTAATTTAATCGAATACTTTTTAGTCTTTGAATTTGGCAAACTTTAGATCATTCTTCAAAATAGTAATAGAACTTAAAGGTACACTTTTCTAGCTTTGATCGCTGCAAGATCACATATTAAATATAGCATTGTAATTTAAAGTTGAAGCTGTTTCACTTTCTATTAATATGCTTGGCCCCGGGCGGCCGAAGTTGTAGCTATGCGTCTGGTTCGGTGTCAAGCAGGCTCTGATTGTAAAGCGACGAGCCTATTAAATCTATATTGATGGATGCTTTTGATTAAGCTTATTACCCAAATAATTTTCGTATTTTAAGTTGCTCGAATGGTGAAGTGGCAATAATACGAGTATATCATTATCTTGTAGTTGTAGTAATGCAATAATGATCATTGTTATGACTTTTGAACTCGCTGTTCTCACCGTTGAAAGCGCGCAAATGTTCAAGTTACTTTTGCGTTTGAGTTAAAATTCGACGAAAGAGCACAAGGACCTTGGTGTGTTGCTGCAATTGCGGTTAGCCACTTTAGCCTAACCTTTTCTAACCTAACTCTATGTAGTTTTTATACTCCTACAAAAAAGTGGCTTCTCTGCTCACTACTTTCAATTCCATCACATTTTTGAGTCTTAGTTTTTAAAAACACAATTTTGTTGAGCACAACAGCATAGATAAGCTCAAGAGCAATCAAATATTGCTTATAAAAATAAATCCTTCAGCTCTTCTAACTACAAACACACATGCATACATAAGTAAGTGTCCAAATTACGCACATAAGTAAAACACTATTAAAAACATAATCGCACACTTCACTCACTCAAGCTTGTGTCTTTTAAAATCCGTGCCATTCACTTCAACTATACAAAATGTACACAGCTTCGAGTGTAATACGAGTTAATAAGTTCTTTGTCTTTTACGACCACTTCGCCGCAAATCCACAGAAACTACAAAGTATCTTGAAACTTAATCAAAATGCTGACTTAAAAACAGTAAAACTTTAAATAAATTAAGAAAAAGAAACAACAACAGCATCACATTTTCAATATCAATTGCTGCGCTTCTTAAAAGCACGTGAAAGCATAGGAAGCGCATTAAAGAAAACAAAAAAAAACAAACAAAAAAAAATGCAACCAAGGCGAAGAATTAAAATAATCTTAAAAAATGCTGCTTTCTGTTATAAGTGCACGAAGAAAAGAACATTCGCCTAACTTAGACACAAGCAAAAGCAGCTGACCCCAAAAGTAGTAGCTAGCAAAGCAATGCTGCCTGCTCAACTCAGCAACCCACACGCCGGCAGCTATCAATTGCAGACTGTTGGGAAATGGCGACCAAACATCGGCGACTGCCGTTGCCTTTTACTTTGCCTCTACTGAAAGTGCATTTTTCAGCAATCAAATAAATTAAAAAGTGTAAATTAAAGAGCGAAAACTATAAAATTTTATTTAAAGTTGGCATACAGTAGCGAAATGTGTTTTGCTTCCGCCAGGCAGTGATCATCAGTTGACATGGTACACTGCGTATACGCAACGTGACGATGACAGCGCTGCTGCAGCACCGCCTTAACTCTCTCATTTTTTTCTCTGCGAGGAAACTTAATTGTGCCATAATGACACTCATAACTGCGGCTATTGCCACCGCAAGCTGTCATAATTTCTTATATTAATGAAAAATTAACAATTTCGTTTGAATTGAATGCAATCGCTATCGATGCATGCCATGAATGTTGTGATTATTGTAAATAAAAATTGAATATGCATCTTTTGCAAGTATGTATGTGTAAATAAGTGAGCAGATAACAATTGCTTTAAATATTACTTCATATGTGCATATTTAATAGCTCGTATATGTACATATTTGTTTCGTAGTTCGTAAGGGCAAATCTCAAACGCGGCGCGCTTTCAACAACGCCTTCAATATGCCGGCAAATTTTACATGGATTTCTATAAATATGTCCTTGCATATGTGCATATGTATGTGTGTATTTTTTGAATTTCTGAACTTTAATATCCAAATATAATTATGTTAATTTTCACCAGCACCATTGACCAGCAGGCATCCGGCCTTCGCCACGCAGGTGGCTCAATTTCACCAGTCCTTTCACATTCCTTTTCATTTGTATTCGTACATCTATGTACATATGTAAGCATCTACGAGTATTTATAGTATGCTATTTATCGCTGTTTGTGGCGTTCATTTTTTTCTTACTTTATTTATTGTTTTTTCAGTTCCGATTGACTTGACATTGACAGTCTCGTGTATGGCTTGCTGCCAGCACTTCCGGCATGCAATGTTATTGCACGCTTGCTTTTGTTTGCCTTTTCGTGACTTTTATTAAATTACCTCATTGGGTCCACTGTTTGTGGCAAGTAATTATGGAGTATTTGTTGTAATTTACCACTTCATTTGTGCATAATTTTAATCAACAAATAAATTTGAATAAGTGCTGATTGTTTGGTCGCCAATGAAATAGTAATTGTTTGTTGAGATTACGAAAGGAAAATATTAAATTATGAGCCCTTATGGAGTATTTAAAAGGCGAGATAGTTGGAGAGTTTATATGTACATATGTATGTATGTATATGTAAACAGAAATCTAGTAGGAATATGTTAAATAAAATTTCAACCTACATATACTACGAACAAAAAGCGCCAATTACGAATTGGTTAAAGTGAAAAATTATGAAATTATTTTGAGTTTAGTGCCAGAGGTTATCGAAGAAAAATATTTATGCATATCGAATATAATATTTTACTAGCTTCACATAAACATAGTTTTGCTTTGACAGATAAGTTAAAGTACAGATGTTATATGAGTGCTGCTAAACACAAGGCGAGAAAAGTAAAGCAAAAATTGTCCTTAAGCTCCATTTTTTTAATGTAACGCCTTGACTAATCGCAATATGATGTACATATGTATGTTGTTTTAAGATATCAAAAAACAGGTATATGCAAAAGTTTATCTTTTTAAAATCATTTTTCTGAAATGCATTTTCGGTTTTTTTTGGCAAAAATGTGTCCTATTTTGATCTTTTTTGAATGCATTTGTATTTTTCTGAAATACATTGCCGTTTTTCTGAAATACATTTGCGTTTTTCTGAAATACATTTGTGTTTTTCTGAAATACATTTACGTGTTTCTAAAATACATTTCTGTTTTTCTGAAATACATTTGCGTTTTTCTGAAATACATTTGCGTTTTTCTGAAATAAATTTGCGTTTTTCTGAAATACATTTGTGTTTTTCTGAAATACATTTGCGTTTTTCTGAAATACATTTGTGTTTTTCTGAAATACATTTGTGTTTTTCTGAAATACATTTACGTTTTTCTGAAATACATTTGCGTTTTTCTGAAATACATTGCCGTTTTTCTGAAATACATTGCCGTTTTTCTGAAATACATTTGCGTTTTTCTGAAATACATTTGTGTTTTTCTGAAATACATTTACGTTTTTCTGAAATACATTTCTGTTTTTCTGAAATACATTTGCGTTTTTCTGAAATACATTTGTGCTTTTCTAAAATACATTTGTGTTTTTCTGAAATACATTTACGTTTTTCTGAAATACATTTCTGTTTTTCGGAAATACATTTGCGTTTTTCTGAAATACATTTGTGCTTTTCTGAAATACATTTGTGTTTTTCTGAAATACATTTGCGTTTTTCTGAAATACTGTTGGAAAAGGAGTAGTATTTTGCGTGTATTATTACTTTTAAGAAAAGAAAAAAAGAGAAATATAAATTATTATTGTTAAGTTATGTTAGGTTAGATTAGAGTGACTACCACCGCACAAGAGCACGGTGGCACACTTAGGCTGTAAGAAGCCCATTGTGATACTACTAGTGAAAGCCATGCATTTCCTCCCTCCCTTCTTTCAAAAATTTAACCACCCTGTGGAGTAGAAAGTTGGAAATGCTTGCCGAGTTCAAGTCCGCTAAACAGTCCAGTGAGCTCCGATGCCTTAAAATTACCTTACCTTAAAATTACCTTACCCATAAGCTCAGATCTTAATCTATGTATTTTAGGATGCTAAGAGTAAACTCGCCTTTTGGGCAGAGTTTATCATAGTTAGTTCCGTCCCTTTCCCTGCTAGTTCATCAGCCAGGCAGTTGCCAGGAATGTCCTTATGGCCAGGGACCCATACAACACATACCGAGCACATAGCTGCCAGCTGGTTTAGAGCCGCTCTGCATTCAATGGCTACCTTGCAGGTTGTACCGTAGGAGTTTAGAGATTTGATAGCAGCCTGGCTGTCAGAATAAATGGTGATGCGCTTTATTCTAAACAGGTGCACGTTGTAAGGCCACGGGCTGCTTCCATTAATGCATTAAGTTCAGCCTGGAAAACACTACAGTGGTCCGGTAAACGAAGACTGAGGTTTAGATCGAGTTCACTAGAGTAAATCCCGCTGCCTACTCTTTCGTTTAAATTGGAACCATTCGTGTGTTCAGCCGTCCATCGATATTGTTATTGTTATTAATATTGCATTTTATATTGTTATGTACTTTACACACATAGAAAAATATGGAGAAAGATTAATTGAAGCGATTAAGTGTCACAGTGTCATGTTTAATAAAACACGCCCATTTGAGAGAAGATGTGCTGTTAAAAGCATATGTATGTATATAAGTTTAAAACTATTACTGCAATTAGTATGCAAGCGTGATGAACAATCAGCATTTTGACAATATCGCTGGTATATTCGAATCTTTGGTCAATACTTCCTAAACAAGTATAAAGAGCTCCCCTAAAACTCCCCTGGATCGGTTTTATTTATTTTGTCGAAAGATGCTGCAAAAAGGCCTATTACATCTCGTTCTTAATAAAGTTTTTTACACTCGCGAATTTCAAACATAAGTAGCTAACTACTACTTCCTTAATTATGTATATCAGTTAGGCTCATTTCTTGTTTTCTTATTCTTATTATTCACATGATTATTTTCTTCACAAACTCGACGTTTAAATCCATTTATGCATTTAATTGTTCCTTGTTTGTTTAATTTTTGTGTGGTTTTGATATTTATATGTACTTTGGCAGCTATTTTCGATAAATTTCCGATTAAAATTAGAGACGACATCGATTTATTCATGATTCGCATGGTGATTCAGATTGAATAAACTACAAATGAGATAATTCGCTAACAAAAATTTGTATGGGGAATCAAGTGGATTCGGTTCATGATTGTGCTGTCAATTACGAATGAGAGAACGAATTACGAATGGGAGAGCGAATCATGTGCCGAAGAAACATAGTATAAGATGTTACACATTTTCTTTCTTCTCTTTCAATGTAGTCAAAGCTGCGTTCGAAAAAATTAGACAGCATACTCGTATATCTTCTCAACACCAGGAGGGTCGATTTTCATGAATACGCCGAATTTTAGATTGTAAATGAAAATCCAAAACGTTAAAACCCCAATTTGTGTCCGAACTCTTATCGAAGTTAGAATTGTGCATTAGAGCGCTGTGTACATTTGTTATTATAGTGCGGGTGGTATCGTTGGTTTACTAAACCAATTAACGAAATTTAACTAATAATATAACTAATAAAATATTATAATAATGGGTTCAAACGAGATGGGTTTAGAAAGCATAATTTTGAAAATAGGTAAAATACTTAAAAGAGATATTACAATACTTACGAGTTAAGAAAATATTGATTTGAAGAAGGGTTGCTTTTTACGTTAAAATTGCTAACTAATATTATGAAAGCACTGTCAGTGTCTTGGGTAATAGTACACAATTTTCATAAATTTTTGGGTACCCATTGCACAGTGATTACAAATTGGAATTTGTGTACTGTTCATACTTGTCCGGAGCATTCATTAAAATTTTTCACCCCATTTAATTAATCGTATTTTAAATAAAAGCTTATAAAATCTTAAAGGGATCTGTTTTTTTTTTTGTTAATTTAAATTTTTATGTATATAAAAATTAAAATGTTACATAATAAAACTGGTTGAAAATAAAAAAAAAATGTATCAGAATTTATTTGTCATATTTTTTTACTCAATAAGGGTAAAGTTTCGTATTGCCATATAATTATAAAATTTTTAAAATTCCAAATTGTGTTATTTTATTTCCTTCTTCTGTGAAATTCAATAAAATCAAATAAAATTTAAATTTTAACCTGCCGAAAATTTGTATGAATTTACAACTTTATGATATTTTACACCAATTTGTGAATATCCTAAATGAATTTTTCATAAATCATAAAGTACTGGTTGTGAAAGGCTTAGAATTCGCTTTGATTTAACAAAATTATTTTATAACAGTGTTTGGAGAAGAAAATACGAGCAAAAATTGTATAAGCTTTCATTAACAAAAACAAATAAATCAAATCGGTGGTTAAATGAAGTCTATGCACAATTACGATCTATAAATTATAATTTTGACTAAATGCCTCTGTAGTGCCAAATATTCCAAATATAAATTCCGCCTTTTTTGCATAAATTTCTATATTTTAGCAAAAAAAAATCAATCGTGGCCGAAAGTTACATACATATGTATGTACTAACAGATATTGCTGTATTGCGATTAATTTATTTTGAATAAAGAATAAAAAATACAAATGAATTAAATTTTATGTAAAATGTTAAAAAAGTGGTTGATGTAAGGTTCTCATATACATATACATATTACTATAAAAAACATTTATTTAAATTTTGAATGTTTGTATTGCTTTTTCGATTTAATTCATTAACAAATATTTTTTATAAATTAGTTGTATGCCACTTTATCGTCAATGTGTTTCTTTAAGTTAAACATGTACTATTACATAATATCTAAACGATAAAAACATAGTTAATATTTAGGTTAAATTGCAATGACTGACGAAGTAAGTCCTGACGTACACTTAGGCCATTAGTTAGTAAATTTTTTAATGCTTTTCATTTTAAATATTTTTGAGCTTTAAGGCCGATTGGTTTATTGGAAAATTACTAGGAAAAAACAACAATACTCAAAGCAGTAGAAGTTATAGTACTATTTCGGAAATCACCACATTTCTTCATCAGACTTCTTTCTTCTTGGCTTCTGCGGGAGTTGAACACGCAACAACATGCGCAATACTTAAGCCGGCATCTAAACGCATTCAGCTAAGCTTACGCTGTGTGAGCTGTTGTTATTTTTCCTGCTTTCCCTTCACAACTTACTTCAATCAAGTGCGGCTGTACAGCCGCTATTTCTACTTGACTGTGTAGTTGTTGTTTGTACAATTTCTATTTTGTTAGAATTTGTTAGAAATTCTATAAGGCTGGCTCTTCCTTTTATACATTTTATTTGTTATTGTTTGGCCATATAACTATTTATTTTAAATATTTTTGAACTTTTCATTTTAAAATGTACGCATAAAATAAAAAATATATTAAATTTTTATAATGTCCACTTACCAAAACTGTGAATTTAATTTTTCACAGAACTAAAATAAATAGCCATCAGTGGAATACTGAAATCGCAACTCAGCTGAAATAAATAAAAATAAATAAATTTAATACTTTTAGCAAATCTGGCTAAAGAAATTTACGTATTCAATTTTAAAGAATAAAGAAAAACTCTTATACGTAAAAAATCACTCAAATTTACACAACTGTTAAAATATATGTTTTTAATACAAAATTAACAATTATGTTATCAACATACTCTTTTATTGAATTAAATTTACATGAGTACTTTTACGGTTATTTAATTAAAAAAAAAAAAAACAAGTATAATTAACGGTCACAAGACAGACAATGAAACTGATAAGCGTGTGAAAATTCAATTAAACCGCCTTGAACAGCTTCACGTTTAACAGTAAATAATTTACGAGCATACAACTAATTGCGTATTGAATGGTGTGGATTGCCGTTGAATAAATGTATATGTATACATACCATATATACGTAAAAAATCAACATAAATTAATATTTATAAATTTTGTGTACACACATACTTATTTATAATTCAACTTACATATATTGCAGAGTTATAATAATTGAGTTGTAATGGCTGTTTACATTTATTATTGTAATGCAGTGGAAGGTGTTGGCTTGATTTAATTGTGTAAACAATTAGTTAAAAAAAGATTATGGATATGTCTGTTAATTAACAAAAAAATTGTATTGTTTTTTGTGTATATGGGATAGTAGAGACCGAACAAATCACTGGACAAAAAAGTGTTGGCCTCCGAGGGAGCTTAAAGTTGGCGAAAAGAATGTCCTGCATGAAACTTTGGTGCCTTCTCATAAAGTTCTTCTACCACCGCTTCACATAAAGCTGATATTAATGAAACAATTTGTAAAGTCACTTCCAAGAGATGGAAATTGCTTCAAAGTTGAAGGAAGGTGTTTTCGTTGGACCAGATATTAGACGGCTTAAGGCTGATCCACTATTCATCACAGCCATGACGGATCCTCAAAGAGAAGGTTGGATTGCCTTTAAAGAGGCCATAAAGAAATTTTTAGGCAATAACAAAGATCCTAACTACAAACAAATCGTTAAAAGAATGTTAACAGCATTTCAAGCTATAGGTAGCTTGATGAGTTTAAAACTATATTTTCTTCATTCCTCCTTCTCCTCCTCAACTACTTCCCAGAAAATTTAGGAGACGTGAGTGGAGAGCAAGGAGAATAATTTCACCAAGATATTAAGGAGAAGGAAAAAATTTACCAGGGAAGATGGAGCGTTTCAATGATGTACTGTTGGACGCTTCAAAGAGACCTTCCCGATGCTTCCCACAAGCGAAAGTGTACCAAAAGGAGTCCCACTGAGAAAAAGAAATGTGTTTAGTGCTTACTAATCAATGTATTGTACATAAATAAATTAGTTTTGTTACGTAAAAATAAAATACACATTTTTTTTAAATATTTTATATTTAATTTTAAGATGATAACTTGTTCAACATAGGCACCTACATTGTCAGAAAACGTGACGTTCTATGACAAAATTAAAGTTATTTTCGGATTCAGCACTCCCAAAAACATAAGAGTTACACAAAAAAAAACTAAAACAGCTCTCAATTACTTTTTTTTTTTGCAGACTTCTGTTAATTTTGATATTTTACTAACAATATAGGCTGATCTAACAGGAAACCGCAGTAGAGAAATTGCAACCCTGCTAAATTTTTTGATATACCTTCATTGTCAATAAGATCTATAAAATGAGGCTAATGAAAACAATTAACCCAAAATAGATAAATACAAAATGTACATTTTTATTTCAGAACTTAATGTGTGAGCCTTGGGACAGAGTTGGGCATCAAGTTTACGCGTTTTGCTCCTGCAACCAAATTACAGCTCACGAAATAGTCCATGGCAACCACAGTGTTTCCGTGAACGTGATGCCACAAGCTCTCTTGCTAACAAGCCTTCGGTGTGGCTCTTGTGGCACTTTTTATAAATAAACTCCAACTTTTACTAGCTGTCCTTTTCCAGATAATACACTTTCCCAACTCTGTTCTAATTGGGAAAGAAATACATATCACAAGTATACAAAATATTCATTCATTTGATGAGCAAACTGCACAAAATATTTTTTTCGCTTAAAAGCACGAGCCAAATGTAAAATTTTGTTCTTATTTCTATCGAATGAAAACAAAGTTTAAAAATTTGGATAAAAGAAAGAAATCAAATTATTAACTCTACTGAGGTTACCTGTTAAATCTGCCTTGACTAACCATATTAACAATATCTATAGCGGAAGCGATAACGATAATGATAACAATTACGAAAAATACATCGAAAGCAATAATAAACAAACACTTCAATCAATGACCATTAAAGTGAGTAATTAAGATAGTGGTGGCAGTAACGTTAAAATAATCGAGAAAATCGATTAATTCTCCGATATAAAATATCGATACCAATATTGATTTCTATGGTAGTAAATATCGATAAAAAAAATAATATCGATAACGATGTCTGTTTGCGCAACAATAACTTTCATCGAATCTCAAAAAACCTATGTTTGTATGTTTTTATAACAATTAATGCCAATTTTGTGAAAAAACTAATTTCAATTTTTGAATCGATTTTTTTTAGCAGTTACATACATATGTACATACATAAGATTATATACAAATATTTTGTAAAATTTCTCCATTCACCTTACCCCTCGTTTTGTATACAAATCTTAGAATAAGTATAATTTTTCTTGACTTATCTTTTAAATTTAAGGTAAACATAGTACTCTGATGTTTTGATAAGCTTTTCAGTATTTTCATATTTACATTTTGAATGACTAATGTTTATTTAATTCCGGAGATTTATTCTGCTGCCGGACTAGTCTCAAATCTCGTTTCATTGGAAGGGATGACTCAATTAAACAATTTTCGATTCAAAAGTGGTTTTTGCAAACATTTATATCTTGGCCTATATAACTTTGGTAGCGTAAGACATTTCAGTATCGTTACCTAAACAGCTATTGCCAGCGGTGGCTTAATTCTTTTAGCAGTCCTTAACATTTTCATTGTAATACTCATTAACAACCAAACTATGTTTCACTTTAAACATTTTTATAAAATGTTTGCCTCTCTTAATTGGTCGTTTTGCAATCACTTAGAAATTTGCCAAAGTGCTTTTGGAATCACAGCAATTCCAACAACTAGTAAAAAATTCGAGAATCAACTGGCTTACTTATTAGCATTTTCTGTGATTTAAAAGAATTTTAAGAAAGCAATTACACGTTCTTTTTTTATATATTTAATTAAAAATTTAAAAATCATGCAGTAATTGAAAAATTTTAAAATGCCTATGTACGCACGTTTAATCGTAGAATTTCAATAAAAATCATTAATTTTCTAAACACATCGCCGTTAGTAATTTCTTGTTCATTACTATTTGAATAGATATTTTACTGCGCTGTCTACGAATTCACATGCGGAAATTGTCATTCATATTTTGAACTGACAAATTTGTCACTTCAAAGCTGTCAAAAATTCAATTATGTAGAGAAAATAAGGTCAAATATGAATTTACCAAGAGTAAATAAATATTATGTTATACCTTTGTGTATGCACACATGTCCAAATAAGTAAAGTAAGAGTAAATAAATATATTGTACAGATATTACTTTTTCTATATACATATTTATTTATACCTTTGTGTGTGCACACATGTCCAAATAAATAATTACGATAACTTTAACTACATTTTTAACAGATTACACTCACACCCACTATAGCTGTTTGTATATCTATGAACATACATACTGTTAAGTATTTGAGTTTGTTTATGATCTAATCGACTTGCTCCATTTTTTCCGGCGAGGTGAATGTACCGCAATTATGTATGTACATATGTTTGTACATATGTATTACATACAGACAACCACTGAAGAACATCCAGTATTTAGATTGAGTTTTTACACTAGTTTTTTTTTTATAGAAACCTGCTTCCTTCACTTATGCAAAAGATCGCCCACATTCTGGCATAGCTTGGTAACAATAAATATGCACATGCTACCATACTCATAATTTTCAGGTTCTTATGAGCGTTCAAAATATTTATTTGCTTATAGGGACAGCTGTAAAAATATTTTGTAGTCCCATAACTGTTCTGTTTTTAGACTTACATAATTCGAATGAAATAAAAAAAAGTCCGTCGGGGGGTCTACAATCACTGTAGCTCAGCCCCTAGATCCGCTTACAGTGGCGGACTTTTTTTATTTCATTCGAATTATATAAGTCTAAAAACAAAACAGTTATGGGACTACAAAATATTTTTACAGCTGTCCCTATAAGCAAATAAATATTTTGAACGCTCATAAGAACCTGAAAATTATGAGAATAAATACAGAAGAAAACATCGCCGAATAAAAAGAACATATGTATGTACATAACAGCATTCAAATTTATATTAACTTAAATAATAATACAACAAAAGTTCTTTCTACACTTTGTCACGTACTTTTTAACTTTATGAATCAATTATTAATCATAGTTTGACACACTTATGTAGTGCAAAAATTTGTACACACAAAAATCAATAATTTTACTCTGACAACAAAAATCGTTATTTTAAATAGGGTATTATGTATTTATAATCAAAAATGAGAATAAGTTATTACTTAAAGAAATTATTTACTAATTTGACAGATCTACGATCTACTACCCCTACCTAGATCACATGATCACTTCTCAGAATTCGAGATTTAAGGGGGAGTTTTTGAAAATTTTGCCATTAGAGGGACTCATTTCAGCACATCATTCTAAACATTCGATCGTTGTAATTGTGAGTGCTTCTTAAATTTGCGACAATAATTTCACATGTCGCAGTGAAACAGAACTGAACTCTGAAATTATCTCCTATGGCATCAGTATTGCCAAAAAGACGCTTTTAAAACAGCTGAAACGGCAATTGACGTCTCGCAATTATTTATAATTAAAAAAAATGACGTTTCTTTTTTCCAAACATTTATATACTGTTCCTGTGACTTCAGACACAGCGGAGCGAACTTTTTCATTGCTGAAACGGCTTAAGAACAATTTATGATTTGGCATTAGATACTGTTCATAACGATACTGAAATTTCAATGGAAGAGATAGTAGACACAGTTTGCAAGCTCAAGCCTAGACATCTTGAAACTTTGGATTGAGCGGTGGACGATGAGTCTGACGAATAACAATGAGATATTTTTAGCATAGTTCACGAGAGATTGACGTATATTTTCATGTGTATAAATTCTAATTTTAATATTCAATCATAGTCGATTACTTGAATTTATTGTACGAATTTTATTTAATATGATATCGACTACGATGAAATGAATAGCCGATTTCAAATTTCTCACTTCAGCCCCTCCCGAGTCCTAGATTCGCCACTGCATACATACATACATCCAAATACTTCTACTTACGCACTTGAATAATCCATTTGCATGGCGATTACTCATATATCGTACTTTGAATTTGTGTGTCGCAATTTTCGTAGGTAGTTTCGACCCATTTCAGTTTTGATTTGATTTTATTGATATTAATTTTTAATTTAGAGTTTTATTTTCTGTTAGAGTTTCTAAAGAATTTGCAGAGAAAAATTTCAAATTTAAATTGTTATATTGCAGAGTTGAATATATTTAGAACACAGTGAGAATTTACAAAAATATTTTTTAAACATTTGAAGGAAAATCTAAGATCACCCAAAAATTACTAAACTAGGTAATTTTGCAGGAAAAAAAGGCGTTGATATTAAATATCATTACTTAGTGTTTAATTAAAATTATGTCTACTTCCTTAAAATATACAAAAAAAAACAAAGTTTGCGGTAGTAAAAATTAATTATTTAATTTTTAACAAATTTATTTACTATAAACGTTATAAGTAAAACATTCAAAGTCATTCATAAAATTGCAAATTTTTATAAGGTAACTAATAAAAACATTTAAACTGGTTTTTATTTTTTTTAATTAAAAACTTATTACCTCTCCTAAAAATGTCAAAGTTCCGAGTTTTAAGATTTTATGTTGAGTGTGTGATATTTTCAAAATTAAGTTTCTTAAAACTCTTTCGATGGACATCATTCATGTAAAATTTCATAAAACTTCTAAATAGCAAATTTCAATTCGGTTTCAAAATCAGTTGATATCCCTTTTCAGTAATATTTTCAATCAAACACTTTTTAAGACCCTTTCGTCTGACGCATATTATAAATTACATATTTATTTGAGCTTAATATTAAATTAAGAAGAATATGTAGGTAGATGGCAACACGCTTAAATGTGGTTGAGAAAAAAAACCTTTTTCGTTAAAAATATTTAACAAGAAAAAATAAAAGTTTTCTTAAAGTTATTTCGTTTGATAGCTTTATTTTAAATTTTTTTAAATAAAAAATATATAATAAAATTTGTTGCGAGCCGTACAAAATAATTTTAAAACTGCTTGCTTTCAAAGTTGTATTATTCTGATCGTTAAAGTGTCTCAGTTGGTCCGAAAGATCTTGGCTTAAGTATTTCAGAAATACACAAATGTATTAATTTCGTCTTTTTTGAAATACATTTGAGTTTTTCTGAAATACATTTACGTTTTTCTGAAATACATTTGTGCTTCTCTGAAAAAAATTTGCATTTTTCTGAAATACATTTCATCTTTCCCTCCGAACAGCAGATGTATTTTATGAGAAGCTTTCTTATGGCAAAAATACCATCGAAGATTTAACTTGCACCGGCTGAGATTCGAACCTCGAACTCAGCGGCGTATCGAGTTATAGCACGCACCGCTACTCAATCGACCACAGCGGCTCTATCCTTTAATAGATTGTTAAAACAAAATTGCACACATTATCGAACCAATTCAATTACTCAGTTATGTAAATCACAATTCCTCGCACTTTACACAACCCAAATTCTATCGACTAAATAGTTACAAATTTTAGTATCAAATTGCAAATATTCTCAACCAATGACTTCAGCTCAACCCTAATGGGCCAAATATCCGCCGACATTAACGCGCAGCCAATACAAATGTGCAAATTAACAATTACAGTTTGAAAATTTGCAAATAAGCATCACATTAAATGATTTTATTACCTTTTTAGTCGCCAAATGAAATGTTTGCCCTGCGCACTCAAGCGCGGGCGTCTTGTGTTGTGTACATTTTGCGGCTTGTTTTGACATTTAGAGGGCGTATTTGAGCGAAACCAACTACAACTAGCTTGTCTATATGCCTAGACACTTGTAGGAGTAAATATACGAGTATTTGAACAAGCATATAAGATCGGTAGTGACAAAGCGAGAAAAGAGAAAAAAGAGAAATCACAATTGTAACGCTTCACTGAACTATTAAATCTCGTTAAACGGTCGTTTGTAAATAACAAAAACAAAAACCAAAAACAAATAAACTGTAAACTGTTAAAAATAGCAAAAAAAAAAAGAATCTAAAAATAGTACTTCAATAAAAATCATTCAATGAAATAGAATAAATGTATTCAATATTTTCGTCCAACATATTCTTGATCGTACGAGGGCGGTTTGATAAGTCAATGACCTTTGGAATAAACAAGTATTTTTTTCGGCAAAACATGTTTCTGTTTCTCAACAAAATCTTCTTTCAACTCTATACACTTAGTCCAGCGTTTTCCAATTTTTTTATTCCTTCCAAATAATAGCTTTTCTCAAGACTCAGTAAATCACTTCTTAACCATTGAAATTAAAGGCGTAATGTCCCCATAGTATTTATCAAGCTTTTCCTTGATTGATGGTAATAGTTTCTTACGTAGAAAATAATGCTTAATCAGCACATAAAATTTACTTTCTTCCATTTTGGTTAAAGGTCAAGATGTTACCTGCTTTCAATGGCTGTCAAGCATAAACTGAATGACTCAGTTTGCTCAAAATTTGACAGTAGTGACGAATTTAAAGTTTCTGTGCGGAAATTTCAAAAGGTGACTGACTTATCAAACTGCCCTCGTATCAAAGAAATAAACGTTTTTATAGTGAGTCATATTTTGTTCAAAAATTTCTGCTTCAGAACTATTTATCTCTTGCGCTTTCTCTAAAATTAATGTTGAAACTGAAAAGTATAAAGTCGGTGACAATACTGATCTGCCAGATTGCCCTAAGCACTAAGAATTTGTAAATTCCTTCAGCAAAAAGTGGCGATACCTTTAGCATCCTTAAAAAATAAGAGAAAGAAAAACATACCATTCCAGCAGTGGTTCGGCCACCTATCCTTTTTTTAAAAATGTTAAACCGACGCGATATCCAAAAGTCAATTCGCCAATTAAATTCAACGAAAATTTATCATCCACAGATCTGATTCACAAAACACGACAATAAGAGCTGTGAAAATATACATATATTTGATCGTAATATCTGACATACCGATATTCGCTTTTGTGTTGCGTCACTTCCTTGCGAAGTTGTGACAGTTGCTCATAACAAGTAAAGAGAAGTTATTTTTCAGTTGGTCCACCTATTGTGTTCGTGGGATCCATTGATTTTTTTTTTTGAACAACCATGGGTGCAGAGTCGAAGAAGCTCTTGCCTTGAAGAACTTTAACGGGATTGACAGTTATTTGTCGGATTGATTATCGTAATACAAAAGTTGTAAACGTGTTGTTTCTGTTTCTCATGTTAAATTTGATTATTTCAATACAACTCTGAAAGGTATGTTTTTCCGATCAGCTCTTTCCATTTTAAATCATTTGAGGTTTATTTTTGTTTGAAAAAATGTAAATTAAAGTTAAATAGAATTGTGCGTTTACATATTTTTAAGAAACCGCTGATTAATTGCCTTAAGACTACATACAATAGGAAACGAAATTGCACAGTGCATCCATACGTTCCACTATTAATTTAATAACAGACTATAGAAATACGACAAATAACACGGATTGTGAATTCTGTAAAGGCTTTGTTTTGCCCTTGAAAGGGAAATTTTTGATGATACAAAATTTGAAAAATGAATGTCTATTAAATTCACTATTTTCTGCAATTCCGCGATTTGAATAGACTTATCCCGGAATGTTCGGAAGTTAAAAATATCGGGATCCCGAAATACCGAAATCCCTGAATCTCGGGATTAACATGCATAGTTTGTATATATAGTTATCAAATAAATTATGACTTTTATCAAAAGTTTGAAGCTCAGTTATTATTTACACATTTTAAAATTTGTGATCAATAAGAATGATAAATATCTTAGTTTTATTTTTTTTGTACAACAATAAAAATTATATATCGAGCAAATATTCTTTTTTTTCACGAAATGTAAATCTTAAAAATCCCGTCTTGCTATGTATTTCGCCCTGAAATACAAACTTTTTTGTGAGTTGATATTTTCCGATCAAAAATAAGTAATTATTTTCTGTTTTTGTTTTACCATCAGATATAATGATTATAATCGTATTTTAATTTTAAATAAAATTAAGTTTTATATTAAAACAGGAATTCACAATGCTATTTATCATAATGGAATTTAATCAATTGAAAAAGTCAATATGCAATTAAAAATTATAGTCTTTATAAATATTGCACTGAAATTTTTAAATCGTACTATATTTATGAATGAAAGAATTGCAAGTAAAGAAAATTGAAACCAAAAAAATTAAAATCAATATGAACTGAATTTATTAAATTAAATTATTAAAATAGCAAATGCATATACATTTACATTTTAAGTGCACAAATTCTTCAAATTTGCTACTAAATACAATAATTTTTTTTTTAATGTCTGCTCTTTAGCATTATAACCTGGCTTTTCTTTTCCTACTCAGCCGTTTTAGGAAACCTTTAAGTTTGTAATGCGCTTTTTCTATAAAATATGTGAACTTGAATAAAAAATGTAAATATTTAATTTTAAAGAAAAAGCTTGTTTTATTTTAAATAATAATGTTTCTCGTTTTTATATGAATGTTCAATTGTCTACATCGATTTTTGGAGCTTTTGGCAGGAATAATTAGAAAGGGTTTCCCAAAAAAATGCCTAGCTAGTTCTTCAAATGTTAAAAAACAGTGGTTAATGTGTATCTCATAACTTTATTTAGGGCAGCTGAGGTTTCGTTTCGTGTACCTTGAGTATGACAGACTGGCAATATAACAGAATCCGGACGATCTTATCATACCATAAAACGCCACTAAAGAAAAAAAAAGCCAAAACAAATACTCGCGAACCAAATTTCGTAAGCCAAAGGCCAACATTGATTCGCTAGAAACGTGCTGCATACAAACATAAATATGTATGTACATACATATTTACTATATAATCGCCCATTAAAGCATTTTAGTAAACAAACATACGTACATACATATACATAATTGTACTGATTAGCCACAACGCAGTCGACAGACGGCATTCTTTCTACAAATACACTTACATACATACATACATCCATCCATACTTACTACACATATGCACTAAGGTAAGTACAACATACTACGTGCGCGCTGCTCGTGGACCAAAACTGGTACTACAAGGTTCACTTCTGATCTAAGCGGCTTTGGCACTTGCTGGCATTGCGCAATAGTTCGATTGAAATGCGTTTTTGATTTTTTTTTTTTTTTTAATTTTTGTTTTTTTTTTTTCTTACCCGTTTTTTTATATTCCCTCATTCTAGTAAACAAATCTAGCGCCATCGACGAGGCGGAGCAAAGCGAGGGTACCTGCCGCACCGCCCGATACTCAAACGCAGTCAGGTGTCAAAGTACTCAAAGTCAACGTACAAGCGTGCTAGTTAGACAGTGCAGTAATGCAATGGAGCGGAGCGGGGCGGCTGGGGTAACTCTGTTCAATGCCCCTGGCGACATTGATAGTGAGCAGCTACTAGCTAAGCGCGTTCGTTGTAAGTTGCTGATTTTACGATTTAGCAGCGATCAATTGTAGATTAGGTCATGCAGCGCAGCCGCTCGCACAAAAGGGAAGGCATTACTTTGTGTGTGTGTGTGTGTGTGTGAGAGAGTGTTTCTGTGATTGAGATTTATTGTTTTTTTTTTTTTTTGATTTTCCTACAACTTTAAAAGCGGCAAATGAGTGAATGACAAAGTTATAAAAACGGCAGCGCGACACCATTTAAGGTGTAAAAAGCAAAAAAGTTGTCGTAAAAATCGGCGTCCTCTTACAAGTTCTCACGCTCGCCGATAATGCTATTTATGCTTAAAATGCATACATGTGCTATTTAAGTGTGTGTATGTCGCTGTGTTTGTTTGCAAGTAAATTCACACACACACACACACGCACTAACTCGTGCATTTGGGGCGCGTTCACTAAGGTTCGCTTTGTAAAACTTCGAATTGTTTTTGTTGCTGCTGCTCGTAATGTTTCTAACTAAAATAGTAAGACGCAAGCATGTATGGATATGGAGGTATGTATGTATGTAAGCAGTTCGTAACAAAACCATGTACATTTGTGGGCCGCGCATGGGTGCGGTGGCGCGCGCTGGGAGTAGAGTGTGCCAAGGCTTTGGCTGCTGAAAAAGGAGTTATTCGATTAATATCGCTGTCACAGCTGGCTGTTTTTCTTTTATTCTCCATTTTCTTTTTTTATTTTTTATTTTTTTTTTAATTTTTTCCCAAGCATTTAGTTAGCTATTAGTGTTGTGCACATGCGCTCTGCTCTGGCAAGAGTGAGTGTGTGTGTGTGAGTTGTGCTCGTGCACTTCGAGAAGGGTACACATAGCAACTACGTAAAACGAGCCAAAAATATATTTTGTGTGTGGTTTTTACATTCCTAAATTAATTACTTGATCTCGATTGTATATGCCAAAAATAAGTATGAAAAAAAAACATCAACTAAATACAGTCATAAAAATGTAGTTAAGTGTATGTATAATGAGGAGATACAACAAAAAAAAAAAAAAACAATACGAAAGCTAACACTAAAATTAATTCAGTTGCCGATTTGCATATTCGAGCTACTAAGCGCACCACGCGCATCGCTTGGCTTCATTATTATTATAAATTTTTGTTTTTTGGCTGTACTGCGCTCAGCGCCACTTGACTTTACACGCTAAATATGTATATACATAGATATGTGTTATTTGGCAATTTCCTTTGTTCGCAGTAGTCAAATTTGACACTTGCATTATTATTTAAACGCTCATCAAACCTTCTGTGTACCAATCGATAACGAGTTTGTTAATTTGATCGATTAAATTGGATGCAAATGAATATATCAAAACGGTATTGGCTAAAACAACGATAACGATAAATAAATCGATTATATTATCTTAAATGTTATCGTTAATTCTTTTGCCTTCTTTAACTCGTTAACAGTTTTTGACACAATAATGTCATTTTTCAAAATGTCAACCAAGTCAATAGCGATGTGCATAAAAATATTAGCAATAATTGTAGAATGATAACAAAATCAGTGAGAATATTTGAGCTTACAAGGATTTTTTACTCAGTAAAGTTATTATTCATCACATTTCGATTCTAATCGTTTAAAATTATTATAGGTTTTTTATTTTTTTTCCTTTTAACGTTATGGTAGCTCGCTACCCTCAAGTGGCCCATCGAAACTAGGATAAGCCTGTTCAGTCTTCACTCCCAGCGGGACCACCGTTAGGTATTACTTCGTGGGGTGGGAATGCGTTGAAGATACGCCGCCTTTGCGGTTCTAACCGTCACTTCTCTTTTCACATTTCGCTTATCCGCAGCTGCTGCATCACCTGAGAAGCCATGCTACATATGTATGTACGTCTTTCCAAGCTTCTGCACTATTTAGCATTAGTGTCACCATATTCCTCGGAGAAGCCTGTGAACCGAGGCTTTTGTTAAGTCTGCTTCTAAATACACTGAATCGCGGGCATATAAAAAATGCATGTTCCGCATCTTCAATAGCGGGTGGTCCGCAGTGGTCGCAGTACGAGTCCTCTGCATGTCGAAAGCGGTGGCGGTAGCTTTTGCAGCATCCGTGGCCGCTCAAGACTTGAGTGAGATCGTTTAAATCGTTTAAAATTATCAAAGGTGCTTAAATATATTCGTGCATTTGTGTGGTATAGCTTTAGGCGCAGAGGGCCCTAATCAGGACTTTATGGCAAATGTTTTCCCTTCGTCCATCCGCTAGCTCCGAGCTCAGCTCTTGATTTTATTTTATGTGTATTTATTTACATACATAGATATTTCATGGCTTTACATGAGATATTAAATGATCTTTCAGTGGCTTCAAGAGAATGGAAAAAACTAGAAGATCGATGCTTACTCGCGTTGCTGGCAAACTGCGAGCAATTCGAAGTATGAGTTTATGAGTTGTATATCGCCATTTCAAATCGTCGTCTTCTGAGATTGTTATTGCAGTTGACATAGAATAGAAAATGTATGTTGAAAAGTGTTCAGATTAAGTAGGTTAAACTCATATACTTGAGGTTAATTTATTTATAAAATTTTTTTTTAATTTTTCAAGTTTCTTCCAAATATCATAGAGTAATATGAGAAAAATAGTTTGGAAAACGAAATGTGCTGTTGCAACTTATCGTGTGAAACTTTGCTACAAATTAATTATTAACCATAAAAAATCGAGAACTTCTAAATATTCAAACACCTTTAAAATGGTATGAGTTTATTTGTGTGTTTCTCAAAAATTTTGGCAATCTCATAAATCGATCAGAAAGCCAAAAACTTTTCAAAAGCACAATCATACACACTGCAAATACTACAACATAGCACTGCGCAAAAAGAGCGAAAAACGAGTCTGCAGAACGTAGCAAGAGTGCAAAAAACAAACAAAAAAAAACAATCAAAACAACCATGCACAACACCCTTTGCCTTGCCACAAACAAAAGGTAACAAAACAAAAACAACAACAACATTTAGTAGTAGCAGCAACAGCATGCCAACAAAAGACAACACAACAATAAAGACAGCCAAACAAACACAACTGTGTAAACTGAACAAATGGCAAATGACAAAAGCAACAACAACCACTTAATAGAATGTCTTACATACTTTGTACGTACTGACACATAAACATACATACATATGTATATAAATATAATACTTCCGACTTGCTAAATATTTTTGAAACATACGAGTTCATATGCATACAGATTTATATAGTAAATATGTTTGTATGTAAGCTCATAGATACTTACTTACATATGTATGTATGTATGGAAACAAGAACATCACGTTGAAGATTTTCCTTCTCCTCTTTGTTCCAAAAAATATGAGAATCTTAATTCCTCTCAACCAAGTAATGGGTAAGATGTGTGTTGTTCCAAATGTTCGATATTAGGGTGATTGACTCGGTTTGTTTTAAACCGGTTTTCGCCGTTTTTTTTTCATAAATTGTTTTACGGCTTTTTTTAAATCTTGATTTTTCGAATACCGAATAAATCCGGTTTTTAATCTCCAAAACGGCAACCACAAAGTGCTTATCAATCACATATCATATATATTCGAAATACAAATAATTTGCAGAAAAAACGCAACAAAGGTATTTTAGAAAATTTTAGATATTTATATTGTCATAAGAGGATGGGAAAACCTTGAAAAATTGTTTAATGCCATACTGCCAGTAACGTCCGTATTCTGTAATTTGGTATAATCGCAAAATTTGAGACTATAAGTTAGAGATTATTGTGTTTCCACGCTTTCAGGTTTTTATATTTTGTATTTGTTTTGTTTTTTTTTGAGCTGCTAATTACCAGGTCATAATGTAGAGAGTTTATTGTGAGACTAGAGTCTTTATTTTGAGACCAATTAATGCTACCTAGTTTTAAATTGTGCCTTTATTAGAGACTGAGACTGCTTACTGAATTCAGGCATATAACTTAATTTTATTTAAAAAAATGTCTTTCATAGAAATAATTTTATTCAATTACATGTATGTACTTTGATGTAGCTTTTATCCTACTTGGAATAAGAACCGGTTAACCCGGCTTTTGCTTGGTTTTTTTCTACTTGCCATTTTTCAAATAATTCGAAAACGGGTTTTACAAAAAAATCGAACAATCGAACACCCTATTCTATATACATATAATATATTTCAGCTGATGAGCTCAAAAAAAAATTTGCTGTCATAACAAGAAATAGTTCGCATATATTTCATATAAAATTCATATTTAGTTCAGGTTATCTTAAGTTTTGAAGAGATCAAAGCATTCATAAGATGTAAAAGAGCTACAACTAACTGCCGAGACAATGTCAGAAGCATAATAGAGTAAGAGACTACAAATGGCAGACGGAGCCGAAAGGACCCTCAAAATAATGGGTTTTAATATAAAACTTACAACGAATGTTTTTAAATTGGTGCTGTTTTCTACAGACGGTAACGCTGCTCGCAAAATGTATGGTCAATTTACCTTTCCTGTTTTGTTTTTGTTTTTTAAAGCGTTATTTACCAAATGGTAGCTTTGAAAGCTATCAAAATATTCAGCAGAAGTTTGCCATCCATCCAATCCATTTACCATACGCACTGATCGATACGCGATATAGATTTCGACAAAATCTACGTATATAAGGTGATTCACAAGGCGGTGTAAAGTTGTCGTAGTTCAAAATGTATTTAATTTGTTTTTGTTGCATTACACAGCAAAAGGATGTAAAATAACACAACTTAGAATTTTTCAAACTTTATAACAATACGACACTTTACTACACCTTGTGAATCACCTATGTACATGTAAAGCATACATGGCCATTTGCACTATCTTCGGTTAAAATTAACGGCGGTTAGTTACAAGTCAGCTTACCATTCAACGCTAACTTATTTGCCGGATGGTGTTTAACTGACGCTTTTAGTTCCAGTTAGCTCTTAAACGGAGATGTTGTAAGTGGCCCTCAAACCCGGTACCAAAATAAACTCATTTCTAATAAAAGCGGGAATAATTTCTTTCGTCAATTTAAAATTAATACAATGGCCGAACCTAAGTTGGTATTAATTATCGAATTCACTCGAACGTTTGACCATTTGGTCCATTGAGAAACCCACATTTTTACATCGACTTCGAACAGCAAATACGAAATGCTTTCATAAAAAAATGTACTCACGAGGTTTACTGTTTAGGATATTTTAATATTTATTCGAAACATTTTGACCACAGTTCTTAGAGAAAATCGAAAAATTCATATAAAATGGCACTCAAGAAATGAAAAAGAAATTTTCTTCTATACAAATTTCTGAAATCAGTCTGAAGCTCTCAAGAAAAAAATGCTCGCTTGTTTATTTCTTCAAGACGATTTACAACGACGGCAAAGTACTTTTTCAAGCAACAGCAATAATGAAAAATATTTCTTGTAATTTTTCTTAAGATATTTTATGCCGTTGCCTTGAGTAAAAAATGCACTAACCGGTATGTAAAATCATTATGAACGAATTAAAATTTTTAAGCAACATCAGTCACTGTGACAATACTTACGCGGCATCAATCGGAACATTTGAATAAGATGCAAGTAAGTCGGCCATACTGAAATATATAAATGACAGACCGCTGAAACTTTTTATGGGAGTTGTAAATTTGCGAAAATATATATGTAATTGCATCGACAAAAGTTTGCTTTTTTGAAATGCGTATATACAATTTTTCCTTAAACCTTTTTTTCCGGAGCTTGATGAACTAGACAGGCTGAGTCGCCGTCGTCACGTCAAAGGGGCAAATAGTTCATTAGATTTATAATATGATTATAAGGTCTCCATGTAAACTTTATCCGAAAGCCTTTTGTCATTTGGCAGTTCAAAGAGTATGGAGGGCATTGGTATTAGTAATGGTTACTTTTGATAACTATGAAATCCCGAACACTTCAAGCATTACGACGAACTGGAATAATACATCTCTCAGCTTTCTTACTTAATTTGTTATAGAAATCTAAAAGGAATTTGTTGTAACTGGCCGACACTTACTAGATAATATATCCACTTATGTGGCACTTAGCTGAGATAAATTGTAAACCCTGCACGGCATCGTTTCGCTTCAAGCGATCAAACGCAAAAATTCGCACGAAATACTGATATTTACATATGAAGTAATATTTACATATATAAAATATTAATCTATATGCCAAACCGCTCTAATAGCTGAGCTGTGTTCGAGGCAAAACGTAACAATGGTGGCAGCGACAGCGCATGCCGCGAAATGGCCTTCTACAACTCACGAGCGCATATTTACACGATTCGCAAGACATTTGCAAATCTCTTGTTTCAAGAGCGCGTCACTTGCGCTCACCAAATCAACTGTGAGGAGGCAATGCTAACGCGCGCTCATCCAATTGATTTGTCAGCAGTAGTGACAATCTTTAAGGTAGCCAGCTGTTTTGGGTAGTGAAGAAAACAACGGCTATAATTTTTTAAAATAAATATTTAAATACATACTTCATATGTTCAACACTTTTTATTAAGCTTCGAGGTCTTTCTTTTTCATTAGACCTTCTTTTTCTATTTTCTATATTCTTGCCTCGGCGTGTTATAGAAATTAAGCTTCCGTTGAGCTAACTCTTTTCTTTTGAGTGGTGGCAATTTTTGGGAAAATGTTTAAAAGAAAAGTATGTTCAAAAGGCTATTTTTCACAACAAGAAATCCCTTTATCACTTTACGTTTAATATCAGTCTGGAAATGCTCTCACTAACGCTCCACTTAACAAATGACGGTCGCGAATTCTCATCGTGGGTTGTTATGCACAAACTTTTTTGCCCCCCACTTCCAACAACTCTGGCTCGTTTTACAGTGCAGCCGGCGCTCTTTCTAAAGCTGTTCACTGCTGTTTTTTAACGCGTTGTTGCTCGCGCTGCGCTCTGCGCCGCCAGCGCGTTACACTTACATTTTTGCACACTTCGCTCAAATGAAGTGCCGCTAAGCGCTCTCGCCAAACCATTCATTCTTTGTCTTGCCGACCGATCGCCAGTAGCAGCGCGGTCAGCGTGCGCGTTTTTCGTGTCCTAATTTTCGCATTAGTAAAGTGCCATTTTTACACTTCACCGCTGCGTTGCCGATAATTTCGCTACAAGTAAGCGGCGCGCGCGTTGTCTTTGCCAGCGTCGCGCTGCAGCGCTACACGAAGATTTTTTGTCTGCCGCGGCTACTAGTTGCGAATTTGTTTTGTGTGTTTCGGCGCAATTCGGTTGATACATATGTATGTAAGTACATATGTATTTATATACATTTATCCGCGTTAGTACCTCTCCAAAGCTTAACTCTCGTGCCGGTTGCGCGCTCGCCTTACCGCTCTTAAATGGCATTTGCCATTTTTTTTTTATGTTGAACGATTTTATTTTTTTTTTTTGATTTCTGCTACTATTCGCATCGCATTTTGCGCGTTGCTTTATTGCTGCTATTGCTTATTGTAGTGTGTTGTTGTGCGTTGACGCTACATGCATACATACGTATGTATTTTTATATAATATTTCGCATGTTGGCGAAAACGTTGCTGTTGTTGCCTATATGTTTGTAGTGTAAGGCAGCGGCGCTTCTAGCTCATAATGAAGAATTTTTAGTTGGCTGCGACGTCCGCTCAGCGTTGCGCTGCGTTCAGTTCTTTTCGAAACGGTACGCGGTGTAATTCTAATTCGATTGAGTTATAGCCTCAACTCGCATCGCAACATCGTTCAGTTTTGCTTGCTAAGTAGAATTTTAAGGAAATTACCTATTAGAACTATGTAATAACAAATGAAACACTGAATACATACTTATGTACCTACCTACTACGCTCATTCACGCAAGATATATACATATGTATGTTTGTACACATTTATATTACTGGAACATGGAGGATCTAAACTAGTGTTTCAAAATTTCAAAAAGAGATCTAAGCTCATTCATTTTTGAAACTAAATAAACTCATGCAAAATTTGTGTTTCGCGAAAAATAAAATCTACCTCTACCGTCGTCGCTAATGCTAATGTAAGTGTTGTGTAGCCGCTGGGCCTTTTAAAATGGCACGGAAATTTCCCAAAAAAAGAAATGGAATTTTTCAAAATTAATGCGTCATGCTAAAAAAATGTGTAGATTGAATACCTAAAATATTAAAAAACAAAAAAAATATTGTGCTACCAAAAAATTTGTTCAGTTAATGCATGAAAACAAAAACGCTTTGTAAAGTTTATGATAATAAATAAAAACACAAATCATTCAAAGGCTTTTTTAACAAAAATTTGTTCTATCAAAAAATGTTAAATGATTAAAAGAGTGACTGCTTGTTCTAGACACATGTATGCATTCTTACAAGCTTTCTAATAATATAAACAAAAAATATGAAAATAATAAAAAGTGTCACTTAACTGCAGCCGTTTGCGATTTGCCTAATTGGCTTGAAAACTACGGCATGGGCTTTTTCTAAGCTCTCTGATTTTATTCGTCAGGCACGTGGCCTTGATTTGATTTACATACATACATAGTACATACTGGAACAGTTACCATTTTTTTGCGTTAAGTCACGCAGTTACAATAACGGATGATAAGAAATAAACTTTACCAACAGATGGCGCAAGAATTGAAATATTATTTATGGTTTGCAAGCTTAAGACAAATAGCTTTAATGATCTGATATACATAAATAAATCAAATACGGCAAGTTTTTTTTTTTGTATTAACAGACGTTTAAAAAAAAATTTATTCACGATGTGATAAGTCACTCAAAAAATTTCCGTATTCTAAGTTCTGTCATTATTACTTTATAAATACTTTTGATGTTATTCGAATGAAAACGAAGTGAATGAAAGTAGTCTCCGAAGCATTCGTACGTAAATCGCCAGACTTCTTCGATACACGGAATGATTGGCCTAGCGTTGTTGCAATTTTTTCACATTTGTTTTCGTGTAATCAAAGGGCTATTCCTTCCTTATGAGACTTCGGTAAGTTTTTGTTGTCAGGAGGCATTACATCAGCAAATCCCTTTACGCGCGTAAACATTTACCTATGCATCGGACACTGAACCGAAATACCCGCCACTCGAAAAGGATTCAAAAATCCTCTTTAATAAGCTATACCGATTCTTTCCTTTTTTGAGGTCCTAAATCAAAAATTTTTCGTCTATAGGATTCCCTCTAAAATGACTCCAAATCGCGTGCGTTCATTTCTCATTTTAATGCCTTTCTTGAATTATATCGGAAAATTTAATTGTTTTGTTGGAGCATTTTGGGTGTTATAAATGCGCATTAGATCTGAAAAAAATGTATAGTTCGTTTGTCCAACAAGTGTTTTAAGGTTATTGAAAAAAAAAATTACAAACAATTCAAGTTGAAAGTTATTAAAAAAAATTATTACAAAAAAATTATTACAAAAAAATTATAATTGTTTTCGCTTCAAATCCTTTGTCGAGTTTTATTAAAATGATCCCTGCAAAAAAAAAAATTAATTCCATACATACTATGTATGTATGTTTAATAAAACCGTAAATTGTCAAAAATTTCACTTTTTCGAGTTAAATCATTTATGCAACGTTTTTTTTCAAGTTCCGTTTGTCCACAATTTTTTTCTTTTTTAATTTATTCAAAAAATAGTTTTTAACTTACTGAATTTTGGAACGATTTTCCGTCATCCCTTGTTTTTGTTTGGTTTTAAAACAAACCGGTTGCGACGTTGTGCCATCTTCGTTTTTCGTTGTCAACAACAAATTTTCAACTTTTGGTTATTTCATAAAAAATTTCTTTTTATTTTAAATAACTTTTAAGCAAAAGTTGGATAAATGAGCAATCTTGCTGGTGACTTTTGTTAAAGTGAACTTAGCGTGGTGAGAAACATAGTAATTTTAAGTGTGCTGAGTTCCGTAATGCTAAGCTAAGTTGTAGTGAGTTTGTGCTTCAGTTAGTTAAAGTATTGGGGTTTAAGGTTTGTTGGCTTCAAGTGTGGAAAGTTGAAGTGTGGTGAGTTTGAATGTGGTGAGTTTGAATGTGGTGAGTGAGCTTACACATGGTGAGTTCAAGTTTGGTAAGCAGCAGAAGCACTTAACGTTTTCCTTAACCATTTTCGTTTCGTTCGCCATTGTTGACTTTCAATTTACTAAGGTAGGAAAGGTGGTTTTAATTTAAAAAGTGTAAGCATTTTTCAATTCGTTTTATAATTCTAAATGAGCCATGTTTTATTACTAGTTATATGCGGGGAACTGGACTTTTATAACTTTTACAATTAAAGTCGTTAGAAAAAAGTTATTTTTTTGACATTTATTTTATTTGAAATAAAACAATCGGTCAACCGGAACTTTTTAATTTTTAGTCCAGGAATAATAATTAAACTTGATCAAATATTTTATAAGGCCAAAATTAAAGTATTTTCCTAACACAAATTAAACAATTTTAGTATAATTTTTTATTATTAGAAAAGGATTTCTATTTCGGCCGACAAAAATGTTTGGCCAAGTTTAACTGTTTTTACTGGATAAAAAAAATAAAAAAAAATAAAAAGAATCCCGGATTATTGTGCAGAAAATCCTGGGGAAAAAAACGAATATTGATAACTTTCTTTTACAACAATATTTTGCACCGTAGTTGTTTAACAACGAAAACGAAATAACTGTTCGATCCCTGTATATATATGTATATGTGTGTATGTATGTATGTACGAGATATTGCAAAATCTATCTAATTATCTCTGATCGACCTCAATCTATGTGGGATTTTCCCTTTCAATAAAAAGATTTCGCTTAAAAGTTTAACACGTTTATTAAATTACTTGTAAAAATGCACGTCTGCGCTTGATGGCGGTGGTTTTAATTGTGTCAGGTTGCCAGTCGTCCGTTTTCCTTCAAGTCTATCGTTGGGTATGTTCCGTGAAGTCCTTTCAATCTGTCACAGTGTTGCATTTGTCGATCAGTCTTAGTCCTGTTCCCCACTGTCATATTTGTGTCTGTACAATAGTCGCTAGTCGTGCATGTCATTTCCCACATTCGGCCATCCTGTGCGATCATTCGGCCTCGGATGATGGGTTCCATTTCTTCAGGAACTCGGCCACGGTAATTGTGCGGCCTGGCCCTTCATGGTCACCGACCTTCTCTACAACGTATCGTCCTCGTCGCATGACCTTCGCTATTCGATATGGGCCGAGATACTTGGGTCTTAGTTTCAGTCCCGATCCGTACTGCGTTCGCTTGATGGCTACTAACTCGTCGGTGGTATACTCGCTCTCAGGCCGTCGATGTTTGTTGAACGTCCTGCGATTTTCCTGCTGTATGGCGACGATATTGTCTCGCGCTTGGCGGCGCACTTCTTCTCTATCAGAATCTAGCTCATCGACGTGGTCTTTCTCCAGTAGCTCCTGTAGCTGCGGTATTCCTCGTATACGCATCTCCAATCCAGTCAATATCCGGAACGGTGAGACCTTGGTGCTGCGTGGTGGAGTGCTGTTGATGAACTGCTGGACGCGATTTACTTGCGCGTACCAATTCCCCGGATGGTCGTGGCTCAGCTTCGCTATCATTGGCACTACTACGCGGTGTATCCTCTCGACTTGCCCATTTCCACGTGGCACTCCCGTCGCTATCAGCAGATGCTCGATCGCTTCATCCTCGCAGTACCCTTTGAAGAGATTAGAGGTGAAAGCCGCTCCTCTATCGGTGATCACACGTCTGGGGTTTCCAAAGAGCGTTGACTGCTTCCGCAGTCGATCCACAACAGCTTCCGCGTCGGTATTCTTCGTGGGATAGAGCCACACGAATTTGGAGAACGCGTCTATTACGACTAGGATGTAGTTGTAGGCCTTTTTCGTCGTTTCCATCGGGCCAACGTGGTCGAGATGGAACGTCCCCAGCGGTTTGTCCTCTTTGTTTATCGGGTTCAAGTACCCTTCTTTTCGACCGGCCTTAGCGTCTGTCATTATGCATTCTATGCAACTTCTCACCACATTCGCGATCTTAGGAGTGGGTTGTGGAATGTAGAATGTCTTCTCGATGGCATCTTGCGTCTTCTTTGTAGAGAAATGGCCTTGCTTATGCGCTACACGGATGATTTCCTCTTCCATCGCTGACGGCACAACCACGAGCTCTTTCGTTGGATCTTTGTACAAAATATCGTGCTTGACGTAAAAGTCTTCAAAGTCGGTGTTCTCGAGCGCTCTGCAAACAGCTCGTATCCAGTCGTCTTGTTGCTGGGCCTGCTTCAACCGATGACGTAACGAGTCTTCCAAAATGAGGCAAGATACTCGACTCAGGGCGTCAACGTGACGCATCTTCGTACCGCTACGGTGCTCGATCTCGTAGTCGAAATCTTGGAGGAACATTGCCCAGCGTGAGACTCGGAGTGGAACGTCTTTCTTCTTCATGGTCATGGTGAACGCATTGCAGTCCGTAATGATTCGGAAATGGATTCCCAGCAAGTAGACCCGCCACTTTTTCAGCGCTTCGACAACGGCCAATACCTCCAGCTCGTACGAGTGGAACTTCTCCTCCGGTGGCTTCGTCTTCCGGCTCATATACTGGACCGGGTGAAACTCCTGATCGTCGACGTCTCTCTGCAAGAGAACCGCACCGTATCCCGTCATGCTCGCGTCTGTATGCACCTCCGTTACCGCTCGCGGGCTATAGAGCTTTAGAACTGGAGCACATGTCAGCGCCGATTTTAGCTGCTGGAATGCGGAGAGCTGAACGTCCTGTAGCGAGAACGTGATATCTTTCCGTAGGAGGTCAGATAGTGGCTTCGCTATGGCAGCATAGTTGTCGACGAATCTCCGGAAATACGATGTGAGGCCTAGAAATCGTTGGAGCGATTTTTTATCCGTTGGCAAAGGAAAATTTCTAATCGCGCTGGTCTTTACTTCGGAAGGCTGTACTGTGTTGTCCGTGATGATGTATCCGAGGAACTCAACCTTTTTCCTCAGGAACTGGCATTTGCTCCACTTTACTCGCAAACCCTTCGCCGCTGCAACCTGAAGTACCAACTCCAGCTTCCGGATGCCCTCGACTTCATCCTTGGAGGGAATGATCAAGTCGTCCATGTACACTACGACCGTACCGCTGCGTATGAGCTCGTCCAAGACTGCGAACACGAATCTTGAGAAGACTGCTGGTGAGTTTGATATACCGAATGGCACGTACGAAAACTCGAACTGTCCATTGTGCGTCACAAAGGACGTGTACTTCCTTGAATTGGCCTCCACCGGGACGTGGAAGAAACCGTTCAGCAAATCGAGCGTTGAAAAAACGTTAGCTCCAAGCAGCTGTTCAATAACGTCGTCGATCATTGGCATGGGGAAGTTATCCCGGACGATTTTCAGGTTTAAACGCCGATAATCGCAACAAAGGCGCTTGCTCCCATCTTTCTTGGCCACGAGAACGACTGGTGATGCATAGTTGGAGTTGCTTGGTCGTATGATGCCCTCATCTAACCATGTTGCTATTTGTTCATCCACAATTTTCCGGTCTGCATAAGATATCCGCCTTGGCCGTTCGAATACTGGCACGTCGTCTGTCAACAGGATCTTCATCTCCACTGGTGATTCGGAGTTCTTAGCTGGCTTGTAGGCTGCTATCAAACTCTGTACCTCGTCCGCTTGCGTCTTGCTCAAATGGCTTAGATCCACCTCGCATCCCGTCTCTAGCTGCGTCCCTGCTACCATGCATAGGTTGCCAAACTCTGCCTGCAGCTCACCAATCTGGCTTAGGGATCTTCCAGTACGAAGGCCCACCCGTTCTACGCCCCGCTCATGCACACTCGTCCCGCTGGGGGTCGCGTGCTCCAGTGACGATCCTCCGATCGCACCACGCCTTGATCCGCTCACACCATGTCCACTGACATCAACTCGCATATCATTATGCCTACGCTGTGTTCTGATCGTATCCGTCTCTCTAGCGCTCTCTCTGAGCCTCTTTGCCGCATCTTTAATCGCCTTGCAGAAGAAGTCCAAATCTGCGGCCAGCAAGACTCCTGGATCGTCGTCCACGCGCTCACGGGAATCCGCCCTATGTGCCGCTAACTTTTCTCGTGCGACTGCTTCATCTCGTTTGCTGTCATCACCTTCCACCGTCTTACGATCAAGCGTATCCTTGCAACCACTGGAACCCTTCTCCTTGAACACGGCTCCATCTTCCGTAACGATGAGGTCAACATGTTTGAGGACATCGTTGCCTATCACCAGCGAGTAGCTTATGTCTCGCTCCCGCACAACATTAAAAGTAACATCGAGCGAAACACCGTCGATTTGCATGGGTATAGTGAAACTGCCCATTGTCGTCATTGCGCTGCTACCAATTCCTACCAATCGTCTCCTCTCTTTGCTCAGCTCGACATCCAACTGCAGCATCATCAAAGTATCGCGGCGCATTAAACACAAGTCTGACCCCGTATCGATAAGTGCCGAGACTGTCTGATTCGCCGTACCGAAAAATATGTCCTTGAAGATCAGGCCACTCTGTCGTATGGCCATCATGTTCATGGGCGCTCTTTCTGGCTTCGCCTCTCTTCGCCTTTCTTTGCACTCATTAGCGCGATGCCCCTCGTTGCCGCATTTAAAGCACGTCAACCGCTTACGTGGGCAGCTCCTAGCGAAGTGAGAACGATCGCCGCAGTTAAAACACCCCCTTTCTGCCGCGCCGGAACTCGGAAATATTTTCGTCGCTGGCGGTGCTTGAATCGCGCTTGAGGACGCAGGTCTACTGGTTCGAATCTTCTCGTAGATGCGAATCTGCTCCTTCAAATCCTTCAGGGTCTTCGCCTGGTACAAGTTGTTTTTGTTGGATCGGCTGTCTCCGATGCCTTCGATGAAGTACTCGATGAGGCTGGAATCGTCCAAATTGATTGGCTTGCCAATCTCCATCATCGCGTACAGGTACTCCCGCAGATCTTCACCTTGTTGCTGGCGGCGCTTGCGAAGCACGCGATGCACTTCCGCTGATGACATCACAACACCAAACTCCGAACGCAGAGCGGATTTTAAAGAATCCCAGCTGCTAACTCCACTTTGGCTACGGATAAAAAGCTTCGCCCCGCCCTTCAGTAGCTGCTTGGCATAAATAAATTTTTGGAGATTGCTCCACTGTACAGCAGTTGCGCTGTCCTCAAAATCTTCCAGCCATTGTTCAAAAGTTGGTTGACCAGAACCACTAAATTTCGACAAGGAGTCCTCAATGTCTCGGAGAGTAAAAGCTGGACGCCCGGCCGCAGACCTATATGCGCTACGCGTACTCGCCGCGTCGTCAAAATCTGCATCCTCGCCATCGCTCACATTCAGGCCGAAGTGTTCTAAAAGTCGGTCCCTCAGTGTCGGCTTACGTCCGGTCGTGTCCAACCCTAATCCCTCCAAACTCTCTCTAAGTCCGTCCACGGTCAGCCCTAATATTTGGTCTCGGTCCATGTCTTACAATGATTGATAATTCTTACAAAGTTTATGAGATTATAAAATACGCAATTTACTATTACACAATACTTATTAAATTTGTCACGATGACTCAAAACATGAATTAATAATTTCAATTAAATTAAATTATAAAAGGAAATATTTTAAAATGTACTCATCCGCCAACTCCCACGCTGCAGTCTTTACAAGCGCTGCTGCTTTACACGCTCTGCTGCTACGCACAAATCGCTGCTGATCACGCTGCTGCTACGCACCCACTGCTGCTACAAATCGCTGCTACTGCGCACACACTACTGCTACCTCACGGTGCTGCTGCGCAAACACTGCTGCAATGCACGCTACTGCTGCGCGCACACTTCTGCTGCTATACTGCTATACTGCTATACTGCTGCTACGTCCCACGCTGACGGTGCTACCTGGCTCTGGCACCGTTTCGCTGCAACCGAATTTACCGCTGGCTTATATCGCCTGGTTTTACCGTTTTTTTACTTAACGGAATTTATGGCGTGACTAGCTAACCGTAAAATTACACAGTTATTGCACTGTTTTTTTTTTCGCGAATTTTCCAATAAGTTTGTTTAAAACGAGCGAATTGATTTTTGATTGTCTATTCGCTAACGAGTACACACAATCACGCGCACAAAACTAATGAAATGCTTATGCACAAGAAATGCCGGTACAACACTTTTTACTTTTAAGTTTATCGTTCGATATTTTCGGCTGTGGGTCTCATACCACTTCGCGACACCACTTTGTGGGATTTTCCCTTTCAATAAAAAGATTTCGCTTAAAAGTTTAACACGTTTATTAAATTACTTGTAAAAATGCACGTCTGCGCTTGATGGCGGTGGTTTTAATTGTGTCAGGTTGCCAGTCGTCCGTTTTCCTTCAAGTCTATCGTTGGGTATGTTCCGTGAAGTCCTTTCAATCTGTCACAGTGTTGCATTTGTCGATCAGTCTTAGTCCTGTTCCCCACTGTCATATTTGTGTCTGTACAATAGTCGCTAGTCGTGCATGTCATTTCCCACATCTATGCATAACGTTACCGGATTAATTTTTCCATACTGTGCATACAGATGTTTGCATGTACATATGTATGTATGTATGAATATACATTTCAAAAATGTTCCATCCACGTTAAGTAACAATATGTTGCACAATCGATAGACTGAAACCTTGGCCGCACCCACTTCACAACTTTCATTCTCTATGGCACAGCAACAGCTATTATTAAATTCAACGAAGTGTAAAAAATTACAAACCAACAAGCAAACATACATACATACATACATAAGTATTTATACATATAGTATATAGTATGTATATATGTCCCTACATACATATATCATACATACATACATTTGTATTGTATGTATGTTTGTGTTCTGCCTACAAATGAATAGGTACCGCCATTAGAACAGCGGCACAACTAATTTCCTTCAATTAAAAATTGGCAAATTTTTCTACACGCTGCCCTTCTTTTGCTCTCTACACAAGTTATGTGTATATATGTATATACATACATACATACATATGTACCTTTTTACTTGCAAAAATTTTAGAAAACTAAAATAATAAATTAGAATGTCGCCACTAAAAATAGTGTGGCAAAAAAAAATTTATAAATTTCAAAATTTCAAAAGATTATTCCAACATTTACAATGTACAAATGTATGTAGGAAACTAATAGGGTTGTGTGTGAACTCACGCATACATGCGAGAGAGCTTTTGTTTTTTATTTGCTAGTGTGCGTGCGGGTGCCCTCCACACGCACACACACACACACGCACGTACACGCGAATAAGCGATTGCGATTCGCAAGCGATCGCGTGCAAATAAATTTAACGAAAAAATGCCAAAAATATAAAACGACAACAACAACAACGCCACTGTAAAAAAACGTCTAAGAAAAAACTTATCAAATAATATGTGTAAGAGTAATGCGGGCAACAACAACAACCACAACGACAACAAAAATAATCACTTTGCTGCGACAGCATACATACATACATACATATATACATATATACATATGTTGTTAACAGAACACAAATAACAACAACTTGTGCTTGCCTTGCGCTCTTATGGATCGTAAAGTTGACCTTCAAACAGCAACATTTGCCGAAAACGAAAATTCGCAAAACCTTTTTTTTTTTATTTTGATTATGATTTTTATTTTTTGCTGCCTCTTTTTTTATTATCTTTTCGCTTTCTGGGCTTGCCTTTTAGTTAGTTGTGCTTTTGTGGCTGTAGCGTTCGTAGATGGATTATTTTTTGTTTGTTGTTGCTTTTTGTTTGTGCGCTTTTTCGTTTTCATTTTTGTACTATTGGACAACATTGTTTCGGGCTTCGCCCAATTTTGACGTTTTCATTTTACACAGTTGTCCGTTTTTGCACGATCGCTAGTTTGCTCTTTCCTGTTGTTCTTGTAATTGTTATTGCTCTTATTTTGTGTTTCTTGTTGTTTTTTTTTTTTGTTAGTTGTTGGCACTCAGCAATTCGTTGTCAAAATTTTGCAAGTACAAACCCTGCACTGACTTCCTTATGATGCAAACGCAGAAGCAGACGCACACACCCTACCGGCATCACCAATAAATACACACACACACACTCATAATTTTGAATAAAATTATTACAAAGCACAGCTGCGATTGACGATCACTTCGCATCGAATGCGATCATTACGAATGTTGTTGGTGTTTTTTGTTTTTGTTTTTGTTTTTCGAGATTATGTCAAAGTCAGAGGCGGGAAGGAGCGCTGTCTATTGTTGCTGTTGGTTGCCAAACTCATCAGTGAACTTACTGCACTAAATGATCTAATGATCGAGAACAAGCCTGTGTTACTTGATTGTCGAGTTGTTGTTTAAAATAAGTTCTACAGGGTGTTTGGGTTTCGGTTTGGTGTGCTCTATGGGCAGAGGGAATCATTGGCCCATATTTCTTCAAAAATGAAGCCGGCCATAATGTTACAGTCAGTGAGGAGCGCTATAGAGCCATGATGAATAACTTTTTCGTGACCGAATTGAAGGATGTTGATGTGGACGACCTTTGGTTCCAACAAGACGCCGCTACAAACCATACAGCCAACGAAACAATCAATTTATTGAAGGAAACTTTTGGTGAGCGCATTATCTCGCGTCGTGGGCCTATGGCGTGACCTCCAAGATCGTGCGTTTAACACCGCTGGACTATTTTTTGTGGGGTTATGTGAAGTCGCTTGTCTACGCAGATAAGCCCGAGACGATTGACGCCTTGGAAGAGAATATTCGCGCGTTATTGCTGACATACGGCCCAAATTGCTGCAAAAAGTGGTCGAAAATTGGGCCTCTCGGCTGGAGTTTATTCGAGCCAGCCGCGGCGGTCACTTGCCCGAAATCATTTTTAAAACATAATGCTTAAAAACCGCATATCTACAAAAAACATCCTTTAGAAACTCTATGGCAAGCCTGGTAGGTTCATCGACGGTGGTCGAGAGCAGCTCATTAGGCTAGTAATTTCTTGTCTCTCGATATTAATAAGCGCAATTATTGACCGATCAAACTAATTATTTTGTAAAATAACAAGAAGAAGAAAAATGTTTGCCTTTCGTATAAGAAATAAAAGCCGCAACAGCTTCACCAAAATTATAGACTTATAATCAAGACGAGAGACTTTTAATATTTTAAATTTTAATTTATAAAATTTGCTTTTTTTTTATATTATTTAAATAGACTTTACATTTACAGAAAGGCCTTTAGCTTTATAAAGCCAACACGAAGGAGAAGAAAAAAATTTTGAATATTATCAAAAAAAAAAGCCACCGTACACAAACTTGTTTAACTCACTGTATGTGGCTTTTGTGTTGAGGTGCTACGTTGTAGACCCCTTTGATTTTACTATGAAGTTATAAAGTGATCTACATTCATCTTATCACTGACCTGACTGGCTGGTCAAATGATCTGCAGCCAAGTTCAAAGTAATATTTATTAATGCTTTTAAGAAAGTTCACTAAAATTTCTATAATTAAAGAAAATGTAAAAGCGATCAATAAAATCCAAACGCGTTGATGTTGATATTGCTCAAAAACATGTAGAAGGGAAAACATATTCAAAAAATTTCAAATATTTTAAATTAAACTAAAAAACAATTTGGTGTATGAGCTCACTTTTTATTACAACGCAAAGTTAATAGACACCGAGATAAAGTCAAACTCAAAACCAAGTGATCGTTTAATGCTTAGAATGCTGTCCAATTCTGGAAACTTTAACACAAGCTTAAAAACACATTCCAATATAGCGCTTATCAATATTTGAGTGTGTAATAGTACACATATGTACATACATGAGCATAAATTATTTTTAAAAAAATTCATAATTACATACAGACATACATACATACATATGCCATATGCATTTAACGATACCCTTAAGCACCTCCTGTTTCACTGTAACAGCGCGCAGGCAGCTGCTGCTGACGTCCATGAGATATGTATGTATGTATGTATGTATGCACATCTGTATGTATAAAGTAGGTAGCCGTGTACATAAGCACATATGTATGTACGTCATCTCATTGCCAATTTTTGGCAAAGGCCCCAACGATGTCCGTATGTATATACTCGCACAAACATATGTATGTATATTCGCAGCAGCAGATGGGCTTACGACCGCGTTCGCGATCGCCCGACTGACTGACTGACTGACTGACTGACTGACTAACTACCTAAGCAAAGCACACTGCGACGAGCGCTTAGCTGCTAGCCCTAAGTATCTAAGTGTTACGACGTCGTCGCTTTCAACGGCGCCCCGCTTCCTACTCCACCGCACCACCACTCTCACTCCATCGATTGTTGTTTGCAGAATTTTCGTTTTCGCATGTGGCCCACACATTGTTGCCAGCAGCAGCAGCAGCAGCAGCAGCAGCCGCTCGCAAGTTTCAAATTTGCTCCATATTTAAGTATACATACAAGCATATTTGTATGGACATATGTATGCATGTATGTGTGCGTACGTATGTATATTTAGTTTGCTGGTAGGTAGATAGGTAGGTACCTACGCTGCTCCTCCACAGCGCCCACTGCGTCGTTCGCAATTTTTTCAAACTTTTTTTTAGTTGTTTTTTTTTTGTTTTTTTTTTTTGCTTTTTGTTTACTTGTTTCTTTTCATTACTATTTTTGCTCATTTCATGTTTTTCGTTATTTTGGGGTTTGGATTTGGTTCGCTGCTACGCTCTATATGGTTGTTGTGTTTATATTTGTGCGCGCGTGTGTATGTGCGCGTGGATGTTTTCTGCGATCGGTATCAAGGTTTTCGGCAATTCATTTCGCGGTTGCGACTTTAGTCGGTTGATAGGTTGTGTCGCAGCGTGTTGTCATCGTCGCGATTATCAAATGTTTTTTGCATTCGTTTGCAAAAAATAAATTTAGTTGCATTTAAATTTACAAAAAAAAAAAAAAAAAAAAAAAAAAACAATTACAGATATTTCAAAATTTTTTGCTTAATAAAACATATTCTCAGTATTTGCAAACTAAATTGAATGCAAAAACAAAAACACAACAAGAACACCAAAGCAATCGGTAAATACTGCAAGTGTGACAAGATCACTCACTGCAAGACGCTGATGAGCGCTCTTAAGTATGCATTTATACATATCTATATATGCATGAGTGTGTGCGTATGTGTGTGTGAGCGTTCGTGTTTCTAGTGTACCATATCTGTGTCTGCTGCCGCGCTGCTCCAAAAACGGCTGACGTGCTGCGCTTTCGTTCATCAATTCCAATTCAAATTCGCATTAAATTAATTGCGTTGGTGTGTGTGCGTGCCTTCTTTTCGTCTTCGTCTGCGTCTGCGTCTTCTTCTTCTACATTCTTTCCGTCGCCAATCATTTGTAAGGGTGTCAAATACTTGTTCTTGTACGCGCATCTATGCGCGCGCGAGTGTGTGTGTGTGTGTGTTAATTATTGTTGCTGCCTTACGTTACCATTACTATTTGCCATTTTTTTTTTTTTCATAACGTTTGCTTGGGTTAGTATTAGTTCGATGTAGCACCCTAACTGGCAGCATTCAAATGACGCAGATATTTGTTGTATAGCATATGTTTGCATGTATGCGCGTAGTGGCATTTGCGGTCTCTTAACCCACAAACCGAAATCGAGATACCGAAACTGAACCGTTCGCAAGCGTTAGTTACATTTATGTGTTGTAGCGCGCGCGGCTAATACGACGGCAAACGGCAAACGGCAAAACGGAAAGGCAAAAGCAACGAACGGATATGGATGCGGATGCGGATGCGCATTGATAGTACCCAAATTACTTGAGAAAAAGTTAATAATACATCTTCGAGTGCATACGTTGTAACTGGGAGCCTTGCAGAAAAGTGAAGAAATTCTTTGTGGGATTTTTTTTTTTTTGGTGGAAAATTCAACTAGTAATCAATATCGTATGTGTATCAAATAATTAATAAAAGTGCCAAGGTGAAGAAAATATAAACGTATGTACATATGTATGTACATATACTCTCGTACTACATATAGTACATGTAAAACAAAAAGAAACACAATTTAAAGGTAAAGAAATTTGAAATTTTTAAATCGAAAAAAAATACATCAAAAAAAATTTAGCAACAAAATTTTTTAAATAAAAATGAGAAAAAATTAGTTAACATAAATCTAAATGTAATGAAATTAGATTAAACAAATAATAAAATAAAAAAATTTACGCAGGTGCAAACAGCGAAAGAAAATATGCAGATAAATAAGAAATGAAAATCAAAAAATTCGGCTAAAAAACTCTACCAAAAATTTAAAAAAAAAAAAAAAATACATTTAATGAAAAACAAATAAACTACTCAAAAACACAATAAACTTAAAAAGCGAAAGCTAAGATTCAAATTAAAAAAAAAAATTATGAACTCAAAAAAGTATGTGAAGATGTGATTTTACTATAAAAAAAACATATGCACAAACGAAACACATAATAAAACAAAAATAAAAAAGTAAATAAATATGTACATATATTAGGTAAATAGGAAATCACTAATAAATGAAATTCGGAAAGTTTAATAAAATATAGCTGATAATCCAAAAATAAAATTTATTTAAAGTAAAAACTGCACAAATAAAAATTAAGCAACAAAAAATTGTATTCTTAAATAAATAATAAGAAACTAAATATAAAAGAATTGCATGTAATGTTATTTTTTCAAATACACATAAGTTGCATGCAACAAGTCAATTTTTGGTTGTCATCAATTTATTAAAAAAAATTAAAAAACATTTATCAAACATAAAAAAAAATAATGTAGTAAAAACAGATCTACACATGTACGCATGTACATACATACATACATCAATACATAAATGTATTGAACAAATGTCCATATGCTATTTAAATATAAAAATTAAAAAAAAAAACATAAAAATTAAACAACGAACAATATTTTTTTTGTTAAAAAGTTAGTTTTGAACTAAGACACAAATCAACATAAAATTACAGAGAAAGCATACAATTTCGCAGAGTATTCACTAAGCGTAATAAAACGACCATAAAAATGTGAAAAAATCCACTTCAGTGTACAAAAAATCAAAAGAGAAAAAATTAACTTGTACGGCGAAATGCACAATGCCATCACAAATAGCGCCAATGGATTAATAAAAAATTGTGTGATTTCTATTTTTTTTATTTTTAATATAAATAAACAGGAAATGCAATAAGCAAATATTTATAATACTCAAAGAAAATATATGCAAGTTTACTGTGAAAAGACAGAATTGTTCTGAGAGTTTTTAATAATTTTACAAAAAAAAACCAAAATTTTTTTTACAAAAATGTCTAAGTTACTAAGTGTGAGAACCGCTATAGACAAATGAAATCAGGTTTGCACTTAAAAACTGAAATTACTATGAAACGTTTTCACAAGCTCGCTCTCTCTTTCACGCCCTCTTCTTCTCCGGCTTACAAGGCAGGCCATTGCAAGTGGTTCTCGGTCAGGTAGCCCTATCCTGAGCTTTTTACCATCGCTTGATGAAACAGTTATTTGCTTTCTATATAAAGCTTACGAATCGCTAGAAATTGTTATTCAATTTTCACAATATGCTTTAATAAAGTACAGCTAAATAATTAATAGCGACTAGCCCAATAATTTCTTTATTATGATTTTTTAAATAAAAGAATTTTGTAAGAAAAAGCTTTAAATTATATTTTTCTACATGCTTTTAAGGAGTATTTGTATAGACCTCGATGTAAGTTTATCTTCTTCCCAAACGATTTGATATATTTTTAGCGACATATCGCATTGTCCATTTATGTACACTACTTTTCCGAACAATAGTTTTGATGAGACCTTTAGTTATGGAGAAATTAAAATTGCACGCTCTGTTGTGAAATTTTCGAAGGTCGATTAATATCAGAACATAACGAACTTTAAAAAATATAACAAAATATTTGAAAAAACTGCAATCTCTAAAACAAAGCGGTTACCACATAAAAACAAAAGGAAACGCTGCAAACGCAAAGTGTTGATAGTGTTTAAAGCAAACCAACAACACAAATGTATATATTTTTTTTTCTTTTCATTTCAGCATTTAACTGTGCCTTAGAATTTAACTCAAGTTAATAGAAACCAAAAATATATACACAAACGTGCAAACCATACATACATACAGAAAAACAAGAAGGAGAACAAAATACATTCGTAAAAAAATTAACCAAAAATGCGTTACAAATAAACAAGAAAGCAAACAAAAAAAAACAGCACAACAAAAAAGATTTATTCGTGAAAATGCTTTGGACTGAACAAAATAAAAAGCATTTAAGCATAAAAGTGTTGAGGTGTTCAAAATATAAAATTTGTATATAAAAAATACACACACATACACAAACAAACAAAATTTATTTTATACAATACTTCCAAACAACAACAACAAAAAAACGAACAAACAAAAAATTATAAAAAAAATAAAATTCAAAATTTTATTATAATCGTCAATTAATGAACAAAGCATAGCAAAGCTCGCAACTAAGTTCACGAAAGAAATTCAAAATCCTTTAATTGGCTACCCATTGGAACTCATTCCACTTAATTAAACTTCAAAACAAATAAAGGCGATTAAACCTGCAGCACACTGGCTTACAACAGCGACGAAAACACGGTGCAAGAAACCATCTCACAACTGGATTACTACGCCTATTGGCTGACACACTGTTTGGGAAGGTTAGTAGATACCTATTTTTTTGCAGAAGATTTTGTAAATTTTACAAAAACCAAAAACAACAAACAAAACAAATTAATCCCGTGCGCAATGATACAAATTTGATCTTGCTAATTTTAAAGTTAATAAAATTCATCAATGCAACAATTGTAGTGAGTGAAACCAAAACAAAAAAAAAAAAAAAAAATACTAAAAGCACTTAGAAAATATCTATGGAAAAAATTGCAAGCACGAGCATAAATAACAAAACCGCCATGAACTCGTTTACTGCGGACATACTTAAGTTTGAATTATTTGTGTTTGCAGTTTATTTTTTTTATGATGTTTTGCTTTTGTTTCTCTTTTAACATGCGTTTTGCTGTTCAACTGCCCCGCATTTCAATTGATTTTTTTATGTGCAAATTTGTGTGTGCATGTAAAATAAAGTTTGCGTTTTGACCTTCCTTGAGGTGTGAAGGTTGTCACTTTGGGGAGAGGACGTTATTTTTTTTTTTTGTTTTTTTCTGTTTTGACTTGCTTGTTATTTGGCAAGTATTTATGCAAAATACTTGATAAAGGGCAAGTGAAATATGTAATCATTGTAATGAAGTTAGTGAAGTCATATTGAATGAGTTTATTTTTTTTTTGTTTTGATTTGAATGTTTACTATTACATGTTTCCTGTTAAAATATGTTTATAAAAATTAAACGCAAAACAATTTAAAATATCGATCAAGCTATTTTGAAAATGTTAAGATCATATTAAAACGCTGAAACAATGTCGAAAAAATAGTTTAAAATAATGATCAAGAGTGATTAAAATAAAATCATTTCTGTAGCTATGTTCGAATTATAAAAACGAAAATTTCACATTAAGCTGTTACAAAATTCATCAGAGTATGTTTTTCTCTCTATACATATTTACAAGCATATATGTGTATATTAGGGTGGTCCAACAGAGGAGTAAATTCGTAATTCCAATGCGCTTTAAATAAAAAAAAAAAGGAAATGGAAAATGAAAATGTTGTAGTATGCTTGAAAACTTATATTAAAAATAAAATATATATTTTTCTTAATAAATACGAGACATTTCTAATCGTAATAAAGTTGAGATGCGGCACACAGAAGACCCAAAGGAAGATTTAAGCTGAAGACATATTATTATTATTATTATTATTAAAAGCTAATATTACAATATAAAATTATAATTTTAAGGTTTAAAATCTAAGGAAAAGCAAAAAAAATGTGTTTAATTCTCGTATATAATTTTTGCTGTTATTTCAAGATTTTTTTTTATTATTAAGTAGCGGTTTATTGTGGCTTAGAATTCGCGTTGGTTTTTTTTTTTTTTGCTTGCGGTGCTAGGCGTAAAATAAACATAACTAAAATAAAAAAAATACAAAAATTACATTGATGATATAAAATGTAATGACAGAGCTTACATTCTTTTTTAATTAAAACGGAATTATTATTTTGATAAATATTTTTATAAAATGCAATTTTTTTTCTTCAAAATTTTCATTTTGTCTGCACTTTTCACAAAAATACAACTTCATGTGCGCACACAAATTAGAAAAAACAAGCTTTAATTAAGAAATATTTTGAGAAGTGAAGACTCAAGACAATTATAAATTGTAAATTTCTTATTTGAACCACAATGCCCTGCGCGTTACTAGCACGAAAGAAATTCACGCATCATGCATTCCGTAACTAAGTATTTCTTTTAGTTAGCTGGGCAATCTTCAACCATTAGTGATAAGGGGCCTGATGAAATTTTTCCAAAGTAGGAAATAGTTTTTAAAGTATTAGTGCTGCTAAAGATTGGCGCTTAACCTACAGCTTTCAAACTAGAAACTCCAAACCACGGAATAATTGAACAAATTCCAGCTTTTTTTAAAAGCAACAACATTGCCATTAACGGCAGCGCTTGAAGTGATTGCTGATTACTTATCTACGTGCACACTTTAGCCGACAAAGTATTACTTTTTACGAAAGCGAATAAAAGTACTTAAAGAGCCATATTTATAATCAAAGTAAAAGAATAAATACTTTTGTAGGAAAAACTCTCTTAACTAATAATAATAATAATTTGACGCTTACACTATATTGCTCAGCGTTTTGCCGAGCTTCTCCTACCATTTGTAGTGTGCGTCTTTATATTCTACCACAAATGGAGGAACCTACAATTTTGTGCTGACTCCGAACAGCAGATGTGCTTTATGAGAAGCTTTTTTATCGCAGAAATACCCTCGGAGGTTTGCCATTGCCTGCCGAGGAGTGGCCGCTATAAGAAAAAAACTTTTCTTAGATTTTACTTGCCCTGGATGAGAATCCAATCTCGCACACAGCGACATGTCAAGTAATAGCACGCACCGCTACCCACTCGACCGCCATCTTAACTAGTCAAATTTATATTCACATAAAATAGTTTCATACTGAATTTGCAAATAAAAGAAACATTTAACAAATCACCGCACTACGTTACACGAAAATGTCACCACTTGTGCGTATGTATGTAGGTATGCATGTGGGTATGTATGTATGTATATATGTATATATATATTAGTAAATATCTAAATTAGATTGTTGAAAAATTAGCACAGTGACAAATAGCACTTTCTTTGTCGCTGCTTGCTCGTGCTTGGCTCATGTCAGCTTTTTGGTGCTATCGTGATTACACTTGCATTCGCACAGCTCATTATCTATCTACACGCTGTATCTGTAAGTGTTTTCGAGATATCGCTAAGTGAGTACCAAATCAGCATGACGCTGGCACTTGCGCAAAATGGGCGCTTTTGCAAAAGCAATTTGTTTTAAATTCGTTTCACTGCATTTTTCTCTTCATTTGTAAGTAGTAAGTGAGTGCAATTGAAATCGAAAAGTATTATAATAATGTTACATTGTAATGTTATCAGCGCCCTAACTGATTATTGTACCTTTTATTGCAATTGTATAACACTAACAAGTGGTTTACCCAACAACATTGTATGCACCATTGTAACATATGTAAGTGCAATAAATTACTTGCTTTTTTTTATCAGCAACGTAAAGTTACTTGAGCATTACTAATTATTTACTTCAAATTGAAGATTGTCAATAACTTTGTAATGTGTAAATGCAAAAGTTAAGTTTTTATTAAATATGTTACATTCTCCAGAATTTTCTAGCTTGCGCTGGTTAAAGCTTTTTGTTTTAGAGCATACTCGTACAACGGAATTGCTCACGAAATAAGCTGTCGAACTTGTTGCGTCGTCGACGAAAGCGCAAAAAACCTTCTCATCAGTTATTAAAATCGTCGTCCATGTTTCTGTAAGGGATTTTTAGTAGCAAAGTAGCATCTGTGTTATTATTCGCTGTATTTTAAGGCTTTCACTATTACTGGGGGTCTATGCTAGATCCTAGGTATAATCACAATAATAGTCCCAATAATAATAAATAACTGTGAATTTAAAGTCTTTAGCTGATAAAATGGAGGAGTTTTGGTGCTAATTGCAATATCTAAACAATCGGTTGTATTTCAATATAAATAAAACAGTGACTGATAATTGTGCAAAATCTCAAGGCGTTAGCTGATTACATGAAGGAGCTGTAACTTTCTCTTTTTTTTTTGGGACATGAACGATTTTATTTATTATGAAAGATGCAAATTAAATTTTTTCGTATATGTTTTTTTAAATTTTGATTTTTTTTAATTTGTAAAGTAGCTTTCATCAGATTTCTATATTTCGACAAATTGATTTTAGAGTTGTTATTTGTTTTACAAAAATACGTAATGTAATGTGTACTAAATTACGGAGGAAAAATATGTATTACTAGCTGACGATTCTCTCATCAATTTACATTTTTTTTTATAAAAAATACTCTTTAGTTAATGCCTTCTTTCAACCTTATCAGCCGTTTTATTCGTATCAAATTGACCAATACATAGGTGTTTTCGCACCGCGATTCAATTTTTTTTTCCTTTTAATCTATTAGCAATTGTCAAAATTATTAGGTATTTGTGTTACATAATGTCACGTTATGTACACGGCAAGTCCATGTGCATGTGTACGTCCATTCAAATATTTGTATTTGGTATTGCCACTCTTAAAAACGTCAAACGCTAAGAGCAAATTATTACTTGCGCAAATGATGAGGACGTCGACTGCAGCGTTGCGTCTTCGGCAGCGACAACACAAAACAAGATAGTGCAGGTTTAGCTCGACTGTTGATTTTCGAAAAGGACATATGTATGTATGTATGTATGTAACTAACTCAGCGACTTACATCGTAATTCAAACAATTGACCACGTAATGATTTTTTTGCCATAGAGGAAATGTTATTATATGCAAAATATATGCGAATTTTAAAAGTGCTTTAATAAAAATATTCAAAAAACCCTTAAAAAATCAAGGCCAAGTTTGCGGCACCTGAACCGCAAGCCCAGAATTTTTATTATAAAAAATATAAAAATCTTACGAAAATTCATTGAATTTTTTTTAAATTTCATGTAAAGTTTGAAACTGGTATTCATGCAATTTTTTGTTAAATTTTGAACTATATTTTTATGAAAAGTTAACGAAAAGGAATTTTTATGAATTTGACTACATTCATGAAAATAATGTTTCCTTAATTTTTCATAAAAATATATATAAAAATATATATGTACGGAATTTTTTCTATTTTTTCAGGAACTCCAGCAAAATTGATCGGTGTTGTTTTAGCATTTTTACCATATTTGCCTTTGCAAACGTTCATCAGAAAAATTTTTATTTTTTCTCATATAAAAAACTATCGACTTTTTAACAAAAAATATTTTTCGGCATAATTTTTCCATTTCCATTTCCATTCAAATTATCCTGAGAATAATTTTTTGTTTATTAATTTTTTGTTTGAAAAATAAAAACTTTAAAATAAAATGTTTTTAAAATATATACATATAGCTTTTTCCAAAAAAAGGAAAAATGCTTTTTTGGAAAAAACTCCATATTTTGGACATAATCTAGATACATTTTAATTGTTTTTCAGTCACTTATATTTATTTTTTGATATATTTTTATTGTTATTTAATTATTTTTCAAGTTTCCAGAACTTAAATTCCGCTTTGAAGCAATTCTAAAAATATTGAGAATGAAAGCATTGTTTAATTAGTTAGGTTCAAAAAATTTACCCTGCTATTTATTTGCACACAACTCTACATTATACCTCCACTGTTGTAGAAAATAACATTTGCCAAAACGTTTATTTAATTTATTTATATATTTAATTTTACAATTTTACCAAAGTCATAATTTATTTGAAACCGTACATCTACTGCAAATTGTTCTGGTAGCGCGCTGTTTAAATTGTGATCGCGCCGTTTGAGATTACAATGCGACTACATACAAACATAAATAGCGCGAAAGGTAGGTACATAGGTAGAAATATTTATGTGCATAGCTAAATAGTATGTGCATACAGAAATATGTCGAGTAGTGTAAGATCGTAGGACTGCCGAAAATCGTTTGACGTCACGACCAAAAAAAATACAAAAAAAATAGCGAAACAATTCGAAGAGTATGAGAAAAAACTATGAGATGAGCAGAAATTTATTACACATATTGGGGGATGCTTACGCCAGCATACGAGTACTAAGTGCGCAAATGAAAAGGAATGACAAAATAGTATATCAGCGAGCACGCTCAAAGCAAATACTTATGTACATACATACATATAATTACAAATACAAACATACAAAGGGTAATAATTTAAATAACTTAAATATGTTTGTAGTTTAATTTATGTATTTTTATATTTACATAACTAATAGATCAAAAGCACGAATTACAAGCGCCAAAATATTTCATATGATTTTTTTTTTCTTTACAAGTTCACCGCGTTCATATGTATGCATGTATGTATGTACTCGTATGTATTTACTAAATCCCTGCCGAAAATAATATTCACTTGCAAAAAAACTTTAAACTTTTAGCTCCTGCAAATAAGGAACTCCTAAAAACAAGCGCACTTCTTATTAGCTACAAAAAGCTTTTTTAGAAATAGTTAAAATCATTCAATAGAATTTTCAATTTTTGTAGAATATTACCAAAGTAGGTAGATGTTATATAATTTATTATCTGAGTGGATAACAGATTTTATATCAATTTGGTAGATTTCAAAATTATTCTTCGATTTCTTACATTAAGACATACTCCTCTCTTTGTTGGCTACGTCAAAGAGTAAATTTTCCGTAGCTTCGTTAACGACCAACCCGAAGCTGTTCAAGAGCTACTGGATTAGTTCATATTTCGTTAAAAATTTCACAATCAAACGCCGAAAACTGAACTCAGTTAGCCGGCAACGATTGAGGCATTGGAACGGAAGATTATTGTCGTCATTCGCTAAATACTATCCGAAAAGCTCGAACACTTTATAAAAAATTGAATCTGAGGAATGAACGAATACAACCTCAGTTTTTATAAAATAATCTTTAAAATTATTATTTTTTTTATTTATAAAGTCTTTCTAAATGAATAATAAGAAGAGGTTTGTAAGAAAGTACTATTCACTATTTGTTCACTGGACACTTATACTCAATAGTTAGAGAGTACATAAAAACTACTTTACGATTCGAACTTCACTTTTTATTTAATTTATTTTTTATTTTTTAATAAAACCTTCTCTTTACCAAAGTCTGGCAGAATAATTTAATTCAGTTTAGTAGGAACTGCAAAACGCTTGATTTTATTAGACATTGCTTCATGAAAAATTTAATATCTCAGTTTCTATAAGGAGAAACCCTTTAAATATTGGTCAGTTTTATTATTGATATGCGTTTTATCACATGTATTTTTTTTTTAATTTTAAAAATCGTGAAAGCATGGGTTTTCAACAAATTGATTTTTTTTACTAACAAAAGCAAAAAAAGTTTACTTTAAAAAAAATGTTTATAAATCAATAATAAAATAATTCTTTTGACAGAACTAATATTTTGCGAGCTATGAAGCGAGACACCTTACATTTTTAAAGTCGCATAACTTTAGAAAAAAAAATCATTTTTTAATTTTCGGTTGTTCTGTCATTTTTATGAGTTGTTCGAAAACATACTCAATTTACATGAAAATCTAAACAAAAGACTTGATTTTTCATTAAAATAATATGGAATGCCACATATACAAAATTTATAAAATCGCCCTTATTGTGAGTTTCATTTTCGCCCAAAATAGTTCACTTTTCAGTGTTCGCTTATTATAAATTTCGGGCGGAAATTTTCCGCTTTCGAACATTATTTCACCTTATTTGGCAACACTTATTTCGGGCTTAAATAGTTGGCGAATTAGTTGAATTTGTTCACTATTTTTTGAGAGGCGAAAAATTTTGCGGATTCAAAATGCAAGTAATTTAATTAAAATTTTTTTTAAAGTTTAAAGAGGGATAATATTAGGTAGAATACTAGCGAAAACCCAGATATTGCAAAATGATTTGTCAAAGAAAACAAGGAAAATGTAGCTGAGTTATGAGAACAGCTAAAGATGAGCCAGCAGAGTTTGGGGCCTGCAATGAAAAATAAATCCGAATGGAAAGAGGTAAACAATTTATTTTTAAATGTTCGCAGGAATAAGATTTTGTAATGCAAAATAAACATGGACTGGCCAAAAAACGGTATGTCTTCCAGCATAACCTCAGTAAAATACGATTGCGCCAAGCCAATTTCAAAACTGTTACCTACACCATTTTAGTATCCCCCTTCGGCGAAAAATCGCTGGCACGCTTCCCAACTGGCGGAATAGCAAATTGTAGTCGCGCTGGTGGTATTGATCTAATAAATACTTGAATGATTCTTTATTGTCTGTTATATTTCAAAGACCTGGAAAATTTATAAATTGTGTCAAATTACTATTGAATTTTAATTATTTGATAATTTTACACTTCAAGTATACACATTTCAGAGTTATAATTTCCATGTTCGAATTTTCGAAGCGAAACTTATTCCGGGTGAAACTCACAATAGGCGGATTCAATTTGAACGAATGAACAAATTTCGGGTGAATTTTTTTTCGGGCGAGTGAATATATCAAAAAATAATTCTTCGAAATTTAGTACATAAAAAAATAGTTCTATAATCTTTTTAAGTAGACAATTTTCAATTTTGTGTAAAGCAATCTCGAGCAAGCGCTATGTGAAGGAAATTGTGAAAGAGCGTCAGAAAAAAATGTGTCAACAGCCAATGGCAAAAATACGAGTATTTTAAAAATATATTTTGAATGTCTCTAATATTTATTTAGATAATTTTTTTTTGCATAATTATAAATTTTTGAGAAAGTTTCAAATTTTGGTTAAATTAAATAACAGCAAACAGCATTCAGACAAAAATGCCGCTTAGTCGATTGCAAATTAACTGCAATGTTGCTTAAAGTTACATTTATTTCCTGCTGGGTAATTATACATTAAAAAACATACATACATACATACATTTGCAAATTATAAATACATGGAATATTTGTGTTGACCATGAACGTAGCCGGCAAGTGTGCGCGATTGTCAATAAAACGTATTTACATACACACATACATACATAAGTACGAGTATGTGCATACGTGCCTTTGTACAAGTAAATTAATTACCAACAAATTTCATCGAATTTTATTCATGCCATCAACAATGCAAAATCGCTCAACAACAACAAAAACAGCTACATTAGTGTTATCAAATAGCGAAATTTTGGGTAAATTTTTTCAACCTGTTATAGTAGAGCAACTGCTAGTCAAGGGCTTACATACATACATACATACGTATATACATATGTACGTATTTGTTAACACGTTTCTGCCAACTGTGCTAACATACAATATGACCACCACCCGCCACCACAACCCTTCTACGCCATGGCAGCTACTATGTAGGTACACAGAAGAAATTAGAGTAACGAAAAAAAAAAAAAAATAAACCAAACAAACCTTTGTCCTCGTCACCCTCTTCAGTGTGCACATAATTTTTTTAGGCATACATACAAACATACATACATACGTGCAAGTGTGTGTGTGTGTGTGTATTCATGTTTATGTATGTATGCATGTGCATATATTCCCACAGTGCTCCTCTTATCTTTACAGTGTGTATACACATGCCGAAAAAATTACTCTTCTCCCCCACCCTACTTGCACGCGCTTACCCCTTTTCGTGGATCCGTGTGCACACTCACAGGTTCAATTAAACATATTCGGTTCATTATGATGACGTTCGCTTTAGTTGGTTTTTGCGAATGTACATATACATACATATGTACATATGTATGTACGAGTATGTTAATTTGTTTGTCTGCTTTTGGTCTCGTCTACGACGCCACCAGCACCACCCACTCGTTCGCTTACTTGTCTTTAGAGCATATTATGTTTAGACGAGTGTGTATTTGGTGTTGACGCTGGTGTGGGCTAGTTAGTTACACATGTCGCAGCGTTTTTTTTTTTTCTTTTCAGTTTTTACTTTTTTCGACAGTTTTTTTTTAAATATTTTTACTAACTTTGTTCTTTATGCTTCTGCATTTATTTTATTATTTTTGTCTACCTATCGATTACAATTGCGTATTATTTCTACTAATAGATGAACTGACTTTCGTTTATTTTCACTCGCACTCTCTAAATTCAACTCTCGTTTATCGCACCTAAACTACACCTTTCTGCAATTTTTAAAGCTTTTTTATAGAACTTGAAAACTTTAAATTATTGCATAAACTTAACGACTCTACATTTATAGAATTTTACAATTTCTTTTTTTTTGCCTAAGTAAATTCTTCTCAGTGCACACACGAATTAATTGTATTCAGAACAATTTAATAAAACCAATTATTTAAAAAAACGGAATGAAAAATTGATAATACATAATTACGTTACTCATAACTTGGTATATAGTGAATTTGTATACAACATTCGCAATGTTTTTCATGTTAAATATTTTTTATTAATTTCTTTTAACAAAACTGAAATCCCCAGATACAAGCCTAAAGTACGTTGGTGTGAGTAAGGCATGTCAATCCCGGGATCACGAAATTTCTTTTTCAACTCCCGCATATCCCGGTATCAGTCTATATAAATCCCGGAATTGCGGAAAACAGTGAATTTAATAGCAATTTATTTTTAAAATTTTTAATTTACATTTTTTCAAACAAAAATAAACCTCAAATGAGTTAAAACAAAAAGAGCCGATCGAATAAAACAAATAACACATTAAATATACTTTTCAGAATTGTATTGAAATAAGAAAATTTAACATAAGAAACAAAAACAACAAGTTTCCAACTGCTGTATAACGACAACACAATACGACAAATAAGCCGGCTTGTTAACACGGCTCGTTAGCACGGCTTGTTAACTCCCTAAATTCTTTGTTTTGCCTTTGCCATTATAAAAGAGCTGGATAATATCCTCCTCGAGTAGAAAATGAGCCTTACTATGAAAGAGATTCTTAATAGAACTAACGATGAGGTGCTTGAAGTAGATAAGGCAGAAAGTCTAAAAGATAAATTGCATCAAGTTTTAACGACCAGCTCGCAATGTCCAATAATAGAGAGGTATAAAATTTATCACAAGGTTTGGTAAAAGAAATGTTAGTAATGGGAGCGGTAAAGGCTAATTCCTACAAAGAGCATTTAACTTTTTGTCGACAATCCATCCAACAAGTGTTGAGTCGATGCTTTTCCACTGCATATTTTAAATTCAACAAATTTACGTCTAAGTTGGAGTATAACACACTTAAAGCTTTTATTTCTTTAATATTGAATTTTGATCAAAATAAAGAATTATTCTGCCTCGCTCAAAATGGAATGGGTTATGTATTTAATTTTTACTTGATGTACTTCCTTTTTTCATTTTTTACTAATGTATTTTACATTAATAATTAATATTGGTCTCAAACAGTAGTTAAAAATAATTTTACTTTATGTAGGTGCATTTGCTTCTGTACCAAATATTTTTATTTGTACTTCACTATTTTGTGTGTCAAATTTTTTGACAAATTTCGTAAATTTCGGGATCCCGGGATTGTCGCAGGATTTTGTTTTCAGATCTCGAAAATACCGGGATCAATGAAATGCCCAAAATTGACATCCCTAGTGTGAGTTAAACCGAAACATCTCTACTAAAAGCGCCTTTCTTGAGTTGATCAGCATACATTTTTTGAATAGGAAGGTGTTTTTTTTTTGTTCATTAAAGAGTAACTTGAGAGTACACCAAAAAATGTTGTTAATATGACTATAACACAGTTGCGACAGTGGTCGGAACACATGAGAAATGTTAACAGAATATGAAAATAGGCTTAAAATAAAGATATATGTACGTGTCTCGCCGTTTTGCTGTAGCACGTCAGAATTTTGAGAAAATCGATTTCTCAGCTTCGAAGGACCGTGGAGGTTCACTTCTAATGTAATACTATTATAAAAAGTTCTATAAAAATAGAATCGGTGAACCGATTTTAATGCTTGAGCCAGTTTTGAAAAGGTAATTAAATTCAGATTTTTTTTATTAAGAAAACAATTTTTTTTCCGGTAGATGACGCTTTAATTTTCATGTAAAGTTAAAAAATAACCAAAAACGTACGCAATTCATAAAAAATACAAAAAAAAAAATTTTAAATACACAAAAATGAATATGAAATCTTAACTATTATTTTGTGTTAAAAATGTTGGTCGTTTATTTTTTCGTGTGTAAGCTACTGGATTTGTATTACGGCATAAATTTCAACAATATTCAGCAAGCATGTGAGTCATGTATTTTCGTTTGAAACGGTTTTCTATTGTAACAATATATTTACAAAAAAATAAACGACCAACATTTTCAAATTTGATTTTGTCGTACTGTGTAATAAATACTATTACCGATTTACCTATGTACGCCTTGAAAATGTTCTTAAGTTTTTTATCATAAACTATTATTTATTCTTGTATATTTGTATGCCTAAGTTCAGATATGAATCGTTATTAACTTAATTGCTAATATTTATTTTTCTTTAATTTCAGGTAAGCAAACTATAACTATTTGAAATGTTTATGAGCAAACTCGGGCAAAAATAGTACCGTAAGTATTTTAATAAATTTTAATTACTTAAAAATAAACACTCACAAGCGCCCAACCAAATTACCAAGGAAAATCTTCGTGGACATATTTTCATATACTCGTTTGTATACATAAATATATTTATTTATTAAAAGAGGAACCTTTTTTTTTTTTTTTGAAGGCGAAAAATTTATTTTAAAATACATATTTACATGCAATAATTTTTTTATGCTAATAGCAACGCTTAGAAAAAAGTAAGAATAAGTTACGTTTTCTTCGAAAAATTTAAATAACTAACAAAAGGTGTTTTAAGCTTATTTGCCAACTAAAAAAAAAAAAAAAAAGTATTTATGTGGGTCAAATAAATACGCAAATTAGTACAGCGTGAGCGTCAAACACTGTTTTTTCAGTTGCAAAACGTAGCTACCAATGCTGGAAATATTTTTCATCATTGCCATCATTATTTTCTGTTCTTATCCTTTATTTGATAAGTTGGTTATCCTTCATTGAATTCGAATTCATTTTGACTTTAACACAACTGTGCAACATTTTACAAGCTGAGTAAGAAATTTTTTAATTTCTGCTCTTTTTCGCGCACTCATAAATAGTATAACTGTAAATATTTAGTATATGAGTATCTGTCTTCATTATGCTTGTTGCTATTTTTCTCACTTGTATGACTATTCTAAATTTAGGTCATGCTAAGTAAACATGCTGACAAATACAAAATGCCATTGTAATATAATTTTTCTCAGAATTTTTGCACCTAAGCTTTGTTCTCTTTGGCGCCATTACAATCTAACGCAAATTTGCTGGAAGAGTGCCATATTTCGAAAACAAAACATTTTGAGTTATGTCAGCAGAAATGACAAAGATCTTAAAGTAAGTGTCACAATAATAGTTCATAAGTGTTCGTATTTTATACAATGTGAGTAGTAGCGAATTAAACTCATTTGATTTTCGAAATGTGATATTTTCCCGGCTAGCACGCGATAGATGTTTACAAAATTTGACTGGCGAATCATTTTTCATAAGTACTGACGTAGCTGGTAATATTTTTAATAAATTTAAGAATCGTTATGTGTTTTTATCGAGCTAACTCCCTTAGGCTCTTGCATTTCACTAAAGGTTACTCATACGCCCACGTACTCTGAATGAAGTATACATAAGGATTTATATACATATGTATATTATTATGTATGTATGTATTTATAAATAATTCGAGTAATTCTGTTATTTATATTTTTCTTTTGTTTATTTTTTTTTCATTGCAAGCTGTGATTTCTGTCACTCAAATAGGTGAGAATATTTTCTGCCAGAAAGCTGTCACAATCAAGTTGGTACAAAACAGAGAGGAGGTTGTTCATACTAAGTAATAACGACTAATTTCGCATATACCTGTAGTTGAATTTTCTTAATTGAAATATACATATACAGTTTTGCTTTTATGGAAAAATTTTAAATTACAAAAATAAAAAATTTTCCGAATTTCCAACTCGATATTTTTGTGAATCGGTTAGCATGCACGCTACATTATTCAGAATGTCAAACTTTGAAGTCATTTTTAATATTTTATTTATTTCAATTAAATGTATTTTTATTACTAGCAGCAATGCGGAGACGACGTCTCAACTAAAGACTCATTATCTATGTATGTTTTGTACTGGTATAGGAAAAGATTTTCAAAAATCGCAATCTGCAATGTCACTTACCTTGTCTTAATGCGTTAACCTAAAACAAAAGAAATGGTTATAATTAAAAAACGTACCATATTTGTCTCATTAAAATTTGTTGCAATAACTTTACTTAAAAAAATAATAAAAACAACAACAACTAATACTTCCAGTATCGACACCTTAGTCATGGTTAGATTGTTTTTATAAGCCGAAAAAATTTTAAGTGCAAGGTTTTTTTTTTTTGAAAAAATACAGTGCAAATTATTCACTTATAAGAACCATATAAAACCCATTTTTTAACTATATACAAAATTGCTGATAATTAAAAAAAAATTTTATCAAAATTTCGAATTTAAAAAATGTTTGTTATTTTTTAATTGCAAGTTTTAAGAGACTACAAACCGTCGTTGATTTTTGTAAAGCTTTAACTGGCGCAGATTAGGAAACACAGCAATTAAGAATTTATTATATTTATAAATAATAATTTATTTATTTATTTAATTATCAATCAGCTTTGATTCAGACTAGTCACCCGACAAGATTTTCACAAATTTTCTCAGAGGAGTTCTACGAATAAAATTTTTTTCCAAAAGAAACTTCGTATACAAAAGACATGAGAAACATTTTGCCCACAGTATGAGCCCACACAATCGCCAACCCCAAAACCTCTTCGAATTTTTTTTTGGCATCGTTTAATTGTGAAGTCTTCAAAGAACAAATGGGCATAGAAGATCTCTAGCAATTTCAATCAAATTATTATAGTCGCTCCGTCATATTATTACTTGAATAAAGATATTAGCAAAAAGTTAAGTTCAACAGCTGCAAATTTTGTTAAAGTAGTGATTTTTATTAAACATAATGTAATATTTTTTTATATTTTTATTTACTACTAGATGACCCGGTGAACTTCATATCACCTATCCTTAGCTAAAATGGCTGAAAATGTTGATCGATAATGTCAGAAATTGCGATTTTCATTTATTATACTCTTAAGTCTGGCAATAAAAAGTAGAAAGTAATTGAGGAAAAGATTTTTAGCGAGCAACACTTATTATACTACTTCACGAAAGACTAATAATTTCTCATTTCTAATTATTAGATATGCTTAATATTAATTACGGTATTTTAAAAGTCAGTTCCTTTAGTCATAAATATTGAAAGATTGAGCTACACCAAGCACTTTTGTTTGTTTGTTATGATAACATTGTAGAGAGGTTAAGTTTGTATTTTGTTTTCGTTTTATTCCGCTTTCCTCTCTTCATTGTCATGACTGTACAATAGTGTCACTTTTTTGCACGTCACGGTTTACTCAGTTATTTTATTACAGACTGTTATGTCAACAAATATGTTACCTATATTTTTTTTGTTTTTGGTTTGTACCGGTTACGCCACTTTACTATTTTTCAGTTTGCTTAAATTTTTTTATAAAAATTAATCAACTACAGAAAAATAACTTCGAGCACAAATTAACATCAAACCAAAATTTGTCACTTCATTAATGCCATCAATCTCGGATGGAAAGATTTTCCAGATTTAAATATAACTCCCGAAGAGTTTAAACAATTAGAAATAATCTAAAGAAACTAGAAGCATAACATGACCGGTGTTCTGGTACATCCAGAATTATCGGAGTCGCCGGGCCTACCGACACGCCGCCATCGTAAATATATATAAATACGATGGTTCGCGCGACGTATAGTTGTTTAAGCAAGAAACAGGAAAACTCCAAGTTTATTCCGCAATTTTGCAACGACTGACCTTGCGATTTATTTATGGTTATCGGGAAATTGCGGCCGCTTAACATCGAAGAGGCTCACAAAAATCACCTCATAACAGAATAATGGCTCCAACAAAAATGTTTTGGTTGCTAAGAAGATCTTTTAACATTCTGTCCTGTGACCTCTTGTGACCTCTTCTGGGCCATCGCACAGTCATCTTAAACGATCTATTTGCATATTTTTTTTAGAATCTTCACCATTGCGCTGTTTTTAGTGATGTTCCCAACTGCTGCTTCGTTGATTTGCATGTTTAGTGGTACACCTTCTAATAATCTTACAGCTATTCCAGATGAAGCCAACGCTAGGGCTACTTCATATTGCGATCTTATTTTTGCCCTTCGGGAGCATAAAATATTTGACAGGAAAGTGGGTAGAACAGTTTATATGGGAAAATGAAATTGTGGTGTTTACTATCTTCCTCGCAATTTTACCAAATTTTCTCACCGTTTAAACCTTCCCTGAACTATGACAAGCATTTTAAAACCAAAATCAGCTATATCGGTCCATACTTTCTCGAGTTTTAGCGAGAAAAATTAACAGCAATTTATTTTTATATATATCGATTAAACATTTTATGAGCTGCTTGATTGATTTTGTAATTCAAAATAAAAACGAGTTAGGGCCTTGCTACACAAAGGTAATTTATATATTTTTGTTCTACGAATATCTATTGCATCTACATTTTGAAATTTTCTCTACAAACATATATTCCTTCCCTTACCACGTTACGGCGATCATCCGTTGTATCCAACAAAATCTAATCACAACAAAAGTGACGTCTTTAGGCGCAAACGAAAATTAGCAAGTTTAATTGCCACAAAAGCAACAACAGCAACTTGCAGTTGACAAACACAGCTGCACTATTATGTACATAAACATAGCAAGCAAACAAGCAAACAAGCACACACACACACACACACACACATACATACACGCAAGTGATTTGCTGCGCGATTCTATAGCGGCAATTGAACGCATCATACTGCTCACCTATGTATGTAGTATCGTTGCATCACCACTCTGCACTGTCACTTGCGCCCTGTCAGCCACTCATTCGTTCACTCGTTCGTTAGTCAGTGAATGCACCGCCTTCGTCGCCACTAAATGACAACTAACGGCCGTCAGCGGGTGTTGAGCATTTATTACTCATAATTTCAATATTTACACAGACGCGCTTACATATACTATGAACACAAATTGCAAATCATTATTGCATTCGCTGAATGTTGTTTTTGTTGTTGTTCGTTTTGTTTTTATTCTATTTTTGCATACGCGTAGGCGTAGCATGAATCTGTTGCAAAACACGCTGTTGCACACGCACACCAAAACAAAAAGTTCGCCAAAAAGCGCAAAAGCATCGTCACCACAACTGACTGCCATGCAAATGCAAGTCCCTCCCTTCATCCGCTCTGGCAAAGCTGTGGCACGCACTCCTCATGCGTTTTGGCTGAGTGGGTCAACGCGTCGAAGTGGCAGCCGTCAGCTATTCATTACAAATTATTGCCATTCGTTTGTTTTTGTTTTTTTTATTTTATTTGGCGCGCCGGGTAGATAGTGGAGAATGGTTGGTGGTTTACTATTTTTGTTGTTGTTGCTATTGCTAGCACAGCATGGTCTGCGCGCTGTGGCATGCCTCTCTAGTGCTGCTAATTAATTGCAATTTGTTTTAATGCACTCCTCGATTTTGGAGGTGTTGCGCGCGTGCTACGCGTCGTATGAGTAACGACACACGCACACATGCATACACTGAATTATTTACAAATCTTATCAAATTAAGTGAAGATTACTGGGCATCAGAATTGTGTATATGCGTGTGTGTGTGTGGCGTCAAACTTCGTATTAACCTGCTTTCGAGCGCTTTAATTACAGTCCTTTTTGCGCCATACTCAACATAAATTCTTTGAATTATGAGCGTTTATAAAATATGAAGTTTGTTAAAATCAGCTACGGGAGGATGTATAAATCATTAATAGTAATAATACGAGAATTCGAGTTAGAGTTGCCACCCATTCGTAATATATTTTGTCATTTATAAAGGTAAAATGCAATATCGATATTATGTTGATGGTTATACTGATGGGTGAATGAAATTTTCCATGTTAATCAAATTATTCACTCTAAGATAATGCAGCTCTGCAGTATCAAGAATAGTGTTGCCTTTAAAAAAAAAAAATTATATAAGGTTGAAACATATTTTAAATTTGTTAAAAATTAAATGAAATATCGCTGAATGAGGCCAAATGAAAAGCATTTCAAACAATGCAGTTATGAAAATGCTATTGAGCAAGGTTGCCACCTGTACAAAATTTTTCGCATTACTGCACAATTTATAAATAAATAAGACCAAAATTTGGTTTAAATAATAACAATTTTGCAAGTGATTAACATATCATTTTTATTTAAAAATAAAATTTTAACACAGCACAAATAAAATTATGAAATATGCATACCCGAAAGATATTTTAAACAATTTTAATACAAAAATAGTTTTTAGAAGAGTTGCCACTACATTTTTAACAATTAAATGTTAAATTCTTACATTTTCTTATTCAAAATGTGACATTGTGATGTGGATACGAGACAAACAGTGGCAACTTATTGAAAGCTCCTTATTAAAGCCTGCCATGTATGGTATTTTTTTGAATACAAAAAAAAAGTGTTATGTCGCAAATATTTTGTATAACGAATCTTGCAAGCCTTAAAAAGCTATTGAGGGCAATGAACTCGCAAAATTTTTTGCTTTGTTTTTATCTACGTGGAATCGTTGAAAAAACACACAATTTCACTATTTTTGGAAGTCTTTCAATAAATAATGTGTTTAATAATAAATTTGTAAATGTAGTATAAAATCCTAAATTACTAACTTACTTTTTTTTTTAAATTTGTCAAATAAAGTTAATGTTAAATCTTGATTTTACATGTGTATTTCGAAAAAAAAATAATAGTAATAACTTTATTTCTTATACATATGTATGTATGTATGTCTATTAAAAAAATCTTCTATATCCACTAAGTTTCATAATAATAAGAATAGAAGCATAATAAGGGCACGAATTCAAAAATTAATTCAATGAAAAATGTATTTACATTCCTCACTATTTATTTTTGTAGCCATAGTAGATAAGAAACAATTTGAAAATACTGAAGTAGATTCTCTAAGAAAAGTACGAAAATTCACTAAAAACTAGGCATGTCAATCCCGGGAATCCGAAATCCCGAGATTCCGGGATCCCGGCCTGAACTCCCGATTATCTCGGGATAAGTCTATTCATATCCCGGAAATGCAGAAAACAGTGAATTTAATAGCCATTTATTTTTCAAATTTTTTATCATCAAAAATTCCCCTTTCAAGGGCAAAACAAATCCTTTAGAGAGTTCACAATCCGTGTTATTTGTCGTATTTCTATAGTCTACTATTAAAATACTAGTGGAACATATGGATGCACTGTGTAATTTTGTTTATTATTGTACATATGTGGTATTCAGACAATTAATTAGAAATAAACCGTTTGTTATAAATATGAGAGGTTGGTTTCTTAAAAAAATATGTATACGCACAATTCCATTTAACTTTAAAGAACAGAAAGAGCCGATCGAATAAACATACCTTCCACAGTTGTACTGAAATAAGAAAATTTTAAATAAGAAACAAAAACAACAAGTTTACAACTGTTGTATTACGATAACACAATACGATAAATAACACGGCTTGTGAACTCCCTAGAATTAGTTTTGCCCTTGCCATTATAAATTAGCTGGAGAATATACTGTTCGAGACCAAGCTGGGCCTTACTATAAAAGCGATGTTAAGGAGAAGGCAGAAAGTCTGAAATCTAAATTGCATCAAGCTTTAACAAACATTTCGGAATTGTCCATTAATCGTAAGGCATATAATTTATCAGAAGGCTTGTGTTGCTTGGTAAAAAAAATTTACAGTTTTGTAATGAGGCTATAAAGGCTATGTCCTATAAAGAGCATTTAACTTTTTGTCGACAATCCAATATTAAGGCGCAACAGTGCTTCTCCACTGCCTATTGTAAATGTAACAAATTTAACATATGTCCAGTGTAGAGGATAACACAATTAAGGATTTTATTTGATCAGAATAAATAATAATTCTGCCTCGCTCAAAATGGAATAGGCTATGCATTTAATTTTTACTTGAGGTATTTCTTTTTTACTAAATGGTAAGATTTGTCTAAAACAGTGATTAAAAATAATGTTATTTATGCAGGTGCATTTGCTTCTGTAATATATATATTGGTACTTGAAGTATAAATTATTTTGTATGTTTGTCAAATTTTACGTTTATTTTCTTTTTTTCTTAAAAATACCAACAAATACATACATTACAACAAATTGTTCTTCTTTGTTATATTACTACTATTTTGCATACTACTATAATACAACGATTACAAACGTGTTACATTTCTTAATAAATTAAAAATTACGAATCAAAACTTCGTGAAATTCGGTATCCCGGGATTCATAAAATGCCCAAAATTGACATCCCTACTAAAAACATCTATTCATTAAAGGTCGCCAAAAGCAACAACCGAAAAGGTACTAACAGGCAAAGGCAATCAAAAATGTGCAAAATACTAAAATGTACGCACACACATACATACACACACACACAGTAAAACTACGAATGATTACTAAATTGTTTGGCATTAATAGAGAAGTTCACTAACGGGCTTAGAGTGCAAATTTTAAGTGCTAATAAGTTACTTACATATTTGTATATGTTTTAAGGTACAAAAGCGCAGACCCTCAAATACAAATACAAACACAAACACAACACGCACACGCACACGCACATAAGTGTAGAACTTGACGAGAGTGTTAACTTTTTACGTGATGCTTTTTAAATTTTTAGCTGTTATTGTTTTGACTGTGTAATGAGTAATGTAAGCAAACAGTAAGTTGAGCTACAAAAACACAAACAAATACAGCCAAAGAGTTATCTTGTTTGTATGTACATATGTAAATAACGAATCCGTAAAAAAAAAACTATTGATACGATATTTTGAAGCTGGGCAACACACCGTAAGTAACTTATGTTGAATGCTGAATATGCTAAAGGCGTAGGTGAGAATGGGAAATACAAAACGTCATGAAACAACATGAATGGTAATGAGTTTAAGTGAAGAAGAAGAAGAAGAAGAAGAAGAAGAAGAAGAAGTAACAGAAAGTCGCAATACTCCTATTTGCGCTCCTCACTCACCAACTCAAGTGGATACTCTTTACACGCACGCCCACCACACACAAGCAACCGAAGCGAATGTGAAGTGTCTACTTTGTAATGTGGAAATAGCGCGTGCAGACAGAGGAAGAGGTTAAGGCTTAGATAAATAAGAATCGATGTACAAATTGGCATTTGTGTATGTTTGTATGTTAATATGTTCATGTAGGTATATACATACATACATATGTACATATTTTTGTTGTTATATGCCAGTCAGCGCCTACAGCTAAATCAATATAGGTAACTGTAAATTTTACATTAAGTGCCGCACTAAAAGCACGAAGCATATGAATAGCTTGCGTCAGTTGGCACTATCTTAATTAGGGTTGCCCTTTTTTTATAGAATTTGATTTTTTTTCTACTTCTTAATTTTCGAGAATAATTCGTGATTTTCAGTAAAAAAAACATGTAGCTCTGATAAGCTACACTGCGCTGAATTGAGGTGTGGTGAGGTGAGGTGAGTTAAAGTAATTAGCGTATTTAAGTAAGCTAAGCTGAAAGTGAGTTAAAGTTTTAATTGTTTTAGCTTCTTTCAATTCATAGAGCGTTTATTTCGGAAGCATTTCGTCATCGAGTAAATACTTAACTTAGTACTTAGTGAGAGTAACTTGATCCCGAAAAAGTCCTAAGCAAATGCCGAACTATAGTTCCGAAAAATGTCATACTTTGTGCATAGTTGATGTGTGTCGATTTACGCAAATTTAGCGTATACCCAGAAAAAGTTTTTAAATTATTTGTACACAAAATGTATTGATTAAATTGAAGGCTTTCTACAAAAAATGTCTTTTCTTCGTGGTTTTCTTGCTCCGAAAAATCTTCAATTTCTATTTTCGTCATAATTAGTGTTTAATGTATGTATATGGATTTTCAATTAATTTTCTAAGAAATTTCAATTAATTTTCTAAAAAATATTAGATTTTGAACATTGTATATAAAATGTACTTTGAAATTAAGACAACTCTGCATAAAAATCAATTTCTTCTCTTTTTTTCAATTTACCTGCATGTTAAATTATAATTTGACATGTTTTATTCAGTAAATTTTACCTGTATGTTAAATTATAATTTGACATATTTTATTCAGTAAATTTAACGCGTTAAATTTCCTCTCTGAATGTTGATTTTAGTGCTTTTTTAAAGAATACTGGAGCTTTAATTTTCAGAAGAAAATATTTTCTTAGAAGTTAAGGAATGAATTTCGAAATTCAAATCAGCTGTTTTGTAAATATTTGTACATTGCATAGGCGCATCTGTAAAAAAAACTAATCCAATATCGCAGTGAAGTAAATTTTATTTCTCTAAACTGAACAGTAGAAAATTTCTTCTAACAATTTGTTGGATCGCATTTTCATAACTCACCACAACTAAACTCATAATTGTTCGAGGCAAAATTTGGCTCGAAATTGCCGAAAGCTATAGACAATTAACATCGATGAGGCGCAAAATGAGATGCAAAGAACGTGAAAAATTAAGGACACCCCTAATTTTACGTATTACTTATGTATCTTATATGTAATTCTAATACATATGTATGTATGTAAGTATGTATGAACGAGTACTAAGGATGATTGAATGTAATAGCAACAACGCAAATACGCAAGTGGGTTTAAAAAAAAAAGAGCACCGCGGCGGGCAACACGAAATCCACATGCGTGTAAATGAAAACAAGCACAAACTACGCACTTATGTACATATGTATGTTTGTGTATAAATACATGAATACACTACACATTAGCACCTACACAAAAGGGCGCAAATAACAGTACTGTATGTATGTATGTTTTTTGAGTAGGTAGGCATGTTCGATCATTTTTTATAGGTTATTTTCTTTTTTAAATGAAAAGAGAGAGGGCGACCTACTACAAAGCAGTCAAGTGAAGACGCAGTGTTACCAACTTAAATGACTTTTTTTTAAACAGTAAACTTTTTAGAGGAATTTTTTTGAAGGTAATCCTTAGTGAGAAAATGTATCTACTTTATTTAATGTTAACAATTAACACACGAACTTCTTTAGTTGTAGTATAAAAAAATGAAATTTTTATCGTTTTATCGAGCTGTTTACAGTTCGTAAAAATATGTTCACAGCTCATAAATTTATGTACTAAATATATTTGGGCATTCGATACGGAAACATATATCTTGCCATTTAAATTAGCGATAGCGGTAATTGCCAAAAGTTTACAAAAAACTGGAAAAACGAAAAGAAATTTAAATGTTATATGCACACTTTTTTCTTGCTTTTATGTAAAATTACTATTGCTACGAGTACGTGCTTTTAAGTTTTTTTTTTTTTGTGAAAACAACCAAAATCATTCAATGGCAAATATATAATAATAAATATGTACTGCCTTTCTAAATTATCATTAAATAATATTTTATTGTTTATCAAATGGATTTTCCATTAGCTAATCAAATGTGCTTTTTGGGGTTTTTTCTGATTTTTTATTTTTTTTTTAGTTTCGATAAACATTGCATGAAAAACTTTTTGAGTGGCTGGTAACACTACTTAGAGTATAGCACGATCGGCTAACGTGAACGTTGGTGCATAATAACTTTTGTACATACATACATATGTATATTGTATGTATGTATGTAGACACATATTATATATAGGATTTAGGTACAAATCCCGCAGTGCCCGCAGTACTGGGAAAATGGCATTCGTTTTGGTGCTTTGCGTTGCCTTGTCAATTTTTACAACGAAATGTAATGTAAGTATCTAAGCGACCAATTTGTTTAGCAAATGACATCATTTCGGCATTTACTATGTACATACATACATACATATGTACGTACATTTTGTCATGTGATTTTTTTTTTCGTAGCGGTAATGTAACATTCATACGTTGGCGTGCAAATTTAATTTCATGTACATTCATCGATACTTACATACATACATATGTATGTACATAAGTATTAACTTTTTTGACTGTAGGCAAAGTACCAGCAAAGTAGCTAGAATTACAACAACAACAAATGTATCTTGCTAGAAAAATCTGCTCAATCAGTCATTCTACCGCGCTAGCTAGGCCGCCAAGCATCGTTGATTGTCAGCGTTTGCGGGCAAATTGAACTTTATGACCCTTCTAATATTCTAATATTCAGCGATTCGCAGGCATACGTATATACATACATACATACATACATACTAGGGATGTCAAGTTTGGGTATTTTATTGATTCCGGGAATTTCGTGATCTGAAAACAAAATGCCGGGACAATCCCTGGATCCCGAATTTCATGTAGTTTTCATTCGTAATTTTTAATTTGCCAATGTAACACGTCTGTAAACGTTGTATTATAGAAGTGTACAAAATAACATTAATATAACAAAGAAGAACGATTTGTTGAAATTCATGTACGAGTATGTATTTATTTGAATTTTCAAAAACAAAAAAGAATTGAAACTATCAATTTAGATAATATGATACGACACTGAACAGCTACTGCTACTGAACAGCTGGCACGGAAAAAGGTGGGCTACCAGAGGAAAATGCGTGGAAATAGCTATAGTTATTATTTGGATAAAAAAAAGCGAGTAAATGTTATTTTTTTATTAAATGCGTCCTGAAATCTCTAAATTCAGAGTTAAATTTAATATATAAGTTTTTACAGAGCATAAAGATTTTGATTTACATACAAATATTGTATTTCATATTAAAAAGATATCCCTAAAATTAATTTTTTAAAGCAAACTTCGTATAAAATGCATTTTAATATAAGTACATGCATATACATGTATATTTATACAAAAACGCGCTATATCTTAAATTATTTGTTTAATGCATATATACAAGTTTTTTGCAAATTATGAATTTCTGCGATATTTTATTTGTTTTCATGTTGATTTCATATTTATAAATGATCTTTTGGCATAAAAGTAAATAATATCTCTTATACATTCCTATTTTAATTGCATTTTCATTTATTCTGTTAGCAAACCTCAACGGTGGCAAAGAAACTGCAAAATCTTCAAAAAAAAATGCAATAAAAACATCCAGATACATTTCTTACAAAGTGGTTCTTTTGGAAAATGTTATAAAAAATTTGACAGCGCTCTCTCGAAGCAATGAGTTTCGTATCATATTATCTTTGTCGTTAAAAGCTGATGCAATTTATCTTTGAGACTTTCTGCCTTATCCACCTTAAGCTCCTCGTCGTTAGTTCTATTAACATCTCTTTCATAGTAAGGCTCATTTTCTACTCGAGGAGGATATTCTCCAGCTCTTTTATAATAGCAAAGACAAAAAAAAGCCTTTAGGGTGTTAACAAGCCGTGTTATTTTTCGTATTGTGTTATCATAATACAAGAGTTGTAAACTTGTTGTTATTGTTTCACATGTTAAATTTTCTTATTTCAATACAACTGTGAAAGATATGTTCAGTGTGTTATTTGTGTGTTTTATTCGTTTTATGTAAACCATTTGAGGTTTATTTTTGTTTCAGAAAGTGTAAATTAAAGTTAAATAGAAATGTGCGTATACATATTTTTAAGAAACCTACCTCTCATATTTATTATAAGCGGTTTATTGCTGATTATTCGCCTGAATACCACATACAATAATAAACACAATTGCACAGTGCATTCATACGTTCCACTATGGTTTTAATAGCGGACTATAGAAAAATGACAAATAACAGGGATTGTGAAGTCTGTAAAGGCTTTGTTTTGCCCTTGAAAGGGGAATTTTTATAAATGATACAAAATTTAAAAAAATTAATTTCTATAAATTTCACTGTTTTCTGCAAATACGGAATTTGAAAAGACTTCTCCCGGGATATTCGGGAGTTAAAAATGCACGGGATCCCGGCATATAATCAAGTTTGTATATACAAGTACATTCATATATGCATGTTGGTTCTTTTCCTTATGTTTGCAAAAATTTTATTACTTGTCAGCACTCACAGGCGCTTGAGTTTGTCGTGCAAATTAGCAACTACGAGTACATATGGACTAAAATTATAGTAAAAGATTTTATGGCAAAAATCATTACAGTTGTTCACACATACTAGTAAACACTTATGTATGTAAATTTCTCTACAAACATTTCTCAAATTTGAACGCAAAATATTTTTTACAAAAAAAAATTTTGTTTTATTGTTGAGGTGAAGCCTAAGACGTAGTTGAGATAGAAATTGTGCCGAATGTAATGGTGAAAATGAAAGCTCGCCACACCTTAACTTACTCAAAATTGGTACAAACATTATATTTTTTATTTGTTTAAGATATTTACATATGCACATTGCCTGGTTAACGTCATTACTACTATCGCTTTCGCGAATATTCCTACAACATCATACCGAAAGATATGACAACCTCTGGTTTCTATCGTTTACTTTGTTGTTTTTATACCTTTCATGGAAATGTTATATTAACTTTGGTCCGATGTTTGTAAGTACTAGAACGATAAGAGTTAGATCCATCAAAAAGTATACCGATATGATCAGCATGATGTGCTGAGTCGATTTAGCGATGTCTATCTGTCTGTCTGGCTGTTTGTCTGTCTGTCTGTCCGTCTGTTTGAACGCAAACTAGTCCCTTAGTTTTTGATCTATTTGAATGAAACTTAGCAGTCAGGTGCCTTTTTTAAATTTATTATATAGTAGCCGATTGTTCAGATATCATATTTTGCTTAATGACTTCTTCATTTAAGCTGATAGAGATTTGAAATTCTGCAGGAAGGTCCACTATTTTAAGTTCTAAAGAAGCAATAAAAATCATATAGATCAAAGATATATAACATATATCTCCCATACAACCGATTGTTTAGATATTTCATTTAGCTTAAAACCACATCCATTTAAGCAGCTAAAGTCTTCAAATTTTGCATAAAGAATTGCTATTATGAGAATTATTTTAGCAGAGAAAATCATTAAGATCGGATGAAAATAACATATAGCTGCCATACAACCGATAGTTCAAATATTGCATTTCGGCCATTAATCCTTCATTTAATCAGCTAGACACTTAAAATATTAATTATTATTGGACTTGTATAGCAGTCAAAATCATTAATATCGAATTAATACTACATATGGCTCTCATGAAAGCTATAAAACCTTCGGAAAATTAAGAAAAATTAGGGAAAATTTTTGGATTTTTCGGAATTTGCCAGTCCTTTTGAAATTAGTTCCGTGTCCCATTCATCTCTAGTCAATACATTCATACATATATACCGAGAGTTTAGTTGAAATATCTTAATTTATTTCGAGATTAAAAAAAAAAAAACTTTGGCACTACAAGAACTTTTAAAGTGAAATTTTGCACCTTCAACTTTCGATACTAAAAGTTTGCAACAACTGTTTACAATAACTGTAAGTACTCGTATGTTCTTTTATAGTGTGTGACTGACTAGCAACAAGTTTGCGAAACCTACAACTTACTATTACAACAGCAGCAGCAACAACAACATACCCTTTTAGCAACGTCATCAACAATCTGTTGCATTAGATTTCCACGAGTTGCAGGCACAAATGTACGAGTACATATGTATGTACATACTCGTACAAACATATTTACTCAGCGGTGTGCTTGCTCGCTCAGCAAATGATGTGCGAATGTCAGAATTAAGTGAATTGTGGGTGCGAGTGTGCGAGAGAGGGAATAACTATAGTAACTGCCGTGGAAAGAGGATTTTGTGCGGTTAAGGAATTACTTTGGCACGTTTATTCAATTGCATAACTTACTTTGACGCTAATTTCATGGAAATTACGAAATCGCCTGTTTTATAAATACGCCTACCTGGAAAATTTTGTGTACAGATATTTTCTTCAAATAGCCAAAAAAAAAAAATAGAAAGTTTCAAATTTCATTGAAATTATTCATGATTGCCGAAAATAAATAAGATTTTTTTTCACCTGCACAGCCTTAAAGTTTTCAATGTTATTCAATACATTAGCATAACAATTTTCGTGAAACTGCATTTAATTTAATATTTTACACACTTTTAATGCATAATGGTTGCACTGTGCGGCCGCATTGCATAATTGAGATTCAAATGACATACTAACACGCCAGATTAAAGTGACAACAGAAGCACTCTTCGGTGAATTGAGTTTATGAGTTGGTTGGCTTTTAAATTCAACTTAAGCTGGTTGGCAGAGAGCAATAATTCTTAATAAGATTACCTTTTTGAAAAGAAATAAATTTAGATGTACATAATAAAAAGGGTATATGTATGTACATATATACATTCATGAAATTTAAATTTAAGTGGTAATTTTAGACAAATAGTAACAAACTGCCGAGGCTACTTTTTCAAATATTGTTGGAGAGATAAAAATAATGATGTACGAGTATTTTCACATCTTCTTTTATCTCGCATTAAACACATACATACATATGTTGAAAAAAAATAATTGTTATGCGACTTTTCACTTTAAGTCGCTGTTCATATTTTTTTTTTGATTACTTCGCCTCAAAACAGTAACAATTTTAACTGATCACCTTACACTTATGAAATATGTATAAAAGTAATTAGAATTAATTTTCAATTATTACTCTCTTCTTTACATTTTAAATATTCAATTGCAATTATTAGTGGCAACACATTGTTGTGTTAGTTTACCCGCTGTCCAATTAGCATCCGTACATACTTGTTATAATCGCCGTCACATATTACAAATACACACATAATTTATTTATTCTCAATAAATTTTTATATATTTTTTTGTTCGTTTTGTGTCTACACATTCGCTTTTATTCGAAATTTGCTATTATCTAATAAACTTGTATAGCCTTTGCTATTGTTTAATCGCATGATTGTTTGTTTTTCATAATTCACGTTTTATTGGTTTTTTGTGTTTGTGTTGTTGTTGTTGTTGATGTTTTTTTTTTGCTACAGGCAATGTGTTGATAAACATTAAAGAATTATCAGATTGCACCGAGAACAGAATAGATGACTTTGTTACTTTTTTCTTCGTAGTAATAACATTTCACATTACGTAAGATTTTCTTTTCGGTTTCGCTTTCAGTTTCAAGGTTATTTTAAGTATTTTTATAGTAATTTTTAATTGTTATTTATTTTTTTTTCATTTTATGCTATTTGAAGAAAAAGATATTTATACCGATAATAATAATACATACATAATAGATTTTTATCCATATCGATATCTTCTGTATTTTGAATTTGATCTTTGACAAAAAATATCAAAATTATTAGTTGTCGATAAAAAATGATAATTTTTGTTTAACTCTATTAAAAATATATTTTTAAGCACTTCTTCTCTAAAATTCACTTACTACTCCGAATGAACTCAGTAAGATGAATAAATACTTTTGACCCAGCGATGGTCAACCGCAACCGGCAGACAGGGCGTTCTGTGGTCTCTTCCTCATCTCCTAGAACATTCGTGCCAGCGAACTTCTGAACTCTGGGTATACTTGTGTGTACGACTATCATCCAATGCCCGGTTAGCACAGCAACCGTCAACTTAATATTCCATCTCTCTAGATTGTGAACAGACATCTTTCCTTTGGCGTCGCTTTTATATTATTAACTAACCTTCGTTTCACCAGAAACACATATGTACATATGTATTTACTACATGTTTAGTAATCATTAGACATAGCTAAATGATATGTTTAAATGTTTGAAATTTCCAGTCCATCAACTTTCCCCTCAAGAACATTAAAGCTGAGGGTCTGTAAAAATTTGACGCAATTTTATGGATCCCTTCGACAAACCTAGTTATCATTGTTGTCCGCAATTTAGGATTGAAATTATCAAGGGAATAGAAGCTTTCTAGTAATTGGAACGAGCTTTGATTTATTAGTTCTATTCACAAGACTCTAATGCTTCCACAGCGCAAAAACTTATTGAGGAAATATACTGATTTTACTCTGATCTTTTGTTGTTGTTGCTTCCGACAGTGTGTGAAATGATTGGTTTTGAAACGAATTTTCGTCATCCCTTGTTAAGTTTGGTTTTAAGACAAACCGGTTTCAGCGTTGTGCCATCTTCAGTGTCATTTTCGTTATTTAGGAAACTTTATATGCCTGACTTTGCCCCGGTTTCAGAATTTAGTTTAATACCAATTTGAGTTTGATTTTAAACCATTTTTTTTTTGTCCTTAACAATCAAAGGCAAGTTCTAAAATGCACCTCAAACAGCCTTCGATGGGGTTGTCAAACTAAAAACCACTTTTTTAATTTGAAATTTTTCATTGAAAAAAAATTTAATTCTAATAGTTTTCTTTAAATTGAGAGAAGTATATCAAAATGTACATATAACTCTGTCAGCGCCCTGTGCAGGACTTAGTCCAAGTGGGCGTTTTGGATTACAATTTCTTATACTAACAAAATTTGATGATTCACTTCTTTTCATATATTTTAATTTGCCAAGAGGGGGAAGGTTTCAACCCCTAAACCAACAACCCCCCCCGTGCACACGGCCCTGGACCCTGCTTAAAATAGTTGTACGGTAAAGACACAAAGTACCAAAAAATTTTTTTCTCAAGTGTTTCTCAACCCCTTCTCAAGCGTTTTTTGTTTCGTTGGATTTCTTTTTTGTTTTTTCTTTTAATATTATATGCACTAGTTGTCATATTTTTGTATATACATATGTACACATATATTTATATTTTAAGGGATTTTCGATTGCAATGCAGTTCGTTCTCTACCAAAAATGTACAAACCCAAGTTTTAGATTTATGTAAAAGTGCGAAAAAAACAACAAATTTTTACAAAAACTTCAAATTTTTTTTTTGCCGTTACATAGTCTTTTCTACTATATTAAAAAATGTTCAAATTTAAGCGTCTCGAAATAATTCCTAATTTTTCCATAAATTTTTTGCTATATTTTTTATATAAAAAAAACTTGCAACACCTTTTTTTTAATTTGATTTTAATTTTTATGTTTTTTGTTTAAATTTATTTTATTCGGTTTAATCATCTCCCATGCATGCACCGCCCGTTAATCGTGTTCTTGATAGATGGCAATTTATTTAGAACGCATTGTATGCAAAATATTTATGCAACTATTTGCACACACACCCACTAACAAAAAGCTATGAGCGAAGCGAGCGATGCCGAAATCGACTGGCGCGCAGCATCTAATCGGCGTGCGAAAAACAATTGTTCTAAGCTATTTACTTTATGCACATCCACCCGACTGCAGCGTGCATAGTATAGCTTGCTCTGCATCCTTATCTCCCCACTTCTCCACTCTCATCAAAATCACTTTACACATGGGAGCTTCGCAACTTTCGCTTTCGTTTGTGATTACGTTTTTGCATTCGCAATGCAATTCTTCCAATGTTTTTAAACGATTGAAAGTGAATATGAGAAATTGTATTTGCAATCAGCTACGTCAGCACCAATGAATCGAGAATGAGTTGTCGAGTTGTCGTGCGGGCCGATGTGCGAATGGGCGGATGAGGGGATGGGCGAGCGTTGCACAATGTTATTGTTTTTGTGACGCTGTTGCATTATTATGTGCAAATGTAAAAAAAAATTAGTAATAATAATTTGTTTTTGTTTTTTTGCGACTGCTGCTGCAAAAATATTTACTTGCGGTGCTTCAGAGTGTATGTAAACATCCCATTAGAAGTGTGCTTAGCAAATATTTATTGCATACACGTTTGCTATTAACTCACTCTGCAAATGTAAATATGTATGTGTGCGTGTGTGTATTTGTGTGAATTTTTTTAAATTTAATTTTACTTCGTAATCATTTTCATTTTCACTTTCTTTGTTTGAACAGCAGCGCGGCATGGCGCGCACATGACTGTCGCGGCGACCAACACACTTCTGTTATGTACCCACGAGCATACATACACATATATTCAAATACATACATACATACATACATACATACATCTATTAGGAGTGTGTTTTGTATGTATGAGTGTTGGCGCTCTAGCACGCGTCTACTTTGCAGGCAACTTCTTGCTCGGCATTTACGTAAATTGTTAAATTACTTATACGCCACGGAGAGCTGCGTACTGCGAACTGCGAACTGCGAGCTGCGTCGAAAACGAGTAGCCAAGTACATATGTACGTATGTATATGTACTACATTCACATGTATGTATGTATGTGTGCATTTTATTGGCGCTAAAAACGACAAATACTCAACGCACATGCTGCGATCACAAATTAGAGGAACAGCGGTGTTCAAAAGCAGCGCTGCTACGATTGCGTTAATGTGGGTAGCGCAAAGTGTTAAGGGGATGTGGGTAGTGGGAAGTGAAGAAGATTCGTAGCGCAGAATGGCAGGCGCGAGAGGCAAGTGTGTCAGTGTGTTTTATTCGAATGTGGCGCGTTAGCTGATGTGAGTTTTAGTGATAACAATTTGATCTTTGATTGCAAGTTACTATTAACCATATCTTCTTGCGAATTTTAAAATCATAAACGTGCAGTCATATAATTTTTAGGTTCAAAAGTCAAATACATTTTTTTCTATTATAAATTCGTCAAATTTTCAATATTAAAAACTTTTGTAGCTCATAAAATTTTTTTGTATGAAAAATTATCGATTACAACAGCAAGAATTTCAATAAAATTATTCAATCCCTTCATTATCGATAATTATATTGATAAAATCAATTATGGCGAAATATCCATAACATATTTGTTTGTTGTCGATTAGGATAGTTAGGATTGATAAAATTTATTATGATAAGAATATCGATAACGATCACGACGGCATTTAAACTAAAAAAATAGTAATTTCGATCACAATATCAATTGGTATTAGCAACGAAACGATAATTATTACGATAACAATAATAATAGCGATCCCTTCGTTATCGATAATTATATTGATAAAATCGATTATGGCGAAATATCCATAACATATTTGATTGTTGTCGATTGTCGACAATCCTAACTGGATTGATAAAATTTATTATAATAAGAATATCGTTAACGATGACGATGGCATTTAAACTGAAAATAATAGTAATTTTGATAACAATAACAATTAGTATTAGCAACGAGATTTAAAAAGATATAATATATATGTACGAAAATGTGAATCTTCATCTCAATATCGTTTACAATGGGTTAAGCTAAAAACTGTAAATTATTTACATAGCTCACGGCAATTTTAACACTGCAATATGAAAACTAAATTAAACCACTAGGTGGCGCAGAGATCAAATTTGTTTGGTAAACGCGTTGTTGTGGTCATGGCAGTCATTAAAAACAATTCCAACTTCAGCTTGTTTCGACTTTAATTCTAAATAATTTACATACATATGTATGTAAGACCTTAGAGCAAAGCAATTGCCTTAAGAGAACTATTAAACGCACATATTGACATTAGATGGCGCTATCGTCGTCGCACATTAAATTAAAGTAGAAATCGATTGCAAATTTAAAGAAATTGTATATAAAAACTTTTACAATAATCACGTGAATAAAAGCAACTATTTTTTAATTGACCGAACGAACCAAAAATTGCAAAATAAAACTTTTCCGAGTTGTAAATTTTGTATATACATTTAGTACTACTTTTGGGAACGAAAATGCCTGCTCACATCTGGCCTGTGCACATGTACAATAGAAAAAAAAAACAATGAGCAGTATTAACAGTTCCTGGAAGATTTTAAATTTTAACCCAAATTTCTATCTTTGTAAGTTTAATTCCAGTTATCTCTTCGCATTGTTTTTAGATTTCCTAAAATTTTATAAAACAAAATATTAGTCTCAGCGATTTTAAGTCTTTAAATAAATCACTTTAAAAATGCAACTTAATTGGAAAAGCAGTATTTGCTGTGAGATTGTGGCGACGAGTAGCAACAAGAAATCACACAATATCTTTCGCAATTCCCAAGAAATAACAAAAGAGTATTCAAAAGCAAAGTGTCAACACTTATAAAAAAAACTACATATGTACGTATGTAGTATAGCATTGATAGCGCGTGTAAATATGAACATACTAATCCATTTTGAATCTGTAATTGTGCGCCTTTAATCATTAAAAATGTTCTACTTTCAAATGTATTTACATAAGAACGTATGCACGCTTATTTGCCGGCACAATAAAGCAATTTCAGATAAGGTTTCAAGTATATAATAATCAAAAAATGTAAAAGAACCCTTTAGTTTTTTTTTTTTACATTTTCCAAAATTTTTTGAAAAGTTTAAAAATTAAAAACATTCAGGAAATATAATAATACTGAAGCAAAAGTAAACATTATATGAAAAAATATTTTGAGTCATTTAAAAAAATAATTTATTTTTTAACATTTCACACAATGTCGTGCTGCTATAATTATTCAATGAAACGATTTATCGATCAATTTTTTCATAATTTTTCAATTGTGATTTTATTTTTGAGGCGAGTGAGATATGTGCATAATTGTGTTTTCAAAATTCAATAAATGGAAAATGGAAATTCGATAGAGATTTGTATTTTTACGAAGCTCGACAATAAGTTTGCCTAAATCGAATGAATTAGTTACCACTTCGCTTCAAAAGATACCTTGTTTAAGCAAATGATAGAAAAAAAAACAAATAATTTTTGACAATTTAATATAAACAACTATTTTATTCTTGTAAAAACTCAAATCAAAGTTAATTGAAAATTACTCTTTTGCAGAGGAAATTTTGAAGTAGAATTTTCTTCAGTTTATCCAAAAGTTGAAAATATATGTTATCTAAGAGCTAAAACTTTGCAACTAAAATGCAGTGCCTTCTCCAACAAAAACTATAATTGTATATAATATAATTTTTTAGTTCAAGAAAATTTTATCAAAATTTCGTGGTTAAAAAAATTAGTTTTTTTAGAGCATAGAAATGTATGGCGCATTCAATCGTTGATTTTTGTGATTTTTTTTTGCCGCCAAATTTTTGATAAATGTTCTTATCGGACAAAGCATTGAGTGGGTCAATTACACATACATACATACCAATATTCATGTACTTACCATGTAAAGTTGCCCTGCCGTCAAGCAAATTATTGCTGTAAATGCCTTTTTTTTTTAGTTTTGTTATTAAAAAAAAAAAAAAATTATATATTTTATATCACTCAGAATCATTGCAATTGTATTTACGAGTATACATTTCATTATTGAATTGAACCAAAGTAACGAATTGCCCTTGAATGGAGAGATGAGATATCGATAATTTTGCCATTCGATAACGATATTTTGTGCTCGGCTGTTTTATTGCTTGATTTTTGATTATTGTATTGGTACTTGTGCTACATTACGAGTATATTCACCCAATTTTATAGATAACTTATATTTATTTTTAATATTCATAATTGTTTTCTTGCTAATTGCTCATAATTCGGCAAAAAATTATTGATGTCATAGTTTGAAGTTTGAAGCCATTTCTACCCTGAGTTATTTTAAGCGAGATCACATTTGAAGAATACATACATACATATATGTATGTTATGAAATGTATTTATTTACTCTATTTTGTATTACTTGCCCTTTGTCATGGCGGGATCGCCTCACCGCGCATGTGCTTTTTTCGCTTAGATTTCTCCAAAGAATTTACGCATAATTACATACATATGTATGTATCCACACTTGTATGCGTACGTACATACATACATACATATGTGTTTTTTTTTTTTTTTTTTTCTAGAGGTGGCACAAAGCATTGAAAGCCGAAGTGTGGGACTTGCCTTTCGACTCACCGCACTAAAAACCCACCCCTGCTCCGTTTCCCTCGCTCCGTGGAACTACCGTTAAGTATTACTTCGCGGAGGGGGAGCGGCCTATTGCCTTTCTATGAATTTCTGCGGAGTTGCTCCGCTTGACGCAGTTTAGTTATGATTTTGTTCGCCATATTGCAAACAACGGACCAATTTTCTTTAGATTCGAGCATAGTATCTACAAGGTTTTTAACCGAAAGCGATCTCCTCAACTTCGTGCTCGAGTCATCCCTTTCAATTGCAAACCGCGGACAGACGAAAAAACAGTGTTCGGCGTCTTCAACAACCTGATTTGCACAGAAGGTGCAGTAAGGGTCATCATCATGTTTATACTTGTATAAATAGGACTTAAAGCAGCCGTGACCTGTCAATATTTGGGTAAGGTGGAAATCTACTTCACCGTGTTGCCTATCTAACCATTTATCTAAGGAAGGAATAAGTCTATTCGTCCAGCGTCCCTTACCCGCAGCGCTCCACCGCCTCTGCCACATCCGCAAACAGTTTCGCCTGACCACCTCGCGTTCAGCAATACTCAGTGGGGTTTCTACAGCCTCTTTAACCAAGATCTCGATTGGACATAGCCCAGCCACTACTAGCGCCGCTTCTTCTGAGGTTGTTCTAAATGCACTGCACACTCGTATAGCGCAAAGTCGAAAAAGTGATCTCATTTCTTTTGCGTATGAAACTTTTTCAAGCGCAGCCGACCAGATTGGTGCCCCGTATAGTAGTACTGAGCGTATTACGCTTGCATACAACTGCCTACTTTTCTGCTTAGGACCTCCTTTATTTACCATAAGCCTCGTTAGCGCTGCTGCCACCTTCTCTGCTTTCTCGACTGCATATTGTACGTGAGTCTTAAATACTAATCGAGCGTCAAACATAATGCCTAGATATTTAAGGGCAGCTTTTGAAACAATTTCATGTCCTCCGACATTAATTTTAATAACCTCTAGGATTTTTCTGCTGCTAATTAACACTGCCTCAGTTTTCTGTTCGGCTAACTGCAGGCCATTTTCTTCCAGCCATGTCTGAATTCGTGCAGTCATGAGGTTTGCCTCTCGCTCCACGTCTTTTATATGCTTGGCAACAATAACCACCGCTATATCATCTGCAAAACCAACAATTTTTGAACCTTTAGGTACTTGCAAGCGCAGAATGCCGTCATACATAATGTTCCAGAGCAATGGTCCAAGAACGGATCCTTGAGGAACTCCTCCGGTTATATTATACTCTTTGCTGCCTTCGTCTGTATCATATACTAGGACTCTATCTTCCAAGTAGTTACTTATGATTTTTCGCAAATATCTTGATACTTGAAAGCCACGGAGAGATTCGATAATTTTCCTCCAGCTAGCGGAATTGAACGCATTTTTAACGTCAAGTGTCATGACCAAGCAATATTTCTTAGATCCGCCTTTCCATCTTACTCCACTTATCGCTTCTTCTGCCAGCTTCTTAACAAGCATAGCCGCGTCAACTGTTGATCGCTTTTTTCTAAAGCCGAACTGCGTTTCTGAGAGGTTTCCCCCTGCTTCAATTTCTGAGCTCAGCCTATCGCTAAGGATTCGTTCGAACAGTTTTCCGGCTGTGTCAAGCATGCATATTGGGCGGTATGCGGACGGGTCTCCTGGATGTTTACCAGTCTTTGGTAGGAGTACTAACCGCTGGCGCTTCCATATAGGGGGAAATATACCTTCTTTAAGACATTCATTGTACGTCCGTACAAACGCTTCGGTGTTGGTATTTGCAGTTAGCTTCAATATGTGGTTCGGTATCAAATCAGGACCTGGTGCCTTTTTCTCTTTAAGGCTTTTAACGGCTTTTAAAATTTCTTCTGCCGTAACTAGAGGCGTTTCGTACTCTATAGGCGGAAATGTTTCCCGTTCAAATGGTGGTTGGTCTGGGAAAAGTGCGCTTACTATTTTTTCCAACTCTCTAGGGCATGAAATCTTCGGTTGTATCGACTTTTGTAGCTTTTCAGTCACTACTTTAAATGCTGAACCCCAGGGGTCTTTATCTGCGCTGTCACATAGACTTCGAAAACATTTCGTTTTACTGGCTTTTATAGCCCGTTTCAGCGCCGTGCGCTTTTCTTTGTAGTCACTTTGCTGCACCGCAAAGTTTGCGTTTCGATTTCTGGCTCTTTGGTAGTTTCGCCTTGCGCTGTTACATTGTCGGCGTAGGTGCGCAATCTCTTCGTTCCACCAATACACCGGTGGGCGTCGGAAAGATATGGACTTTCTTCTCATGGAGGCGTCGCAAGCTACTTTAATTCCGTCTATTAGGTGGTGTGCCATATTAATTGCTCCTTCTGGGAGGATTATGTCGGTTACCATCACCTTGAGCCCTTCTTCGTCTAATGTGTGCAGCCTCCAGCCAGCTGATTTTTCACTCGAGGTATTTTGTGCCCCTTCATCGTTTTTTATCGAAAATATAATAGCTTGATGGTCGCTATGCGTATAATCTTCGCTTACTTGCCACGACGTTCGTTTGAAAATTGTATTGCTTACAAATGTTAGATCGATAATAGATCCCCTTCCATCTCTTTGGAAGGTAAGTTTATCGCCTGTGTTAACAAGCGTCACTTCCAGCATTGATAATGCTGTAAGAAGAGCCCTTCCCTTGGCGTTTGTATATCGGCTTCCCCATTCTCGGGCCCATGCATTAAAATCGCCTGCAATTATCACTGGGGATCTACCTCTCGCGTCGCCAACCAGGCCATCTAGGACGGTTTCGAATTCAGTAAGGCTGTAGCTAGGCGGTATATAACAACTGTATAAGAATAGCTTCGATATTTTTACGCAAACGTAGCATGGCTTCACTTTTAGTTGTTCCATCGCAAAAGGCGTTTTAGCACAGCTCCATACCGCTGATTTTCCGTTGGTGTCACTAGCCCACAGTGGGGTTTTTCCGATCTCATACGGTTCACTTAGTATTGCTATGTCGATATTCTTTTCTACTATCGACTGCTCCAGAAGCTCCTGTGCAGCCTTGCAATGATTTAAGTTTAATTGCAGAAATTTCATTGTGCTCGTGCTTTTTTAACCGCCTCTAAGTAAAAAGGACATTCTCTGCCACCAGTTCTGTGCTTTACTTGTGGCGCATTTCTTCTTGAGCATATTGCGCATTTTAAATCTTTTTTGCACTCAGCAGCTTTGTGATTCGGCTCCCCACAGTTGAAACATGTGTTTTTAACATCGACCGAACTTTTGCAATTTCTCGAGAGGTGGCCAAACTCCAGGCATTTGAAGCATTTTATTGGCTGTGTTTTCGCGCGTATACGGGCAATTACCCATCCGATTCGCACTTTACCGGCTGCTAGCAGTTTGTTTGCTACTGGAACGGGGACCAATAGAGTGGCGGTTTTAGTTCCGCAGTAGGCACCTCTCAAGGACTTCACGAAAGTTTCGGCAAACTGTATCCCTTCAAACTCTTGCTCCAAGGCGGTACACAACTCTTTTTTACTTGTAAGTTCGTCCAAGTCTCTTATTTCAATCGCCGTTACTGCTGTTAGCGTTTGCACCGAGGCCTTTTCACCTAGCGCGGATTTAACCGCACTTTGTACCTCGTTAGTGTGCGTATCGGTGGGTTTTGCTAATTGGAGTATAAGGTCCCCGCTAGCCGTCTTTCGGATTTTGGTTATCATACTACCAACATGCTTAAGCTGTGGGTCGCTTTTGACTATCTTTAGCACGTCTGCATATGATCCCCCGCAGTTACTTTTAATAATCAGTGCGTCCGGCCGTACTGCTTTTTTAGGCTTTCTTTTAGACTGTACTGTCTTCCACTGGGGTTCTTCAGCCATTTTTGTTACTTCATGTGGGCCATTTGCTTTTCTCTCATATCCTGCTTCAACTAATTTACCATGCTGCATTTCATTTTCTCTCCTTTCTCTGTGCTGCGGCTTGCTCGTGAAAGCTTTTGGAGTAGTCTGCGAGGCTACACTTATAGCTTTTGAACGGGTGTCGGTCTTTACTTTTTCGTACAGTATCGACAGCTCGGAGATTAAATCTCGCATCTGCTGGTTTACTGACCTCCTCTTACCATCGTCCATCATGCCGTGGAGCTCACATATTTTTGCCCCTAGCTTGACCCATGCGGGGCCTTGCAGATCTGCGGGCGGTTGTTCGGGAACCGGCGAACATGGCAGCGACTTCGGCGGAGAGTATGCAAGCCTGGGACGCTTTGCAAGCGGGTTTAACAATCCACTGTCTATTCCTCTAATTCCTGTTTGGGGGGGACCTGCATCCTCTGGGATATTTCGCCCTTGTACGGGCGACCTAGTAACACTCATATATAAGTTTTTATTTTTGCCTTATTATTTGTATGTTATATATCAGAAGTTATTTAGATCGTATAGTTAGTTATTGTTATTATTACTACTAAATTTTATTGGGTATTCTGTTAGTTTCAATTTTTATTTTTACTATTGATTATTTTTATTATTAATAATTATAATTTTTTTTTTTTTTTTTTTTTTTTTTTTTTTTTTTTTTAATTGGTTTAATTTATATTTATTTTAATTTATTTTTTTTAAATTTTTATTTTTTATTTTATTATTATTTTTAATTTTTTTATTTTTTATGTTTATGACCTACCCTAGTGATCTTCTACTACACTACTACAGTGCCTTTGCAACTATAAGGTTTGCAACTTCACTAACAGCTGATTACACTGTTTCTGCTTGGGGTGACAAGATCAGCTGTAGTTGACAATTAAACAAAGCCTCTTACCTGTCTCGTTTATATTTTCTCACTAATTTTTTTTATTTTTATTATTTTCGCGCGTATTTATAAAAAAAAAAGAAGAAGAAAGTTTGAAAAGTTTTATAAACGCGAGTTTATTGGGTCTCCCGTCGAAAAACCAATACCACTGACTCCCGGAAAGTTTACAAGAGATTCCTAGACACTTCTTCGGTATGTTGTGTGGCGGAACCCCACAAAACACCTGCTATTTCTACTAAAATTCCAATTTATTTTGCAGAACTAACTACGGCACGTCTATCTTCTATCACTTGCAACACTTATCACATACATATGTGTGTGTATGTATATTTGATTGGATTTGATTTTAAGTTCAATGAACTGTGCGCGTGGAGAACCTACACAAATATTTAGTTTTATGTTTAAATGTTGTATGTACATACATAAATATGTACATAAAATGTGTGTAGGTATGTAATAATTGCCTGTGCGTTCATTACTTCGATAAGATAAAGTAAATACAAATGGTTATGTGTGTAAATAGTTTTGATATACATCTTTATTTTAATAGTTGACATTCTAATGCCTTAAATAAAACTATCTAATTATTTGCTTATAGCTATGGTTAAGCAAGCAATTATGAGTAAGAATTTTTAAATTTTAAATTAAAATACGCTAAGTCCCTTATTATTTTATAGCTAATGATTTATGTTGTAAGTAGTGAATTACATTATTTGTAAGTAGTGCAATTACAATTCCGGTAAGGCGACTCTATTCTACTCTACTCTCATAACCTCAATTTATTATTCTTTAATTAAATTTTCTTTAGTTTTCAATTAAAATGTGGTGCTTGCGCAAACAAAATTCATATTAACTCAAATTACACATTTTGTATTAACCCAAAAGATATGTTCGTACAAATATGTTCATCAAAATTTTAAACTTCTCCGAATTGTTATACTTTTTTTAGTACACAATTTTATATCATTATTTGCAATTTTAAAGTTGCTCCAATCTCGCGTTTGAATTAATTGCGCAATATTTTTTCCCTTTAAATCGAACCAATGACTAATAAGTAAATACACAGAAAAACATTTCCAATGAATGAAAAGTTAGTATAGAGTAGAAAAAATAGTTGTGAGTAAGAAATTTGTATTAAGAAGTGAAAATTTAGTTATGAGAAAAAATTTATTAATGAATAGAAAGTTAATAACCGTTAAAAATCGAGAAATGTTTGAAAAAAGTGTAATGATTAGGAAAATGGAACTTTTGAAGTAAAACAAATCAACAGTAAAAAAATAAAAATTTTACAAAAATATCATAAATGAAATAAAAATGAGTAATGACTGAAAAATAAGTAGCGAATGTAGAAATATAAAAAGAGTGCAAACTAAGTTATGTGCAAAATAGGTATGTATGTTAAAATGCATAAAAATTAGTGTTATGTTAGAAAATCGACGAAGAAAAAAATGTGTGAAAAAAAAGAGTGGAAAATAAATAAATTGAAATTTTTATCTAAATAAGTGATGGCGAAATGATTCCAATCGGCGACGAAGAGAACTTGTCAAGCTTTTTTCGGTTTGCACAAATATTCTTTGGCGCGAATTAAATTGCCTGCACTGGATTGCACAAATCTTCTGCGTACCAAAAAATTACTCGCTGAAGTAACTTTATGTACGTACATATGTACATATGTATACATAGTACGTTCACAATTGAGAAATTATCAAATCAAGAATATTAGCATATGTACATACGTACATACATATGTACATACGTAGATATGTATGTATGCGCGCCCTAAAACGAGGTCAAACCGCCCATCCGGCCGGCCGCATACCGGGAACGCGCGTCGGTACGTATGCTTGTACATACATACATACATAAATACAACAATTCTCGTATACAATAAGTTACGTGCTCACTTGCTCAAATCCATCAACGCCACTCGAATGAGCTGAGAAAAAAAAAACAAATTTACAAAAAAAAAAATATCGTGGGTACACACATACAAAACAGCAACAATGCAGCGCATGTAAAAAAGTATTATTTATAAAAATAAAGAAATAGCAACAATGTTAATTGCCTCCGCGTGATTGCGATCCACACATGTCGCGCTCTCTTGCGCCTAACCAATATACAACGCTTACTTCAACGCTAGCGCGCGCGACATTATTCTCTTTCTCTTCGTTCTTTAGGCAAGCAATGTCTTCATATATACATATGCATGTACATATGTTTGTATGTAGGCGTACTCGTAAGCAAAACAAAACACAAAATAATAGAATAGAATTATTAAATGAGTTAACCATACGCGCGCCGCCAGCAGCTGGCGAAAGAATGACGGAAAAATAACAAAACAAATAAAACGTCAAAGAACTTTTTCGCAAATTGTCGTTTCGAGGGCGACGCGCATCGCTCCCTAGGTGCGCGCGTTAGTTCGCTGTGCGTCGCTGAGCTTTGGCGTTAACGTAATTAGCGCATCAGCTAGCGTTTAAGTGTGCAGTGGCGTTCGGCGCAAAGCAAACGCTGACGCCGATGCCGATGCTGACTTTAATTATAATATCATTTTCTATGTAAATATTCTTGGCAGCCCATAATACTTTGCTAGCGCCACGCCGCGCCGCTTGTCATGTACAGTGTGACCAGATTTGTTTTGCGCGCTTCGATTTAAGCTTTTATTTTTGCTCTCTACGCGGAGACATTTTTTATTTTTATGTACATTTAACTTTACCTAGCCTTTTTACGTCAAATAACAATTTTATTTTAAATATGTACATATATGCAACACAAAAATATTTTTTTCTAAGAAAGATTGATTTTCTATTATTTTAACTCAATTTAAATAATATTTGTTTATAAAAAGGACTTATTTTGAATGATGTAAAGTATTTAATAAAATGATTTTCATTAATAAATAGACTTATCATTCAGCTAAACATGGTAAAATATGCAATCATCGAACATACATTAAAAAATACGAAAACGAAAAAAAAAATTTTTAAAAATTCCAAGTTGGATCTCTAAGAAGGTTAACTGCATTTAGAAATCGACACAAATAAAACATAATTCTTTGATGCTTTTGTTTGAAAAATTCTCAATTTTATAAAGCTTAATTTTTAAAAAGCGTACGACATTTTCTAATCTTTTTAGATGTATATGTAAGTTACTGGCTTCATGTTTTTGTATTATCTGGCCACACTGGTAATGCACTCTCTTTGCAAAATTTTATTTTATTCTCTTATGTTCAGCACTTACAAACACACATAAGCATAAAAATGTGCCTGTACCTGCATTAGGGCGCTTCTTAAATTAAAATTTTTGAAAAACTGCCGCGACATGACCTTTCACTTCCCTCACATAAATAACACAGCTCCACCAAAAAATAAAAAATTGCAAAAATGGTGCTTTACGAATTTGGAGTCGGTGAATCTCAATCTGGTGTCATTTTTTTTCTATCACGCCATGATTCAGATCGAGGTTTAGCGTTCCTATTGATTGTCGTATGTGAATAATAAAATTTAAAAAAAATTTTAGTATTCAGTTCTACAAAGAATACAATTTGAGTGTATTAAAGTGCGAGAAGTTCGAAGTGGTTAAGAATTTGGATTAATTTTTGAAAATTCCTTTAAATCTTTTTTTCCATTTATTTTTATAAAATTATGCATAAAATAATAATTTTGATATTTTCACCGCGCAAGCCGAAGATACATAGAACGAGCCTTCAACTGATTAAAATATCTCACCTTCTATGGAAGCAATCAAGGCGAATAAGTTGATGCTTTTTGGTGGTTGGTTGTCAAAATCAATATTTTGCTACAAGTAATCAGTTCTGGCGTTTAACCACATATAAAAAAAAAAAAAAAATTTGGTGCAAAAAGTGTTAAAATTCTGTCGCGAAAGTAACACACAACAAAGATAAAGTGTGACAATAGGCAACTTAAAAGTTGGATTTGCGTATTTGCTACCACTTTTACATGGATTCATTTTGAAATCACCCTACTAACTATTTAACATAACATACGAGTATGTACATACATACCAAGATTGAGATAGAAGAGATTGCGCCGACAGCTAACAAAAATAGTTTACGATCTGCGCATCAATAACGTTTTCTCATTTTGATTGGAGAATTGCTTTATAAGTTCGAATAATATAATAAAATCGCGCTGCACTTAAAAAAAAAAACGTTAATTAAATCTTGAAAATAATAGAACACCAAATATTCACTTCACTCGTGTTGCAATTTTAAAAAACTTTGATGATGTGACGTCATAAAGAACAGCTGATTTCCAATATCGTAAAGTAAAAAGTAACGGACCTGCGCAAGGCGCAATCTCTTATTCATCAGTCTTGTATGCATACTAGGTACTTGTCATAGCGGTTTTATGTTTTTTTTTTATTTTAATATGTTTGGTAACTCTTCGTTTTCTTTGTAGCAGTTGTTGTTGGCCTTAATATAATTTTAAGTGATCTTGCTTATTGAATTTATTTTCTTACTTATGCAGTTACAGTGCAAGCACGTGTTTTTCAATTTTTTTTACCTACATAAAAACACGTATACACTAGGTTGTTCGAATATTCGACTTTTTTGTAAAACCGGTTTTTGAATTATTCGAAAAATAGCAAACCGGATAAACCGCTTCTTGTTCCAAGTACAATAAAAATTACAGCAATGTACATACATGTTAATAAATGCTCTTATTCCTATGAAAGAAATCTTTCTAAAATTTATTGTCGTTCAATCTCCGAGTTAAGTAAGCAGCAGCAGTCTCTAATAGACAAAAGTCACAATTTAAGACCAGTTGGCATTAATTGGTCTCAAGTGCTCTACTCTCAAAATAATGTCTCTCGATTGTGATCAGGTGATAAGCAGGTCACAAAAATTAAGACAAACACAAAAAATGAAAATGTAAAACTTAAGATTATACCAACCGAGTAAAAATGTATAAAAAAAAAAAAAAACTGTTGAAAACCGGTTTGAAAAACCAAGTCAATCACTTTCAGGTTCAGAGTTATACGAGGTGGACTCAAAAAGTATAGTGACTATAAATTTCACGTACATATATTCAATTGTCGATTTTGTGTTGTTGTTATGTTGGTACACATATCCCGAACATGCTACGTTCACAGTTTCAAGTGCAGTCACAATTTTGGACCAGTTGCCATTCTTTAGTTTCAAAATAAAGCCTCCAGTCTCAAAACAAAGTCTCTAAATAGTAACCTGGTGATGAGCAGGTCACAAAAAATTTAAATAAAAATAAAAGAAAAAAATGTGAAAGCGAGGAAAAGCAATAATCTCAAGCTCATTTTGAGACTTGAGATGGGACTGAGTTACTGAATTCGAGGGTATGTTTGTTTTTTACAGATAACCTTGACGTGTTCTGTTGTGCTCGGCGATTGTCTGTTATTACCGACAGTGGCGTACGAGGAGTCTGCTCTAAGTCATTCCAGTACTCTGAGGGGTTTTTAATGTATTCTCTTGCGAATTCTAGCCGTCGTTTGCTATTGCGCTTGCTGAACACTGGTTTATAACGCGCTACCCTTCCATGACAATTATTTTTTTGAAAAACTCTTCTAATCGTTGAATCACTCACTTCCTTATTTAAGTAATTTTAGTTTCTGAAACGATTTTAGGTGCATAAATGGCTGAATTTTCTTACACTTTTTCTCGATAATCATCGCTCTTTACTAGCAGTTAACTTTTTGTTTGTGGAAACTTTAGTTTTATTTGCAACTCGCTTGTCTTTTTTATATCTCGTAATGTCAAGATTTGCCTTCTTGATTGCAATTTTTGCCTGGTTGATTGCAATTTTACGCACTTCGAGGGATTTTTGCTTCATTTTTTACAAAAAATCACATAATGAGAACATAAAAATTTAAATAATACTATGGTAATACTATAAACAAGTACAAATCTGATCACTGCAGCAATTTTTATGAAGCGCCTTTCTTGGGATTACCCGAACTCGAAACACTGAAACTGCTGTACGATTTTCAGTGAGGCCTGCTTAAGCGTGCAATGTTGTCAAATTTTAAACAAAAAAAGTTATCGTATTTTACAATCATCATTTCGGCGTAACATAAAAGTTACAAATAATTTTCGAAATTGTTATAACGAAAGAAAGAGTTTATAAATATAATGCTGATCTCTGCTGTACGATTTTTAGTGACATTCACTGTATATACATTCTTACATGCATATATAGCTACTTATTTGCATACAAGGATACATATGTACGAGTATGTAAGTATGTATGTGCATAAGCGCATACGTCTCGATTGACTTTCACTTTCATTTCGCTAGCCGATCGAACATCGCCAATGTCTGCGAGGATTGACGTGGGAATGTCGGAATTGCCGGCAAATGAATTATTTCATTAATAGTCACTGTTTGCTGATGTTGTTGTTCTTAGTGTTTTTATTTTACCGCTTTATTGATTGTTTTGTCTTTGCTTAGGCCATTGTATACCATGCGTAGACGAATTAGACGGGGATTAGTATTTTTTTTATTTCTATATTTACATAATTGTTGTTTGATTAACTTTCCATTAGAACATTTTTTTTTAAATTTCCCATATGCATTGCTAAAAAGATTAGCTAAGAAAATGTTGCAATCACTGGAGTTTGCACCCTTTTTGCCGTATATATAGATACATACATGCATGGTAAATTCGAAAAAAATCAATGAAATATTTGTTTAGCTTGCAGTGCTTATAAAGCAACACAAATTATGTGAACATTTTATTAAAACAAAAAAATTCTAAAATTCAATATTGTCAACATTATACTTATGTAAATAAGTATGTTCATCTGTTCATCTTGACTTTAATGTAAAATAATAATTTCAGCCGTGCTCCCAGTTTCACATTTCAATTCCACAATGTGATTTTAAAAATTTCCTGTGAAAGTGAATTAGTGTGCTCCCAATTTCACAAATTTCTTGGCACATCAGGTCGTCCCTGTCACACATATCGGTTATCGTTGTGGCAATTCACAAACAGCTGTTGTTGAAATTTCCCTTTCGGATTCAGCTAAGTATGATTTTTTGAGGAGTCATCAGCAAAACACTTAAAAATACGCATATTTCAATGAATAACTAATACAGAAATGTCATAAATGGCTTCTACAAACATCAAAGAATATTTTAAAAATTATTCCAATCGAAAATAATTAAAAATGCACACACTTTTTGTCATTTACTTTTCAAATCACATACAACCAAGCATTCGGATTCAATTCACAAAAATGTATGTGAATGTGAAATTGGGAGCACTAAACCTGTGATTTCAAACCAAATCCACAGCGAAATTTGTGATTGTGAAATTGGGAGCACGGCTGTTTAAGAAGTTTTATAGAATAGGAATTTTGTCAATTTTTGGCATTATCTTTCATATCGTCGTATAACACCCAAGTTCCGCCTCTAAGACAAATTGCTGAATTTCTTCTGCTGATCATTGAAACACTGTTCCTTCATACGCAACCATTCCAGTAAGATACAACGTACTTCCATTTTTATCTACAATCTTCTTTGGTATTTCGCTCAATGAATATACATAAGTACTTCAAAGCAAATAAGATTTCCTGCAAAAAGTTTCAGAAATTCACTGAATAATTAAATTTCTTTTTGCAATTTTGACAATTTATTTTTATTTGCTTAAGTTTCCACGAAAGTTTCAAACTTTATAAAAAAATTACATTTTCTTGCATACAAGAATAAACGAAAGAAAAAGAAAAAAAATGATATAACTGCATTCTATAAAATTTTTTAACTTAAAAAAAAATTGAATTTTTTTAATTATGCATTTTCGTAGCTGAAGCCTTCACCACTGATTTTTGAAAATTTATTTGTTGTTATGCTATGAGTTGTGAACAGTGGGTGCACGCATACTTACATAGTATGTACCTTAAAACGTAGGTAGAAAATTTGTATAAACTATAGCCCAAGATTTCACGCCTGAGTTTTTATCCAAGCGCGTCGCAAAATTCAGAAACTATATGAATACTCAAAAATTATAAAATACTTTTTTTAATACCCAAAATCGATAGGAATAGTCGAAGATTTAACATAAAAAATTTTGGAAATTATTTTCAAAAAAAATATCCGTTATTTATGTAATTAAAATTTATTTATTTTTATTAAGTTTACCTTTTTAAAATCTCCATAGAGGAATCTAAACAGTTTTGCAATATGTCTTAGCCGCCACCAATTGGGACCAAGTTTATGCTTCATGTCTGAGGCAACCGATTTTGGATATAAAATCAATGGAAAAATGGTTTCAATTGTTCAAATCTCCATTGCGTACTTATAACGCTAATCTCTCAACTTAGACTGAAAATAACGTTCATTTGTTTTTTAAAGGACCACCCTAGTGTACATACTACTTACGTATATATGTACATACATACATGGATGTTAATGAAATGTAAAAAAAAACCTAAAAACAAATTACACCCCATTTTGCAATGTTACAATTTTGCATATTTTTTTTTTTCTATTCTCTTTTGAGATGAGGTGAGCGCTCCCCTCTTTTTTGTGGGTTTATTTGCGGAGCGCTCCCTTAATGATGCCTATTGTCTTTCTGGATCATATTGGGGGCGCTCCCTTATTCACTCGGTTGCGCGCTTGGTAAGAGTGACTTAATTATTAATCCTTCAAAGCTCTTTTTTTTTCTTTGAACTTCAGTGCTATGAAACAAGTTTTTAATATCAAATATATCTTTCCACATTTTCGCAGATACAACACTGACCAAGGAGCTATGGACCAGCAATTCTGTCTACGCTGGAACAATCATCCGACAAACTTAACTGGCGTGCTAACCTCGTTGCTGCAGCGAGAGGCGCTCTGCGATGTGACGCTGGCATGCGACGGTGAAACAGTCAAGGTAATTAACTAAATATGTGTTTACAATGCACATACTCCAATAATCAAATTGTACATATGAACGCACAAACAGGCGCATCAAACAATTCTATCGGCATGCAGTCCTTATTTCGAAACGATTTTCCTGCAAAACCGCCATCCACATCCCATTATATATTTGAAGGATGTCCGATACTCAGAAATGCGCTCCCTGCTCGACTTCATGTACAAAGGCGAAGTCAACGTCGGACAGAGTTCGCTGCCGATGTTCCTCAAAACAGCCGAGAGTCTACAGGTAAGAAGAAACTACTTAATCCTTTTTTTTTCACAACACACACACATATTACACTGATCACATTGCAGGTTCGTGGCCTCACCGACAACAACAACCTCAACTATCGTACGGAGCACCGCGACTCGCCCATATCCTCGCCCACTGGCCGCACACCTTACAGTAGTGGTGGCGGCGGTCTCGGTGGCATCAGCGAATGTGAGACACGTGAACGCGATCAACCGCCGCTACGCGGTCGCGCCACCGAACGCGATCTGCGCGACGACATGCATTCACATCGCAGCAGCAGTAGTCTGAGCGAACGTAATGCCGCCGCAGTTGCCACGGCTAGTGTGGGCAGCGTGAGTGCCAGTTTACAATCCGCCGCAGCCGCATTGGGCTTGGGCGAACGTTCGCCGATCACCGCGGCCGCTATGGCAGCTGCAGTGGCAGCCGCGGCTACACGTAGCGCCAGTGCTGATGGGCACGGCGCTTCAACGAATACAGCCTGCTCCGTCAGTGGTGGCAGTAGTGGTGGTGTCGGCAGTGGAGTATTGAACACTCGCAACAGTGATGCGAATAGTGAGCGCGGTAGCGGTGGCGGTGGTGTCACAACGGGCAATGGAGGTGGCAGCAGTGGTAGCGGCAGCATTGGTCGTGAACGCGCCGATAGTCGTGATGAACTCATGCAGCTAGACTTTAGTAACAAGGATAACAGAGATCGTGATAGAGAGATGTCCACCACGCCGGTGGAACATTTAGGTAGTAATAAGCGAAGACGTAAGAACTCATCCAACTGTGATAATTCGTTGACCTCGACACATAACGCAAATGTACAGGACAGGCACTACACTCAGGATTCTCAGGTGAGTCTTGGTGAAGAGATAATTAAGAAATAATTGTAAAAAAAAAAAAACAAATGCAACTTTAGATCGGATAGCAATTGTTGGCCATCTTGTACGCCATTAGTAAATTTTCGAGCTCGCTCGTAGCACTGCGTCTCTGTAATGCATACATATGTACAAAGCCAGTGGAAAAGGTACTTCAAAATCAAAATCAAAATCAAAATCTTTTGCCTTTTCTTCCACCAACTAATAGAGTATAAAAACTAACTTTTTTTTTTCCAAACCGAAAATTCTATTTTTAGTATCGGTCTATTTCTAAACATAAATATAATATGCCGAATAATTATTTAAAATTTAACAACAAAAGGCTATTTGAAATGATTGTTTTTTAGAATTTTTTTTTTTTGTTATGTGAAATAGGAGTTTCCTTTTCAAATTTATACGAATGTTATTGTAAGCATACTTTGGCCGTATCTATGCATGTGCATACTTTTTTGTTGTCAAAATTAAACATGCTCATGGGATGTTCCAATGGTCTATTATATAAAAATTCACCGAATATTTTCATTAATTATTTAAGAGAAGATTGAAATTATTTTTATTATACTTGAAGCTACAAGAATCTAAACGCGACGAATCACCCATATACATACACCATGCTAGAGACTTTTTTAAGGAAGCAAACGAAAGAGCGCAAGTAAAAAACTTGCTAGCGACTTTAAACTTTATTACAATTGCATTTTTTTTTTATTTTAATAAAAAATTTTGTAATATAATAAATTGTATATAAGGCATTCCATATTATTTCAATGGAAAATCGATTTTTTTTTTTAGATTGTCATATAAATTGAGTATATTGTAGAAAAACTGATTAGGAATGACAGAACGCCCGGAAATTAAAAAAAAGGTGTCTCGGCGTAATTCATGGTTTATCACTTTATAGCTCGCAAAATATTAGGTTTATCAAAAAAATTATTAAGTCCTTTCTGATAGACAAAGAGTCAGAGATTTATAATAACAGTTTTTTTTTTTTAAGTAAACTTTTCTCTATTCGCTCGTTGCTTTTTACAACTTATGGCTTACGGGGCGAATCCAGAATGCTTTTAGAGGGGGAGGCGAATGAAAATTGCTATAGACGCCTTCCTTGAGACAAATCAAGTTTGTTGTGCAAGTCTCGTTCAACAGTAATTGATTTGGGTGTGCAGTATATCCATAAAAATGTGTGTATATTTGACAAGTATAGCTGATATAGCTTTTCCTTGCAGCTGCTTGGACTTTAAAATCAAGGTTAAGGTTTCTACAGCAAAATGTTTGCAAGTTTAACTGCTAAGCACACTGAGAAAATGGTTCACTTGCGTAACAAAGGACAAAACATGAAAGTGAAAAGGTCCTACGAGTTACTTTATTAAATTTGGCGACTTTGAACTAACTTTAACGGCCATATTTAATGAAGTACATTAATACACAATTCCTTCACATGTTCTCAAGCCTCGTGCGATTACAGGTCTCGGATTTGCCTTCTCCTGCAAACATCCACTTGGCTCAAAACCCGTGAAGCATTCGTTCAATAATTTACTATGTATGCTTCTGGAGGACCAAAATTAGGCATTATTCATAACACTGCGTTACAAAAACGAGCTTTAGTTCTGTCCTATGAACCAAATATAATTTTTCGGAAAGGGGAGAAAAAATAAAAATATACGTGTATCGGCGATTTCATGTACACGTTTTGAAAAAAAAAAAAAATTCAGGAAAATCTGAGAATTGATAAAAATTAACGTGATACAGACATTTCCAAGAGTCTGCCTGCAAAAATTCAGCTCGATTGGATCACGGAAAAAGGGTTAAAAATCGGTTAAAAGGGTTAAAAGGGTAAAAAGGGTTAAAAATAAAAAAAAATTCTGACGTGTACATGAAAATCGCCGATACACGTATATTTTTATTTTTTCTCCCCTTTCCGAAAAAGTATATTTGGTTCATAGGACAGAATGTGTGTAACGCGGTGTTATGTATACTTAAAATCATATGAATTATTTTGTTTACGAAAAATTTAAAATATGTTTCCTGGGATAGAGTAGAGTCGATAATGACGCAAAAAATCGTAAAAAAAAAATTTTGAGTTACCCATGTATCCGCCCCTGATGGCTTAACGAAACACTTGATGTTATTAGACATTGCATCACGAAAAAACTAATATCCCTATAAGGCGGCACCCTTTAAAAATTGGTCATTTTATTCTTTTTAAAATTTGTAAAATCGTGCAAATATGATTTTTTAGCAAATAGATTTGTGTTTATTAACAAAGGGATAAAATAGTTTACTTCAAAAAAAAAAAATTTTGTATAAAAACTTTTTTTTTTATGTAACTAATATTTTGCTAGCTATGGAGTGATAAACGATGAATTACGCCGGGACAATTTACGTTTTTAAAGTTTCATAACTTTTGAAAAAAAAATGTTTGGCTTTATTTTGCGTTTACGTACATTTAGGACCTCCTCTGCATCGCTAATGATATTATTGTACAGCCAATACTATATTCTACTCTATCACTATTCATTTTTTTAGGCATCCTCACGCAGCAATTTCAAATCGAGTCCCGTGCCAAAAACTGGCAGCACGTCCGAATCGGAGGATGCTATCATTACTGGTGTTGGCGATCGACGCGATTCACCACTTTCCGCCAGTCAATTGAGCGGCGGTGGCCTTGGTGGCGTGTGTAGCGGCAGTGTTGGTGCGATTCCCAGTAGTATTGGTCTCAGTCAAGCGCTTAGTATTAAACAGGAATTAATTGAAGCACAACAACAGCAACAGCTGCAACAACAACAACAACAACAACGCGAGACTCATGTACCTTTGCCAACTGAATACTTGCCGGTAAGTAATGAAATTGAATGAATGTAAATTATTTATTGCTTCTTGCATAAACTTCTCTAAGGGATTGAAACGGGAAAACACTGAATATTAGTTTATATACATATATTATATAAATGTGTATGTATGTCACACACATACATACATATATTCATGTTTATCGTGTTTAAAAGTGAAATGTATATAAACGTGTTGATAGTGGAATTGATACATATTTTTAAAGAATATTTAATACGTAAGATCCTTTCATAAAATAATTGAGTTTCATACCAAATTTAGTTTTTTCGTGCTTAGTTGAGTAACTCGAAGCTTTAAGCTTTGGCGGAATTATCTACGTACTTATTTATAGACAAGAACGACGTTTTCAAAATTGCAACTTCAGAAATGAGTATGCTTTAGTTTAAGTAATATTTATTTCATCGTCGACTTTAATCAATTTCTTATTGCGTAAATTAAAATTCTTTAAGATGTAATTTCATTCGATTGAGCCAAACTTTGATTCTCCATTAATAAAATTTCTGCCCGCTCATGCTAAATAGCGATTTTTAAAAAGATATTTTAATAAACATTTTATATAAAACTCTATTTGTTTAAAATAACTTAACTTGATTGTACATTTTATTCTTGCTCTTCTAGCTTCTAAACATTTGTTTGAAAAATCAATGCAGCATACACGCTTTTGAAACGAAATGATTTAATATGTTTTAAATTCTATAAAAAAAATAACTTTACGTATGTAATCGATCAAAAATATTTGTTAAGTTCAATCTCCAACTGTAATCCGCTATGAGCTGACTGCAAAGTCTCATGAGATTTATTTAATCAGATCAGAATGATTTGAACGTTCGTTGAATGAAATTAAAATCTTATTCGATCCAATTGGATTTCTTTCTGGTGTAATAAGCCGGGATATATTATCATAGACAACGAAACGCCTTGAAACTTCTGCGGTGTTTTTAAATTTTTTGCTTTCTCCTACTGAATACCGAAATCTTCTCCAAGACTCAAATAAAGAAAGTTTTAATTTATCGAATTGAGACCGAATTACTGTATACCGTTTTCCTAATCGTGTTGCTATATGAGCGTCAAATGAAATAGGATTAAGAAAGTTTAATATTTTTTTTAAAAAGATTGCCATCTATTAAAAAAGATTAACTTACATACGTTAAGTGTTATAACATGAGTCTGAAATTAAGGAGATTTGCAAGAGCTTCATTGGAAAGTGTTTTCAAAGAAGGCCATTCGTTATAACAATGTTTTATCATCTTCACCAACTTTTTATACGGAACTTCGGCAGTTTCGTTAAATAGCCTTCTCGGTCAATAAATATATAAAGGAGACTTTGACAATCTTTGGAACTCCGAGACAAACTTCTGCAAAAAATTGCCACCGTATTTGCACAGAAAATAGAAACAAAATTTATACATTACATTAAATTGAATGACAGACGGTGTGTTGCGGTGAAAAAATTAATTAAACACTTATTTTGAGTTGTTTAGCCTTATAAAGCAATATATGAATACGCAAAATTTTTTATAAATTCGTACGAAATTGACAACTCTATGCAAAATAAGAGGTAAAAGAAGTCAAACAAATTTTATTCAATTAAAACTGATTGAAATTTTTGTTTTGCTCAAAATTTTTGCCACTTTTGATGAACAAAAATTTGGTTCTGGTTTTTTAGCTACAGAAAAATCAAAGACCAAAATCTTTTATATCGAATTCCAAAAAAATTAGGGTACTATATTCTCATCGGTGGCTCATAAGTGATCATCTTTTAGTAATTATTGAAGTTTAGATTTGTATGTGAAAATAAACTGATCGCGTACATTTCTCGTTTTTTTTTGTTTCTTGTTTTTTGTGCGTACGAAAAAATTAAGCCACAGACAATGTATTTTCAACGTCGATTTACAACAGGAATACATATGTATGTACATATGTACATACCATACATAAATAGTTGCTTGTATTTGCGTATGCAATTTATCTATCAACACGTTTATAAACAATTTGTATAAGCACACACAGTGTTATAATGAGCCTATTTGTTTGTAGGTAGTCGAGGTTTAATTTTTATACACACAAGTATATACATACATATGTACGAACATATTTGTAAGCACTATGAAAATGTTGAGGTTTTTTCTTTGGACCGGTACGATGGTTCCAATTCTGTTAAATATGAATTAGAAAACGAAATTTATTTATTTTTTTTTTAATTTTACTTATAAATATTAAGCGTTGAGGCTAAACATTTTAAGGTGTAATAAATAAAATTTTGCTGGTGTTCAACAAAAAAAAATCGAGTACAAAGAAAATGCTTCAAACAACGCAGAGAAAAAGCTGTGCGTGTGACAACTTAAGAAAATGTGAAATGCTACAAATTACAAAGCTGAAGGATTTTACGTGGCTGCTTAATTGAAAGTGATGAAAAAAAAAACAAAACGAATATATAATTAATTTATGATTTGCATTACATACTTTATAGTATTATAGAAATAAAATTATAAGCAAATGCTAACCCTTTTAGATTAATTGCAAACAATGCAAAATGCGCATCGGCCGAGAAAAAGAAAAAATCTGAACAACTTTGCTTTGGTATATGCCGCCGCACTCCTCACTTTCCCCGCTAACTGTCTAACGTGTCCAACCTAGCTTAATATGTATGATCCTCGCTCCTCGCTCCACTTCCTTTTTGTTTTTGTCTGTTGTGTTTCATTGTCGTACTGCGCTAAATTTTTGGCGGCTCAACATTGAAAATACGCTCGCATCTTTCCTTCCCTTCCCACCACCACTCCAGCCATGCAACATACTCTCTCACACACACAGACACAAAAGAAAATACGAAATCCTTTCGCCTTCCCAGTACTCACAATTTGATCACTTTTCTTAAGTTGTTATTGTTGCTTTTTATATTTTTTTACTACTATTTTTTTTTTGTTTATCTCCTTTTATCTTTAATTTTCTCGAAACATACTACGGCTTGTCTCATTTTAATGCACGCGTCTAATAAATAACACCGATGAAAATCATACAAATGCAAACACGCAAATGGAACATTGCGTCTGCGCAACAGGATAAGCGCCCGGCAAAATGCGATAAGCCACCTGTGCGACAGCGTCGCACCTCTTCTTCGGCGTCTTCTCAATTAACGCCGACGCAACAACAATTGCAGCACGCCTGCCAACAATTCGAGTTCCTACAGCAGCAAGGTCAACGTGAGCAACAACAAAATCTGCTGCTACAGCAGGCGGTGCAGGCGCAACTGAAAAGCTTGCAGCAACAACGCGACAATCAGCAGCCAAAGCAAAAACATCGTAACACCGAAGAGAGTTGGTTTAGAACGCAAGCGCACACACAACGCACCTCCCAGCCAACGGCGCGTCTGGTGGCCGATCTTGAGTTGGCACAAACTACTGCGACGGCAACCGCTACCATTCAACGATTGCTGCAACAGCAACAACAATATCTACTCTCTGCCACCGATAACTTTCAGCGTCCACTAACAACTGCAGATACCAGTGCTAACAACAACAAGTATCCCTCAGCGTACGATATCACAGCGAGCAAACAGTTTAGTGTTGCTACAGCCATTGGAGGCGCACAGGCAGGCGGCAGTGGCGCCAGCAGCGTGGGTCCGAGTTTGCGTAAGAGTGGTCGCTTTCGCACCAATTGGCTCTTTCAATTCGATTGGCTGCAATACGATGAGGCCGCCAACACAATGTTTTGCAAGTTTTGCCGGAAATGGTCCAATGATATACCGGATATACGCACCTCGTTTGTGGAAGGCAACTCCAACTTTCGGCTGGAGATTGTCAATCATCACAATAAATGCAAATCGCATCGTTTATGCTATGAGCGTGAGCTGCTGGAGGTGGACAAACTGCAACTGCGCGACAAAGAGTGTGGCACAGAAAGTGGCGGCGCAGCAATTCAGAACCCCGCCGTCGCTGGTGCACTACCAACTGGTATACGCAACAAGCCGGTGGATGGCGAAATTGGCGCCATTATTCGTGAGACAATGACCAAGCGCAAAAACACACCTGAAGTAATCACGATACATGTGGGCGAAGATAGCACGTGAATTGGTGGGTGGCATCGTTCGCTGGTGAATTGATGATTGAAGTGTTTTGCTCGAAGGCAAGCGGCTTTTATTCTCGCTTGCACAATCGAAGAAGCGCCCAACGCAGCCACCGCATACATAAATGCCTACATACGAGTATATATAAGATCTCTAGCTGTGTGGTTACTTTTTTTTAATGAATTCTTATTTAATTTATTCAAAATTAGTTAACTGAATTTTTGAAAATTTGTTCTTCAACTACTATTATTATTTTTACCAAGATTAATTTGTTCCATATATTTAACGTGCAAGCACAAATTAGTTAATAAGTTTGAAGCATTTCTTTTGTCATGTTGAACACCGAAAGCAAGCAATATTATTTAAATAAATAATAAGAATTAAAAGTGTGAAGTTAAAAAGTTATTTATACAATGAAGGCTAGGTATGTAGGTGTAAAAATTCTTTTTTAGACATTTTTATCACACTTTGCAAACAATTTAGAGTCAATGTCTGGAGGCGCAATGATTCCAAATCTGTATGAAACGATGTTAAAAGAAAACATAAAAAATTATTGATATATCTATCAGAGGACATATTTGTTTTTCTAGAATATTTTAAACCTCTAGCGACCTCACAAATGGTATTTTATGCGGATCCACCCAAAAAGCGACACCCTTTCGTTTGGTTAGAGCCAATGGGTTAAAATGTTCTTTTAAATTATTTCTATTATGAATTGAACCCTCTTTTCCACTTATTCTTAAGTCACTTAGGCAAAAACTTACAAATTTAATAAAAATATTGCCTGAATGCAAAAAGACTTGGAGGTTTTACGACATGGACTCACACCTATCATTCCGTGTTGAAATCGTTCAGTCCCCAAAAATACAACTGCGCTGTACTATCTACATTTAAGGAGCTTCATAATAAAATGCAATAAAATCCACATTTCAATTTTCTCATTTCTTTTATTGGTTTAAATCATTTAAGTAAATTATGTATGTTTTCTCATTTTGCTGCGAAAATTGAAAAGTGAATTTGGATTTGGAATGTGTTTTGCTATGCAGTTCTTTATTTTGAATTGAGTATGAGAGGGAGCTTTTAAGCTCGTTCGAAACTATGCGGTGGGTGCTCTTGTTGATCGTTAAAAGTACTTAACGAAGCGAGTAGACAAAATTGTTCGACTATTCAAACAATGCGGTCATCATTCTTTCAAATTTGTATTATTTGAATGTTCAAAGATTATTTTACAGGTTAGGATAAAATCAAAGTCCCGAGAGTGTAAGTTTAAAGCTCGTCGTCGGATTATTTCCCCAACTAATCGATGAATGAACGGTTAGTTGAAGCGGAATGTCTTTAATAGGTAGTGATAAAGATACATATATAATACAGATGACTCAAAGCACTGGCATTAATCTTTCATTAATATGCGCTCTTCCTAACCATTTTAGGTAAATAAGTACTCGTACGTAGCAATTGCTTTTTATTTTAAGATATTTCACCGAACGTACTCGACTCTGACTTTTCAATTCGGTTACGCTCGGTCCTACAAGTCGATGTTCAGTCGATGCTCTCTAGTGAATATATTTTTAATTAAATTTAGTAAATTTTCAATCATTTTGATAAAATACGAAAACAAAAAAGGTATCTTAAAAAAATTTGCAATAAAAATAATTATAGGTAATTCAATAGATAAAAAAAATCGACTTAAAAACAATTAGGTTCTGCAGGGCTGATATTTATTGACAAAAGACAAAATAACAACGAATAAAAATGTTCAAAAACATATCGGCTTAGAATTGAAAGGCGCGAAGTTCATTTTTTTCTTAATATTACTTAATTTTTGAGTTCGAGATGAAAGGTTTGAAATTCTTACCTTAGCTTACCAAAGCTTTATATACTTAACAATTAGTCTTATATTAAAAAAAAAAAAACTATTTACTTAATTGCAATTGTTGTGCATTAAAATTTAATCACTAATCCAATTTTGTTCACTGCACAGCCTGGTGCAATGAAGCTTCACCCCGAGGAAATGTCCCAATTACTAGCCACACATGGCCTGCAGCAAGATGGACGCGAGGACCCAAATGATGGCAAACCATTATCGCTGGATCAATCGGATAATATTGATGGTGAGTACAAGTGTGCCAATTTCGCTTATATTTGTTTGGTTTTGTTTTTTTTTTTTTTGTTTGTTTGTTTCTGCTTCTCCACACTCTATCTTTTATCTCTCTTATCTTATCAATCAATTTTTGTATCTCGCTCTCACTCATACAGTTGAGGCTCTACTGTACTTTATTGTACATATTTATATACCAAATTCAATCACTTAGAAAAAAGTTACTTCTTCCTTAGATATATTATTATTTATCCCTTGTTTCTAACTGACATCTGACATAACTAGAGGCTTTTATAGTTTGCAAAAAAAAAATACAAAAAAAGTAGATATTTGTAATTACAAAAAAAAAAAAAAAAAATTAACGTTCTATTTGCAGTTAATAAATCCATAAGTAAAAACTAGTTTATTAAATTTAACGCTAAAGTATTTGAATGTATTTGTAAAGCAGAAAAAAAAACAATTTCGTTTGTAAACTTTTTTATTTGTACTCGTAGCTTAATAATTTTAGTAATTGGTTTATAATTTTGTTTTTCATTCGTTGAACTTCCTTTTTGTTATTATTAAGTTATGGTTAACCATTTAAGTTTTAGTGAGCAGTTGATAATATACTACATATATATAAAAAATTGGCATATAGTTTGAATTTTTATGAAAATACTAATTTTTCGCTTAAAGTTAACTACAATGTATTGAGTATTTACAAACAAATAATAAACAATAAACGAAAGTAGATGTGATGCAAATGAAAAAAGAACGAAACACTGGCGTCTTAAAGATGCAAAAGAAACAGTTTCTTCACAAAATCGTAAAACAGAATTTTTACAAGAAAGAAAGCTGCATAGAAATTTAATTTTCCAACCCTTTTAAAAAATGTATATAAATCATAATGCAAGTGATATTTTTTTGCGTTAAAAACCGCATTTTAGATTAGGAGTGAATCTTACGTCTAATTGTAAAAAGAAATATATAAAAAAAAAGAAACATATTAAAGTGAATGTATGTAAAATATACAAAAAAAAAAACAAAGGAAACACAATTTTCGCTCTGTAGTCGCCGAAAATCCTTTCGTTTTGTAATTGCTGCTTGGTAAAAAAACTTTCCTAAACACCTTTTTTTATTGCCGTTTATTATTCTCTTATTTTTTCCCAGCTTTACGTACCCCATTTTCTCCTTTTCCTATGCTCTAACTCTTATGTATACTATACTTATTCCCATCCTACCTTGCATACGCACATAAATTTGTATTTACATAGAAGAAAGATGCGCGCGTGGTACATCTCCAGCTTCCTTTTGTGCGGTGAAAATTTTCTCTAAGAGTTCTTATTTTAGTATAAACAAACTTTGTACAAGTCTTGAAGTTTACTTATGTAGTATATTCGTATGTATGTTTGTGCATATGCATATTTACTACATCAACGGCTACATATTTTAAAGATTTTCCTAATATTTTACTATTTAATCTAATGGGTTTAAAAACTATTTTAAAAAACCTATAATGCTATTTATATATATGTAATTATATTATGTAGCAAACTTTTAATACTTTTCTGCTAATTTTCACTTTTAACGTATGCATGCCTTACTTTTTCTATTTTTTAGCAAAAAACTAAACAAACTTTTATTTAGCAGAACAATTTTTAAAGTCAGTTTTGCGCAAATAAATAATGAAACTAAATTATATTCGGCAAATGTCCAACACATTTTTATATCGCACTGTATTTCCCGTTGAAGTTTATAAAGCTTTTGCGGATCCACTTGCTTGTAGCTAAGAGTTATTATTGATGTGCATACATACCATCGACAATTTCCATTGTTATGGCACAACTATTAAAAGCCAATTTCTGCAAGGTGATCTCCATCACGTGGTGGAACGATTTTAGAGTAAATGATTCGGTATTAGGTGCATATAAATAGCATTGAATTAATTCGAAACAAGTTTTTTTTTGTTCTCAGAGGATTTCATTCAAAATCGTCAGTTTCAAGCGACAATCTTTTTTCGATTTTAGAAGTTATATTTGAAATTAACGTAATAAGATCTTATCTCCCAAATGCAATATTAAATCTTATTTAAACATTTTATTATATGTCAAGAAGACATTTGAATATTGCCCTTAACTGCGTAAGTTTAGTTTCGATAGGCAGTTTTTGAATCCCGTCAAAATTTGGTATTGGTTCTCGCGAGTTTCGTCAGTAAACGAATAAACACAAAAAAAAAATTATTTTTCGCAAATACCGCCTAAAACCTATTTCAGTCGTTTTAATGTTAGCTACGCCTTCTTCCGCAACGCTTTCGTTGTGTCGTTTGGTCGCAAGCGGGAAATGTTAAAAAGCACTGCTAACAACATTTCAATACATTTATAGCAAAGAACTTCTAAGTGAACTTTTCCACAAAATGATCACTGTTTATAGTATTTTCAACAAATCACACATAAGAATAATCATTTGACACGAACAAATGCCGAGTCGTGATAAGTGTTTACCAAAAAATCCGATAAGTGTTAATTCATATTTATTTGAAACCTATCAGAAACTTCGACGACCCAAAAGAAAATTTATAAATACCCTCTTTTCTTTCGGTATTAAATGCAAAGTAGCTGTTCGTCGGTCACAGTTAACCTTAAATGTGTTGGGTATAATCACTTGTCATAACAAAATAAACAAATTGTAATAGTATTTTAACTTTTGAACATTCTAACCGAATTCAAATTTCACAACATAGTTTTTTTGCGCAAATACATATATGTATAGAATTAACAAAAATAAATAAAACTCAAGTTCACATAATTTTAAATAGTTCAACAACACCTCTCCTACCTGTGATTTTTTTTTGTTTTTTTTTTTTTATACATTTGATTATATTTAATTGCATACTTACGTAGCGAGCGAATAGAATAAAAGTAAAAAAAAAAACAAAGTAAATTTGTTAAGTAGTAAATTATAATTTTTTTTTATATGCAAGTAGTACTTTCACCATATATGTACATTACATGAAAGGCTTTAAATGATGAGAGAGTCTCATGTGGACGAAATAGTTATAATAAGTTTATTGAATGCGATTGTCTCCCCAGTAATGTTAAGTAGAGCATGATTGTTTGCATGTCTTGCCTTCGGCGCTACATATGTATGTACATATGTGCGTACATTCGATTAAGTATAGTTTAATTGATTTCGATTTCCCTTTTCTCTACCCTTATATATTTGTCACAACAGCACATATCTCCTTACACATACTTAAAAATTAATTTCATATTACTACATATTACTTTTGAGCAGTGAAACACAAAATATTGTTTTTATGCTATTCAATTATTCCCTTTTTTTAATTTTATTCATAAAAAGTTTTTATTCAACATAAATTATTAACACTTGCTTATCAATTTCTCACCTTTACTTTTACTAAGCAAAGCGTTTGAAAACTCAAAATGCACCGGTGTCTCTTATACATTAAAATCATTACTTATAATAAAATATTAATAAAAATAACACCATTATTAAATAGAAATATGAAGTATACCGTATGGTCCATGTTATTAAGGTCCCTTTCAGGGTGTTGAAATCACGAAATATATAAATTGTTTCCAAAACAAAAATGATAAAACACAAGTTGCGCTTTATTGCAAGAGTACGTTATATTAAACTTGTACTGAGTAATGATTCAAAGGTATTCTTTATTAAACACGTACCTTTGTATATTTATACAGCCTTTATTCAAAGTACCTTAAATTTATTACTCGTTTCCCAAAAGAATAAGTAGATCCTTAGAAACTTCTTTGTTGAGTTTGCAAAACCACTCAGTTCTAAACTTCTTCAGTAATAAACTTCTTCAGAATTGATTTCAATTATCAATCACTATCAAAAGTAGCATATATTCGATTCTCAAAAGCTTTGGGATACAAGTTTCGTAAAAATGCTGATACTGAGGACGCTATACTCTACTTTTATTCATAATTTTTTATTAATCTAAAAATTCCAGAACTGAATTCAGTATCAGATGTACTAGGTAATAAGTATTCATAATAAGACTACTAAGATGTACCCTATAAATACTCCATTTAGTCAATTTTAAATCCAAAACAAATGTAATAAGTGGATCTCAGGAATTGAATTAATTGTGCTTGGACAAGGTACATCTCGATCTTACTAGTTGGTGAAGAAGTCATAAAGTGTCGAGTAACTCATTGAAGTGTGACGAGTACAAATATGTTCGAGATCGATTTGGGATCAGACCAATAAAACACGGTCCAAACAAAGCTTAATTTTAAAACAATTAATATCTGCTTAAATTATTTATGTGAAAATATCTCAATGTTGTCACATATTCAAATTTCATACTGGCCAATATGTGTTAATAGTTTTTTTCGAAATGTATTAAACAAAATTATTGTATCTCTTTCAAAAAAAAAAAAAATTGTATATTTGTTGTGTTCCAGAGCAAATTTTCTGTATTTCACCTCTCTTTTAATCTCGGCCTCCTTCTGTCTTAGAACAACTTTGGCTCATAAACTCGTACTTAATTATGTCTGGTTTTTATTAGGTCAAATTTGACGTCAAATGTAATCATTTCAACATTTGACATCATTTGTCAAAGTGATGGTAGTGTTGTTTTTTTCAGTGTTGATCACGTCAATATCGCCGTCAAATGCGGCAGTTTTTTTTTTTACCAGTGACCTCATGTAAACGAAGCATTATATGTTCTTTTGTTTTTTTTTTTAGTAAACGTTTGAATTTCCTGAAGCAACAATTAGCAATTTGTGTTTATTTACATCCCTTAACATAAATAACATAAAATAACCACCACCCAAGGAGGCTGGAGGCAACCGCTCAAATTTTGGAAAATAATAAATGTATATTTATTTATTATATTTCAAAAGTTTTTTAATTTCAATTGTCTTCAAACACGGTCGCGTTGGATATTTTTCTGATAAAATTTATTTGACTAGACATTTTTCAAAGAAATTATTAAAATAAAATACAATAGCCGTACTCATTATGCATAACTTCTTTCATTATTTTTTTATGTTATACATTTTTCCTTTGTTCTTTTACTCCAAAAGCATTTTAATCTAAATCATTGTATGCTGTATTCTCTAAGTCTACCAAGATTGTAACAGTAGACGAAATGCAAAATTCCTACACGGCAACATAGTTATTATTTTAAATTAAACCAATATACTTTGTGAATATCCCTATTTTATTTTATTTCGTTGTGTTTGCAAACTTGCAGCTTTGTGTTTCATAAGGCGAAGAAGTGTTCGCTTTTGTTCAACAAATAGCACAATTCATCATAAAGAATGATGTAATTAATTTTCCGAATTCATAAGAGCTTTGACATACAAACACATACCCTTCGATTGCGTGTGCGCTTAGTGTATATGAATCCCATTTTTAATTTTTTCTTTAACAGAAACGAATAACAGCTAAAAATTTATACACTACTACACTATTTTTTTGATGGAAGCAAGAGACCATGTTTATCGGAAATTGTTTTACAAACCAGCCACAACTGGACAGAGAGTTTTCCATTAGAAAGAAATGTTTAACCATATCCAAAAATGTGTGATCAATTGAAAATTTTTGATTTGGTCTGATGTTTTGTGAAATAAGACCAATTCTAACCTCAAATTATCTATATAAGGGTGAAAACACCAATATTTTGGGGTTTTTTGGTCGCTTAACAATTGTCCGATTTAAATTCAAAGTGATGATTCCAAGATATCTGAAAATATTTTTTTTATATTATATATCGATTTCTTCATTTTTTTTTTTCGCGTGTTCAAAACTAGCGAGTGGTTAGTTTTCGAAATACATATTTGGTTTTGGATGCTTGCCAAAACTCCAAGAAAACATAAATTCATCTAACCATAATTAATATTGTTGGAAAGATATAATCTTCTTCCTTATATTGGTATGTAAGCTTTCTGTGTAGTATCTCAATCAGAATCTTTTGGTTATAGATAGGATTTTTTGTAACTCGTCTTTTTTTTCTTCACAAAAAAATGGTAAAAAATTTCCAAATTGAAAATTACTAAATTTAATTGGTTTGGAAAACTGCTGTGTATTGTTGTTGTAATACAAGCGGTCAAGAGCTGCGTTCGAACTTAACTCCTAACGAAGTCGATTGCAAAGGGATCTTTTAATTTTTTAAGATATAATATCCTTCTTAATTTTGTTTGCAAAGCCTTCTCGTTAATGAAAAGAAGAAAATCGTACGATTTAAAAAAATTTAAGACACAATATTTTTCACTCTTAACCGCCTGTCAAATAAAAGGCTCAAGTAATACATATATATGTACATACCTGCATAAAGAGGAAGAAATAAATTATAATTAATATATCTGGCGATGAAATGTATAAGATCAAAAAAAGCATTTGATAAAATTTCGAAAATAATTGTTTGAATTTATTTTTGATTTCGTATTTGTGCTCAGCGTGTAAGGAATTATTTCTTGTGAACTAGTGTAATAGGCTGAAGAATTAATAATATTTGACTCCCATTTGAACTCACAGAAGTTATTTAAAAGAATATGTGAAACCTCAGTAAATACATTACATACATACATACATTAAACATATATTAATTTATTTATTTTATATTTTATCAGTTTATTTTCAAAGTTAAAATGTGAATTTAAATTTTCCCCTCTTTTTATAATTAACTTTAAACATCAGTTATTTTAATTTATCAACAAATGAGTCTGTTCACACCTGACCTGCTCATATTATGCCACAATTTGAGCCATATCCTTTAATTGAATTTTACAAAAACACAAATGCCTCGAGCTATTCGAATCGTTACTTTGTTTTGTTCAACCTGCGTTTTTAGCTTTGTTTTTATTTAAGGAGACTTTAATTTACATTGCGTAAGCTTTATTTTACTTATTCTTCACTTAAATTTTATTTGAGAACCAAAATTTCTGGCTTGAATTCATTGCATAAAAATGTTTTATACATAAATATGCTGACTTGAAAATTTACCAACCATATCAGAAAAAAAGCAAAGAATAAAAAACAATTGTATTTAGTAATTTAACAAAAAAAGTGCATACGTATTGATTACATACATACATACTTATTTACATATCAACCTTAATTACATACATAGATAAAAATATACCTAATTACAATTGTAGCTAATTGTTGTTGTTTGCATTATTAAATACCTTAGTCATTTTAGTCTACATAACTACTTAAATACTTACATAAAAACGATAAAAGACTGCAGTTATTTGTAATAAGCTATCTTCAAACAGAATCGAAGTTAAATAACTTTTCGCCCAAACATGGAATATAATTGTGTTACTTTGATTAGATTTGAATTCACTTTCTTTGATTTTATCATTCCAGTCCGAAAGGACTGATCGAAACCGCGTCATTTTTTGTTCGAACAAATATCATATTAAATAGTTGATCAAATTTCTTTAAATATTAACATACAACTAAAATAAAAAATGTATAATTAAAAAAGTCTATAAAATTTTATCGAAAAAATTACGTTAAAAATGGATAGTTATGTATTTTCGATCGAAATATGTACATAAGTACTTATATAAATTACTAGAAGCTGATCACATCGAAAAACCCAAATTCTAAATTCAACGAAACGAAGCATTGGAAAACCTGTAAAATAAGCAAGATGGCAACAAAAAAAATTATTCAAACAAAAATGAAGTGAATGGAATTTTAGCGCAAAATGCTTAATACAAAAATAGCCGTTCGGAATATGGATTTAAAAAATTCAATATGAAATTATCACAAAATATAAACCACAAATAATGGTTTGTAAAAAGAAAATTTAGACTCGAAATCAAAGATAAAAAAAATTAACGGAAAAATTACTGAAAGCAAAGAAATCTGTTAAACAAGTTTGAAATGTTAAAATGCGTTTTGCTTAATTTTAAAATCGACAAAGATTAACAAAAAATTATTTAACGAATGATGGTTATTTTCGATCGAAAAAATATGAACTCCAAACATTCGAACAGAATTCAATTTAAAAATACGTCTTTCCCATTTGATTAAAAAGCCTTAAATTTGAAATAAACAATAAAACCTAATTGAAAATTGAGTTTGGAATAAAAAGTCCGATAAAACAATGATTGCAATTCTAGTTAAAACGAAATTTCAACACTTACAATTCATTTTATTTTTGTTTGATAAACAAATTGTAACAATTTAATTCCTGAAATGTGTTTTAAAGTAAGCCATCAACAAATTGGCAAGACTTCGGCAAAAATATGCAGTTTGCCATATATGGAAGCTAAAGCCTCAACTATAGCAGATATTTTTAAAACCAAAAGAATAAGAAAATTGGACAAAAAAGCTTTTTTTTTTAATTTAATATCTCGGGAGCTGTCAGACGCATTTTAATAAAAATTACAGACAACAAAACTTAACAAACGTCGTTTAAAAACCTTTATTTTTTATCAATCATATCGTTTATTGAGCTTAAATTTAATTTTCGTGAAAAAAAAAACTTCTAAATTATTTTCTTTTATTTAGGACATTTTTGGTTTTTTAACTATCTTTTATTAAAAAAAAACAGTCTGAAGACCCTAATAGCTTCTGAGAGGCGCGAAGCACCCCTTGGTTTACATCTCGAAACCTCATTTTATGATTCTTGCCTTTTGAAGTGTAAAAAAAAATTCTCAAACAGTGGTTACTAGTAGATATAAAATTTTAATCATTGGAAGATTAAGCGAAGATGAAAAATTAATCAAAAACCACCATCTTTGAAATCGCTTCAAAAGCGTTATTGTGGCTTTATGGTCTTTCCTTTTTTCTTTTTGTTCCTTGAACGCTTTAGTAGATTTTGTTCAAATCATAAATCTATAATAAAGTTCTCTCACAGACGTTTGTCAAGAAGAGGCAGCTGAGTTGTGGTATCGCAACAATATTCCACACAAAATTCAAGGAATATTGAATTTAATAAACTAAAATATTGAAATGAATGGGGTTTATTTTGACAGACCATTTCCCATGTTGCAAAAACGTGTTACATACATACATATGTATATTTAAAAAATATTAGACTTTTGCGCTTTACTTAGAAATTCCATTAGGCGGCATTTATCTTGTCGAAAGTCTTGAAGATAATTATTTTCTAAGGTTTTTTTTTTAAATTTAGCAAGCATCTTCTCAACTTTCTCACTAAATTTATCACCAGTTCCAATCGCATTTATAGTGCTCTTACTTAACGTCTTGAGTACTTTTGACGGCTGTTTATGCTGTTTTTTTTTTTGTTTTTTTTTTTGTTTTGACTGCATGACATAGATTTCGGAATGCTGTTGATCGCAATCAGCATAGCTTTATTAGTGTTATAATATAATCGATACTGTTGTCATTACGGCTACCGTAGGTTATTCCATTTCACCAAAATATCCTTGACAAACGAATGCCTGCTTTTTCCTTATAAGGCTTTCCGTTGATTTTTGAAAAAGAAAAAAATAAACACACCTAATGTGTTGCTTTGCGTTTTAACGTATTCTGAGTTGGTTTAGCACAATCACCTTATAATCTCCTTTTTTCACATCACCGCTGATTCCCAGTGTTATTTCTTTTATTCTAAGTTTGCTACTTAAGTTCAAAACCATGAATCCTTACCCAAATAAGTTTTGCGTTCAGTTTGCGCTTCACCTATCCACGTAATTATTTATTCAATTATATTCCATGCTAAACGTACGTTTGTTTGTAGTTACCGTTTTCAATACCTTACGTCTTACACGTCCACAAGCCCAAATGCTAGCGCAAGCTATTACTTATTCCAAATTTTACCCGCGAGTAGGCGCTACTTGAAATTCCACCAAACGTTTAAAATTCAGTCAAAATCTCAACCATGCAAGTGTCAGGTGACTGCATAATTCCAAAACTGTGATTACAGGTGATGATGATGGTGTTGGTTGCAATGGCGGCAATGACGGCAATGGCGACAATGACGACATACGCGACAACGGCGGTAACGGCAATAATGATGACAATATTGAGAATGAAATTGATGACGCTGATGATGATGGTGAAGATGATGATGAAGACAATAACGACGTTCCGGTCATGCAACGCCGCATAGCGTACCATCACAGGCGAAAGCATGTGGTTCGTTCAATAGCCGCCGATGCTATGCAAACCGAACAACATTTGGTTGATCACATTGATCAAAGGGATCACAACGATAGTCATGGTGTGCACGATTTGTGTGGCGGCGAGGAGGATTACGATTATGACAATGATTGTCATAGCGATTGCGATCACAAGATTTTAGATAGCAACTACAATTGCCACTACAAGCGCTGCAAGCAAGAGGCGGCGATGCGCCAACAACTCACACAGCACCAACAGCAACAGCAACAGCCAGTGCAACATGTGTACGGCCAGCACCCGTCGAAGCATTTGCAGGCGCAACACTATCATCAGCAACATGTTGCCGAGATGATGTTGCATGCGCGCAATGGCCCCTTGAATGATGCCATTGGCATCACGGCAGCTGGTGGAGTCCCGGCGCCACCACCACCGCCACCGTTGTCCACACACCGCCACATGCATCCGCAAACTGTTATAAATTTGGGTCGCTGTAGCAGCGCTTTAGATGCACTGTGCTCCGCTGAGGTAGCAGCTGCCGCTGCAGTGGCTGCGCTCTCGCCAGCCTCCTCGAACGCTTCGGCAGCATCGGCAACACTGCAGCACCAACAACAGTTGGCGTATGCGCAGCAACAACATGCTGCTGCAGCGAATTATCAGCAACAGCACCACCAACACCATCAGCAGCAGGAACAGCAGCAGCAGGCTTTAGCAGTGGCCGCCAATTTGGTGCAACATCACCACAACCACCAGCATCAGCAACAACAGCATCAACAACAACAACAACAACAACACTTTCACAGCGCACCGAGAAGCGCTGGCACGCCGACTAGCAACGACGTACAGCTGCAACTAGTTGCAGCAAATGCCAATTTGGCCAACGCCACCAACATCCCAACCGGTGGCACAATAACAACAGCGACATCAGCAGCAGCAGCAGCTGCAGCAGCGGCGGCGGCAGCGGCTGCCGCTAATCGTCGTGACCACAACATCGACTACTCAACGCTTTTCGTGCAATTGTCCGGCACGCTGCCCACCCTGTATCGCTGCGTTAGCTGCAACAAGATCGTATCGAATCGTTGGCATCACGCCAACATTCATCGGCCTCAGAGTCATGAGTGTCCTGTCTGCGGGCAAAAGTTTACGCGTCGAGACAATATGAAAGCCCATTGTAAAATAAAACACGCCGATATAAAAGATCGTTTCTTCAGTCATTATGTACATATGTGATCAATTCTCTATGTGGTCAAATAAGAAGTTAACGTTTACCAACTTACACACATACATTTAAATAATTATAAAGACACATCAAAGGCACAAATTGGTGCGGAGCATATGAACTAAGGGCTCTTACATAATTACACATTTTCTCCAGATACACACACATTTTACCAAACTCTGCAAATGAAAACTGAAACCACTTAATGTAACTTGCGCCACTATTATGGTTTGCAACTCTAAATCCACTTTATTATGACACTCTCTAAGTACCACGCAGTTCGCGCGTATCAAAAAACAAACGTCGAATTATGTATATCGAAATCGTGACGAAAGATTTTTGAATATAAATTGTTGCATACTTTCAAGCGCTGTAAAATAGTTTGGGCTAATTTTAAAAAAGCACATATAAAGGGTATTTTTTTCAGGCATGTGGTTTTTAAAAGGAAATAAAACGCATATAGTTTAAGGCTATGGCCAAGAACTTAGCTTTATGATAAAGATAAGGGTTTGACATTATGTTTTAAAAATGATTTCGGTCAAGTGACCGCCGCGGTTGGCTCGAATAAATTCCAGCTGGCAAACCAAACTGAGTATAAATCAAGTTACTGCTGTCAAAAAGACCAACTACGAAAAAATAATAATATATTCAATGAGGTATCTTTACTTTTAGAAATGAGCTCAACATTATGTATATGAACTTAATAATAAGTAACCTCAAATTCGTTATATTTTGTGTATTTAGGTGGTTAACTACTTTCGTTGATTTTCTGTTTACTATTTTCTAATAATAAACAAATATTTGCGGCATTATCCACCAATTCAGAAGTTATGAAAATCTAGTAAACATTCGTGCAAGAATGGGATTCTAATGTTAGCTTTGCTCTCTTTTTGACTCGAGAAAATACTAAATAGAAACGCACAGCCGTCAAAAATATTATACTTATATGAAAGCTAAAAGATTAAATTATAATTTTTTCCAACAGCTCTCCTATTCCCTGTAGGATTTAGTCACATCATATTCGTATTCATTGCAAGTGCATCCCAAAATTTTCGAATGAGAAGAGCGTTAAAAATTTGTTTAAACGAGGAATATATTTCAATGAATTGTGTAGACAACTGGCAAAAGTAAAAAGTGCTATTAAAACTCTTACCTGCAATCAAGTTTAGTTTAAGACGATTTTGCCTGAAGAAAATATTTTTTTTATATATATTTTTGTAGCTCAAATCATAAATTTATTTACAAATTATTTTAGAAGAATATTAAAGCATAACTTGCATTAATTCCATTTTTAAAATTTACATCGCTTCCAAGACAATTCTATACAGTACCCCCAAACGGTAGGCAGTTAATAATATAAATTTAATTTTTTCAACTTTAAATTCACATCTCAGGCGACAATGGCAAACCTTTTAATGCAAGTCAGTAGATATTTAAAAAGCTTCTCGTAATAAATATTCGCCTTTCAAAGTCGCCATACAACTATAAGAACCCAGTTTGTGACACTGAAATAGATGCGGAATAAAAATATCTAAATGGTCTTGCTACGTTTTGACATTACTATTTCTATAAAAACTACTGAAATTTGAGCATTTCAAGAGGAGTGCCTAAAATTAGGCAATAGAACCATTTCATTTTATTTCAGTGCCATTTTCGAGATCCGTGATTCGGTAAATTACATACAAATAAAGGTTTTTTTATTTAGACATGTGGTTTTTAAGAAGAAATAAAACGCATATAATTTTTAATGCTATTTCCAAGAATTTAGCTTTATTGCAAAGATAAGGGTTTGCCATTATGTTTTAAAAATGATTTCGGGCAAGTGACCGCCGCGGCTGGCTCGAATAAATTCCAGCCGAGAGGCCCAATTTTCGACCACTTTTTGCAGCATTTCGGGCCATATGTCAACAATAACGCGCCGAATATTCTCTTCTAAGGCGTCAATAGTCTCAGGCTTATCTGCGTAGACAAGCGACTTAACATAACCCCACAAAAAATAGTCCAGCGGTGTTAAGTCGCAACGTCACAGGCCCACTATGTGAGATAATGCGCTCACCAAAAGTTTTCTTCAATAAATTGATTGTTTCGTTGGATGTATGGCTTGTAGTGGCGTCTTGTTGGAACCAAAGGTCGTCCACAACAACATCCTCCAAATCAGGCACGAAAAAGTTATTCATAATGGCTCTATAGCGCTTCTCACTGACTGTAACATTATGGCCGGCTTCATTTTTGAAGAAATATGGACCAATGATTCCCTCTGCCCATAGAGCACACCAAACAGCGGCTTTTTGAGGCTTGTGGATTATCATCGCTCCAAATGCCACAATTTTGTTTATTAACATACCCATTCAACCAAGAGTGAGCTTCATCGCTGAACAAAATTTTTTCTTGTGAAATCGGTGGCCATCTCGTTTTGGGCCCATTCCCCGAACGTGCGACACGCTTGATAGTCGTTCGGCTTCAATTCATACAAATGGCAAACCAAACTGAGTATAAATCAAGCAACAGCAGTTAAAAAGAGCAACTCCGAAAAAAGTATTGTCTCATTGAAGACCATAGTTCTAAAAAAAACACCCTTTATATTTTTAGAGATTCTTCCATTTCTTAACATTTATAAATTTTGCTCCATTCGACAATGCCGCCGATGTTTTAGTGGCAATACAGTTCACTGTCTTCATTACTTAAGCTTTGAACGGCAGAAAATTGTGCAGTTGCGTGCGATAATATTGGCATTAAGCTGCATTCACACTACATCAACACACATAAATACATACATGCATACATGCGTACATATGGTACATGTAACTAGTACATTGTAATGTTATATTAAACCAAAAAAAGAAAAGATCTGTTCGAATTTTTCTCTTAGCTTAACGAAATGTATGTATGTATCTAAATTACTTAGTTTACAAACTTCGAGAAAAACAAAAAACAAAAAACAAAGACATTAGCCATCCAAAAACCAAAATCATATAACTACGAAACAACATAAAATAGTAATTTTTCGAGTAATTTTTAAAAACAAAGTCAGTATAAATATTTAGTATTAAAAAGAACATTTAAACGATCATGCGATTTTAACAAAACAAAGTACGAGTATTAACCCACCCGGGCAAATTGTGGATTCTGTAGTATAGACTGTAGTATTGCATATTTACCATTAGTATTTTTTTTTTTTATTCACTTCACTGTATTGAGAAAAGAAGAGTAGTTAAGATAATAAAACAAACAAAAAAGTATAAAACTTATACATATTTAGTCGAATTTATTTATTTATTTTCTATTTTATGTATGTAGTCACCAATGACCAAAGATAAATGAAGAATACGATTGTATTTACAATCTAATATAGTATTTTTACCATTGCGAAACCTTGATTTATGAACATATGTATATTTGAAACAAGCGAAAAAAGTATTATGCTAGGAATTCCAAATATAAAACACAATAAGTTAACACTTCAAGTAGTGAGTCAATATTAACAATTTTAAGTCCTGCCATAATTACTGTTGTTGTTGTTTTTTTTTTTTTTTTGTATTAGGTGAGTTAGACACAATTTGACCATTTAGTTCAAATAATGAGTAGTAAATATAAATGAAACGCAGTTTTTAGGAGAATATATGATATAACAATATGTATTATTAATACAAAAAATTGAGTTGTTGTAAAAATAATTTGTTTTTTTTCCGGGCATTGTTTTAATTAATAAAACAAAAGGCGCATATTCTTATGTCAGCTTTTCTGCAAACACATACATATATGTATAACAATATTTCTTGATGTGAAAAGAAGCAATAACTGTACCACTTTCAATTTACTAAAGTTATGCCAGATTTTCATTTAACCATTTGCAATCGCAAATTGTGTTATTACCCTCGTATGATATTTGCTTTCGTATAAAATTGTATATGTTGAAACAGACATTAAAACCATTTGAGTACATTCAATAGTTAACAAAGTGAAACATCAAAGATCCACGCGATTTTTATTACAGATATACTAGTATTACCCGCCTTTGGATTGCTCAAGATTTATTCCTATGGATACGTTGCCTCTCGTTTATAAATATTTTTTTTCAAATTTTTCTCCAGAATATCCGTATATAAAACACCCAATATCAGTGATTTCTGATAAGGTGAAGCTGTAGACAGGATGTGATCCTATTACTTTACCCATCGAACAGTGTATTCTAAGCGATGTTAGCCGCTTTTAAAGAATCCTCGAATAAGCTCAGTTCTATTAAAAATTTAAATCCACTCCGGAATTCTTCGTAACTTAGCACTGCGTTCAAAAACTTTCTAAAAATATCTGACTTTCGCTTAGCGTCTGAATATTTAAGATTTCGGGGGCCATTTTGACATTGCGGGAATCTCTATGGCTAATGTCCCGACCACCTTGAAAAGATTACTTCAGTACTGCCACTTGATAGGCTACAAGTCGGATCAGAGATCCTTGTAGTCCCAGGTGAATCATAGATGATGGGGGCGGGGGCTTCTTAGAGACGCAAGACCACAACTCTCGATAGTTGTGCTTTATAATGTTTTCCGCATGGTATTGTCTTCCACTAAGAATCCAGACGGTGAGAATTAGAATAACTTCAAGCCAGCTCTGTGGCAGTTTGGAATATAATGAGCTCGCGGTAATAGATCGATCAGTACCTGCGTAACTAACTTAGTATCCAGTCAAAAGCAAGTGATTTCCCATTTTAATATTTTATTTTCATTTGTGCGAATCATATTTATTGAATAGGGAACCGAAGTGGTACTATTAGAAAGCTTCCAGGTTACAAAAATTAGAAAGTGGCATACATAGCAGCTGTTGTGCGATCACCCATAAAAACTTAGTCAAAACTGACACTTTTGAATTTTACATTTACAAAAACTAAGTTGATTTTGAAGCCATGGCATGTAGATATGTCGTAATGCTAAATAATAATAATAATTTGGCGCATACACATACACTATATTCATACCAGTACATATGTCACTCAGCGAGCAAATGGAGAAACCAAAAGTTTTGTGCCAACTCCAAACGTCAAGAATTTTTAAAGTGTTTTGATAATAATTATGAGTAAGACAAATTTTTTGAAACTTATGTATATTATAAAATGTCTTTCCATAATAATTATTAACGATATATGTTTGTAGTTTAATGTTTTTAAGTTTTCAAAGGCTTTCTTTTTAGACTTACGTACATATATTATATTCTTAATTATTATGAGTGAGCAAAATATTTGTAAAGATTATTTCAGATTAGTTGGGTACGTTTTCGGTGCTCTTTTGGCTCGATTTTCGACACTTATCGGGGACTTTTCCGTAGCTTTTCCAGTGCATTTTCGGTATTTTTCGATACCTTTTGGGTACCAATTCAATTTATTTTCGGTACTTTTTTTATTACATTTTTGTTACTTTTCCCGTAAGTTTTTGGTACATTTTTAAGTTCGTGTTCAAGTTCTTTACTTCTCCAGTACATTTTCGATACATCTTTGGTCCTTTTTCTGTTCATGACCAATACGGGACTGAACTTTGTGACAAAGAGCTGAGATTGTATTAGTCCCGAAATATTGCCGAACTTATCGCACGCGTTGGAATTTCCAAATAGATTCGAATGGTGCTGAACAAGTCCCACGTATAAAGGCTTCACATTTTTTTTCTTTCCCATTATTTTTATAAACAGTTTGAAACTAAAAGTTTTTGAATACTTCAACGTGGTTATCCCGCTGATAAATATTAAGGAAAGACTTTAACAATGTATGTATGTAAGTCTACAAATAATATAATAATTATTGTTTGACTTTTATTATTTTCTCCTTATAATAGTTATGTCTCTGGTTATAACAGAAGGTTTCACATCGACTTTTGTGTAAGCAAATGGGAGAATGCAAAGATTGTAGTTCCTTTTTGTCAAACATATGTATATGTATGTATAAAAAAACAACTCGAAAGCATTGAAAAGAAAACTTATAAGAATTAAATGTAGTAGAAGTGTGGTTTCAATATCTAAAAAAAAATATTTATAAATGGTTCTTCAGCTAGGTATACAATAATGTTTGTATGTATTTAGTAGTTATACCAAACGAAATGTGAAATAAAAATAAAATTTTCTTTAATATTACCAAAAAAAAATCTACTTGAAACTAGCTTTGATTTATTGAAAATGGATTTGTATTAGCTGTTCGCTTCCGAAAAAGGTTTCAAAGGAATTTAACAAAATTATATACAACAATTTTAACATATAAGAATTGCTTTAAAGTTTGATTCGCTTTCAACACTAAGCGTCCCACGCATTCTTGTTAAACAATTATTCTCTTACACTACCAAGTCTTTTCGCATTCTACTGAAGTGCTTAATACCGAACTCTGTATTTAGAATTGGTATCTCTTTAAGCATTGCACAAATTTTTAGAATGTCTTCGTGGACCACGTAACTCTTTTTTTAAGTTTCATTCATTAGCACAACTGATTGCGATCTCAACAGTTTCTTAAGAAAACTTCAAACGGTAAGTCTTAAAAACTTTCTGCAGCTTTGTACGATTCTACTTTCGTTTATAGCGCTTTGTCACAAAACTAATGATTATACATACTATTTTAAAGAAAAAGAGTGAGATAAATAATTAGTTTTATTAAATAAGTATACCTACATAAAAAAATACAAATTAAATAATATTGCATACTTTTAAGCGCTCCCAAATAACTTAAAAAGTTAACAACTCTAGGGGTTATTTAAATGACAAAAATTTTATGTATAAATATTCTATCATTGTCTTTTGTTTTATATTTTAATTAACGCCTTATTTCTATTTCTTCTGATATCTTGTACCCACTGAAGTAACAAAAAGTGTGAAAAAAATCTCTATTCAAAAACTGAATTGCAAAATTTCAAAAAACAAAAAGAAAGAAAAACAGGAATTGGCCGATAAATTTGAAAATTTTTTAGCTAACGATGAAAACACTAAAACAAAAATAACACAAACTGTCTACTATCTACCCACAAGTCTAACCTTTAGCCCGAGAAAAGGGAGTTTTCTTATAAATACATACATTTGTACTACACCCTTTAGATTTTTCTCTCATACATACATACATACATACACACAGATATATTTTATAAAATTTTATTGCAGGAAGGAGGGGTGTTGAAAATTAACTAACTCAATAATATCAAGCGTAAATTATAAACTTATAAATGTACATACATACATACATACATAGATGGAAACAATTTTCAACTTTGCTATGCCTCATTGATCGGGTTAGAAAAATTTTACAAAACGAGAAAAAAGTCTTAAATTTCGGTAAAAACTATTATGTATATAATAAAAAAAAAAAAAAAATTTAAATAAAGTGTAAAACCCTTCCTTTTTTCCTCATAATTACTTGTGGCATACCTTTAGGCGCTGAACGGCAAATAGATATCAGTACAAAAGCGATTAATAGCATCGCTTCAATGTCAGTCCTTTATTATGCTACACATGATGGTGAAAAATTTGAATATCCGACTCCCATTTGATATACTACAAAATTTTGTTTAAATTGCTGTTAAAAATCATTTCTTACACATAATCAGTTTAAGGGCAATTCTATAAGAAATACTTGATGCTCATGTGTATTGTATTTAATCCCGTACACACGCATAAACTCTACCGAATACCGATCGCTTTACATACAAGTGTATTAGGAATACATTATATTTATAACCAAAAAAATCTAAAAAGAAACCGCATCAACTATGGACTAACTATATAATTCTTAGTTTAAGTATAAAGTGTCCCGAAATTCACAAACGAAATACCGGATGTTCCAATGTGTTTTAGGAAATAGGATATGTTACTAGTTTTCTGCCATTCCAATCTTTCGTGCTAATTATAAAATATTTTGACTAATTTACAATTTTCCTGTGGTGTTTCTTATTTTTGCGCCCTTTTTATTTTGTTTAAAAAGTATGTTTATAATTAAAAAAAAAATATCAAACATATTAAGGGTTGTAAGACGTCCAATCATCAGCTGCTACGATATACGTGTGTATTTCGCTTTTGCCAAACTGGTTTTCGAATTTTTTGTGAATTTTGGGAAACTGATTGGAAAGAAAAAACCAAAACCATTGTAATTAATTAAAAACTGAAATTAACTCTAATCTAAAAATCAGATGAAAAATGTAGATAAAAATTCTGAAAAGTAGCTAACTCTAAGCCTAAATATAACAAAGCAGGTAGAACATAAAATATTACAATTAATTAATACAAATACGTATGTTTGAATATAATACCTTAGGCCTGGTTTTCATGGAGTCATTTTTATGACAAATGTTGACATTATTATGCATTAGTTGTGAAATTAATCTAAACAATTTTATATGTAAATTTTGTTCGTGTTTCAAATTAAAAAAGGGTAACATACAAATATAGTATTTCCCATTATTATTTCTTTTAACACGAAGTTTTTTCTTAACTTCAGAATTATAACTACTTTTTTAAAAAATTCCGTATGATTTTTCAATTGAGAAGCGTTTGAAAAACAATGTTGGTTATTTGTGAAATATCTTAGTATTTAATTTAGTTTCGAGTTGAACTCGAATCAAAATGTGTAATAGGGCGACAATTAAAACCAGACTTAACAAATGTAAATACCGTTCGGTTCGGTTTTTATACTGATACTAAAGCTAACGGTAACTCATAGCTTTTATATAACCACAAGAAAAAGCATCATAGCGACTTCAAACAGAACTGTAATTGAGGCGATAAGTAAATTTGCCAAGTGTTTTTTTTTTTTTTTTGTAATAAATAAAATATTTTAATTGACACAATTAGGCACTGTGTGAAACTGCTATAATAAAGTCTCGCACACATACAAACATACACCTGCACACAAACACATAATGTATATAAACATACACATATCTCATGTATCCACATACATACATAATTACAATAACATTTGTACTAAGTAAGCAAAATATGAAAAAAAACTATATACATACATACTTATTAACTATGGTTTCGGTCATAAATACTAGTACGAGTATATATGTACATTTTATTTATAAATGAAATTTTAACAAATGAAAAATATGACATGCAACCAAATATTAAATTATAACTCACTCACTAATTATTAATAAAAAAAAAATACAATATTTTGGTAACATAATTTTAACAGTGTGGGCGATATAATTGGCACAAACATGGTTAGCTAAAAGAATGTATATTGCTGTCACTTAAATAAAGAAAAAAAAGTAATACTAATTATGAAAATTTAAGCACCTCACCTCGCAAACATAACATGCGCACGCGTTAATTTCGTATCGTTTCACTTTTCTTTTCTATTCTTTTACTTCAATTCTACTTTTATTTTCATACTAATTTTCTTTATACGAATTTAATTAGATATTTATAACATACATATGTAAATTTATACCCATTCCGTCTTCCATTAACTCCAACACAAGCACAATATTCAATTCGAATTCGGTTAATTGGATTTAAAAGTTAACTTGACGGACATATTGAGGATTTTCACAAGATGAGTTAAACGTCGTAAAAGTTTTGCAGTCGTAAATATGTGTCCATTAAAATAACAGAAAAATTTATTTGAAGTAATAAGCGAAATATTGAGATATTTAATTATATTCAAAGAAGAATCTTATTTTTCTCTCTAATTCAAGAACAATGTGCACAAGTTTTAAAACGCCGTGATGATTTTATGACATTTCATCACGTTGCAATATTATGTAAATTCTCCAATTAATAAGTTCAACATATTTATTTAATACTGAATGAAAAAAATTGTAGATATTTCAATCGAAACTTTGGAAGTCAAAAAAACTTAATATCGGGAGTTTTTTTTTAAACCGTCCAGCTGCAAATCAACGCAAGTCTGCTCAGGGGCGGATTCATAACGTTTTTTGAGAGGGGCCGAATAAAAATTGCTATAGACGGTTTTCGTGAGACAAATCAAGTTTGTTGTGGCAGCTACCTTTTCTTGTAATCATATGAAAATTTTCGTATTTTTTTAATTTCGTTCAACTGTAATTGATTTGCGTGTGCAGTATCTCGATAAAAATGTATGTATATTTGAGAAAATTCGCATATAAGCAATAAAAAATTTAACAAAATTAATAAGAATTTTTGACTCATCTACAGCTTTCACTTTCATGTATTCAAAAGATTTCCTAAAATTTTTGCTAAAAATTTAAAATATTTTTGAAAAGTTCTAGAATGTGTTTTAAATTTGTACTTTTTTGAAAGTTTGTTGATATTTTTTTATAATTTGAAGCTTGTGTCATTGTTGCTTTATTTAGAGAATGCATTGTACTTTAATTGTAATATAATGAAGATTTAACAAAAAATATATAAATTGTCATTTTTGGTGCGGTAATAATAATGAGATTAAGTACGTGTCTTACAAAAAGACGCATTAGAATACATAAGTTAATTTACAAAATTAGTATTTCACAATCTTCCGTACTCTTCGAGATGAGTATTGCGATTATAAGAGGGGACACGCATTGATGCTATAGCACCGTTCCATAGTTTACACTAGGGCGTTTGACTCGGTTTTTTCAAACCGGTTTTCTCCGGGTTTTTTTTTATAAATTATTGTACGGTTTTTTTGAAATCTGCATTTTTCGAATATCGAATAAATCGGTTTTTTTAATCTCCAAAACCGGTTTTTTTAAAGTGGTGAAGACATAGCCTTTGATATATTATTTTTATTAAAATTGCAACCACTTGATAAGCACTTTATCAATTAGATAAGATTTATTCGAAATTCAAATTATTTGTAGAAAGAACGCAGCAAATATATTTTAGAAGATTTTATTTATTTAAACAAATGTCATAAAAGGACGGGAAAACCTTGAAAAATTGTACAACGCCTGTTTGACAACAAGTTCTTCTAGCTTGGCTCAATTTGCTCAATGAGAAATTAAGCAATTTGTTATAATCTCAAGTTTTCAAATTTGAGACTATGAATGAGTTGCAGATTATTGCTTCTCTTCGCTTTTACGTTTTTCATTTTTTATGTTTTATCTCAATTATCGCCTGGTCATAATTGAGAGACTTTATTATGCGACTAGAGACTTTATTTTGAGACCAATTATTACCAACTGGTCTAAAATTGTGATAACACTTAATTTTCCAAAGATTTCATTCATAGAAATAATAGCATTGAAACAAGAACCGATTTACTCGATTTTTTCTTGATTTAAAAATGAAGAACCGGTTTTTTTTTCAAAAAAATCGAATAATCGAACACCCTAGTTTACACACAATAAAGTGGTATTGAAGGAAGGAGAATTCATCATTAGACAGCTGTATACGCCAGAAGAAATTTAAGAAACTCATTGTGTTAGTATACTTGTAGAAATATATATTTCATATTCTCGTTTCACAATATGAAGTAATTCCACAAGAACTTGCTATTGTATTAAAAATAGTCGACAATTTGTCCAATTTTGATTTTGTAGGTTAACATCAAAATGCTGAAATTACAACAAATATATTTTGACATCAAAAATTTGTCGCAAGGAAAACCAAAATAGGTATATACTATTTAATAAAAACGAATAGTATTTTAACAATCACATACAAATGTACTTATGTACTCGTATGTAGTATACATATACTAGGCCTGCCGCTAGTTGTCACATGTGTGATATACAATCGAATTCAAAAGTTTCTGATTGCGATTTTATTCATATTATCACTATATGATTTTGATTATTACATAAAATATTTTAATTTCCATTAACAACATGCTTCGCCAAGAGCGCTGACTAGTTTATGGTGGACAGTAGTGAAGTAGACCTAATTTGACTTGCCTAATAGTTGGTTGTCATGGAATATGGTTTAATAAAAACTAGACTTAACTCTCAACACGGCTGCTATGCAGCATATCTCAGTTGACAATTAAAAGATTGCTTCTAAATAAAACCTTTTAGGCAGGGCCTTTTTTTAAACTATACTGTTAGAAAGCTGTAGTGAGTAAATCTTTGAATAGCGCTCAGTGTTGCAATACGTATCCGTTGTCCATTTAATTGTTTCCATTAAAACAAAAAATTTGTAAATTATCGCACACGGAAGTTTTATATTATAAAGGGTTTTCAAATAGGGACGCTACAAAAGTTTTTTAAAATAAAACAAAAACGGTTTTGGATAAAAATGAAATTCTTTATTCCTGCGAAAGTATATTCGATGCCATTATGTATGGAATTCGATTTCTTTTGCATGGCCACCAGACACTGAACCCAATTTTCGACAGTTTTCAAGCATAAATCGTCCGATACTGCTGTAATTTCACGTTCGATATGCGTACGAAGTTCATCAATCGTCGCTGGCTTGTTGGCATAGACCATAGACTTGACGTAGCCCCACCGCAAATAGTCTAACGGCGTTAAGTCGCACGACCGTGGCGACCAATTGACTGGGCCATTTCGTGAGATAACACGTTCACCAAACTTGGTTTTCCGTAAATCAATTGTGGCATTCGCTGTTTGGCTTTTGGCGACGTCCTGTTGAAACCACATATTGTCCAAATCCATATCATCCAATTCGGGCAAAAAATACTCGCTTATCATTCAGCGGTAGCGATTCCCATTCACAGTAACGTGCCGGTCTTGATCATCACGGAAGAAGTACGGCGCAATGACGCCGCCGGCCAAATAAACCGCACCAAACCGTAATTTTTTCGGGATGCAATGGTAACTCATAAAGTTGAGGCCACTGACTCCGAATTTCGGTAGTAAATTTTAACAATTTCGACTCGTTGTTGGATCGTATATCTTTCCATGATGAAATGACAATCCTTACTGAAGAGAAATGTCAGGAGAGCGGGAAAAACATGACGTCGTTTGCTGTTCCTATCGGTCTACTTTTGTGTGGCGTCCCTATTGAAAAACCCTTTATATCGTCCGATGCTTGGATTTTTATATTCCTACTTAAACTTGACAATTGATTGTTTCAAAATATCATACATAAGTGAAGAGCTTATTAAAGACAATGGACAACTCTTAAAGAGATATGTAAAAATATACCTTCTTCATGTTGAGGCATGGATAATCGAAATTCATATGTACATATGTATGTAAATATAAACGAAATGCATTTATTATTTCTGGTAAAAGTTTTAACTAACTAACTCTTTTTAAGTTCACTCAAATAAAATATCTTCTGTTTTCAATTATGTATTTTTTTTATTTTTTATTTTTTTTCGAAACAAAACTGTTGCAAAGAACTAACATCTTTTTAAGTTCACTCAAATAAAATATCTTCTTTTTTTAATTATGTTTTGTTTTTATTTCTTTTTTTTTCGAAACAAAACTGTTGCAAAGAACTAACCACTTTATCATGTATGTATCTCGAAGTCGGGTCACATTTTCGTTAAACTCAATTGCAAACTCGTGAAGCTATTTTAAGTATAGTTTTGAAAATTTTAAATAAAATATTTGTGCATATCAAAATATGCCGCATTTGATGCGTAAAGAAAGGATGTACATATGTATGTTAAATCTTTCAAATTTAGTTTTCCAATTGTTTTTTTTTTTTAATATCTTATTTATCACCAACAAAACACATACATACATACATATGTACAAAATATTGCGTTTACAAAATCCGAAACACAAGCAATCTCAGTTCGAATAGTTCACTTAGTTTCAAGTAAATGTATGTATGTATGCATTAATGTTCGAATGTATGTATATATGTATGTACATATTATGCTTGATATTAAACCAACTTCTGATTACGTCCGAATCTTTATACAAAATTATTTATATTTAATGAATATAATTTTCTAAAACATTTGTATATATATTTGTGTATTCAAGCCGAAATTTTCATCGCTCCTGCGCTCCCTCACTGTATCCACTTATTCCCCACATTTCTCGCTCCAACTTTCTCTCTCTCTCTCTCTCTCTTTCCATCTATCTCTCTATCTATCTACTCCCGTCTATCTTTTATGCACTCTATACAATATTTTCTGTTAAATTTTAGATTAAAAAATCGTTAAATTTTTGTTTCTGTGAATCACCAACCAATTCGTATTTTTTTTTGTTTATCTTCCTCTTCTTTTTCTCAACGCGTGCGTTCATATTGCGAGATTATTAACCCTATTTGTTGTTTTACATACATATATCAATATTATCATTTGCAAAAATGTTTCGCAAACCCCCTTTTCGAGCCCAAAAATTTGTATTTTCAATTCATTTGAGTATAATATAAAACAAATTGATTGCAAAAAAATTCAAAATTGATATTGACAAAACTTTGAAAAAAAACCCTCAAATTCCGTCCAACGCTGTTGCCCACTACTGTAAATTCCACATTCCAACTGGTTACAGGTTCCAAAGCCTGGCACATGCGTCTCACGTTCGAACGTCTGTCCGGCGGCTGTAATTTGCACCGCTGCAAGCTGTGCGGCAAGGTCGTCACCCACATACGCAACCACTATCACGTCCACTTTCCCGGCCGCTTCGAGTGCCCGCTCTGTCGCGCCACCTACACGCGCAGCGACAATCTGCGAACGCACTGCAAATTCAAGCATCCGATGTACAATCCGGATACGCGCAAATTCGAGAATCTGATGTCGGCAGCTGCGGCAAGTGCAGCTGTGGCGGCGCAATCGCCAACTGCCACGCAAATTGCAGCCGCCTCGCAAGCGGCTATGGCGGCGGCCGCGGCAGCAGCGGCCTTCAATGCGGCTCAACAGCAGCAGCAACAACAACAGGCGCAAACGCAACAACAGCAACGCGAACGTGAGCGTGAGCACCAGCAGCAACAGGCGCAGACGCAACAACAACAGCTGCAACAACACGCGCATAATTTAACACAACAACTGCAACAGCATGCGCACAATTTGACACAACAACAAATGCTAAGCGTACAACAGCAGCAGCAGCAATATCAAGTGCTGCCACATCAGCAACACAATGCGACAAGTGAATGATACAGCCAGTATTTGGGCTGGAATTATGGCAACATGTTGAACAGCTCATCACCGTCGGCGACGCCAACAACCACAGCAACAGCCGCCGCATCTGCAGCCGCAGGCACAGCAAATCCCTTTCTATGGAACATCGATGAACAAACGCCGCCGCCGCCGCTGCAACTGCCGCCAGCACTACCCACTAATACTCAGCCGCAACAGCATTTGCCAAATTATTCGCATGCGCCGCCGGTGGCACAGCTATCTTTCAATTTTTATGCGCGCACCGGCCAGCCGACACAAATGCGCGAGCGCCACTTTGAATTCCATCGGCGTAGCGAGCAATTCGTCTACTCGCAACAGCAGCAACAGCAATTTGAGCGCCACCTGCAGCGTTCGCTGACAACGAGGAAGGAACGCAACAACGGCGGCAGCAGACGCAGGAGTAACGATAGGCGCAATGCGTATGAGCGTGTCGAGGACAACAACAACACAGAATCCATTTTGCTAAGCAACGACAGCGACGACGACGACGACAACGGCGACGCCAGCGTCATAACTGGAGTCAATGAAACGATGAACGTCAAAATGACGGATTATAGCAGCGCTGTGGCAAAATTCCTAAACTTTGATGAGATGAATAGCGTTGAAGCGTCATGCTTAAAGTCCAGCAGCAAGCAGAATGACGCCAAGACAGACGTTTGCACTGCGCCAGTTGAAGTTGAACTTCAAGATAGGAATGAAGATGGGAAAGAGGCGAAGGCGGAGGAGAAAGCTGCCGCCGCAACAAGCTGCGTAGGTGACGATGCCAAATGCAATAGAAATAAGTGCAATAATGAGGCTGCAATGCCCATCAATACAACCATGTCTATAACGCAGCCCTGCATTGGGAATAACACCGAAACGATTAAAAATGTTGCTAGCTGCGACAATGTTGCGCAACATGTTGCATAAGCGACGTTAAAGTAAGCAGTTATAAGGAAAACAGGAACAACACACAATTTTACAATACAAATACACACAGAAATGCATCACAGTATGAACAAAAAAATACGCATACAAACACATATACACAAACATATAAATGTATGTACATATGTATATCCTTATACATACATTTTAAAAGAAAAAAATTATTTTTTGTTGTGGTTACTCTCTCGATAACACGAAGATTGGCAAGCCAAAGAGTTATCGTCAATAAGAAGAGGTAGAGATGTATGAATGTATGTATGTATATACATACATATGTATATACGTAGCTAAGCAGCCAGAGGAGATGTTTGTCCATTAAATTAGCTATGAGAGTAATAAATTATAAAAAAAAAATTAAAACAGAATTCATACCCGTACATACACACACACACACATGTGTATACATATGTATCGATGTACACATACAACAGCGCGAATGTGAAAGTATTCGCATTAAGGTGTACCTTGAAAAATAATCAGTGTCCACAATAATCATTAATTCTGGTATATTTTATGATTTTTCCAAAAATATTTTTTGCCTGAAAATTTGGTTATTCATGAATGTTGAAAATAACATAATAACTCTATTCTATTCTATTATTTTAAAATACTTACAAATTAATACTCATATTTACAAGAGTATATTTTAAATTATATAAAAACAATTGATATTTTTTTAAATTTCTCAAAATTTTATTCGCAATTTTTCAAAATTCTCTATGTTTGCAATATAAAAATTTAGATACGATCGTTTTGCTATCAGTTCAGTGTTGCGCAGTGTTGAAAATATCGTAAAAGTATCGTTTTTAATTGCAAAAAAAATAATTTTTCGAAATTGAATGCTTTTTTCACGTTATTTGTATTTGAAGTAAAAACAACATTGATTTAATAAAAAAAATTATAATTCCAAATTTTTGAAGAAAATGCCTTGGAGACTCTTTTGGGCAGTCGTCAAAACCGAGATTTTAACGTAGTCATCAAGAAAAATTCAATGAAAATTTGTATTAAAAACTTATTAGAAATTGTAAACAACAAAAAAAATTTTAATTTAAAAAAACAATCTCAAATTAAATTTTTTCATTGTAAAGCAGTTGGCAAATTAAGAAATTATTTTACTTTCAATATACTCTGAATTTTTTCAAATGTTAATACATAGATTTTATTTAAATTTATTTTTTTTTAAGCAATACGCAAATTAGCAAAAAAAATATTGGTGTAGCTGGTTTTAATACAGTATGTATGCAGTTTTGGAGTTTATTTAAAAAAATTACAATTTCCTTACTTTATTCTATACAACTCGGAAATAACCAAATTTGTATCCAAAATATTTTATGTGAACTTTAACTAAACCCAATATTACGATACACACAGTATTTTTTTATTTAAGCATAGGACACCTTAATGTACACATATTGTTTCATTGCAGTGGCGTCACATTTAAAAAAGGTTTCAAATTGAAGGCAATTATTGTTGTAAGTGTTTAGAGAATAGATAAGTATTTTCCATAAAACAAATACAAAAATAGTTAAATTCATTGAAAGAAAAAAATAAAACAAAGCAAATATTTGGGTATAAATTTACAAAGAAAGAAAAGAAACTAATTAAAAACATATTTATTGAAACATCTTGATGTTAATTATATGTAAACATTAGCAAAAAAGCAACAGCAACAAAACAAATGGCAAACAATAGGTTTTCCAAAAGAGTAGAAAACTATTGTAAATTGAAAAAAAAAAATCAAAAATATAAAGCAAATATAAAAGGAACAAAACAGCAGTATAGAACAAAGAAAACAATGTATTAGTTGCCAAATAAATTTGATAACGAAAAAATAATAATAGATGTACATATGTATGTATCAATAAAAAAATGTAATTTAAATTTTCAGAGTTACCAAACAAAAACAAAACCACAAACCATACTCGTACATAAAAATGCATTTTAACTCTTTGCACTTTTGACGTTTTTCAGTGGTAAATTAAGAAATTTTAAATAATACAAAATCATTAAAAAGTTGAAATGAATGCACAAGCAATGTAGGGGTGTTCAATTATGCTCTCATACATACAAACATACATATGTAAGTATGTATGTTGTAGAAGGACGCTGTTTTGTGAGTGTGTGACATTTTTTGTAGAAGGTCCATTTAGACGCAATTTCAAAGCCAATATTTTTTAATTTTTGCAGCAAGTTGGTTTTTTAACTAAATAAAAGTATACTTGCTCTAAATCAAGATTCCAAATTTTTTAAACCAAATTTTATAATTTTTTTTCTGAAGTTGTTTTTCAAGTAAACATTTTTATGTCCAAAATTACATGTATATTTTTGCAAAAACCAATTTAAGATGCTTTTCTAGTTAAAAATTCAAAAACTTTATTTTTCTAAGTTGTTGTTAAATACAAACAACTATTCTACATCTTTCAAGGAGACTTTCATCAATTAAAATTGCAGCATAAAATATAATATTTAACATTTTTGATTTTAACGACGCAATAGTTTTGAAATATTGATCTTTGTTGGAACGATTTTCCGTCATCCATTGTCAAGTTTGATTTAGTGAGCTACCGGTTTCGGCGATGTGTCATCTTCAGTGTCAATTTTCGTCCTCACCTACGTATGTCATCACCTGATTGTATGGGTGTCTTTCGCATTAAAATGTTTTGACAATTTATTTTCATTTAATTTAATTAAAAATTTTTTTCAATGGAAATTTAGTTCAATCTGTAATAAAAACCACTTAAACCCAAATTTGTTTTTGTTTATGAATTTTATTTAATCGTTGTTAGAGCTTTATAAAGTTTAAAATTTGGAGTTTAGAACTTTTTTGTTGTATAATGAACTTTATTTTAAATGAAAAATGTTAAAATAAATAGTCAAAATTAATAAATTTATGGTTGTCATATACTTTCGGTAAGCAGTAAATAATAAATTTTTAAGATATTCTTTTGATTTTCGGTATTTTTGAAGCTTAGAACTTGGCCTAGTACAAATTGACAACCAGAAACCACTCATAAACTCATACTCGTACATACATACATACATACATATGTATAATATGTAAAAATTTCACTTTAAAAAAATTGAGTTTTTGAAAAATCCAAACACTCTACTAACTGAAAAACACAGCAATTCAACTTTTTATTGGTGTAAATGTGCATGTAAAACATAGAAATTTATAGCAAAATATTTAAATTGAATTTATACATACATAAGATAATTTAAAAAAAAAAATAGTAACTTAAAAGGCATTACCCCACTACATTACATATGTAAACAAATAAGTATGTGAGTAGTTGCAGTTATGCAGAGCAGAAAATTGTTAAAAAAAAAACACACAGATTATTAAAAAAGACGTATGCGTAAATATTCATATACAACAATTATAAACCACTACAAGACGTCAATGAATTTTATCTATTCGTTTACAAATGAAAGAAAACAAATTTACAAAAAAAAACAACAAAAAACATATACATATGTATGTACATATATAAATATATAAACAACTGTGTCCATTTCAACGTCCCTAGTAATGCAAAAGTCTTGAAAAGACATAAAAAAAATTTAAATTCGTCTACAAGCATAGAGCAACAAAAAAAAACACACACAGTAATAAATTGATTGTGTAGAAATTAACAAAACAAAAGCAAAAAAAAATGTGAAACATTTATAGAAACTAACGTGCAATGTAAGCGGTCGTGCGGCATCAACAGGCTGATCAGTTGAGATTTATTTATTTTAACTGTTATACTCGCAGAGTATAAGTTTATTAATATTTTTATTATTTTTTATTTTCATTTATTTTTTTTATGTGTAAGAACTTTCGTAAGCATATTTTTAATATGTACATTTAATATAAGTGGCATGTCAACAATATACGAGTGTACTACAAAAAAAAAAATATATAAGTTTAGCTCTAATGATATTTAAGCATTTTTGATTAACTGCAATTATTATATACAAAATATATAAACAAATTTTTTCACATTGCCGTTTGAAAACTTTACTACTACTACACTTGTGTTCACTCAAATAATTTAATAATATAAAATTCAATGCGCTATCAGTTAATTCTCATAATGAGGGTATTCATACAAAGAGAAGACAAAAAATGCATTAACTTTTGTTTTGCAATTAGCTGACTCAGTGTTTAAATCGAAAGCAAATAACTACATACATATGTATATTCTTTTGAAAGTCTTCTTTTCTAAATAAAACAAACTACTTAGTTGTTGCGGACACACATATAAAACTAACAAAGTGAAAACATTTGATTATCTTTTCACCGCTTTTGAGTATGCACTTTTTGTACGCTCGTCAGCTGTTATTTATTTTATTTTATTTCAAAAAGAAATATCATTTATAGAAGAATAAATTTTCACACTGAATTTACTGCCAATTACTAAATAAAGCTAATTATAATTTAAAATTTAAATATTTAGTCCAAAGTCCTCTAAATGTAGTTCTTTTAGGTTTTAATGTGAAACAGCTAAACAAAAATAAATAGTTACATCATGTGTAAGTATGTTTTAGTTGAATACTTACATACATACGCTAAAGCGTAATTGTTAAGGATTTTATAAGTAAGTTTTTAAGTGAACGTAATAACAACAAATTAATTAGCTACTAGCAGATACAGCATATATATATATATATATATATATGTATTTATATTGAATTTTATTTTACTAAAACCAATGTACAAAATATCTTTATTAACACAAACACACATATTTATATAAACACATGCATACATACATAAACACATACGCTCAAACTGTAACTATAATTACCCCAATGCAATGCAATTTTACATACATCACTCAAAAACATACTAAATTTACTATTTTACAGACATATTTACAAAATTTTTACTGTCTTCACTAGTCAAGCGTCACTTGTGATGCTTAATATGCCATTTGTCATCTTCCGTATGTCATTTGTCACTTGTCATGTGTCATTTGTCATATGTTGTGTGTCATGCGTCATTTGTTATATGCCATTTGTCACTTGCCATGTGACATGTGACATGTGGGCATATACCATGTCTCGTTTGTCATATGGCGTGTGTCATGTGACAAGTGTCATATGCTTCTTATAACTTGCTGATTTTACAACTGATTTGCTTACAGATTCTCTACACATATTTTCATTAACTTCCCACTGTTTTTTTAAACTAAACACCTCATTTTTTAGAACATTTGGGCCAATTTTGAGAACAAAATTAGTGTTTAAAGAACAGATCAATTTTGAAGGGTACTTAAAGAAGTTACCCCTTTTGATCAAAACTATTATTCTGTACAAATGTTTCCGATTCTATTGCATGAATTCTAGAAATTAAAGTCACCTACATAATGTAATAAAAACCAGTTTTCAAAGCCAATGGTGCATCTCGTAGAAAAACATTTTTGATTCGTAAAGTAGGAGCTGCAGTAAACGAAACAGACCCGCGTAATATGATTGATGTCTGACTTAATTAGAATATGGTGGTCCAAAAATGAAAGAATGGTACAGCGACATAAACCGAAACTCATTGAAGACTCATTATACTTATTATACAAATCAAATACAACCGTCTGTTTGTCTGGAATTGTTTCGTAGACTTTTATAGGCTTACCTTCAGATGCCGACGTTCATCGATAGTAACTAAGCTATTTGCAATTGTAAATAAGCCATTTGTAGCACTCTTTTTTACACTTAACTAAATTTTTCCCTTAACTAAGGTTCTCCAATCCAGTGCCAAAATAAAAAACATAAACTTCACAAAATTTTGTAAACGTTTTTTTTTTTTTATTTTATTTTTATCGAAAAAGAGACACTATACGTATGATATACATACATACATTTGAATATGATTTAATAGCAAACGAGGCATTCAACTTCGTTCGGAAGTACAGTGAGGCATTACTTATGTTACGAGTAGTTGTCTTTAAGAAATGAGAGAGCTAAGTAGAAGAATATGTAAATCATTATAGCTGGTGGCGAGCAAGCGCAAAGTAGCAAAATTGTATTACATACACACACACACATATAAAAATAAACTTTAGAAAGTTTAATGGTGCTAAATCCAAAAAGAAAAACACAAAAAAATAGCAAATGTTTTAGCTGATTTTAAGAATAGTAATCTTAAGACTTAAGCATAAGTCACAGCGAGATTAATTGAATAATTTATTATTATTATTTTAAATTTTAATTACGTAAAGGCAATTGTTTATGTAGTTTTTAAACAACACATAAAAACAAGAATTACAGGTAATTTTTGGAATGTGTGTGCAAAACATAATATTTGTAATAAAAATTACAATTAAAATTTAAATGCTGCAAGAAAACAAAAAATGCTTCGAGAATAATTGCAAACAACTGCTTGAAAGAGAACGAACCGTATGTGCAATAATCACTAGTTTACCATATACATTTAATTGCGTTTATTTTTAATTAATAAATAAATAAATATAATTATGAAAATATGTTTTTGTGTTAAGAAAACTAATTAGAAATGATTTATCACTAGAAATGTGAATATGAAAGTGAAGTAAAGTTACATTTTAATAAACAAATTAATTAGCAAATCTAAGCAAGTGAACTAACTAATTGTGTACATATGTGTGTATTGTGTGTTTTTTATTGAACTTAAGTGCATAATTAGATTTTTTACAGATTGAAAAACTTATTTTTGTTGCAATTATATTTAAAATTAAATAGTTAAATCAATTTTTTTTAATCAAAATATGATTTTCACTAATTAAGGTAAATAAGTAAAAGTCATAAGAATTTATTTGTAAATATTCAATGTAAAAAAACAACCTTGAACAGAGTTATAAAATTTTGGTGCAAATAACAGAAATGCATTTTTATTGTTTGCAATATTTTATTACCTTTATGTAGTGCAAATAAACTTTTTTTTAAGCATCACAAAATGTGCAACACAATAAATTGAAATTTATTTTGTAACAGTGGGACGAATTGGCCAAGCAAACAAATAAAATTATTATTATTTTAAATTTGAAAAAAATCTAAAACTAAATATAAAGAAACTATTAAACAATTGTGCTTATATTGAACAAAAAGCGGACTCTTAGTTTACTTTTTGTATAAAAAAATATATAAAAAGTATTTATTTCACACCCATACACAAGGAAATCTTTCCTTTTTATATACGAAAAAATGTTGATAGCAATTATTTTTACAAAATCAGCGCGCATAAGCCAAAAATAAGAACGAAATTTAAAAGCTGCATTTTTTTTTTTTTTTTTTTATTTCAATTATGTAGATATTCGCAATTTTTATACTTATTTAAACTTTTCTAACATAGACTTTAAATTTATAAGTAAACAATAATTTTAAGGAACTTATTTATATAATATAAATTAATTTTAATACAATTTAGGCGTTAGCTCTCGAAATACAATAATAAAAAATTAAAAAAAAAAAAAAACGTAAGCATTTGTTACTCAATTTTTACATTAAAAATATTTTACAACAAAAAAATAACAAAGTGTTTATCTGACGTGCGTATGGAATTAGTAATTATAAATATTTGAAAATATAACTAATTATTAAGTAATAAAAAATGGCTTATCATTCGAAGTGTTTTTTTCTTTAATTTGAGTAAATAAAAAACGAGCAACATTAAAAACGAATTAAAATAAGAAACATACAGAAATTTTGTTTTCTTTCGCAACATTTTTTCTATTTTTGTTTAATTCGTGCGCCACGCTTGCGCAAAGTAGCACAATTAAAAATAATAATTTGATAAAAAACAAACTAACTACAAACAAAATGACCAAAATACAGTGGGATATTTGTAAATAAAAATGCAAATTTTCTGTCAAATTTAAACAAGGCAGTTTTTCTTTTTTGTCCCAACTGCAAGTAGACAGGTTTAGGGGAAAAAAAAACTTAAGAAGGCATACTTATTTTATCTTTTTTTTTTTTGGTGTACCAGCGCCCATTTTTTGCATGCCTTTTGTGGCAAGCAAACAATAAAAAGTGGCAACATGAATTTTGCTTCCAAACTCTGCATTATGAAATTAGTATTTAAAAAAGAAAAATATTTCGAAAAATTAAAAGTTATACCAGGTATTCAAAATACGTATTCGCATTCGTAGTGGCTACATATTTCTGTGTTTACTTCATCGTCAGTCTGTGAATTTTCAAATCATCGGCTCAATTTCCTGTTTTTCAAGATTTATATTATTTTACTTATCACCGATTTATAATATATATAATTAAATATTTCACTATCTACTTTTAAGTGATCTGTTTCTGATATTACATTGTATTGTTTTTCTGATTTTCTTTATAAAATACGTACTCGTATTTACCTTGGTTTTCCGAATATGTGTGAGGCGTTGCTTTGCTATACAGTATCATAATTTTTGCATACTCACATATGTATTTTATATAGAACAATATTTTCACTACTACCAAAGTGGAGGTTTGCTGTCACAAAAAAAAAAAAATCATTCACGCTGAATGTGTTACGAACTATTTTTATTGCATTCTATTTTTATTATATAAAAACTTTTTATTATCTTCTTAGCAACTTTAATAATGTTTTTTTTTTGGTGAAATTTAAACCGTTTTTAAAACCAATTTGAAATATTTGCAAAGTTACTTCCCGCTTATTCAGCTCTGAATTGTTTGGCGATTTTAGAGACCAGCCGACTTTTCCAACGCAACCACGGCAACTCTCCTTTGCAGCGAACTCCGTTTAATTACATATATCAATGTACTACACCGCATTAACTTATCCAATATCTCAACAGACTGCATACATACATATGTATGTAGTAACTCGTCAGTGAACGAACATTCCATCTCATGCCGAGAGCGTTGTCCGGTTCCCCAGCCTACCCCCCGAAATATCAGAACCTTACACGCAGAAAAATTTAAATGTATGTAACAGTTCATCTATGATGATTTGTCTACAAAATAATTTTTGGACCGACAAACAACAAACTTCCCCCTCCCCCCACTTATTTTTAGTATACGCCCCTGTAAAATATTTTATCGTACCTCAATTTTTTAACATTTTTTTTAAATACTCCATAATCTTTATCAAAGCTTCAAGAATCTCCAAAAAAAATTATAACAAAAATATTATTTCTAAATACCTGTAAACTGGAAAATTACGAGTTGAGAGTATGTAAATATACTCCAGAAGTGTAGTTTGTTGTAAACCTTGACCTTTTTGTAAATTCTGATAAGAAACCACTATTTTTGACTACATGAAGAGCAATACCGGTAAAAATATCAGTCTTTCTTTCTTAATATGTCTCTCTTACTCTCGTACTTTCAGACTTTCCCTAGCACTTAAAGTTCTATTCTCACGCCAATAGAGGTTTTGGCACCAATTTCGCGGACTGAAATTAAGTAGCGTATTAAAAGTACCAAAATTGGTGTACATACATAACTCTAATGCCAAAATCTTCTCATTCTTATTTTAACTGAACTAATATTGATTAGCTAGCATTGTCAATGTTATGACCAGACATGGGATATTCATGATAAAAATTTGTCTAAACATATACAGCATTGTTATACAAGCCAAGTGTGTACCAATTTATGTATTTTCTTTTTAATGATGATTGTACTTACTTTTAGGTTTTGTTTTTGGCATAAACATCTTTTTTTTCTGGTTATGACGTACCGCGAAAACAACAAATACGAAATACTTTTAGGTTTTAAGGAGTCATAAAGTTGAGAAAACTTTTAAGAGAGTAGCAAAAAATGTTCCAATATGTTTGGTATGCGCCTATTTAGAACACTAACAGTAATATTTCCCGATTCATTACAATTTGCTTTTTCGTTTATCGAACAATGATTCATCGGTTTTCGCTTTTTTCGTGTGCGGACCATAATATCGGACAGTTTTCTTTGCTCTTCTTGCCTATTTTTTTTGCAAATATCTACCAGGACAAGACGCTTTATCGTAAAGAGGTTTAAAGAGATATGAAAATGTTTGTTATAGTGACAAATATTTATATGCTCATCGGGGTGGCAAAGGTGTAAAAAAATACCAATGGGATGGTTTGGGCAAATGCATTTTTTCCATTTTTAAATTTTGGTTTATTGTTTTTTGTTTCATTTCAAATTAAAAGGTTCATCATGTCTTCTTATATACATACATACATATATGTATACAAATATACAAGGTCCAACAAAATAACTAAAAACGCGTCAAGGTGTAAACGTGATAAGCAAAAGTGATGGTTTTCAAACGGATTTGCTTCTAAAGATTTAAACAATGTCTTAACTGAATTCATTATAAAAACATTTTATTCATAATTATGCTTTCATTCTTGACTTTATATATATTTTTATTTATTTATTTTTTTTTTGTTTTATGTTTAGTATTTTTTTTTTTTTTTCAAAGAGGCAATGTAATTTAAATTGTGCCACTGGTAAAGCTTGTGAAGCGTTATATTTGAAATATTTTATAAACACAAACACTCTACGTACATAGGCCAATGTCACTTCAATATGTTTTGAATAAGGCCATGAAAGTTTTAAATTATGTTAAAACTATGAATTTAAGATTTATTGAATATTTTAGGTTTTATATTTATCACAATTTGCTACTTTGTTTACATTACGAGTAGGCAGCTTTTTTTAGCGGCATTATTTGTCTTCCTATTTATCGTTTCTGTTATAAATTTTTGAAATTTTTTCCACACGTTGCAATAATTTTTTGACTTATCTTTGAAAATTTTTACTTTTACTTCTTTGTAGCAGTAAATTTTGTCATTTCACATTTCTATCATCTGTATCTGTCTACATAAACGTACTAACATACATACATACAAGCATACATATACATACATAGATACATATTATGCCATACATAGTAAACACATATACACAGCCGCACAAATGCTACTTTCTTGTCGTTATGTACATATATACATACATACATATATATGTAGATATATGCGTGCTTTATCCGGAAACTAAGAACCACCTACTGAAAAATTAAATCGAATTTAAATTTTGTAAGTAATAAAAAGCGATGCACACAACTATCTGTGTTAACTATATTTTTTATTTTTTTTTTTTTTCAATATTCTAATTTATTTAAAATTTATTTTGTTCCGCATTTTAAAAACAACAAAGCTTAGTTTTCTTTATATATTTTTCAATCAATTCCCCAAAATTTCAGAGGTTTTTTTTCATAAAATGTGAAATGCATTTATATTCTTTAAACCTACCAACACAGATACATATGTATGTATGTCCTTTTTCGCACCGTGACAATAAATTTTATATGAAATATGAAGTTTAAGCTGACTTACACACATTCATATATGTACATATGTAGAGACATTAGAGAAGGTCGATTTGTTTGGAATAAAGAGATATACTAAAAATTCGGATTAGATACTTTTCGGTGGGGAGAAGCAAAAACTTTGTTTCTTATAATGAGTACCCTACGTCAGGCAATGGCAAATCTTAAAGTGTGATTCTATCACGAAAAAGATGATCGTGATAAAACTTTTTAGGTTCCCTTATTGTTAATAATTCCCACAACAAAATGTAATAAATATTAAAAATGGCAACAAAAGAAAAATAGGCAAAAAATTCATTTATATTACAATTGTCTACTTAAAAAGTAAAATGAAAAAAAAAACATTAAAATATTTTCATTCAAATTAAAAATTCTTTATAGTTGTAATAATATTAAATCACAAGATGCATTTTGTAATATTCAGTCGGCATTTTCATTTGATTGGCGAGAAGAAGAGCCTAGCTCGACTTCAGTTGAAACAAGTAGCGTCCGATTTAAAAATGGAACGTTCGAAGCTTTCAAATTATTACTTGGAATGACTGCCATTGTGCTCGCCGTTTGCTATTTATTAATAGTACTCATTGCCTCTTCGCTCTTCGTTGTCTCAAGAAAGGCGACACCAGTTTGAATAAAGGTCCCCGAGTTTTTGTAAACTGCTTTTAAATAACTGAGATCCTAAATTTTGCAATTCATAGGCAACAAGTGATAATTTAATTAAATCAAAAAATGGCAAAAAAGGCAAATGAAAATGTGAATTAGTTGGGGTGGTGATTTGTAATCGAAACCACCATATTTATTGTCAGAAAAAATATAGCTTCCATGAAATCCAATCTCTGCTTTTTTGTACAATTCAAAAAAAGAAGAGTGAACAAAAACCAATTTCAGGTTATAGGCGGCTATATAGAAATCTAAACTCATTGATCTTACTACGAATACAGATGGAAAAAGCGATAAACATTTAGGATAAAGTTGAGTCTGGTATTATTTATTACCTTCAGATATTTTCGTTGTCGTGAAGATGTATTTAGAATTTGATATAAAACACAAATATGCTCGTGAGTATATGACCTGTGGTAGTCATTCATGTGCTCATGCGTGCAAAGAGTGAATAAATGATCATGAGTTTTTCTTATAAGTGCACGACTTATTCGTATGAGAAAAAAAAAATGTCAAGAGTGACCGACGGCTATGTTGAGCATTTACAAAGCCTGTCTCTCTTCATATATAGTATGTATGTATGTGATACTTTCGAAAATAATTTGACGTCGTAGCTAATACAACTTTCAGAGCATGCCTCATACTGTCCTTTTAATCGTTGATGTTCTATCAGCATTGGCTATTCGAAAAGTTCGGCCTACATTACTTTAACTTTTGATATTTTTTCCTCAATATACACACAAACATAATTAAATTTTATTACCAAGGCTTGTTTTGCGCTTTTTGTGTTTGCACAAGTAAAAATCGATCCACTCTAATGTATCCATAGGTATGGAAATTTTATACTATATTCTAAAATTAAATTTTTTATTGCAACTTTCTTGAGTACCTGTATTTTCCTTTGCACATTTTCCATGATATTTCTTTAAAAAAAAAAACATTTCACACACACACACGTCTTCACATAAATATTTATTTACGTGCATTCAAAATGTTTTAATTGCACTTAATTATATTTCGCATACGTCATCGTACTACACTATATTGCACATATTTTTCAAAAGTGAACCAACTTAAATTGAATTATTGTTCGGAAGACGAGAGAAAAAACCAAACGCAGTCAAATGTTAATTTCATTGTATTGAGAAAAATATGTACATATGTATATGTACATATGTGAGTATGTGAGTATGTAATAAAAACGTAATTTCTGAAATTCGTTAAAATTGGTTCAGCTCGATTTTTAAATTTTTTTCAAGGCAGGAACTTATTTTTTGCAGTAGTATTTTGTACTTTTAACAAATATGTATATTCAAAAAATGTTCAACAAGGCGTATGATTTAAAATTTTTTCGATTTTAAGAGAATGCCGCAAATTTGTTTTTCCATAGCACACGACTAAAATATACAATAATTTTTTTCTGAAAATTACATATTTTGAGTTAATGCACATTTAAAAAAAGCGTAATATTTTGCTGAAACCTTTACAATAAAATTTATCATTTTTGATACTCGAATGGCATATGTACATATGTACATACATACACGTCTTTTCGCATTTTCTGAAAAATAAATATTTGACTTAACTTCTGATAAATGTGCAATGGACAGACATGCACATTTAAAATAAGAATAATATGAGTTTCATATACATACATACATACATACATATCAGCTTAATACATATTTTTTCCAAATTAATTTTTTTACAAATTTCTAAATAGCTTAGTTGCACCCACCACACATCAAACATACTCCTCGTAAACATTTACAAACACATACACACAACACATATCATGCAATTTGCCTACAAATGTACATATACATACATCACACATACATACATACTTTTCCACATATGTATGCACATACACATGTACTTTTTAACTCTATTTTTCACTCTGTTTACTCTCTATTTGTTTCTCTCGGGCTGATTATCGCCCTCCATGGCGTGGTGTGTGTTCTTTTTCGTTGGTTACAGGGCAAATGGGACGTCATCATCTATCCGTTACACCGCTATCGACCACATCATCCGGTTCACCACCGCCACCACCACCACCGCCCCACGCTCTCACCATGCATCTAAGTGCAGCGCTAAAAAACGAATATCATCCATTCGACTTTATACGTGCGGGTAGTGGCAACGGCGGTGGCAATCACAACATTAATGGTGGCCCAGCATCACACCTCTATGGGCAATCGCCGACGAGTCAAGGCGGTCTAGGTAACGATCACGGTGGCAATAGCGCCATTGTACACAATTCCCATCATCAAATGTCCTATCACAATATGTTTACACAATCACGCGAACCGGGCACAATGTGGCGTTGCCGTTCCTGTGGCAAGGAGGTCACCAATCGATGGCATCACTTTCACTCACATACCGCCCAGCGTTCACTATGTCCCTACTGTCCGGCCACATACAGTCGCATCGATACGTTGCGTTCACACCTGCGTGTAAAACATCCAGAAAGATTGCTCAAATTGAGTCCAACTTTGTAAGCAGAAAGTTGGGGGGAATGGAGTAAAGGCAAGAGAGCAGCGAGATAAGAAGACAGAGGCTGCGGCTCATTAAAGAGGCTGAACTGTTTTTCACAAGTGGAAGCTGAATTGAAAACCTCAATGAATTATTTGTATAAAAAAAAATGTGTTTGGAGAAAAGCGACAAAGGAAATGTTTGACAGTCTGCTCAAGGGAACAATATATAATGAAAAAAAGAAGAAAAAAGAAAAAAAAAATTTAAACATTGATGATTAACTAATAAAAGCGAGCATATAATAATTAAGGCAAATAATAGCAAAAGAGGCAGTAAGATTATATACATACGTACGCATACAAACAAACGCCAAAAGGGAAGAAAGAAGAAACTACCGCGAGTCGGAAATACCATGTACACAGACATACATATAAAAAGCACAATGTTGATAACTACATAGTAAAAGAAGAATACCACGTCTTAATGATGATGGCGATGATTTGAGCTAGAGGAGCGTAGCTGACATACGAGTAGCGACGAGCAGCAAGCGCGACCACCGAAAACAAGCGACCGCTAATTGTTCTACCAAAATGCAAAAACCAACTAACTAGCGAGCTGAATTGTCATACATACATTGATAATGATGTACTCGTACATTTTACTTACATACATATGTATTTACGTTTACTATTTAATAAAATGTATGTATAAATAATATAAAATAGATTTTGTAACTCTATATATAAATAGATATTATTAGCAATATGCTATTACGTTTATTGATCAAAGATCGATAGAAAATACGTCCTATTACATATAAATACATGTACATACATACATACATACATATATAAAAAAAAAGAAAAACCTCTTAAAAAAATTTAAATAATTATAAAAGCATACACAAAAATTACTTAACATATAAGAATCCGCCAAGAGCGTAAACATATAGAAAAAATTGTTTGCAGAAATAAATTTCAATCAAATTTTATTTAAAATTTTGAACGCCTGCATATTTACATTGAATTTTACATACATAAGTACTCCCACAATTCATCGCATGACTATTGTCAATTCTACTGCTTCTAAAACCACAACGACGGCGGTTATAAGCGATTGAAAAACATATAAAAATGATTTAATATATTTTTAAAAGTAATAAAATTTTTACGGCGACTTTTAGGCACAACAATATTGACAGTAATCAAGCGATTAGTTAAAATAAAGCTATCAGTTTGGAAATATTTTCATTGAGCGCTGATGACGGAAAAAAAAAATGTTTAATTCAACTTTGACATGAACAGTGGAAGTTCACGAGCATACTTAAATTTTTATAAAAAAAAAACAACGTTATAAAAAACGAAACTAAAAAACAAAAAAAATGTACAATGTATGTATGTTCGTTAATAATAAGACGCCAAACGCTTAAAAAATTTTTTTTTTGCCATTTCCGTGGATTGCACAGAGAAAATCGCTTGTGAACCCTATTTTTTTATAAAAAAATGTTGAACATTAAAATTAAAAAAAAAAAAATAATCAAGCCGGCTCAATAGTTGTATTAAAAATAAATCTACATACAATTAAAAAAAAAGGAATAATTTAAAATATCATTAGTAAATGAAAATAATCTAAGCAAACAAATAAAAGCTAACAGATCTGCTGAAAATACATTAAATTCAGCCTCTAGCTTACATGTAACGTGCAATGTAATCAAGTAAAAATATATCTACGGCTGTAAATACCTGCCAAAGGCATAGATACTTGCGCTATTCACAAGGTGTCGGTCGTTATGCGTTGTAATATAGTTTTTGGATAGAATTTCAAAAATTCGAAGAATTGATATTTCAATTTCTTTTTCTGTAGAATTTAACAATAGCTGCAAAAATAAACTTTAACCTACAGAAAAACATTTTTTTTCAACTTTACGTCATTTTACGACAGCTTAGGAATGCTCCAATTAAATCTAAAATTGTATCAGCTTCTTTGAATATCAAAAAAAAAAAAATCGTAAAAAAAATAAATAGTGTAACTATATTAGTATACTTTCAGCTACAACGGATAATTTATAAATGAAAATTAACAAAGTGTTGTAATGTGTTGTAAAATCGAAAAATCATAAAATTGTACAATAATTTAAAATTGGTTTTTGTTGCTGTTTACGGTAATGAAAATTAAATTAAATAACGCAACTTTCACTTTGTTGAAATTTTATGATGTTATTAAATTACGGCACGTTACGGCACATTATCATTTACTCAAGTTGAAAAAAATTTAAGTTAGACAAACCCTGCTCTTTTAATTTTCGCAGACAAACGTGTAGAGACAAATTGTGAACACCGTCATGTAAAAGCGAAATTAGAATTTTCGCAGAAGTTAAATATTCACAAATTCTGGGGCAAAAAATGAGCGAAATCGGTGTTACTTTTCTATAAATTCTCTTAATCTGACCCATCTTTTCATTATTGCAAATACAATTTAATAACCACCTACCCTCACTTTACTGCGACCAAATTGTAGTTGCTGATTATGTTTTTTCCAATATTTGACAGTCGCTGACGGATAACAATCACAAGCATTACTTTACTGTGTACACAAATTCCTAATTAATTCCAAGCTTATGAAAATTACGTAGTTAAATTACTCAATTCAAATTTTCATATTTTCATAAAATTTAACTATCGAAACCAGTTGATAATACTCGTATGTAATCGATAGATTATCATTTGTGAGAAGCTCAATCGATCGGCAATAGTTAAATACGAGTAACATCAACTTGACTGTAAAAAAAATTTGAAAATTAAACTTTTCAAACCATTTCAATAGAGCTTAAAATTATTTTATTTTTATTATTGAAATACCGAGAAAACGGAATTAAAATACCATAGTTTTTAATTAAAAAAAAGTGCACTTTAAGGCAGCTTGTGAATCACTTAACTTTAATATTTGTTTGGCTACGGTAGACTCATAAAATCTATATATTTACATACATACTAATGGTACACACTATAATGACCACAACAAAAACCATAACAACAAGTTTGGAGCTACTAGAAAAGTGATGCATTCATTGCATAAGACAGCTTGTGAAACCCCTAAATATATGTACATATTTTGTTAGAGAAATTGTAGCGATAATCTTTGATTTTTCTAGGCTACAGCAAAACTGCTTGTTAGTATTATCGTACCGAAAAATTTTACTGTGCGCGTTTTCTGGCTATTAAAGATTATAACAAATGCGCGTAGCTCACTTTTAACGAACCGCACTAACACTAACAGGCAGCTGAGAAATCGACCAGTCATAATTCAAAGAGAAAGAAATTTATTTTATGTGTACACACTTATGTAGAAGTGTTATACTTTACACATAAAAGCTAAATACTTACAAAAAAAAAAACACCAATCAACTCAAAAAATGATCAACTCAAAAGCGATAGAAATTGCAACACTTAGATCAGAAAAAATTTAAATATTAAAAAGGAATGTATACTGCATATACAAATCTTGATGGAAAATAATATGAGAGCAACCGGCAGAATATTCTCATAGCGCAATAAATGTTTGCAATCTAGAGCGCGTAAATGTAAACGAAATGTATATACATAAATAAAAAACATACATATATATAATTAATTAAGTACATAGATTAACAAAAAACAAAAAACAATATCAAATTAAGCGCTAAAAGAGGTTTTCAAATACATATTTAAATGTGCAAGTTATAACTGCAAAAAATTTAACAAAACGTTTCAATGGTTTCTAATAATTGTACCAAAATATTTCTACATTCATACATACATACATATGTAAACACATACTCGTATTAATGTGAAATATCACTGAAATTTTGTGCTCAAAATAGCATAATAATAATGATAAGGCTCAATAAATGGAAGGTTTAATTAGTTTAAGGTATTATAATTACTTAATTTGTTAAAAACTTAACTAAATATGTATGTTTATACATACGTACATACAAATGTACATGTGTAAAAAAATTTTACTACGTAACGATGTGAAAACAACTGAGAATAATTTTTTTTTGACACGCGCTAGTTCAAATATAAATCTTATCAAAAATTTAGCGCTCGGTGTAAAATTAATCATCAAAAATGAAAAGGAAAACCTTCGACATACATATATAGAAAATTAAAAACTAAAAAAAAAGTTGTAATAAATTTAAAAAAAATGTAAGTTCTTCTAAATGTATAGTAAATACGTTTCTAATATAACAACTACAACAAACATTTGTTCCTTAGAAAAGCAGTTGGCCATTTGTTTTTTTTTTTCTAATTACGGTGCGTGGTCCGCAGCGAATCAACAAATAGAAATCACAATTTTGACATAAAAAATTACGCGATTTTGCGCATTTAATACTGGCTGGCAAACATAAACTATTCATCAATACTCGATTGTTTTTGCTTTCTATTTATTTTTTTTTTTGGTGTTTTGTATGTATGTTTAAGTAACGCGCTCGACTTTCCGCTTATGTGAGTATAAGTTATTACATATGTATATATACATATATATTTAGATATGTGTTATTGAATATTTTAAGTTTACTATTTGTAAAAATATATACATATATATATATATTTTTTAAGTGAAACCAAGCAAATATAATTTTGCCGCAACTACAAACAAAAATCAATATACCTCAAATGCATTTCAATTTTAAGATTTATATATATATATATATACATATATATATTTTTTAATTAATATTAATTGATATACTATGTATGTGTGTATGCTATTAGTTAGTTATGTTATATATTTTTACAGCAGTGCAAAAAGTTGAGAAAAGTGTTCTATAAAATGTAGTTAAGTTTTAAGTTTTTTTTTTGTTTTTTTTTTTTGGTCTTTGCACACTACGCCAATAGCTTGGAATTATACATATGTACATACATATGTTTGAAACTGTTTCACAGTAACGTTAGTATAAAAAATGTAATGCTGTTAAATAAAATAATAAAATATCTTCTGTTATGGCTAACATTCGTCAAGGCAAAAACTCTGTAAAGCCACATAACATTAACATTAACATATTACATAGAATACGCCTTTTAAGGATAACCTTGATATGAGCCGGAACTTTGCGTCGCTCCCATTTTTCTTGACGCATCAACGACGAATGCTTTAATGCCAATTAATGATTTCAATAGAATATGCAGTTGTATAGTTCACTCAATTTTAAAATACTAAACTGCTAGTTTCACGTTGCACTATGGGGCCAAATCGCAAATTGCTGGCTTAAATAATTTACCATTTTGTTGAAAAATTCATGGTTTCTTTTTAAATTTTTACTTCAGTTTAACGAAAGTCGTTCAACTACACAAGGCAATCTAAACTTATGTTATTATTTTGTACTTCTGAAGCCATTTTACATAAATGTACTTTGTTTTTTTTTTTTAATTGTCACACTTTTTAAAAGTTACTTCGAATTCTAGAACAAACAACTCACTAATGGGAACATCAAAACATCTGTTTCAGAAGTTCTCAGCATTCCTCGTCACAGTTGCCTATTCTAAATTGGTCTATTAGAAATCTTTTTTCCGACTTTTAGCCAACAATTTGCGATCGCAGCTTGTATATTAGTCTCGCTTGTGTTGCGTGACCACACACTTGAATAATTTCTTTAAACGAATCGAAACTTAAAATTGATCGATTTTCGATTTAAGCGATTCGAAAATGGCAAACACATGAAAATATGACTATAATAATTCTAAATGTATCAGCGTCACCTGTAGTATGTTTTTTCGGAATGATTAATCAAACTTCGATTTTAATTTTGCATATTTTTTTTTTGTTTAGAGCAAAGTGCCAATTTGCTGCAAGAAATGTAAAAACTAAATTGTTATGAAATAAAAGAAAAAATTACTTCGTTGAAAAGTAATAATTACTCACTTTATAACAGTATCCTATATATGTACATGCTTACAAGTTGGTTATATAAAAGATTTTATTTTTAATATAAAAAAGGATTAGCACGCATACATTTATACTAAGCCATTTATCTGTTATTCTGTTAGTTTTTATAATTACTTTCAGTTACTATTTTGATTAAGCCGCTTAGGTCATATTTGCTTTCCTTTTGGTTTCTTATTATTAAAATTATCATATTTGCAGCTTTATAAATTTTTTTTTTTACGTTTTCGAAATGATGTCTGTTAAGCATTAAATGAAAAACATTAACCTCAAACCAGTACGTGAAAGTGATTAAGAAATAAAATTAAAAATTGAAAAAAAAAACATGAAACAAAATTTTTAAATAAATTTAACTAAATAAAAAACGGCACAATATGCTGCTGAAAATTGAACATTTTGTGATATTCAAAATTATAATTTTTGGAAATTAGTTAGGCTTAAAGTGTAATGAATTATTATAGAAATCACATTGAAAACTCATTCAAAATTAGCCCAAAAAATTGTTAATGTGATATATTCGGCATCAAAAAGCGAGAGAAATGAATAATAAAAAAAAAGGTCACTTTAAAGCTTTAAAGAATAATGAAAATAAAATTTACATTAACAAATTTTCCCAAAATTCTCTTTCGGCCCTCGTCTTTAGCACAAAATGTTTATTTTAAAAATTAATTTATAAAACAAAAAAAAAATTGGAAAATGTATGTTAAATAATTTGCAAAGTCACATTAAATGTCATATTTTAAGTGTCGTTTAATTCTTGTTCTAATTGATTTAGGTTTTTATGTTTTAGTTTTTTTTTTATTATTTTTAAGTGATTAATTATGCTTCTCGTTAACGTTTTAATTTTTGTATAAGTTATATGCAAAGAGTTAAATGTGAGTTTTACTTTTGTTAAGGCGTTACAGTAAACTACAAAATTTATGTACCAAAAAATTTTGAAATAAAAAAACAATAATTTTTAAAAAACATAATACCAACAATGTATTTTTTATAGTTATTATTTTTTATAAGTATAATAGACGTTTGATGGATTTTGCGCACAAAAAATGGTTCTGCATTTTTATTATATTTTTTTTTTAGCTTAATCTCATCTATTACAAATGAAAAAGAAGAGCGTTTAAAACATTTTTGTTTTGGTTTTTTTTTTTAGTTCGAAACTCTTATCATTTCATCATAGTGGAGATTATTAGCGTAACTGAATATTATGTATTTACACACATAAAACACACACCACATGCATAGTGAATAGTTAAAGTCATATAGAAACATTTGCAATATTTAAATATATTTTTATATGTACAATAGTACATATGAATATATTGATATGGTGTTTCAGAAACGCAAAACCTAGAGTATAAAAATATGTGAAGAGCTAGCCGAAGTGAAAAGAATTTCATGCAGCCCTACCGCGAGTTCGATGTGAACAGTTCATTCTCATAAATTTACAGGCAATACAATAGAAAAAAAAAAATTAATTGCAGTGTATGGGAATAAATTGTTTACATGTACATATTAATGATTAATACAACAAAAAAAAATTTTTTTAAATATTCAAATCGAAATAAGAGTTTGTAAACCAAGTAGACAATTTTGCTTTTCACTTTTATACATCGATATTATCGAAAGGAGTACTCGTACCACTTAAGAGCTAAAAAAATTTAAAACTCTGCAAATATTACTGCTGAAGTATTAATTGCTTTGATAATTCGTGTGTTAATCGATGTGTATATGCATGTATACTGATATTAAAAAATTAAAAAATATATAAAATATATAAATACAAAAAAGAAAATCAAAATAAAAGCATTACAAAAATGTCTTTTTACCAATTGAATATAATCAAAATAAATTTAAATACTCCCATTATACATTTTCAAAACTTAACTATAAGCATACCTTACACCTAAATTATATGCAAATTTGCTAATTTTTGCTTAATGAAAATCACAAATAAAGCAAAAACTTTTTTTCTACATAATACATACATAAATAATATGCATACATTTATAAAATGTGTACTTTCGAAATGAAATATATAATTCTACAACATAAAAACAAAAACCAAAACTAAAAGTAACTATTTAAAAATGCTTGAAGCTTAACTAAATAAAAAAATTTACATTAAAATCTTTTAAAGTCTAATACAAATCAAATGTTTATTGCGTATAAGTTTTATTTTCAAATGTTTTTTTTTTTTTTTTTGAACAGAGCCATGCGTCACGTTACCGTGCAAATACGCTCGTATATGGTCAATAATGGTTAGGCAACGTTTGGAAGCACAATTCATGGTTTAGAAGATTACAGAGTTTTAGAGTAGACGATTATTATTGAATGTATCTACATATGTACAATAAGACCTTTTTCTAAGCTCTATTGGAGAGATTTCAGCTCAAACTACATACAAACATTTTCCACAGTAAGTTCTATGCCAAAATGCAGTTCTGAGCAACAAAATGTATCTGCTCCTATATGCAGATGCATTGATCAAACCGGAAGCGACATCGATGTAAGGGTTAGTATTTAAATATTTTACTTAAATAATTAAATGAATTTAATTTTATTGGGCAAATGCGTATGAGCATAACTTTTTTGGATCGAAAATAATATACGACTACTTATAAATAAATAATCGTGATAGCGAAGCAGTTCAATATCAAAAACCAGACCAAAAAATAAATGAACTAATCAACTAGTGTAGCACCAAGGTGAATTTAAGAAAGACGCAGTAACTCCTGTCATCAAATAGACAGGCGGCACATCCACGACTGGGATCTCACATCACTGTTGACAGTTATAACTTTGAAAAAGTCGAGGACTTCATTTAGTTAGGAACCAGCATTAACACCAATAACAGCGTCAGCCTTGAACTCCAACGCAGAATCTCTCTTGCCAACAAGTGCTACTTCGAACTGAGTAGGCAATTGCATAGTAAAGTTCTCTCTCGACGGACAAAAACCATACTCTATAAGTCTCTCATCAAAGGAAGGCCGCCTCTGCGTTGGAAAGACCAAGTGGAAAAATACTTGACTATACTTGGGATTTCCAATTGGTGCTAGTTAGCAAGAGATAGGGACAGCTGTTTTTTTGTCAAATGACCTTATGAATGCCTAAGGGTTTTGACAATTAGTACATGAATAGCAAAAACAAAATATATGTAAGTTTGTTGCTTACTACAGTACTAACACCTTTATTTTTTTAGCTCTTTTAGCTTTCCTAGCGTTTGTTTCATAATTAAATTGATAATTTTATGTTTTTAATAGGTCCAGTGGACGCGTGACATTTTGCCGACTTCCATCAAAAACATCATGGGATAGTTTACCTCTAAAGCAAACATCACAACTAGAGATGCAATATCGCTCATAAAATCAATGATGGTTCCATTTAAATTTCATTGTCCATAAAAATATATTTATGTATACAGTTCTTTGGAGCTTTAAAACTTAAAATAAAATAATTGAAACAAAAAAACAAATTTGCTTTTTGTGTAGATAATTACTTAAATCAAAACAAAAAATGTAAACTGTCATGCATCACAAATAGACAGATCTTCAGTAACTAAAAACCAATTGTACTAGTTTAAGAACTTAAGTTGTTTATTTAAGCTTAAAACTTTATTATTATTAGTTACATACAACCTGTAACGTTTGCTGTGTAATTGTAGCTTCGGCCTTGTAGAATAAGCGTTTTAAGAGGTCTCTTTAAAAGTAATCACTTTTAATAACGCTGTGTACATGTAGTAAGTATTCTTATCATAAATGAGTCTATTAGAAAAAAAAAGGTTCGTCCAAAAATAAATATCGTGTTATCAGAAAAAAAAAATATCGCTGATGTCGATATATTGGTTTTCAAAACATAGCCATTAAAATATGAATATCGACTAAAAAATCATCGATATAGCTTAAATCGATATATCGTTGGTATCTCTGAATTTAAAAATTCCTCAAACGGCCCTTATACCATACGAGTACAAATCTTTTACTTAATTTCTAGTTTACACACCTTTCCTTCCACGCGTTAAGTTCTCACAAGTGTTGCCCCACGTTTTGTTCTCCGACCGAACTTTCGCAGGGCTTGAGACCTTTTGTTCGATACTTTTGTTCTCATTTCATTCTGATTGGCAGCGTTCGGGAAAGTTTTACACTCATTCCACTCTTCTTAATAACGTTTATGAGATTTTTATGCATACTTTGTTGTTTTTTGAGAACGTTCCCGTAAGTTTTGCTCTCATCTATGATTTTTCAATCATTGAAATCAACTGATTCTCTGGTTTTCCTTTCACTTTCTTTCCCACATCTTTATTGTGTTTACCATAAATGACTATCAAATGGGTTTTTCCCCAAGGCGAAATTAGTAAGGTGGCCTTAGTAAGCAGCCGTGGTACAGCAAATGTCAAAATCATATCCTTTTTTTCTTAAACATTTGCTGTCACTATTATGAATTCGCCTTGGCTTCTCTCGAGCCTATTCGTTTTGACAGTCAAATACTTTTTCGGTTTAAATTGCGACTTTCTTTAATTAATTGGATGCCTATAAGATTTCTGAATGTTGAAATTGGGCCAAAAGAGTATAATATTAGATAGCAATCGATAAAAAAAATACAAATAAATCGTAATGGGTCTGTATTTAATTCTACTAGGTAAGGTATTGATACAAAACAGCATTTGTTTAAATTTGAATTCCTCCTGTGAGAGTTTTATTATTTTTTTCTTACAAACGTCAAAACATTTTGTTACGATTTAAGCTTAACTAGATAATTTCAGTAAATTGATTTAAGTGTTATTGAAAAAATGTATGTAGGGTTACTTATAAGTATTTATTTATTTAAAAGTGGTACTTTTTTCAGATTCTCGAAATGCTGAGTAGATTTGTTCTTTTTTATAAAATTTCTACAGCGACGAGCCTCAGTTCTTTCAATAAGCAAAATTGACATACTTGATTAAAGAACAACGCCAACAACAACTTAATCTCGGCGACATTTGATTCCCACAAAATGGTGCTACTCGCCACACAGCGCAGAAAGCTTTGGTTTTATTGCGAGAAAATTTGGTAAACAGTTTATTTCAGCGAACTTATATTATCACAACTCAAGACTTTTCCCAAAGTCCAAAGTCTTTATGGATAAGGCGAGAACGATTATGAAATTGTTAAGGAAAAGATCACAAATCACAAATTCGAGTGGATCTTGTTAGCTGCAGTTAAAGCCAACAAAAAGAAATAAGCTAAGAAATTGTTTTTTTTTTTTGCTTGTTGCATAAAAACCATATTAGAAAATATTATAAAATGTCTTTATATCACATTTTTGTGTCTTCAAAATAAAGTTTGAAAACTAAGCAAAACGTATATGACGTAAAACTATAGTCAATTTTGTCTAAGTACTGTAAATTTTTTTTTTTAGAAATATGTGGGTCATGTTGAATGTGTACATTTCTTTTGAAAAAAAAAAACAAAAAGTGTTAATGAAATGTACTGCTTATTTTATATAAGAGATAAAACCACATTTTTTCACCCTAAAGAGTTTAGAACATTTCAGAGTAAATAAGATAGTAGGGAACTTTAGCGTTGCTCTTTTTTATTGCATTTTTTCTTAAATAAATCATATATATAATACTCATATATTGGCAGTATGAGCAAGTGCAGTCAGCAAACATTACAGTACAGATAGTATATAAAATTAGAAAAGGAAAACCGAGTAAACGTAAGTCAAAAATGACACTTGAATTCAAAAGAAAATCCAGTGGCGTAGCCAAAAATTAGTTGTCAAAGTCTAAATTGTTTTTATCGTTTCAAAATTTTTCGTTTATTTATTTTTTATTTTCAATTATAGTTCATTTGACAAAAGGCATATGCTTTTAAATTATATACTATGTGCAAAAATTGGAAATTTTCATCAAAAAAATGAACAAACAAATTCCAAATGAACGACATTGCGAATATTGTAAAAATATCACTTCCGTTTTGAGTTGAGCCAACATAATGTTTTTTCTCTTTAGTTGAATATCTAGTCATTGATTAAATTTTTACTCACTAAAATTTATGAATATGCATATGAATTAAATATTCACATATAAAAAATTGCTTATCAATGCAAATCAAATCGTTTTTGTTTGATTTCCAAGGAGCTACATTTTAACATTTTAATACTTCATCAGCACACTTTATTTTGTATGAGTAAACTTCGTCAAAAAAGGGTATAAGCCCCCCACAGTAAAGCAACCCTCTTCAAATAGTGTTTCGGATTGGAATTTGGGTAAGTACATTCATGTGTAGAACCCTTTGACATAGAGTTTGCTTGTCTAGCTCTAAAATAGAAATATCTTTAATAATTTGATTAAAAGTGAATTGAGCCAAAGCATCGATAATAAGCATATAAAAATATTTAGCGTAAAAAATATATCGTTTTCATTAAACTTGTTGTTGTTGGCGTGTTCGCAAATGGATCCTAAAAAATCTGCTAATTTCTGTATGTCATTATTTTTCCATTTTCTATTTATTATTTCAGAAGTTTCTCTTTCTAACAAACAGAAGAGACTGCACTTTTATTAGTCAGTATACAAAAAGTTGAAAAATATTTACAATTATGCAAAAATAAGGATTTATGGCCTCTTTATAAAAAGGTAAAATATAATGCCGATAATGCCGTAGATAAGAGCAGTAAGGGAAGTGCGAATACTTATACAGTTGAATGCCACTTCCGCATGGAAATGATGATGCACACTTATACACATAGGTACATACATACGTACGGATGTATGTACTTGCATCTTGACAACGCTGCTGCAAAATGGCCGATCGGAGCATAAGCCAATTTTTTAACAAATGCTCAACTTAACACAAAGTTGCATCCTTATATGAAGGCATTGGCGCTGTCTTTTTACTTAAAATTTATATTTGTACATACGTACCTGAACACTTACATATATACAAATGTATGTGCAATTGAACTTACATACATATATTAGGCATTGAATCCCTGGCTTTTCGAACGTCGGCGTTTGCCGATCAGTAACTTGATGTTTTGGCTACGGTAAGAGGTAGGACAATTTGACCAACTTCATTTCATCACATTTTTTTTCATTTTTCTATTGACACAATTTGCACTTCTCCAACACTTAAAAACTATTCTCTTCAATAATTTTATTATTTTTTTGTATTTTAAGAGAATTAAATTGCAATGCTTCACCGTCAGCTTTTCACTTGGAACTAAATTTTCAGAACACGACAGGTGGATGCGCCGATATTGCAGTACTCGTTTAAATTTCCGCTAGCTGCATTAAAGGAAACACGCAACACAGAGAGACCATGATGAAAAATTTCTATTATTCTCTAATTGATATACTCAGAATTATATGCGTACATATTTGTGCTCATATGTATGTATGTAGTATGTAAATAGATACCGTGCAAAAAATGCGATTAGTCTAGGATGAGTCCGGGAATACTAATACAACTTCTGATCCTTTATATGGAATGAACTGTTCTCTTTTGTTCGAGCATGTCCTATGAAGAGACTAATTGACCCCTTCTATATTCGAATGGGTTTAAATGAGGACCAGTCTATTTATAAAAATAAAAATAATAATCTTTGCTTCGACTTAGAATCGAACCAGCGTCCCGAGGATTGCTAAGCGAATGCTCTCCTTACATGCCATCGACGTGCATGAAATTGTATTGCCTAAGCCCGTGCATATAACAATGCATCGTTTATCATACCCGAAAGAGATGAATACAAGACTAATCTACAATTATACCCGTTTGAGACTTGTTGCGACTAATTAAAGCCCAGTTGTACCCGATAGGGACTAATTACGGAATAATGCCTTTGGAGATTAGTCGCTAAATTTTTTGCAGGGTAAGGTTAGATCTACAAATACATAGACATAGATATACATAGTGAAGCGATTTAAGTTTCAATGACTCTGTTGGATAGAATATCTCATAAGAATGAAGACAACCGCTTAAGGTCTGGAGGTAACTTACTGATAGCTAGACTCAGTAGAGAAAGCACTCCACTGCGTTGGAAACATTAGAAATTAGATGACCCAAAAGTTAAACAATGAGCAAGAATAAAAATATGCATAAGTATTTGTGTGAAAGGAAATTTATTTTTAAAGTTTGCAAATATTAACATATCTCTGGTGCTATTTTTAACGCAGTTGTATGTTAATGTGCGTGTATCCCAAGTCGATTTTTGATTGCCATATAAACGAAATACTGTATCCTACAACAAATTAAAGTCTGTATTTCTTTGCATTACCTTACGTAAAACCATCTTTTTGAAATTATTAAACTAATGTCTGTTAAAGACCTACTCAAGCTACACTTTCAGCAATAAACCGCAAATTCTTTCTGTCCATAGGAAAAAATAAGACTTACCTTGCTTTAGCTGAACACGTAATCGGCGTCTACGCATACTCTTACATATGAGTGTATAAACATGTATTTATATTAAACTATAAGAGTTTTCGTAAGCAAGTTGCTTACAACTCAACATTCAATCATTAAAACTTTCACTAAAAAAAGAATAACTTCACTACAATTTTATCTATCATATTAATTTATTTTCACTTAAGGTATGTAACTGTGTACTCTAAACATGCAAAAATTCCAAGAGGATACAATTTCATATATGTACCTTCTACTTTGATTTCGATTTCCACTAATTTAAAAACGGACGGAAGAGGTGTGTGTCGGTATTGCAGTGTGTATTGGAACGGCAGTAGTTCCGTTTATAGTACAAAAGCAAAAGCATAAAAGGATGGATTTCGGTATTTTGGAATAAGCGATGCATTTCCAGAAAAAAAAACAGAAACAAGAAAGGCTCGTAAAAAAGAAAACTGCAGATTTTGTTGAAATTCGGGCGCAAATTTGTGTAAAAAATGCTATAACTTCTTTAAAATAAATATAAAGTTTAAATTTATCTGCAGTTTGTTAAAGAATACAATATACTTATGAAGAATAAAGTGAATTTCGGATATTTATTGTGAAATTTGCAACTTGATTGCATTGGTGATTTGTGCTTGCGACTACTGTCAAAGGGGTGGTCGAAGCGCATACAGACAGATTATTCTGATTGGTGTATAATAAACGCTGTAAGTTATTTGCATACTAGCTTTGTGTTGCATCTTATAACAAGCGCCGGCTCTGGCCTTTTGCCAATTTTTAATTCTATTATAATTATGTACGTTTAATAAAATCATTATTGTATCTGCAACCTAACTTATTATCCCCCTTCCCTGCACTGGTGCGAAAATTGGAATTTTTGGTGTAAAAAGATTGTTTGTCGTGTTTCGTTTTCGCTTCGTTCGCCGCTTTCTACACATGCATTTCGGGAATCGGTGCTCACCTTCATCTACGAGTGGGTAGTGAAAAGTACAGCGCGCCACTACTTTTGTGTAAATTTTAAATTGTGCTAATATCTTGCTAAAGTTTTAGAGCTGTTGCTTTTACTAAGATTGACGTTTTGTACCGAGCGGCTCTAGAAACTCATTAGAAGTAGCCAATTGCATAAAAAGTAGACGAGCTTACTTAAAATTCGGTCAACAAAAATCGTATTTTCACTTTGATTGTGACGTTTATATGCTCATGCATATATACATATGTTTAAATGTATAAGGACTGCAATGCTATCGAATTTGCAGCATATACAACTAAGAGATGTCATATTAATAAAAAATTCTAAATAACATCGAAACTCATTTTTATAATTATGCAATGTATAAATTGGAGTTTATCAGACTAAGAGCTAAAATCGATGATTCATTAATCGAACTGTATGCAAAAGATATCGAAATGAAAAGAAAAAATTTTGCTATAGAGAACATTGCACGTTCAACAGCTGGCTTTTGTTTACATCAATAATATTTTATTCCAATTCAATTGCGATGGTAATTATCAAATAGATATATATATATAAATAATTTAGTAATAATTAGGTACCTTCGTACTTACATACATATGTATGTATATGGTGTTAGCAGCGTGTTCTATGTGTATATATTTAAGAAGAAAAAGTGTTTGGAGGAGTTGGAAGGTTTCAAGTTGCATCCATCTTTAAATACACTAGGAAACTTTATTTTCATACAAAATGTACAGATGATACGATGTTCATCTAGTGTGACTGTGATAGAATCAAAACTGATCTAAAAAATTGTGCTGAAATTTCTGAAATGCACCGTCGGTGGCATCGTTCCGGCGGCTTTGACCCGAACGCTGGTGTTATTGTATACACAATCAGAAGGATTAGAAGAAATGGGATCAAACTGAGAAGTATACTAATTTTCCACAGTACAGTTCTCTTATATATAAGCTTATGAGTACTGCGTATTTTTTCCTGGCATTAATTCGTGCTAACATACTTACGTTACTTAATAGATTTATATGAGTATAAGCAGCAACTCGTTTTAACTATTATCAACCTTCCTTAAACTTGCGTAAAGCGGTATTTGTAGACAACGAAAATTCTTGAACGACACGATTTATTCCGAATGGGTATTAATACCCCTATTATGTATGGAGACTAGTAGCCGGTAGGCAACTATAGTAAAATTTTGAAAACCGCTACTGGGTATAGGTCACTAAACGTATAGTAAAATTAAGGATGTTGTCTGAGCTTTTCTGTATACTGAGATCAATCGCTGGACATAATACGAACAACGGTTTTAATAGCAGTGGCTAGTAGACCGGCAACTATGAACTAGTCTCCATTCATAATAGGGCATACATTAAAAAAAAAGTCTATCTCAGTGGTGCATGAGACTGACTCACTTATCTCTCATATCGAAATATCCAAAAATGTATAGAATTTTGGTTCCCTTTTGATATTATAAACATTTTATTAAGATATCTCACCCAAGCCACATTAAATTTTAACTCATATTTTATATTCAGCCTTGTACCTTTTATGTAATTATACTGCTAAGTAATTAAAATACCAATATTTTGATATTAGGTTCGTACAGTGTTTCTGATACTCCAGTTTGTGAGAATTTGTTGTCAAAGGCGGCCATACGCTTGGAACTCTATTTGAAAGAGGTTCAACTCTTTGCTGCTGGTGATTCTGTGGCTTTAAGACTAGTCTCACGTACAATGAAAAACAATTTTATCAGAGATAAAAGATTTAAAAATCTCAACTATGTCCATTGATTTATTTTTCGGTGTGGACCGTTGTTTGGCTCGCGGAGTACATTACGAGCACGTTATCTAGTTGGCCCAGACATATTTTTCATCTATTTTATTTCCTTATTTTTTTTAATAAGTATAAATCGTCTTGACTATCAATTTAATAATCACTGTCACCACTATGCATTTCATTAGCATTATATTCAATTAGGCTCATCTGAATCGTTGTCATGAAACGGATCACCTTCATCCGCCTCATCATATTATTGGCCAATTGTTATGTCAACGCTTATAGACGACGCTGCTGATCGGTGGCGGATAAATGCCTAAACTGCCTAGATGTCACAGCCTCTACAATGTGCAACCATTTTTTTATCAACAGAGATAGTTTGAAACTATAGATAAATCGATATTGGGAACTTAGGAGACTATAGAATATCAGAGGTTATTTTCACAGCTACATATATGTATATCAGGCGGGCATCATAAAACACATTTTTAAAATTCGGAATCGGTTTCGCGGTATGTATTGCTTATAGTTCCCTCAAGAGCTCTTCTTTTTTACCTACGTATATAAATAAGTATGTACATATGTATGTACGTGAGACACGTGTTATCATTATCAGATTGGATTTAAACTTTGTCAATCAAATTTTCCAGCCTATTGGCACATTTTAGAGGGGTGCTCCGATGGAATCTCCAAAATTGATTTCTTATAACTATCGTATGTACATATGTCAACGAATTAAAATTGAATATTGAAATCTTATTTTAGACCGGGAAGTGTCATTGAAAAAGTAGAACCAAGACACATTCGATGTACCTTGAGTAGAGTAAATTACTTGGATGTTGTTTTAGATAGTAAATTGAAAATCGATTTACGTATTGATTATGTATGCAAAACAAAAATATCTAAACAGGTTTTTTTTTTAAGGTTATCAGAAATAGCCCAGAGAGAGCTACATATGTATGTATATTAAATATAATTCTACAAATATACATAGATGTAATGCAAACAGCTTAAAGCAAAACTATCAATTGTGTTCTTAAGTGTAATCGTTTAGCAAATATTCGAGATACTTGTACTTAACAATTAGATATATGTAGATATCACTCATTTAACATTTAATTAATAAAGTAATTTTGCTCATTTTCAAAGTAAAATTCGTGCCTTACGTTATACATACCAAAATGATCAGAATGAAAAGAGAAATCGAGAAATAGCTCTGACTGTCTGTCCGTTCGTCTGTCCGTGGACTTGATAACTTGAGTAAAAATTGAGATTTAATGAAGCTTGGTACATAGATTGCTCTTTGGCCAGGGTATGTTGGTATTGAAAATGGTCGATATCGGTCAATAACCACGCCTACCTCCCATGTAACGGAAGTTTTGAAAAAATGCTATTGGAAAAAATTCAATAAAATTAGATGTTTGCAGCGATTTTAAACAAAGAAATTGAATTTTTATGAAATTTTGGAAAAAAGGCGCTACCATGCTCACTTATGATGAAATATCAGTATCTCAATAACATTGTTATGTATCGTCACTAAATTTGGTAAACATATTGTCTTGATATCACTAGTATGGTCACCAAAAATTTTTGAAATCTCACCATAACCACGCCCACCTTCATTATAACAGATGTTTTGAAAAATGCAAAAACTTCGGGTTTTCGGTGTCTATTGAAACAAATTGAGTAAAATTTAATATTTGCTGCGATTTGAAACAACGAAACTGGGTTTTTATAAAATTTTTAAAAAGGGGGATGTCACCGACCAAACAAAAATACATAGCAACATTTTTATGCATTTTTTATAAAAATTTCAATGACTGCAATTGTTCGTTTGATTTTTGCTTCCAAAGAATTTTTGCAAAAATATTTTGCTTTTCATCTAAATATTTGCGCTTTATAGGGATTGATAGGACCTTTGTACAAACATATGTATGTATATATGCATATTCTGCCGAAATTATATGCCGATTTGTAAATTTCTCCGAAAGTGATCGAACGTGATTGAAAAATACTAAATGTGAACTGAGCACTAAAATAGAAAAAAGATTGTAAGCAGGTTCCAGTACATAATTAATAAATCAGCCTAAATATGATTATTAGTAACATCTGGACTCCAGAGCTTCCTGGAGGGATTTTTTTTTTTTTAATTATATATCTTCCTATCTGCGTTCGTGGGTAATGGCAAGCGACTCGATTTTGATAGTCATAAAAAAAAAATACATAAATATACATAAGTTCCAAAAATATAATTTCGAAATTTACTGCTATTATTGTAAACACAGCAAATCAGACTTTACTTACTTAATTGGCGCATCAACCGCCTAAGCGATTTTGGCCGACAAAGCACGCCAGCTGTCAAAATCAGACCATGTATAGGATTTTTAAAAATTACTCGCCTTTAACATTACTTAGGGGTTGTTTTTTGTACCCAAGCTCAATTGTGCACAAGGATATAACTTTCTTCACATATCGGTTGCTGATAAATAGATCGAGGTTCAATTCTATTTACATATATATGTACATACATACATAAATACCAAAATGTTTTAAATGAAAAGAGAAGTCGATTTATCGCTGACTGTTACTCCACGCGTCCGTGTTTCTATCCGCGCTGCCGACATTTTTAGTAAAAATTGACATATTTTAATTAATAGTGCATAGGTTGGATATAATAAGGCAATAATCACACCCACTTCCCATTATTTATATGTATATTTCTTTGAGATAAATTTATATTTAGATCAAAGTTTGATACAGTGATCGTGTATTAATAACCGCTATCCAATTTTTTTTTTAATTTTTTACACATCTTGCCCTTAATAATATAATAGTTTGGCGCTTGCACTATATTACTCAGTGTTTGGCCGAGCTTCTCCTACCAACAGTTTTGTGCCGACTCCGAACGGCAAATGTATTTTATGAGAAGCTTTTTCATGGCAGAAATACTCACGGAGGTTTGCCATTGCCTGCCGTGGGACGACTGCTATAAGAAAAAAACATGTTACCCTTGGCATTAATTAATAAAGTGTAGACAAGTTTTTAACTGAAGCAATAACTACGCCCAACTTCAATATAAATATCTTTTTTTTTTTTTTAATTAAAAAGCTTTGACATTTCTATAATTACTAGATGGATGGTGAAAGCTCATATGTGAGACATTAAAAAATTAAAACACTAAGTGTGCTGTGAATGCAAAATTTGCGAATTTGTTTTTATTATATTCGAATCTCTATGTAGAAGTTTTGAACTTTTTCAGGCCGCCTTTATGGTGCTTTCATGGACGATTTTGGAATCAATTTATTTCAAATTTTCTTATATGTTTCAAATAACTTTTCGTTCTCTTCAATTTTCGCTTAATTAAAACTGAATATCGTTTCACTGGTTGAAAAATATTTATGTTGTTGTTTGTGTACCACTACATGGCTTTTTTCCATAGTGGGATGGTGCCAGAATTTCTTTTGGAAGCATTCGACAATTTACATAGATCTTCGTGTCTATTGACCCAGAAGTTGCGTCCCACAACCCAGAAGGTAAGTTTGAAAGTCTTTCCTCAGTGAAGCCATTCTACGAGGCATTTGCAAGAAGGACTGAAAAAAGTGCGATCATGCTTCCCATAAATGATTTTCTATTTGTTTTAAAAGTACTGCTTGCGAAGGTTTATTAAAGTACATCCAACAAAAGTCCTTCTTAAGGCCATTACATAGGTTGCGAAAGTATAAGACCGTCCTGCAAATACCCTTCTAAAGGTTGCGAAAGTAGAAAGTAGAAGGTCTTCAGTTTATCGCACTCCATATAAAAATTAAAGGAAAAAGGAATGCAGAGGATAATTCCGTGAAGTGAATTTGACTCCTAAAATTATCAACTGGGAAACAATTTATTGGGAAACATTGACTTTTTTTTGGTTGTGAACTTGTCAGGCAAAATTTCCAGCTGATCCGCTTCGTAAAAGTTGTAACTTGGAAGCTGCGAAAAGTCTGGCAATATGTATAATTTATAATCCATAATGCAACACTGAACATTTTTTTATAAAGCTGAATTGCAACTTTTTTTTATCAAATTTTCGCATCAACATTTTCGTTGCGTTTCGATCTGGGACTTTTTAAACTTTATACAATTTAATACCAGCCCTCATTTTTAGCATAGTAATGAGTTCACAGTCGTGAAATTACGCCAGCAACTTGCATTTCCATTGCCGTGAAATTTTGAAAGCAGCATTAATGGAAAAATGAGAAAAACGTCAAATTGAAAATTGGAAAAATGTAAACAAACAGTCTACGACAAATCTTTAGCATACCCACATATTGACGAATTTAGACAATATGTACAACTTTATTTTTTTATATTTCAATTAAAATACAGGGAATTCTCAAACAAAAACATATAAAACCGAGTGTAAAACTTTCTACGATATTGCAAATAATTTAACAAATTTTCATTTAGAGAGCAAATTTGTTACAAAAAATGGGTGTAATTTTTTTGAGCATGCAGTTTTTTAAGCCATTCAATTGTAGTGCAATAAACAGCAAGCTTATTCGCTAAAATTTGACAATTTTTTTTGTCGCATATATTTTTATGTAGGGGAAAAAGGAAGAGCCCCCAAAAAAATTCTTAAAAGCCAACTATAATTTTTAGTGTCTTAATACTGACACTTTATTTACCAGAATTTAATGGACTACAAAACTGAATATTAATAAAAATTTAAAAAACAATTTTTGAAAAAAAATTTTAGTTTAATGAAAATTTTGTTAAGTAATTTTAAATCTTGCAAAAAAATTTAAGCTTGGGTTTACATGTTTTCCGTTTGAGAATTCTCTTTAATCTAAATATGTCAATACGAGGGTGTGTTAAAGATTTATTGTGGACGTATGACCATTAGAAGCAATTGCCAAATTTTGACACGTATTTTTAAACGTTATACTCTTTGTAGAACAAATTTTATACTTTTTAACAGTTTTTACTACATTTAACATTATTTAGAGAGTTTGGCAAACTTCCGGCACAACCACCAGCATGGATGAATTGGCCCTTTTTATGATAGCTGCTGTGCTCTCCACAATTAATTAAAAACGTTTGGAAACGTTGAATAGATTTTTAAAATTATTATTATTTTAAAAAAACTTGCTTTTTTCAATGTTCTTTTTATGTGAAACGTCTTATCAATTTCAACGAATGTCACTTTTCGCTCAGATTTAAATGACATGAGCATTTTAAATGCGGGTGAAAAAATGTTGCCCGATGCAATGCAATTTGTATTGATTTTCACGTGAAACGCGAACGCGATCGCGAAATGCTCTACGGACAAATGATTCAAAGCAACTATATTTTTTTATCCATTTTTCGACTAGAAATATTTGAATTTTTTCTGTTTTGACCAATGCTTCAATAAATTTTTTTTTTAAGACCCGACTTACAATTTGCTGCGGAACTTTAATGGTATTGGCAATTTTTATCAGCCTCTATCTTTCATAATCATTTTTCAAGATTTAGCCTGAGTCTCCATTTTAGTAAAGCCTTCAAACAATATAATTAAATTTTAATGAAGTCTCTTCAATATTTCTAACATTGTAATTTATAAAAAAAAAAATTTTGAGTGAGGGGTTTTAATAGCTTATTAAATTTTGGTCAAATAAATTGCACGTTTCAGATTGCTAAAATATACCCTTGATTTTTGAGAATTTTTTCCGCCAAAGGGGTTGCGGCATTTCTTTCATATAAAAATAAATTATTTTTATGCGTTATATGAAAGCAATTGTGATAAAAAAAATGCTCAAGAACCAACTTTGTTTTTTTAGTTTTAATAAAGCTTATCTACCAGCTTATTTATTCCTCGAATTGTCTGTGTTATATACATACATAAATGATCAATAACTTCTAAATATTATCCATTGATGTAGCGGTATGCTTTTTTATTTCCGTTTCGCGTGATTTACTAGTCGAGTGCATATAATTAAATATGAAATCATGTCAGATATGCTGAAGTGATTGTTACTTCTTTTTCCACGTTGTTTTAAAATTATATTTCTGTATTGATTGGCAGTAAAACACTAGAACAAAATACACATACATACATACATATGTATACTCGTATATTCATTTTTACTCTGGGACTTTACGCAAATACAAAATTTGAAGGCGGCAGCTTTTCTCGAGTTTCGTTTTTTGGAATTGTGGCACTCTTCTTGTTAATGAGCGATATGCAAGCAAGCTTGTCCAGAAACTCGCATTTCGTTTTAATTGTTTTATTATGTTAAGGAATTATAAAAAAGGGCTACGCTGATGACATTTTGAAAGTCGAACAATATTCGGCTGCACATAATAATAATTTGGCGCTTACACTATTTAGCTCAGTGTTTGGCCGAGCTTCTCCTACCATTTGTGGTGTGCGTATTTATGTTATACCACAAATGGAGGGACCTACAGTTTTGTGTTGACACCGAACGGCAGATGTATTTAATGAGAATCTTTTTTATGGCAGAAATACCCTCGAAGGTTTGCCATGCCTGCCGAGGGGTGCCCGCTATTAGAAAAAAACTAGTCTATGATTTAAATTTTACTTGCCCTTGCTGAGATTCGAACCTCGAAATCAGCGGCATTTCAAGTTATAGCACGCACCGCTACCCACTCGACCACAGCTGCCTAAACATATACATACATATGTACATATATTCACAACTACAAATTGATTATTAATGCAGTAATCGATCGCAACGTTCGACCATCTCCCGAACGAATGGAATAGTTGGACTATGATTTTTAGTTTCGACATTTCGGTATGGGATCAATATGTAAACAAATGTTGAACATGTGCGAGAGTGCTTCAAACGAATTATACTAAGTACAGTAGATTCTGTACATATGTCCAACCTCTGTTGGGCAAACCCGAAATTTGTCATTACAAAAAAATATTAAATCGGTAAGATGACTTATCCATAAACAAGCGAAAAATTAAGTTGTCTAGAAATGTATTATTTTTTCCAAACAAACCCAATTTAACAAAATATTTCATGAATATCATTATATTAGGGGCATTCGTATTAAGCATTAGTATTAATTTCTGAAATTTCGCCGTTAACAAATGATGTTTAAAAAAATTCTACATAGTATATTGAATATATAATTTGGTACTAACTTTAATGGTTCGGCGTACTTCTGCTAAAATTTGTGGTGTGCGTTTTTGTGTTCTTTTACGCTGACTCCAAATTGCAGGTGATTTTCTCAGAAGCAAATATAGGAGTATAATATAGAGGCAGCTAAGCATAATATACTGTATTTTGTACGTAAAATTTTATATATATATATATATGTACCTAGATACATACATACATATAGCTTGCAACAAGAGAATGTTTTGTTGACGGAGCGCTGCTGGATTGGAATGGTTTTTTTTTTTCTAAAGATGCTTTGCGTTCGTTAGTCGCTATTGGTAAACGAGAATGAACAGATCGTGGCTGTTGAGTGCGCGCTCCAATTGTAGTCCTCATAAATAATAGTGTGCAACGCGTCGTGCTTTAGGCTATTTTTAGGACTCTTTCTGTGATTTACATATATGTATGTATGTATGTATGTAAAATGATAAACGATTAAAATGTGTAAAATTCAAAGTGGAAAATTATGTTTTGATGTACCTGCATATGCTCATATGTATATATGTACATATTTGTGAAGAAGTTTAAAACTCTATCGAAGGCACCGATCTCGAATGCATCGATTACATAATGACGGTAAATGAAATAATGTGCCATTCGACGTAAATAAAATCAAGAATGTCGAAATCCGTACGAAGCTCGCGTCGTAACAGCCGCGCCGGGTCCTCGAATTCATCCTCCGCCCCCAGCAATCTACCCCAAAAGCATGTTAAACATTGTTGCCGCAATTTTGTCACTTTTATGTGCACGCAGGTGGGCGTGGGCGCATTAATTGTATTGTATGCGATCTTTGGCGCTCTCTCTTTTATGCATATAGAACGTGAATATATTGACGAGACGACGGCCTATGTCAGTGATTTACGGCATACATGTGCAGAAAAAATGTGGAGCATCACAGAAAAATTAAACACTTTTGATCGTACCGAATGGCAAAACTATACGGACACCATATTGCGTCAATACCAAACAGAGATTGCTTTACTGATAAAAAATGGTTATGTAGGCCGAACACCAGAACAAATTTGGTCATTTCCGGCGGCTTTAATGTTTTGTCTATCTGTCATTACAATGATCGGCTACGGCAATATGGTGCCGCGTACGCCCTGGGGCAAGGGTTTCACCGTCATTTATGCTACATTCGGTATACCACTCTATATACTTTACTTTCTCAATATGGGCAGAGTGTTGGCGCGTTCATTTAAATTTCTATACCGCAGCATGCACGAGTGTGCACAGGAGCGTACAACGTATGCAACGAGTCTGGATGCGCTAGAGAATGGCGGCTTAGGAGCATTGCAACGTAAAAAAATCATTGTACCATCGACAGCTTGCCTTTGGGTAATAATATTCTACATTCTAACCGGCACCGTAATGTTTGCGAATTGGGAGAAATGGTCATTTCTCAACTCTTTCTACTTTTGTATGACATCGCTGTGTAAAATAGGTTTTGGTGATTTCGTACCTGGTGCCTCGTTTATTACAGCAGCTGATATCGATGCGGCAACATTACAAATTAGTGAAGATGCTTCTGCTGATTCTGAAGACATATTCAATATGCATCTAATTACCGATCAAAATTCCAAATTGGCAATCAATTTCTTTTATATGCTAATTGGCATGGGTCTGGTATCCATGTGCTTTAATTTAATGCGTGAGGCGGTGCGCATGAAAATAAAGGAGATAAAAGAGGATACGAAGCTGTGCCTGGAGGACACACGTACACGCTTTTTGGGCTGTTGTGGTACGCGAGAATACTACGAAGACGATTACTATTAAGCTTTACCATTCAAAGACATATGATAACACTTTAATTTAACGTTTCGAATGATTGTGTTGCTGGCATTTAAAGGCAGAATTTGTTTATTGTTAACTTTTTTTATTATCATCCACAATACTTGCATACATACGAGTATGTGGTCAAAGCCATTGGCCACAAAATATAAAATCAAATGTGTGTATAAATATAAATATTTACAACTGCGCGTAGTTGGAAAGCTGTTTGGTGCTCGTTGTGTTTTCGAAACTGTTTGATTTATCATTTTACGCGTTAAACAGAACCTTACGCGAAGTTTGCGTGCACGCACAAATGTACGAGTACATCGAGCAAAAAAAGAAAAAAGACGAAAATCCGTTAATAACAAATGTGTAAGTAATAATCGGCGAAAAAAAATCGTTTATTACACACTAGCAATTTGTTTTCCGCTAATAATAAGTAACCTACAGCGAAAAATCATTCAAAACTGCATGACATTAAGTAAATATGTATGTATGTAGGTCATTTAAGAAAGAAATTAGTATGTTCCTTAACGAAAAAAAAATGTTCGTGCAGAAAATATGTACATGCGTATGTAATGCTTCCACAGAGAAAATTGTAATTACATTTTAAGAGAAAGTTGCAATAGTTTTGCTAGAATTTGCCAGAATTTGCAAACTTGAAAAGTGCTGGTTGTTAGAAATTTAGGCAAATGAGAAAATTGTAACTATTTAGAATTCCAAATTCGGAATTGATAAAATGCGAATAAAAAGGTAATCACATCTGGGGTGTGTACATATGTACATACATACATATGGGTAAGTCCCAAATAAGGTCTACCGCGAACGGAAAATTCAAAGTGGTCAGAGTTTGTTTTTATTATATTTCAGCATAAGTTTAATATGTATATAATATGGATATAAAATAGTTGATAGTTTTCTCTAATTATAGACCGATAAATAGGACTTCAAAAAAAATGCTTTTTCGGCTTTTTCATTTGCCCCTTTTGCAAACAAAATATAACTTATTTTCTTATTGTATTGAGCCTGTTTTAACTGGATCCATATAATTGCTGTAATTCCGATATTTGTTGCCTCTTATATAACATTTAAAAAAATCTATGAAACTTTGGAAAATGAAGATTTTCTGATTCGATCTTACCCTTATCCTTGTGTCGCTTCCGTTACCAAAAAACTACACAAGTTATTCCTATAAGCAAACATGTCCTCCAACCAAAAAAAAATTTTTGTTCAATTAAGTAGGCATATGTACATCTTTCAAAAAATAAAATAATTTTTTACCGAACTGTTGAATAAAATATTTTATGGGTGATTAAAATGTGTCGCGTCCGCAACCGTGAGTACAAAAATTCACTTAAACAATAATACATACATATTAGTATATTAACATTTTTGTTTATAGATGGAAACAACCATAAAGAAAAAAAGTACAGAAAAAATTAAGAAGTGGCGGGAAAAGATGTACATTACTTTTAAGTCTCTTTATTACTTTGTTGCACTTGAAATGTAATTTTTGTTTATTCTTATGAGAATTTCATTAAAAAACTAAAACAGACCTATTTACTGTATATTACTCATTGAGGTGGTCCCCATGTTATGTAGTATGTAGAGTGCTGGTTCAAGTCACGGGAGAAATAACATCAAAATTACTAAGAAAACTTTTCTGAAGGGATTCGCTACTCGGCAGTTTTTTGCCAAACCCTTTTTAGTGCATTTTTGAAAGCTGGTAAACAAAAATTCATTTGGCTTTTTGGATGCCGTTTGGAGTCGGCATGAAGCTTATATGTAGGTTCGCCATTTAAATAAGTATCAGACTGCAAATTTGAGAAAAAACTCGGCATAAATCTCCTAGAAATGGTATACTTTATACAATTTATTATGTGTTATTATTACTATTATTCATTGGTAAAAATTTGTCGCGTCCGCAACCATACTTTATCTCGTACCCAACTTTTTATAAAGATATTTTAACTTTCGTAAATCTACAAACGGGGGCCTTATTTGACCTTACATCACTCATTTAAAAAACATATATTATCCTCTTATTTTCGCTTAGTTTTACATACTTTCGCAAGCATTAAAAAAATTCTTCCGGAGTCGTTCAAAGCACCCAAAGTTTCCAATGTAACTTATATGGAGAAATATTAATTTTATGTATAATCGGTAAAGAAATCAATATTTCAGGGCACTGCAAAACAAATTACTATGTGCATATGTATATTTAACATTTTAATGTTAACGTGTGTTTGTTGGAGGATTTTTAACACATAATTATTGTTTAAAATTTGTTAAATAAATAATTGGGTATGATTTATCAGAATAGTTTGAGTATTGAAAAATATTGATTTTCAAGGATTCTATACCATTTCAACGAAAATTTTATTTTTTCTCTTTGCGAAACCAAAAAAGTGCCTCAAAATTAAATCAATAGTTTTTACAGTAAGACAATTATAAAAATTTATTTGAAAAATAACTAATTAATTTTAATCAAAACGTACATAACTCGAGTAATTAAAAAAATTAATTATATTTTCTTAAAATGTATTACTTGTTTGCTTGGTTCCTACAATTTTATTTTATCTACTCATTCATTATATTACGCTCCTCATACATTGAAAAATTATCTACAGCTCGGCCAGAGACTCAACGTTTTAATTCTGATTTTTCAAAACGATAGCTATACAACTAATTTGGCTTTTAAGTAATCAAAATTTTCGAACAAATAACTAATTGAGAAATCGGATAAATGGTTTATTTAAGTTTTGATAATCTTTTAGTTGCACAGTCCTTATTCAAAATTAGAAATATTTTTATTTTAATTAATACTTTCCATTTTAAACTTTTCGGTGGGAACAAAATTCACTCGATCATTCGCGAAAGTTACAAGTTTCTGCTGAAATTTTGCGAAAGTTACCAAAATAACAATATGTTTATGAATTAATATTGTCATAATTTTATATAGTATATATGTATAAGTTTTTTAATGCAAGAAATTTAATATTCGAGGATCTTTATCAAATTCATTGTACACACATAAATACACAACTTTCATGCAACTTTCAATTTAACGAATAAATTTACTAAAATATTTATTTTTTTTTTATTGCAGGCAATCATTGAACATTTTTTGAAACTACAAAAAAGGGTCACAAACTTCGGGGTAATGCTAGGCGGCAGTACAGATCGTCTATGCACACCGAGCACGTCAGCTGGCCCATTTCGTATATTTGCCGTCACTGGCTTTCAAAATCGGGCAAATGATATTGTCTATTGTCCACCGATACGACCGACGGGCAGCGAGAATGCCGAGGATTCAACGGCCGTTGTTTACTTTGGCGGTGATGTACAGGTATGTTTGCCAAAATATACAACGGCATTCAAGATGTTGGCGAGAATAGGACTACATAAATGTATATGTATGTATGTATGTATGTATGTATCATATATATACATTTATCGAGGTTGTAGTTCGTATGTATCCAAACTAAAGTAATGAAATGCAATGTCGTAAAATTAATTGTGCATTAGCCAAAAAGTACACTACGCAAAATTTTTTGCCAAATTGATTCAAATATATGTATGTACATATGTACATAAATATTATGTTTATATCGAACATTGTGTTATAGGAGAAAGGGAAAAGTCGGATCTTATTTTAAATATCCAATTGGAGCAGAGCTTGGGCATGCCGCTGTCTGCAAACAGTTGGGTGCGTTCCAACCATTTTTTTTTTTTGCATTTTTGAAGGCACACCACGTGAATCTTTCCAGAATTTAGTGACCAGGAGCAATGCGTACATTTTATTTACATTTAGAATTATCAAACTCGTCAAATTTTATATATCTTTTTTGACGGTTGATGGACCACAACAAACAACAAACCACAAAATATACCCACGGTTGCATTTTGTTTAATGCTGCTACCTATTTTATGTGCCTTGGTTTGTATGTAGTATTTTTGTTCAAGCTTATAACATTTCCGGTATTTGAATTTAAAAATTTTGTTTGTTGACCAAAGCCCGACAAACAGCACAATTAAACCACAAAAAATCACATTGCACTACTGTTATTAAAACATATATATTTTGTTTATCTTTGTATTCTATACATTTGTCCTGCAGGACTTTCCGGAGAGCATGGAAACGAATCGAGATAGTCGTGGTTACATGAAATACAATTTGGAAAACTCTGCTATACTACTACGAGAGGCTTTTCCGCGAGCACACATTATTGTCATCCGACCTGTAAGGTAGGCAAATTTTATTTTTCTTCTCTATAAATAATTTAGTAATTTTTTACCAGCGTAAAAATTGTTTGCTTACTCTACGCTTAATTATGATTACAGAATGGAATTCAAAACGTTTAGTTGTTTCGACAATTTTGTACGTGGTAATAATGCTGGTGTCCCCGATCATACCCCAATGAACCATGCGTTGCAACATTTGGAAAAGTGAGTATCAAGCATACACAAACCAAATTATTGTACTCAACTTTTTTTTATATATTTTTATTGTAGATTATTGCAAAACCTTTCCCAACGACTGATCTCTATACCCGAAAATGAAATAATGGACCAGGCTGCACAAGCTGCTGCCGCTGCCGCCGCTGTAGCGGCTGCTGCTGCATTAGTATCATCGACACTTTCCACCGCCGCATCCACCGACTCATCCGCCTCCTCGTCATCGTTAAATGATAATAACCAAGACATGGATATTGATATATTGCAAGTCCAAGAGAATGTGACCGTTGATGCTGATGGTGCTGTTATATTTCCAAATGTCGGTGCTACTAGCTCCGGTTTAATTGATAGCAGTAGCAGTAATAACAGTACTGGAGGTGTTTCAACAACACCAAATAATGCAGCAAACAGTAACATTTCGTTGCCGAGTACAACTTCACATAGTACGCAACCGGTCACCATGCAATCAACGGGACAACCAACGCAGTCCAATAGCACACAGCATTTTAATAATATAAGCAGCAGCAGCAACAGTAATGAGTGTTTAACACAAAATCCACAGCAACACACTCGTCAAAACAGTAATCCCTTATGGTGGCGAGAGAATCTGAATTTAGATAAAGCGAAACTAGTTTTAATTGGCTTTAGCAAAGGCTGTGTGGTCCTCAATCAAGTGAGTTGTTTTTGTGTAAAAATCGAAAATACAATTTACTTAATTCATTTGCATATGTATGTGTTATCAGTTTATGTATGTACATATTTTAGAAACACACAAAATTTGGCAAGCGAGGTCAGAAAATCGTTGCAATATCAGATTTGCATGATTTTGAGTTAGCCAAAAATACTAATTCAAAAATCAAATTGATTTCAGATTTGAAATAACATTTAGTCGGCGAATGAAATCAAAACCAAAATAAACAACGTTTAACAAAATAAATTTAATTTTTTGTTTTGACGACAAAGCAAATCACAAATCAAATTGATTTCTTTTTTAAAATCAGATTTAAAATCGATAAATTTGATTTTAAGTATTTTTAGTTATATCAGCGTTTCAACTTTCAGTAGATTATTTCGAATATTCTACCCAATTAAGTTTCTTCTTTCACAAATAATATAATGAAAATGCAAAAAGGTATTGATTTGAATAATCTTTTATTTGTTTAATAACTTGAAATTTATGTAAATTTTTGCTTAGCAAGGTTGTTGTTGTTGTTATAGCAGCATAAAATTGCCGAAGTAACAGTCCTTGGCCGGACATAAATCCGGGTCTTTCCGGTAACGTAGACCCGACTGTCGTGGGAACGTTGTCGATTGTCGCTATTGTCGAGTGTGTAGCGGTGCTATAATTCGATAACGCCTTGAGTTCAGGGATCGAATCTCAGCCATGGCAAGTAAAATCTAAATCATAAAAATTATTTTCGCTGGCCACGGTCGACCCTCGTGTGGCCATTGCAAGCCTCCGGGTGTATTTCGGCCTTAAAAATTCCAGAAAAATTAGGTACTTATAAAAACTCGCGTTTGACCAATTCACTCAGGTCAAAATATACAGTGACTCAAACACATGATCATTTTTTTTGCGATACATCTTTTTTTTTTAAGTAGCCTTTATACCGACATTTATTCAACTTTTCGATGACACCAAAATTTTAAAATATTACTGCGGGCCTTACGCACGCAATCTCCTGGACATGAGTATTTTAGCTTAGATAGTAATGCATTTACCTTTATTTCAGTTTATATACGAATTCCACTACTTAAAAACTCTTACACCAGATGATAGTACAATGATACGACTGCTTTCGCGCATCAAAGACATGTATTGGCTAGATGGTGGGCACGGCGGCCAGAAGAATACATGGATAACATCCAGAAGCCTCTTAGAAACTCTAACAAGGATGGGTGAGTCTAACTTGTTATAAAGAAAATACTTATAACAATTTTCACTTTTTATTCTGTTTCTTCATAAAGGCATGAATATTCATGTGCATCTGACGCCATACCAGGTACAAGATGATCGCCGGCCTTGGATACGAAAGGAAGAAAAAATTTTTACAGATATGCTCCGGCGTCTGGGTGCGCCGATAACGCGTCATCTACACTATGATAGTCAAACGGCGAATCTAATGACACATTTTGAGGTCTTGCAAGCTTTTTGTCAGCACATTCATGCATTAAATCAACAACAACAAATGCAAATGCAACAACAACAACAGCATCAGCAACAAACATCGGCTATACAACCGTTGCAGCAATCTTCGGGCAATATACAGATAAATGACCAAATGCAACAACAACAACTGCAGCAGCAGCAGCAGCAGGCCCAGCATAATAGCTCGAATCGTTCAGAGTTGGGCAAGACAATTGTTAGTGGACCGAAGTGACATCACAGGCGTCGCAATGTTGGCCGCTTACACTTGCGTAGGGTGGCAGCTATGGCGGCACCGACAGGCAGCGCTTTGGCAACGACATCGAAAACAATTATACCACAACAACAGTTATTACAGCAACCGCAATTTCAACAGCTTCAGCATCAGACTGTTATTGCTGCTCCAACAAATTTTACACTACTCGACATAGCTACCACTTCAATTGTAAATAATTATACGCGACATTTTCCACAAAGCACAGCCACACTGACTACTGTTACAAGTGCAACCGCAACCGCAACAGCAACATCAACACCAACAGCTGTGCATAACCGGCAACAACGCCAAAAAGCGCCAAATATGCAGAGGGGCCGATCAAGACCCAATCAACGTCATCAACATCATCACAGAGGGCATCCAACTAAAATCCACCATTATTCACGAGCAAAAGGTAGGCTTCTACAGCATCAACCTTGTCGTTGAGTTTTTGGGGATATCAAAAAGCCTGTATATATGCATATATATGTATGTATGTGTATATAGTTCTAGGTGCCCATTTCTTGTTCATATTTAAACATATAAATACATACATACATACATGCATTAGCATTCAGCACATCAGCGAAACTTATTTTAATCGCTAAATTTTTGTATTTGAATTCAATGTTTTAAGCATAGGTTATTATGCAACTAGGGGTTTAGAGTTAAAATTTTAAATTCAAAACGAGCTTTAGAATTTGCTGACATTTGAGCTTGAAAGAATTTTATATGTATAAATAATTTAAAACTAGAAGTTTAACTTATCTTGTGAATTGTTAAACTTAAGTGAAATAGCATAAAAGTTTATTATCTATTCAAATGCAGTACAACTCTTTCTTCCATGGGAAAGAAGGCAATGAATATAAACATGCATACATAAATTAATTTTTTCATATCAGGTTAAATTTAATTTAGTTATTGCAATCAAAGAGAATTTGGTGCAGTTAATTTAAATGATAATATTCTATTATACATAAGTTGCTTTTTATATTAAATGTCCAAATTCATGCATCATATAATTTTGATAAACCTTCACAGTCGAAAACATTTCATTCGCATTAATCACAGTTAACCAGTGCAATCTTCTTAGATGTTTATATGCTTGTTTTAATTTGCTTGTATTTATTTTTCTATAATGTAAAAAAGCTTTCATATAAAGTTACTTACATATTACAACTATTATGTATTTTTTAATTCAAACTTAAAAGAAAGTATATTATGTGTATTTTTAAAATATAAACAATTTTGCTCTAATTCGAGACTTTCATTTTATTTAATCAGCTTTGATTCGGCCAATAAACAAATGCTTTAACAACAGTTTTACTGGTAGAAGTTATAGCTGCGGTTTCGAAGATCAGACTTATTTTTTATTTATTCTTCATCGGCGCTACGCTTGCCGAACGGACTGTTGTGTTTTTCCATCTTCCTAAATCATGAGCAGCAGTTAGCTGCCGCTATTTAAACTTGCTTATGTGGTTGTTGTTTGTGTTTTTTGCGTGTAAAACTGGTCACTCTAAGGTCACTAAAATTTTACAAAATGAACATGTTTTCTTTTAAAAATTAATGCCTTCAATATTTAACGATATTCATTTAAAACTAAATAAAAATATTAATTTACACCAATCACCGCAAAAAAATATATTGCGATTGTTACGGCACTAATAAAGCAAATGGAAAATCATTATTACCTAACTTAATACCTACGTAACTATACCGTAAATTCCATTAGTTTCAGAAACTCTTTACTGGCATTATTTTCTAATTTCTTATTTAAAAGGGCTATTAAAATTTAATACATAATTTTTATTTATTTTGTGTTGTACACAAGCTAATTTCGTTATTTTGCCTCAGAAAATTTAATAAGGTCATCGCACTTTGCTTGTTAATTTGTTACTCAGCCATGGTGTGAAGACCCAACCTCTTTCCGTTACCCCTTACATCACAAGCAAAATGGCAAACATTTTTATATAGCAAAAGGAGACAGCATTTTGCTCATGGAAAGCAATATCTTTCGGAGTTATTGTTATATTCGGTATCAAAATGAACCATCACCAGCCATCAATCCAAATCAATAGCATATGTGAAAACTCTCTCCAATAGAGAAAAAAAAAAGCTAAAATGAAAACAAATGGAAAATTTACCATCACTCGCATAAACCGACAGAAAACAAGTCAACTAATCGTGTTTTTGTGCAACTTGTAAATAAAAAGAAAGTGGCAGTGTCCCTATGAAATTAATAGGGATGCTGGGTAGATTGGACTTAATTTTTTTTTTACACAAAGACTACCGTCAAATGGTTCCTTTTTTTATGTAAATAATAAAATTCCAAAATCTTAGACAGATTACTCCAGGTGAAGGCGTGGTAATAGCCCACTCAAGATGCCAAAACCGCATTTTTTATAATTTTTAAAATATATGCTCGACAAATTAATTTAAAATGTTTTAGATGTGTGTTATATATTATTTTATTGAAATTTACTTACTTTTTATGATCTCTATTATTGGCAAACAATTGAATATAAGCTCACTTGAATTAAGTGTACAGCTTTCAGATATACATAAGTGCAAAAATATAACTCTGTAAACTTTGAATATTCCAAAAAGTATTTAAATTTGTCGGATCCGATAATAAGTTTGGTGTTGTGTAAAATACTGTGATGAAAAGCCGCACGCTAGTTGGTGAGGTAAACAAATTGAAAATAATAGATGTAACTTATTTGACATAACACACAAAGATGCGTTACATTTTACTTAAATCGAAGAAGATAAAGAATTATTGTTGAGCCAACGTATGAAAGGTAGACCAGGTGATTTGGTTGGCTGTGATCGGTCATTACTTGAAAAATAAAAACGGAAAAATGTGCACATAGACAAAGCGTTAACCAGAAAAGAAAAACAATTCCAAAGTTTCCTAACAGCAGATGATTTGAGTGGTTACGCAATAGACCTTACTGATATGTATGTACGTTTGAGACAGCGATGACAATGTTGAAAAACTTGCTAACTGTAATATTGACGAACAAACAGTAAATGCGCAATGCCTGTCCACCCAGCTGGTACTGGAAAAGAACAGGCAGACGCCATAATCCAACTATTAGAGGAGTGTAATCTGACGGAAAGGTTTTAAATTAAATTAACTTAATTTTTTTAATACTTAAAACATAAATTTTTAATTACAAATATTTCATAACCAGGGACTTTATGTTTTGGTACGACTGCGACAAAAACCGATCGATTGTAAGTTTCTTGCATTTTATTGGAACAAAATTTCAAAATAGAAATCTTTTACCTGCCATGTCGTCATCGCATTTATGAAATATTGCTTAAAAAGTGCTTTCGAGAAATATAACTTGCAAGCAAGGGGCCAACACTTAGGGAGTTCACAAGCCGTGTTATTGGTCGTATTTCGTCGTATCGTGTATTGTAGTACAATAGTTGTAAACTTGTTGTAATTGTTTCACATGTTAAATTTTCGCATTTCAATGCAACTCTGAAAGATATGTTTAGTGTGTTATTTGTGTGTATTATTTGATCAGCTCTTTCTGTTTATCATCATTTGAGATTTAGTTTTTGATAAAAAAAAGTTCAATACAGTCAATTGGTGATGTATGTAAACATATTTTAATGAAAACGACTCTTAAGATTTTCCTATTTTGCGAGCACCTTTCAATGTCATCACAAATTAGTTTGTTTATTTTGGAATTTTTTTGCGATTTTAAATTCAAACGCCAATTCCGCAAGAGCAACATTTAATGATTTGAACTTTATTAAGAATATAAAACAAATATAAAATCAATTATTTTCGTACATATGTATCCTGTAAAAACAATTTCAAATAAGACTTGCAAATTTAATTTTAAATTATATATTATTATTAATTCAAATTTTGATTTGCTTTAACTAAGAATCATGGTAGACTAGAGCTATTGCGTACACGTATGTGTATATTTTTTTTTTTATCACACATACATAGTACTACATATGTACACCAATATTTCAGAAGCGAATTTTTGATTTTGTTTAGAAATTTACCACACATTAGTATCTACTTTGAAGATAGTTTTTTTTATAGCATTTTGGTTTGTCTTTATTAAAGGCGTAAACTGTAAAAATTCGTACGATATCTGAAAAAACAAATATCCATTTTATGTTGCAATAAATCTTTGTTGGTACCTCAAAACCGAAGTAAAACCGAAAAAGTAGCCGTTTTAGAAGAACTGCTTGCAAAGACCTAAAGTACATACATCCAACAAAAGCCCTTCTTGAAGATATTCTAAGGCTACCGAAAGTAAAAGGCCTTCAATTGGGGCAACTTCAAACAAAAGAGAAAGGAAAAGGAGATGTAGAAAAATACCGTGTCTTGAATATCCAGAAGGCCTTTTGGAAATGAATTATTGTGGTTTACGGCTAACATGCGTTACTCTTACCAATAATACTGATTTGATAGCAAATTTACTTCTATTTTTAGAATATGCGCTCATTTTATTAAAGAAAACAGTGAGAAAATCATTATTAACAAATATGTTCGGAACAGCTCAGTTTCGTCAGTGTCGGAACGGACGCGCGTCAGTGTCGGAATCGTCACTGAAGAATCATGCATTAAAATACAAAGATATGAATATAGATGTATTTATTATCACTTGAGGCAATAGATTGAATTGTATTTTTGAAAACTGTTTTGAATGTAAAGAGAGATTTATTTGTATTACGTAAATAATTATCAAATTATCAAAAGCTAGAAAACAATTACTTTGTCGTCATGTTCATCAATATTGTGTCGATATATTAATACTTGTATTACTGATTGTTTTATTAGAATCTATTACTATTAATAAGTTAGTGCGGCGAGTAATAAACAATAATCCAATGGATTGTAAAAAACAAATATCAATTCTGTTGATAGTAGAAACGAGCTCCGACACTGACGAATTCCTTCATAACTCGACTCAATAGTGGAATTTATATTATCGAATGCCTTTTTTGGTTATGTATGCCCTAAAGTGTATCGGTTCTTTTCCTGATACATATTTGGTCAATAAAAAACAAAAACATTGATAACAAGTCGTTTATTAGTAACAAAATCACATTGTTAGTAACATTTGTTCCATGTTCGGTATTTACTTTAGCGAACGTAATCCGAACACTTCACGATGTTAATATTTATTTCGCACTTATAACCACCACAAGGGAAACAGTTGTTAGGCACAATGCCAATTGCGATCGACTCGCTTGCAATACTTATGGCAGGACAACCGCGAATTTTTGAATCGCGTAACTTCTTTATTCGAAAATGTTTGTTCGATTCCGGCACTGAGTCGAATCCGGGACTGATGCATTCACCCTATTTGTATAAAGTTTCTATCTTATTTAGTTGCGATTATACATGTATGTATGTATGTTTTAAAAAAAATTAACGAAGTGTAACTAAAAAGTGGCATTTGTATGAAACGTTTAATCACAAAGTAACGTAAAATTGTTGTCAGTTGCACTGAAAAGTTAAATTTTTTTTAAACTATCTTCTAAATGCTTCAGCATAAAAAGACAGAAAAACCAATTATCAAGTAGCGTAAAGTGATTCATGAATGGAATGTGAACCGCCATAAATATTTGCGTATATCCCGGTTGTTGTAGGCTTGCTGATTAATTTACTTAATATAATTGTTAATTAAGTTTATTTAAATGTTTGTAATTTTTTTTTTTTAATATCGTGTTACGCGACAATCACTATACAAATATGTAATTCATTTATTAAATTCATTTATTGTGGTTGTGTAATGCTTCGTATTTAAGGTATATACTTTTTTGATCTTTTGTTTTTGTTGCTTCCGACAGAGTGTGAAATCATTGGTTTTGGAACGAATTTTCGTCATCCATTGTCAATTCTGAACGAAAAATTATACTGAATATGGCACAAAGCCGAAACCGGTTTGTATATATTTTTCCTAAATTCTCAACCAAACATGCATAAAACGTATAAATATATATACATATGTACATTTATCGGTCTACATATTTATGATGTACATATGTATGTACATTAGCCTGGGTCTATTTGGTTTTACTATGCCGTTATGGCAGTACTCTACATTAAATTTTAAGGGGGTAGTCTACTTTAGAGACCGGAAAATTACCTTTTTTATAATTCTTGTCATAACAAGATTATTGAATATTTTCGAACGCAACTTTTTGCAAGTTAAACTAAGGGATATAATCCATAAATTGAAGGTTTTGCTTTGTCAAAAAGTTGATTCAAATCATAATAGTGGCGCTTTAATGTTGAGCCCGCAGAAATACATACATACGTTGCTTCGATGTTGCCACGATTTTTCTCGTTTTAATCATATGAAACAAAAAATTCAACTTTCTTTCTATTCAGTAGACTTGTGATTATATTCGGAACCATAATATTTTGCAGACATATTTTACATACATTTAATGTACGACGAAAATATGCAATAAAAAAAGTCGAATTTTTCATCAATCCAAAACCAAATTGGAGTCTTCGAAATTTCGAGAATGGGTTTTTTTTCCTTAGCAACAACTTATTTGCTGGTCTGTGGCAAATAATTGTTTGAATATTCTATCAGGTTTGGGGCTACTATATTTAGTGTAACTTTAAATGCACATTTACCTACATACAATTCTCTACATATTTGCAACTAAATGCTAAACATTTTTAGATTAAGGATATTAAACACCGAAGTGAGTAGGACTTACCACAAAAGGGTGTAGAAAGTGGAAGAAAAGTTCAGAATGAATTCGTCATACCGAAGAAATCCCTTATTAGATGTTTTTATACAATGTACAGCCGAATAAAATATTGGTAAGGAAAAAACCTGTTTCGTGAGTTCGAAATTGACTAAAGAGCATAGGTTCTTCGCCAAAATTCTCTCATTACTTTTTGTATGGACGTATGTATGTATATATGTAAATTGACCCGCTCTAAGGCACGTGCATACACACATTAAAACTTATGGAAATAGTTCGACGAAAGGAATTAAAACAAAATAAAATGAGCTAGTTATTCCTAAGCTCCACAAATAATTTGATGTTTGCAGAAATAGGTGCGTTTTTTTCTTAACTTTTAATTTTTATATTGAAAATCCAGAGTTATTGTCGAACTGAGGTAACTCTCCTCTATAAAAATTGCCCTCAGTTGCTAAAATATAAGACGATTATGTATTCCTATTGCAAGTATGCTGAAATATTTGTATAATTTTTAATTCAAACAAAACTAAATATGTTTGTTTATACGCGCACAATTCTGCATATGTAATAATGATATTCAACTAAATGTATGTATGTATGTATGTATGTACTAAGAATATGTCTGAATAAGATTTTAAAAATCTGTATGGATCACAAAGTTAAAATAAAAAGCAGTTAAAAAAAAATATGTAGGAAACAAACTTACTACTTATTAAGAAAAACTCCATTTTTCAGAAAATATTTAAAAAACGTATAGTTATAATGTAGATGCATACATTAAAAGGTTAACCTGCATGTTAAATGTACCTTTCTCGGATTTGCAGTTCAAAATTTGCTATATTTAAAAGTAAATGCTTAAAAGCACTAAACATGAATGTAGTATGTATGTAAGCACTATTGTTCAAACGTACGTTTGTATATAATGCGAATGTAGCATTTTGTGTATGTACATACATACACATTTAGCACCTTGGATTTTTAGCTACAGTCTTTAAAGAAATTTGTTAGTACAGTCTTAGTTGGACTTAAGAAAATATTGCAACCAAATAATTAAAACGTAGATGTGTACATACATATACATATATGCGTGCATTAATATGTATCTTGGTACGTACCTATGTATGTACGTATGTATCTCCATATACATACATACATATGTATGTATATGTACATATGTATATCCATTAACGGTTGCTTTTAACGAAATTGATTTTAACGGTGTTAATGAGATGGAAATAAAATGTAGGAAGAAACTATTTAAAATAAGGGCTGAATATAAACTGAATGAGACTTAAATATCAGCTTAATTGTGAATTTCGAAAGGAGCTGTTGCAAATGTCGAAGTACATAGGTGGGCTCACTTTCATTTTATTAACAAAATTATTTACGATACATAATTGTGCGAATTATCGACACTTATTCCATTACAGCTTTAAAAATGTACATAGCTCTTTTCGACGTTCATAGCTGATTTGCATATAATAAAAAAAAAATCTATACATAAATACATACATATGCATGTGTGTATGTATAAATAAAAAATAGCAACATAAGGACATTGGGAAAAATTAAAAGCAAATGAAAGCAAAAAGTGAAGAATTTATTAAATTAAAAAAATACGATTTATGTAGGTTAAAATTGTAAGCTTGTGAAACGGCAAGACAGCTATGGATTATATTGTGTTTAAATAAATTTGCAAAATATTTCAAATAAAACTTATTCATAGCAAAAAAGGGCCAGTGTTTATTTTTAACTTTTTACGGAGTCTGAAGGCAATTTTATGAATGTTCTGTAGATCTAATTTTCAGCTCAGCAACATAATGGATCTCAACATTGAGAATCATAAAATTACAGAAGTCTTCACGAGCATTTACGAGTATACTTAATCGTCATTTTCAAATTAAATTTTTCCGATCATCCTAACCGAGAAAGTCACGAAAGTTATTCAAACTTTAGGCGCGGTAGTTAAATCAAAAGCCAAGCGATAGTCGCTACTTGTATACTTTCCGGCCTTATGCCGCACTTACATTGCACATTTAGCAGTTTCGAACAGAGTTTTTTCAAGGACGGTTCATAGATAGATAGATATTAAGAGAGGTATGCGACCAGTTGGTCCATTGTGCCCTCGACGCTCATCACAACAATTCACAGTTCATGCTGTTGCATTTTATAAATGTACTTTATGGAGAAGCACTAAATAGAAGAACACTGCGGGATCTTTGCGATCCATTTGAAGTTCCTGAATCAATGTAAGTACACGTCGGTATTTAGCTCAATTAAATTTTCAAATGTTATGTAGTTTTGTGTATGACTACAGAGTTAGCAAGGAAGTCGTTTTTATGCTGTTGAACCGTTTTCTGAAGAGTAATCGATTTCGTATTGGCGGCCACCAAGAGATTCCTGGTTGAAGGCAGTTTTTCAGAAAACAGTTATACAATATTTTACAGACGAATGTAGAACAAATTCACCTTTATTCCTATGTGGTGGACCATGGGCATATAAATATTCTAGTAGGTTCTTCTACAGTGCATCCACTTTAACTTTATCACATTTCCGAATCCTCGACCGATGTTCCTATGATTCTCCATAAATTGGCGGATTGTAACCCTATGTTTTCCCCTTGAAAAAATAGTTATTAGTTTAAATATTAACGAATCTAAGTAAAAAGTATTTCGAATTTACTCACAATTCGTTTCTAGTGGAAAATTTGAGTATACCAATTGAATCCACAAAATTTTATTGATGTGAACTCTTACCGACAATTTTATTGTAAGTTTGATTAATATTCGTTCGGAAGTGATTTACAAAATGCAATGAATGTTTTACATCAAACCGGTAGCAGATTTAATACAATCCGTTGTAGTAGTATTATTTATAATCCGATTTAATTGGTAAATGTAGCGATAGAGTTGTTAGCTCTAACTTATCGGCTTTTTTATTTCATATTATAAAACTTAGTTATATTTACGTTTATATGTATGTATGTACATATATGCAAAATTAATCTCCCTATAATTTAAAAAATTTTGGAATGCAATATGAAATAATTATCATCTTCTAGTTTAGAATATAATTCATAAATGCATAATAAATGAACTTCTAAGGCGATATCTTGATGCACAGCATCATTAAATCAGTTTGCTTCCAAATTAACTATCTATTTAAACATATTTTGATTTACCAAGCTAGTTATCCTATATATGTACATAACTATCTACAAGGTAATTCCAACGAGTTAGTTATTTTTTCGAGTTTTTATCTCGTCCATCGCTTGCAAAAATACACAATAACCAAATACTCGGGTCTCACAGCTCTATATTACATACATATGTACTTATTTTCTACATCTATTTTTACAGCTAATGGTCAGCCATTCGTCACTTCCATCACAGCAGTCACAAATGCCATCATTCACTCGACTACTGGGCACGAAGAAGTCTGCACCGCGCCCTGTGATGTGCCGTTTCTGGTATTTGCAATAAAAACGACCATTTTTGCATGCATTAGTACTAGGCTCATCACTTCCATCGGAAATGCAGTCGCAGTAATCATCATTTACACGTTCAAACAGTATTTCGCCGCTGCCATCCAAGCAGCGGAATTTACCAACGAAGTTTGGTTTGTACGAATCGTAATCGAATAGGCGTATACCGCTAAACATAACAATTTGATTAAAATAACATATGTTATTATTAATAATTTACCGTATAATTTTAATGACATCCTCCGCGGCGTTGATAACGCCACCACCATCGTCATTAAAGCCATCAGTTTGTTTGCGCCCTAGGGATTGTATCATTTCTTTATGTTTTTGTCTAAGCCCGTTCATCGTTCCTTCCAGACTCCATGGTGTACTCGCATTTTGCAGCTGATTTATTGAAAAGGCCTGATAAATAATAAATATTATACCTAGCAGGAAAACTCCCAGCAACAACATCTTGGACTTTTGCTTATAAAATGGTTTATAGTAGATGTTCTCCCGCTTAACCCAGGTTTTTCTCATTGTGATGTTTTTTCTGAACTTTTATGTTTTAAACGTTTCTGCTATATATATTCCAGATTAGCTCAGATCCCACTTATCTAAAGGCCAAAATAATTCCAAAAGTATAAAATATGCAAATGTGTCAAGAGTTATTTTTGTTTACTTGGCACGGCATTTTACCAGCAGTGTTACAGAGAGAGGGTTAAACATCTCAGCGTTGCATTTGGAAAAAAATTGAACTGACCACACACGTTAATCGCGTTTGAGTAGTTAGTAAGAAATGTGAGTGACATAGGGCCAGTTTTTCGGTGCTGGTTTAAACTTAGTTTAATTGCGCCCAATTAAATTTGTTGCAACCAAAACGAAAGAGTCAACAAAGAGCTGATAATTTAAACTAAGTTTAACCATGCCCGATCGGCTGTTTAAACTTAGTTTAAACTCCGTTTAAAGTTGACTGAAAAAATGCATACTGGATTTAAACTTAAATTAAACGCCAAACAGAGTTCAACTTGCACTGAAAAATTCGCCCTTAATCTAATAACATGCATTGGGATTGTTCACCTTGCAAGACAAATTATATGCGATGGTGTCGATACAGCAAAAACGTACCGATCGGTTTGCGAGACGTAACATTCTTTCTACTTTTTTGGGTCTTCACGTGCGACATATCGCTTGCTTTCAGAAGTAAACGAGAATTGAAAGCAGGTGAAGACCGCAAGTTAGTAGCTTAAGCTGAAGTAGATTAGCTCTACCAGATATTTCGGATAAAGTTTCTTTACGGGCGGTCTTCACCTGCTTTCAATGCTAGGTTGCTTTCTGCTTCTTGTCGTCGCAAGCGAGAGAGGGATTTGTTCACTGGGCATTTTGAAAGCATACTTTTTCATTTGCAACATGTCGTAGAGCAAGAAGGTTCGTGCCCTGCGTGCTATTCAAACTCCAAACCCACTCATATTGTCGGTATAAATTAATTAATTTACAAAGATCAGTAACGCGACACTCGATTTTATCAATATATATTATTAAAAGGCTTTTTTGTGCTCAAAGAGCCTATGATAAACGATGTTGCCACAATGAAAGATGCTACGAAATGCGAAAATGGCTGTCAAACTACAAAAATGACAGCTGAAAGCAAGCGACCGCTCGCTTACCGATCGGTTTGCTAGACGAAGCATACTTTCAACTTTTTGCGGTCTTCACGTGCGACATGTCGCTTGCTTTCAGAAGTAAGCGAGCGTTGAAAGCAGGTGAAGACCGCAAGTTAAGGATAGTTAACAATTCTAAGCTACTCTTATACGCTCCTTCCCTTTCTAACTCAAGTATCTAGTATGTATACAAAATATAATTACGGATATACCGCTAACTCATGGTAGTATATCTAGTGGTATCACGGAATAACTACTCAAAACGACCCCGGAAATTGCAGTTTTGGATAGTTGTGTCTTGTAGAGTAGCTCTTTTAATGAAAATAAACTTCAAGATGAGTACAAATTTTATAAGTTTCTTAACTGCTACTTAATCTGGCAGCACTGCAATGCTTTCAATTGTGAACACGATTCCAAGCAAACTGAATCAGCTGTTTGATATTTTTATTTGCCGTATTTTTTTTGTGTCCAAAGTTTATAAATTAAAAGGTTGGAAAAACCAAAAATTTTAATGTCAATCGAATCACAATGTCAAGGGGTTACAATTGGCAAAACGCAGCGGAGCGCGGAACTGCTGCGCAATCGCAATTAGTGGCGAATACCCATGATGTTCTTGAACGGAGCGCTGAGAGCATATTACGCTCGAACCAAGTTGCTATCGAGACCGAGCAAATCGGCACAGAAGTATGTACAAACATATTTGATAAATTTATTAATTATATTTGTCGCATTATTTTTTAACTAAAGGTCTTATCAGAGCTTAATGAACAACGAGAATCACTACTACGTTCTACTCGACGTCTCCAAGATGCAGACGTAGATATCTCGCAGTCAAGAAAAATTATACGAAATCTGCGGCGAGAAGTAATTTACAACAAACTCATATTGGTGTTAATCATCGTTTTGGAAGTATGCGTTTTAGCCGCCTTGATTGTGATCAAATTTGTTCATATTTAGTTTTGTTTAATAACAACTATGTACATGTAATTTGGTTTAAGATGTGAATTTTATTTAAATCATTTACTTGTCACTACACAATATGGCTTGGTGATGACATTTACACATGTAGATAAATAACAATTTACCTAGAGTGTGAGCTACATATGTACGTACATGGTAGTTCAGCAGGTCTATAGTGTAATGATGTGTAGAATTATACATAATTAAATAGTAAGTGAATGTATCAATTAATAGCTAATACACCTATATATTTTTAATAAACACACAATATTGATAAACAAACTCCCAAGCATTCGTGACTTCATGCATTATCCTAATTATATAAATACATACATACGTACATATGTATCTATGTATTTGAAATGTTTTGGGACGTGCAGAGAATTTTACACTTTGTTGTAATTGTGTTTTTCACATGCATATATAAGTAACGCAATTGATATGGCTCCATTCAACTATAGCAATTAGAATGAACGGATATAAGGTTTGATTTCTGTCATAAATTTACACATTGATAATGGTTTTTACTACCTGGCAATTTAAATAATATTTCTCTAAATGCACATACATATATGTATGTATTTATGTACATATGTATATATATATAAGTATATGTATGTATATGTATATTTCCATAAATAAATTCGTGTAATTTTTTGCCATCAATCAGTAATTTTTCTATACATTTAATTAAAGTTGTTAATCTCCATTTAGAACATCACCATTTTTAGTAATTTTCAATTGTCCTTCGGTAAAACTATGGACCAACCAAATACACGGCGATCAAACCCACACGAAAATAAATCGCAGTTCAGCATTGGCTCTTCGGCCCAAGCAACAGAAGATACCATACGTCGATGACCCTAAAAAATTTTTAAATATACGATGATTTGATATACACTTGAATCAAAATTCAAACCTGACGACTCGTTCTTGGCAGACGCGCTACCCGTTGTCCATTCAAGTCGAATAAACGTATTTGCCGATTATCGTGAGGAATTGCTATAATGCCACCGCTAGAAACTGCCAATCGATTCACGGACGAATCCGTGCGTATTGTGGCGAGAGCAGACCGCATATTCCGTAATTCCCAAACTTTTACCGTCCGATCATCCGACCCAGACACTACTTTATCGTCACGTGCAAACACAGTCGACGTAACACTTCTAATTATAAAATATAAAATGTTTTTTTGTACGAAATTTCATTAAAACGAAAAGCGACTTACTCTGTATGTCCTTGAAAAACAGAAACTGCAGGAATTTCATAACGAAAATCCCAAAGACGAAATGTCGAATCTCGCGATGCAGTCACCACCAACCGCTGGTTAGTATGTGCAGATACGTGTGTTAATTCATGGTCGTGTCCAGTAAGACTCTGTATTGGTTCTCGTGATTCAACATCCCATAGGATCGCTGTACGATCCCAACTGCCTGTTATTATTTGTCTATGATCCATGCTAGGCAACCAATCCGCAGCTACTACTACTGATGAGTGCCCCCCTGGTCCAGTGAACTCGCACAAAGGTGTCCGGAGAGTGTCAACACGATCACGGTCTTCAATCTGCTCGTCGCTGTCATCGAGCTCTTCTTCTGAGGAATGACCTCGCCTTTAAATAAAAGAATTTGAAATATATGCTTTACAAATATTAAGAATTTATCATACTTCGAGAAATCCCAGTTAACTGCTGCCTGCCATATGTGCGCAGTGCCATCACCACTACCTGTCAAAACAAGGTCGCGATTCTGATGAAATTTCACAGAGTTAACTGAACCTGCGTGTCCCTGGTATTGCAACAGACATCGGCCATTCTCTATGCCCCAAATGCAGGCAGTATGATCTGCTGATGCAGTGCCAATAATTGGCTGACCAACTTTTGCTGTTACTTGCCAAACACCGTCTTTATGTCCACAGAACTCTCGCGTTACTTGGCTAACTACTGTTTGAGCTTTGAAGCTCGATACTATTCGACTTGTCTGTGCTTTGATTTTATTGCTAGCCTTTACCTTACCACTACTCGATGTAAATTTTGCCTTAAGGCCCTTGCTTCCGCTTCCGCTACCAATAATTGGCACAAGAGCCGGACTGTCACCATCGTCATGCCCAATCGCGGAAATAATATTGGTTTGAGCCGAGATTCCCAGCGCTGTGTTTGCTATATTACTGCCAATTGCATTGGCGCTGCTCCCACCTGCGGCAATTACTCCAGCCGAGCGTTCATATGATGTTATTAGGTCTTTGTTCATACAGTTATCGAGTTTCTCCTGCACTTTAGCATGAAATAATGTTTAGTATGGAACATATGATTATAAACGGATAATAGATACTTACAGCTTAAATTCTCCAAGTATAGCAGTTCGAATTCCTTTTCTATCTGTCCAAAGAGCGCATGTAAACGTATACGAAAAGGAGCATCTTCTGGAATGGTTATATCCTCAGCCAAGCTAGACAACCGATTCTTGGACGATTTCATATTAGAGTTTTTTTGTATGCTTAGTTTTTTCTATTCAGTGTTTAAGGTTTTTTACTGTTTCCCCAGGTTTATTTAGCTTTTTATGAACCTTGCCTAATAATCAATTATATTTCAATGTAAAATCATGTGTATCATGAAACACACACAAATTCGGTCGATAATTTAATTAGTGTTTTGTTTACTTCTTATATCGGTGCATTTTTGTTTTCTCTACTTTTAAAAGGTTCCAAGGAGCACAAATAGAAATCGGGTGTCAATCCGCTAATCTAAACCGACGCGTAATGCAAATTTACAGAACTGAGTAATAAATGATAGTTATTGAATAGGGGTATAATGTAAAAGCACAAATCTACTATACTAGACATTTTTAAACTCACTACAAAATATTCTAATTCATGTATTCCAATTAATTATATTAAATTAAAAATTAAAACAATCAACTTTCAGAGAAAAGATTTCACGCGAATTTCAGTGTAATTTCTCAAAATCCAACAATATTTTTCGAACATTATTGAGAGCAATATTTAACAGCCATATTTTTCGCACATTATTGAGAGTGAGAGAGAGCGGCCAGCCAGCTCAGCTGTTTATTGTTTATAATCAGTGTACAAAACATACACTTAGAAAAATACTAAGATACTCTATGACATTAATATAATAATGGTATTTATAGCTCAGTTGTGTTGCTTTAGGCCCACAAAGATATAGAAAATTTATTAAATTTTTTAGTAGGCATAATTCAATTATAACATACATAGATATATAGACATACTCCTTCTTGCATAACAATATTGCTTTATGGGTTATCGTTACAGGGACAAGTCATTTGCACTATAAATACCTCTTAACTCCACTTATCAAACCATAAAAACCATGACACATAAAACTTTTCCTGCGCATTGCGTGACAGATTCGATTTAACAGCTTAGGGCCAGTTTTTCAGTGCTGGTTTAAACTCAGTTTAAACTAAGTTTAGTTAAACTCAGTTTAAATTTAAACTTAGTTACCTTGCGGCCAAATAAATTTGTTGCAACCAAAACGAAGTAGTTAGCAAACAGCTGATAAGTTAAACTAAGTTTAACCGAGCACAATCGGCCGTTTAAACTTAGTTTAAACTCCGTTTAAAGTTGACTGAAAAACTGCAATCTGAGTTTAAACTTAGTTTAAACGACAAACAGAGTTCAACTTGCACTGAAAAACTGGCCCTTAGTCGGAATGATGAAAAAGCATGAAACATTGAATTTTTGAATTTGAACCTTAAAATTGGCCAACTCTCATCTTTTTGCGTGCGTTTTCAAAAGCCTGATTTCTCATCTCTTTTATTCTGCTGTCCACTTGCACAAGTTTTATTACTTAGACCGCATTCAAACAGGGAAACTTTTGTTGCTTATTATCGGCGATTTCCCTTTTGGTGTTGCTCGTCGCGTTCACACAGAGCAACTCTGTTCAGGCAATTTTCTGACATTTTATTTTATATTATTTTCGCAAATTTCTGTACGCTTCGCTTACGCTGCATTTACAACTTCTGACAAAATTCCATATTCTGAAATATTCATGTTAATATGTAATTCGTTTATGGTTAATATGTATATGCATACATATGTGTATATTTACTTACAAAAAAATAAGAACCAAATTTCATTTCTCAACTTACCGCATGTATTCATTTAAAACTCAACAAAACTGCAACCACTGAAAGAATTTATAAATGAAAAGGAATGTCAAATTTCATGGCCGCCGAGTGAGACGAATAAGAACACAAAGCGTGTTGCCTGAGCACGAGCAACTCGGTGCCCTTCCCCTTTCCTCGTCACTCCCTCTTCCACAAGTAACGAGTTGCCGCGACAAAAGTTTCCCTGTCTGAACGCAGTCTTACAAAATTAATATTCATAAGTATCCAATAATTTCGACACAGAAAGAACAAAAATCAAGTGTTGGAAATGGGACACGAAGCGGCTAAAGTTTATGTGAGACGGCGTTAAGAGAAAGTAATCCCAAATCTTAAATCAGTAACAATTTATTTTTTCCTAGTTATTTTATTTATAATAAAATCTGTTGTAGGGTTAAAAAAAATTACTTAACTTCTAGGTCGAATCACGGAAATAACAATTGCAGTTTTTCACTTGTTATCGAGTGCTTTGAACTCAAATGCAAACTTCCAATTAATATCGATCCGATATATATTACCGTGATTCGTGCCCAAATATTATTAGGCTTTAAAAAGTGATTTAATAAGTTTAAAAAATATTTTATTTTCATTTTACATAATAGCTAATGACGTCAGTAATACGTACCCAAGTTTCAAAATCAACGAAGTTTACTCTCTCACTGTTTGAACTAATTTTTCGAAGTTAAAATGGCATGGTTTTAAAAAGTAAATTGGACTTAATATAAATAACAATTTTAAGAAGGTTTGAACAGATTTAAGATTATTAAATACCAAATATTATAAAAATTTCTCTTCAAACCTTTATTAAAAAGTGTAAGTAAGTAAGGTTGCAGTTCGGACTCGTTTCCCGACGAAAAATGGTGTGAATCAAAGTGCGTGCAACGTCACAAACATGAATTGAAGAGAATCAAAAAATTGCAAGCAAAAATGTAAGGTTTGGAATAACAAATTTTAAAGATCTTACAAGTTTCTGCACTTCTTGCAACATATGTATATTCAAATAATTTCATTTATGATCGGTCTTTAATCAAAAGCCTTGAAAAAAACTGCAGAGCTGCATTGGGAGGCAAGTGTGCAGATGCACTTCCAAGTCTTTTTTAGCAACTTTGCAAGGGAAGGCTTCGCCAAAGGAAAAGTGCCGTCATCTAAAGCTAAGGATAAGATAGGCACCCAGCTCCCGTTAGCCCTTCTTCGAGAGATGACAAACATAAGGCAATAACCTTCGAAAGAAATTTTCGGGTTACACTTCAAGATAAAAATACCTGGAACCCCTCCACTTTGGAAACCTGCATCCAGGCTAGTACACTGCAATGATACACAGATGGTTCGAAGACCCCCGAAGGTATAGGGGCGGGAGTCTACGGCCGAAGAACTAAACTCTCGGTGTCCGTGGGGTCATTCCCAAGTATTTTATTTTTATTTATTGATTGTTTACAGTCTTGCGACTTAAAAATGTACAATTTTACAAAGTTATAATATATTTTCCATTAAAGCATAAGTACATGTTAGGTATATTTTTACAAATCATATATAAAATTGCTTAAAAATAATTGCGTAGTTGGGTAGCTGGAAAGGCCCAGTTTATGAGCCACGGGCGGAAAGGCATAGCTTCCGCTCCGCATTTCTGTTACTTGGTTTCTAATGGTCGGAAAGCACGAGTTTCCGATCCATATTCCACTTCTTACTTTTCATACGAACAGTTTGTCATGGTCGGAAAAGCCGTGTTTCCGATCCATGGTCATATCGGCTTTATTTGGTGCTAGGACGGATGGAAAGACCAAGTTTCCATTCCGCGCCCATACCTGATAGCCAATGTTTTGCAATGGTCATACAGTAATTTCTTGAAATTACTAAAGTTAGTGCAGTTTTTTATGTGCGACGGCGGAGGTGTATACCATAGGCAGGTGTGTCGATATCAATCTGCATAAGAACCATCGAGAAGAGAAAATCTTAACCCTTAATGTTAATGATGGCGGCTGCATCAGTCCCTACCTGCCCAGAGCCCTTGCTCGCTGTGGGCTCACACACGATGAAGGATATGCTCTGGAAGGAATGTATAAAACTAAAAAAACAGCACTGGAAGAACATTCCAGGTCTCAACCAGGCTAAAGGACTACTAGGGGGGTATAATACCAAAAGCTACAAAGCTCTTATCAACCTCCCTAAGACAAAACTCAGAATCCTAACAGGCTCTCTAACAGGACACTGCAGGTTAAAAGGGCACATGCACCGAATCGGAATCTGGTCTAGAGACCTATGTCGCCTTTGCGACAATTCCAGAGAGACCCCTTCCCACCTACTCCTGAAGTGCGACGCTGTCGCACGAAGAAGTCAGAGGTGCATAGGGCTAGTTGGCCAAAGGACGAGCAAATACACTCCTTATCTTCAGGATCAGTAATGCAATTTCGAGAGGTGCTGGGTTTGAGTGAGGTGCTCTAAGCAATTGAGGGCACGATAGACCCACTGGTTGCAGTGCATACCTCTAACAATATCTAGCAAGTTTAACTTTATTTAAATAAAATCACATAACAGCATTGAAGTTAAGCTTACAAAATTGTATGCTTGCAAACAAACAAACGAAAACAAAGGAATTTGTGACGTACATAAACAGATGATGTTGTGATGTTGCGGAACGTGCAATCTCTGTATTCTCTAATACAGCGTGTGCAGACAAGTGAATCATGGGTTTCGCTATTTGAATAACGGATAGCGAATCGCCACGTTTAAGGGCCGTACACATACAACTTTCCTCGCTTTACTTGACAATTCCAACTTCAACAACAAAGCATGGGGTGTTTGCTACATAGAACGCTTTGACAGTTTCTGCGATAATTGTTTGTTTTGAATTGCGATATGTGATTATTCCGAGTATTTTGTTTAATAAAAGAATAATAAATGTGTTTTACAGCTTCTTATGTATGTTTGAAATTCGCGAGTGTAATAAACTTTATTAAGACTGAGAAGTAACAAGTATTCTTGCAGCATCTTTCGACAAAATAAATAAAACGATGAGGGTGGTTAACAAAGAGGTGTTTCATTTGCTATTTGTTCATATTTTACTTATTTTCTCTGTTTAAAAGTATTTATACATGCAAAAATTTCGAAATACTAGTGAGTTTTCTAAATCGTGTGTATATGCACGCAGAAATAAAATGGAAATGTAAACAGTTGGTTGTCAAAGTGTACAAAAGTTGAGAGTTCGCCATGATTTTGCTTCGTTTTGCTTTGCTTTACTTTTTTCGCCTTGTATTTAGCAGCACTCGTATAACATCAGGTCTTCAACTTATCTGTCAAAGCGGAACTCTGAAGCAAAGCAAAGCCAAAGTCTTATGTGTACGGCCCTTTACACGACACAATCGTGATTCGTTTGTTATTTTTCTTCATTTACTCAAGTTGTAGCAATAAATATGTATTTTCTTCACAAACTCAACGTTTCAATCCATTTGTGCCTTTAATTGTTTCTTGTTTGTTTAATTTTAATTTTTGTTTGATAACTGTTTGTCTTTTGGCAATTATTTTTGATAAATTTTCGATTTAAATTAGATATGGAATCGATTTTTTCGTGATTCGCGTGGTGATTCAGTTTAAATCAACTAGAAATTATTCGCTCACAAAATTCTGTATGAGGAATGATGTTGATTTGGTTCGTGATTGGGTGCCGTTTACGAATGAGAGAAACAGTGTTATTTTGTACTTATGTTTTAAAAGAGAGATGTTAATTTTTCTTATGAAAAAACGTAAAATCGTTGAGGCAAGCTCACCGGATTATTGGGGGTTACATACTAGTTATAGTAGTAATAATAAAGTTAATTCCACTTTAAAGTTAATTGCCTATTTTTTGACAGATATCTCATCGAAATTTTGAAAGTAGAATTTTGCATATACCCTGCCCACCCATTGTACCTCAGTTATTTCGAAATTTGACATAATACCCGAAATTTGGTTTATAATCTTGATATGACAAAACAGATGAAAACATTTGTGTAATTTATTATTATATGTACGTCAAAAGGTGCTTTTCATTTAAAACGATAATTCACATTTCTTAATAAAATTGTATCACTTCATAATTTTAAAATACAAGCAATCAAATTTGAGAGGTTTTTCGTATATAGAATTGATTGGAAAAGAGAAAAATAATGGTCTGGCAGCATTGTTTCTTCGTCGCCATTTGTAAAGCCAACTTTTCTGGAAACATAATCGCATAATTTACTTGTGCTTTGCGTGCAATGACCAGTATCGGTGATCTTTTTACCAAATATAATTGTACAAATTGCCAGGACGATATCTCTGGGATTCGTGTACATTGTGCGGAATGTGAAAATTTCGATTTGTGTCTTCAGGTGAGTAAATATTAGAGTACGTTCATCGAATAGTGTTCGTTGGCATTCGTTAAAAAAGGGGTAAAGCCGATGCCACTCTCTTCGGTATTCAATAGAAAGTTGATTCATCTTCCTTCCATCCACTGGAATTGGTGTAGTGTAGGGCTGCGACATCGACCTCAAAACATCGATGTTTTTCAACATCGATGTTTCAAATGAGAAACATCGATGTCGATAAAACATCGGTTAAAAACATCGATGTTTCCAAACATCGATGTTTCTGCGCACGTATTCTTTTCCCTCTGACATTAACTAAAAAAAAAAAAAAGGTCGTCAAGTGAGAAACATCGATGTTGATCCAACATCGGTTACAAATGTTTCTGCGTGTTTTGTTTTCCCTGAAGTGCAGTTTTATATATGTCATGTCGACGATATTAAGCAAAAACATACAAAAGTTGATTAGTACTGCTTTTTTATTTTTATTGCTAAAAAACTTTAATAAAAAACATCGATGTTTCTCATTTCATTTCTGCAAAATTAAGACACCCCCAAAAACATCGATGTTTTTGAATATTTTAAGCATAAAATAACTCCAGTATACATAAAATAACTCCAGTATAAATCAAGTTTTGTATATCGTTTTGTAAACATCGATGTCGGTAAAAACTTCTACGCAGATCGTTTGTTACTTCAGCCGCGCCATTGAATCGATGTAACATCGGTCAAAAACATCGATGTTTTCGCTCACGCCGTCGATGAGTTTGTGACTAAAAAAAATAAAAAAATAGGTTCTCAAATGAAACACATGCGAAGCCGACAATTTAATTTTGCCTCGGCTCACAACCAGTCCGAAAGCAAAAACATCGATGCAAACATCGATACAAAACATCGATGTTGGAAAAACATCGGCACTAAGACATCGATGTTAAAAGTACTCGATGTTTTAGAAAAACATCGATGTTTTTAAAACATCGATGTCGATGTCGCAGCCCTAGTGTAGTGACTATCGAAACAGCTGTTCTATTTGACAATTGTGTAAATTTTCTTATCATTGTTTACAGTGCTTCGCTTCTGGAGCGGAGATTGGTGTTCACCAAAACAATCATGCATACCAATTTATGGATACGGGCACAGCAATTTTGTCGGTATTTAGAGGCAAGGGAGCGTGGACTGCTCGAGAGGAAATTAGGTTGTTGGATGCGATAGAGCAATATGGGTTTGGTAACTGGGAAGACATTAGTAAACATATTGAAACCAAGTCAGCTGAAGATGCCAAAGAAGAATATGTGAAGCGTTTTGTAAATGGCACTATCGGTATGCATACTTGGACACCTGCTCAATCACAACGACCGCTGTTGGTGGATCACACATCTGAGGACAATGGTCCATTGGGTGTCACGGCATTACAACGTCTACCACCATTAGATATTACCAGCGAAGAAGCCGTACAGTTGGGATACATGCCAAATCGAGATGGCTTCGAAAGAGAATATGATCCCACAGCTGAACAGTTAATATCGACAATGGCGCTCAGTAGCGAAGACGCCGAGCCTGATTATTTATTAAAATTGGCACATGTTGACATGTATACACGGCGTTTGCGTGAACGAGTGCGGCGCAAGCGTTTGGTGCGTGATTATCAGTTAGTGGCGAACTTTTTTCGTAATCGCAATTACGCTCAACATCCAGGAATGACGCGTGAGCAAAAAGAGTTTCGGGATCGTTTTCGTGTATTTGCACAATTTTACACTGCCAATGAATACGAAAGGTTATTAATGTCACTTGAACGTGAAAAAGAGTTGCGAATCCGATTGGCAGAGCTGTGTCGCTATCGTTACAACGGACTTACTAAAATTGATGAATGTCGACATTTTGAACAACATGCAGCTATGGCATTGAATCGCTCAACTGGTCCTTATGGCCACGGAAAGACTGTAAGTAGGCTAACCTTTAATTTATATTATATAATATATAGGGCCAGTTTTTCAGTGGAAAGTTTAACTCTGTTTGTCGTTTTAACCATGTTTAAACTCTGTTTGCAGTATTTCAGTCAACTTTAAATGTGGTTTAAACTAAGTTTGGACGGCCGATCAGGCAGTTGTTTGCAACAAATTTAATTGAGTGCAAGGAAGCCAAGTTTAAATTTACACTGAAATTACCTAAACTTGGTTTAAACTGAGTTAAAACCAGCAATGAAAAACCGCTCCTTAGTGTTGAGTGGACACAGATTTTAGAAGCACAATTTGTTGTCGTAATATATGTATTTTGTTTTTAAAGTGAAACTTCTATGTGATCGTTAAGTGTTATTTTGTACAAATTTAACGAAAAAACGAATTTATTGCTTAACTCTTTACAAACTCTTTTAAAATCTCAGTAACGAATTATTGTTCTTATTATAAAATTCGAAGTTTAACAGCAAAATTGCGCAAATCTTTCATCATTTAGAATGCTCCTTAAAATGTGATTTATAAAAATTCACTCTCAACACTTATTCAAATAAATTTAACATTAAAAACACTTATGTACATATACATACATATAACGTTTATTAGCAGGTTTTATTTAAATTGTTTAAAAAAAAACCTGCATAAATTCTTGTTGGGTATTTTTTATTAATTATGTAAAAAAAAATTTATAAAAGTTATTAAAGATGCATCAGCCGTGTATGTAACATAAATATATTAGTATCATGGTTTAGGAGTAAAATCTTAAAAAAAAATTTACAAATCGAATGAGTTAATTTTTTTTTATATCAGAACGGCGTGTATTCTTTCTTAATGCCATGTAACGCAGAATTTGTCCACTCACGCGTACAATATGTTTATAAGCATTAGTAGTTTGAATATACATAGTAATTTAGTTTAAAACTGAAAATACACGAGAGATTGAATATCGTGTCGTAATTAGAAGAGCTTATCGTAGTAATTCTGTACGACTTTATTTTAAATAATTTGCTAGTTTGCATAGAACTTCTAATATTCCGTTTATTTTCACGATATTCAGTTTGCGTGTATTATCGGCACACCAAGCGGTGAACGTTTGAACGGATGTATAAGACAATATTTAACTACAGGACAACACGCATCTCAACATTGGAAGTCGTCGGCTGCCAGGCTCTTCTTTACACTCTCCTCAACACATCAGCCGAAAAGTGTAAGTGATTCTACATAGATTAAGTGATCGGTGTCAAATTTTTATGCATAGAAATATTTACATATATGCAGCAAATGTCGTAATTTTTTATTAATTTCCATATAGCGAACTGTCAAACGTAAGCGAGGCAAATCTAAATTCAATCGTGTCAAGAAACACGCTCCACACCGGCGACCAGATCTCCTCCGGCGCATCATTGCACAACAGAAATTACTTGGATAGCTGTCGGGAATCGTCGGTTCATACGACGATATCGCCAGCGGTGATGACACTGGGTGTGGGCATGATGAACACGACGATGACGACAACAAAATTGCCGAACGGAAATCCACAGACATTGGGTGCAACTCAACAGCACACAACCATGTTAACAATGAAAAACCAACAACCACCACAACTCCAATTAAACGACGTCGCCGTAAGCGAAAAACAGCAGCTACATCAACTGTTGTTTCAGGAAAATATTAACAATAATAACTTGGACCTAAAGCCGCAACAGTCGCCTGCTACAATACCAATGAGTAATATTTTACGCTCTCAGTTGGACGAGCTGAAACATCTTCCACAACCATTGGGAAGCGACTTACTATCTAGCAATGAGCAGCAAGTGTGCAAAGACTTCAACCTATCACCCACAACATATTTATCGCTTAAGACATTACTACTGAGCGGTGCCCCATTTGTTAACAATTTATCGCCAGTTGAAAATTCACTACGAAAGTACTTTATAAAAGTAGGTTGGCTAAGTCACTAGATTTTATCAAACATGAATGGGTACACAACTTGTTATAAAATTTCAAATCAATCTTCTTAATCAACCTGGCCAATAGCTATGTAGGTAACTGTAAGAAGCTTAATTGGCAATAACATAAAATTTGAGGTGCATAAATTTTATAAATTTGAAGATATTTCGATCAACACTAGCAATGCACCAGTATATCCATTTAGCATTAAATTTAGAATTAATTAAATATATATGTATTGATATCTTTAAACGCTTACTTGTATCAAGTTTTAAATTTTGGTTTTCTATAACCAACCTTGTTCCAAGTAGAGATGAAACGATTGAACCGAAACATGCTAATATAACTTACGTTCTACACACAATTTGCATATTCGCTTTTTAATGAACGGGTATAGTATATGTATGTATGTATGTTCATAAAATAGCAAAAATCAACGTATGTAAAAAAAATTAAAATTTCTGATATCCCACAAACATTTCAAATGGTTTTTTCGGTCGGCTTATTATGTTTTAAAAGTATTCCTAAATAATAATAAAAATAGTTGTAAACAAAATTTTATCTTACTAATATATTTCGTTATTGTCTGCTTATTTCAACTCTGCAACCACATTCAAATTAACTTGGCAATGAGCTAGAGTTTTTGGCCGCCAGCATAGCCACGACATCAAGAAATGTAATTTTCTGATATTCAGATGATTTACTGGTTGCACCTGGTGCTGGTCTACCTCCCTGAGGTGTGGTGTAGAATTCGGGTAATATTTATCCCGAAAATAGGAAGAAGTGATTACTCCCTTACAAAATCTTTTAGGCCAATAAATCTCACTCCATTTATGTATGATGAAAGCCATGGAGAAGATTATCGACCATGAAATAAGATTTAACGCAAGCCTCTGCAACCCAATTAGCACGCTTATTGGTCGGGCATTTCAATGGACACCCGCTTTTTGCCCTCAATGGGGAGATCCAGGAGCTTGAGTGCGGAAAGACTGCGCTATACGCATTTCCCAACATTGAGGGAGCTTCGAAAAAACTACTCATTCAAATGTAGATCGAACGCTGGTAGAACGAGGAGTGCAGCCAACTATACGTAGATGGATAGCTACTAGAATCGCTAAAACTTGCTAGAACCACTCAGAACGGCTTAAGGCTGTCTGCAAGGGTGGTTGCAGTCAACTTTAAACGTAATTTAAACTAAGTTTAAACGGCCGATCGCGTGCGGTTAAACTTAGTTTCACTTATCAGCTCTTTGCTGACTACTTCGTTTTGTTTGCAATAAATTTTATTGAGCGCAAGTAAAGTAAGTTTAAATTTAAGCAGAGTTTAACTAAACTTAGTTTAAACCAGCAATGAAAAACTCGCCCTAAGATATCATTTGCCCTGGCTGAGATTCAAACCCCGAAATCAACGGCACATCGGGTTATAACACGCACTGTTGCACACTCTACCAGAGCGGCCACTATTGCAAGATTTGTATCTGTATTTAGTAATTTTTTACAAAAGTATTTTCTCTTTGCATTTTAAGTACATATGTATATTCAGCAGTATTTGTATTTTGAATTTTATAATATTTTTTCATTCTTCATTATTTGCCATAATGGATTCTTATTATACTCGTATAATAATATAATATATCTTTAAGCAGTCTGATTAATAATCTTGCAGACTTCTTCTTTTCTTTCATTGGCTCGATAACCGCCTATGCGATTTTGGCCGAGCTTAGCACAGCACGCCATTTATTTCTCTCTTTCGCCAACTGGCGCCAGTCGGAAATACCAAGCGTACCCAAGTCATTTACCGCCTGGTCTTTCCAACGCAGAGGAAGCCTCCCTTTTCCTCTGCTACCACCGGCGGGTACCGCGTCGAATACTTTCAGAGCTGGAGCGCTTTCATCCATTCGAACGACATGACCAAGCCAGCGAAGCCGCTGGATCTTAATTCGCTGCACTATATCTATGTCGTTATAAAGCTCGTACAGCTCATCGTTCCATCTTCTACGGTATTCGCCATGGCAAAGACGCAAAGGTCCATAAATCTTTCGAAGAATCTTTCTCTCGAACACTCCAAGAGCCCTCTCATCTGATGTTGTCATCGTCCATGCTTCTGCGGGCATGATTAGAGACTTATAGAGTATGGTTTTTGTCCGTCGAGAGAGGACTTTACTGTGCAATTGCCTACTCAGTCCGAAGTAGCACTTGTTGGCAAGAGAGATTCTCCGTTGGATTTCAAGGCTGACGCTGTTATTGGTGTTAATGCTGGTTCCTAAGTAAACGAAGTCTTCTACTTTTTCAAAGTGATAACTGTCACAGTGATGTTTGATCCCAGTCGTGAATAAGGCCGACTGTTTATTTGATGACAGGAGATACTTCGTCTTGCCCTCGTTCACCTCCAGACCCATTCGCTTCGCTTCTCTATCCAGTTTGGAGAAGGCAGAACTAACTGCGCGGTTGTTAAGGCCGATGATGTCAATGTCATCGGTGTACGCCAGCAGCTGCACACTCTTATTAAAGATAGTGCCTGACCGATTTAGTTCTGCGGCTCGAATTATCTTCTCCAGAATCAGGTTAAAAAAGTCACACGACAAAGAGTCACCCTGTCTGAAACCTCGTTTGGTATCAAACGGCTCGGAGAGGTCCTTCCCAATCCTGACGGAGCTGGTGGTGTTGCTCAACGTCATTTTACATAGCCGTATAAGTTTTGCGGGGATACCAAATTCAGACATTGCGGCATAAAGGCAACTTCTTTTTGTGCTGTCGAAGGCGGCTTTGAAGTCGACAAAAAGGAGGTGGGTGTCGATTCTTCTTTCTTGGGTCTTTTCTAAGATCTGGCGCACTGTGAATATCTGGTCGATAGTAGATTTACCAGGTATAAAGCCACACTGATAAGGTCCAATCAGTTCATTGACGGTGGGCTTTAGTCTCTCACACAATACGCTCGACAGAACCTTATATGCAATGTTAAGAAGGCTGATACCACGATAGTTGGCGCGTATTGCAGTATCACCATTCTTATGGATTGGGCAAAGAACACTTAGATTCAAATCAGTATGCATACATTCGTCCGACCATCCTCTGCAGATAAGCTGGTGCATGCGCTTTACCAACTCCTCTCTACCGTATTTAAATAACTCAGCTGGCAGCCCGTGAACTCCGGGCGCTTTGCTGTTCTTTAGCCGTGCTATTGCTATACGGATTTCATCGCAGTCGGGTAACTGAACATGAATTCAGTCATCATTGATTGGGGTTTCGGGATCATCATCTTCTCGCAGGTGGTCTCTGTCACTACCACCAAGTAGTGTGGAGAAGTGCTCCCTCCACAAACTAAGTATATTCTGAACGTCAGTTACCAGATCGCCGTTGTCGTTCTTACAGGAATTCGCCCGGTCTTATAACCTTCTGTTAGCCGTCGTACTTTCTGAAAGAATTTTCGGGCGGTTTTCCTGTTGACCAGCATTTCAAGCTCTTCGCACTTACGGATTTCGGTCTTTCTCTTCTTCTCTCAAAAGATGCGTCTCGCTTCCTTCTTCAACTCACGATATCTCTCCCGCAAGGCTCGCGTTGCGCCCGATCGCAACGTGGCCCTGTAGGCGACATTGCTCATCGTACCAGTCATTTCTCCGGGCTCGCTGGAAACCAATAGATTGTTCAGCGGCGGTACGTAAAAAGCAAGAGATGTGGTTCCATTGCTCTGAAGTATCGCTGTGTTGATTAGAGCTCTCAGAGAGCAGGAGTGCGAGTCGAGTAGCGAAGTGCGTGGCTGTCTGTTGTGATTTCAACTTTCCGATGTCAAACTTTCCTTGTGTGCCTTTCCGCACGATTTTGACGCACAGAGGCGCGTGCGTATCTTGGCTGCGACAAGATAATGGTCCGAGTCGATGTTGGCTCCTCGGATCGTGCGCACATCTAGGACACTGGAAGCGTGCCTTCCGTCTATCACAACATGGTCGATTTGGTTTCGTGTCTTACCATATGGAGACAGCCACGTAGCCTGATGCATCCTCCTATGCTGGAACCTGGTACTAAAGACTACCATGTTTCGGGCCCCGGCGAAGTCGATCAGTCTCAATCCGTTATCAGACGTTTCCTCGTGGAGACTGAATTTTCCGACTGTGGAACCAAAGATGCCCTCCTTGCCCACCTTGGCATTAAAATCGCCTAGCACGATTTTTATATCGTGTTGGGGGTAGCGTTCGAACGTGCGCTCCAGGAGTTCGTAGAAGCAATCTTTGGTCCCATCGTCCTTCTCTTCCGTCGGGGCATGGGCGCAAATCAGGGAGATGTTGAAGAATCTCGCCTTTATGCGGATTGTGGCGAGACGTTCGTCCACCGGAGTGAACGACAGTACTTTACGGCGGAGTCTCTCTCCCACCACAAATCCGACACTAAATTTGCGCTCCTTTACATGTCAGCTGTAGTATACGTCGCAAGGGCCTACCGTTTTCCTCCCTTGCCCCGTCCATCGCATTTCTTGGATGGCGGTGATGTCAGCCTTCGCTCTGCCGAGGACATCTACCAGCCGGCCAGAGGCACCTTCCCAATTAAGGGTTCGGACATTCCAGGTGCATGTCCTCAAATCATGGTTCTTAAAACGTTTGCCGTGGTCGTCATTTAAAAAGGGGGGTCCTGTCCGAGGCTTTGCTTTACTTTGCTGGGGGTTGAAATTTTAAATTCGTTTATATAGCGAGCCGCTTGCTCCAAGACAGACTCCCGCTTGCAGCCGCACCTCCTCGGGAACAGATGCAGCGGACTTTTGTGGACCCTTAAACCGAATGTCGGAGTGGCTCCACTAAAGCTCCCTCTCTATTAGCCGTGACCCATGGCTCCACACGGGTTGGTTACCGTATCTCGCACATGGGTTGCTCACGTTCCCCAGGGTGCACGAACGTGGCCGTAAGAGTAGGGATTGAGTACAGCCGCGCAACTGTAACCGCATACCCAGAAGCACCACTGTACCCCATTGCACCCTTGCAGTCTAATGAATACAATTACGTAAACATTTGATTCGGAAGATTACCCAATACGTAAAACTTCTAGGAAACAAACAAATAATTTATAGATATTTATTTATTTCAATTCAATTAGTCTACAGAGTAAATATTTTTAAAGGCTATGACTTAACCTTAATATAGCTTTCATTAAATGTGCGAAGTTACATTAATTACAAATTTTTAACAGTTGAAACTTAAACTTATATGTATATCCCCTTTTTAAAATTGATGGTTGATGCGTGATAATTAAATAAACAAATATAATGAATATAAGGTTTTGTACATATGTACATACATATACCTGTAGCTTCTACAAAAAGTTTCCAACTGCGAAGATGAATAGATGGCTCATTCGCAATAAAGAGATTGCGTATTTCTTGGCAACATATACTTCCAGACAAAGTGTTGTAAGCAAACATGATGAATAAATATGATCTTCTGTCCGTCAGTGCTTGTAAATTATGTAGTTTTCGCCTTGATATGTAGGTTGGGATACCATTACGTGCAGCATTGGTGGCGCTGGTAGTAGAAACTCCATTAAAAGTAGAGATGCCATTAGAGGAACTAGTAATGGTTCCGTTGGTGACATCAGTAAGGTCACTGGTCAAGGCACAAATATGGTTGCCTGGATCGCCATTGACATTTCAGAGTTTTAGAGTAAGAGGATCTTTGAACTAGAGTTTCTTTACATAAAATTTAACGTACAATAGGCTTTGCTTATAACATAATTCACATGAAAGGATATTGTGAATTTGCGCTCGAAGATTATACCTTAGCCTTAACGGGCTGTACACAAAAGAACATATGATAACGAAGAGTTCCGAGAGGTACATTTAAAGTTACATGCTCCAGAAGAGATGGGCAGTCAATGGAGCCGGAGGTATGTAAGAACGAAGACAAATAATAGTAAATGATAACGCCTTCTATTTCCCAACGATGGCAGGCTTATAAGTTTACACCGGGAGTAACAGGACGAAATCTGAAAAGTTAAGAGAAGCGAGGGCAAATCGGACAAAGACCTTTTGAAGTCGCTCAATCCTGGAAGCGTAACAATTATAAATATGGCTCCATATAATAATTTTTAAAATATTCTGATCTTTGGTTGTTGTTGCTTCCGACAGGGTGTGAAGTGATTGGTTTTGGAACGATTGTCTTAAACAACAACCAAACTTGATGACGAAAATTCGTTCCAAAACCAATCAATTTTTTAAATAATTATTTGTAATTTTGATACGAGGGCGGTTTGATAAGTCAGTGAATTTTTGAATAAAATATATTTTTTTTGGCATAAAAGCATTCAATTTGTCAACATATTCTCTTATTTAACACTATACACGTAGTCCAACGTTTTTCAAATTATTTTATTCCTTCTCAATAATAGCTTTTCTCAAGACTCTCAAAATAGGCGTTTGTTTCTGTAATGACGTCTTTATTTGATTCAAACCTCTTACCACGCAGCCGTTTCTTAAGCTTTAGAAATAGAAAATAGTTGTATAGGGCTAAATCTGGAGAATATGTTTGACAGGGTAGCAGTTTGTAGCCAAATTCATGGTCTTTTGCCAATCCTTTGAAGTGGTCACACGGTTGCGCTTTTGGTAAAGTAAAATGTGATGTACCCGCTTAGTTGAGATGCACACAGTCTCGGTCACCTCAAGCACTTAAATTCTCCGGTCATCCATTACCATTCCATGGATTTTATCGACGATTTCTGGTGTAACGACCTCTTTTGGGCAACCTGAACGTTCTACGTCACTTGTATTGATACGATCACAATGGAACTCTGTTAAACACTTCTTAACTATTGAAATTGTTGGTGCAGTATCCATACATGGTATTTATCAAGCCTTTCCTTGGTTTCGTTGATGGTTTTTTACGAAAAAAATAATACTTAATCAGCACACGAAATTCACCTTTTCCATTTGTGTTAAAAGTCAAGAGGTTATCTGCTTTCAATGACTGTAAAGCATTAACTTAATGACTCAGCTTACTCAAAATTTCACAATGGTATATTAAGAGAAGGCAGTTAAGGGCAGCAATGATGCATTTTAAGTTTCTGCACCGGAAATTCAAAAACTCACTAACTTGTCAACCCGCTCTCGTAACATATGTATGTATGTACATGATTAAAATAAAAATAAAATAATTTGAGTTTGATGTTTTCGAGCCCAAACGCAACAACAAAATACATACAAAGTTTACGATTGAAAAAATCCATCATTCTTGTACAAAGTTCGATTTTATGCAATTGAGAGTACCTGTTTAATGTGCCTTGGTAAGTATCTTGTGTTTTCTATTTACATAAATATCTTTCGTAAACGTAGTTTGTAATTGTATTTCATACACTTTCTATGTTACCTATTTGGCGTTTAGGAAATATTTTTGGTTGTGAGGTTTTTCAGCTGGTCCGGAGCGAAACCAAACAAAGGACCACAATGGGAAGAAAAGAGAAGGATATTATCCAATTTTTTTTTTTTTACTAAATATGAATCATAATTTTGACGAATCGTCAAAATAAATCCACTAAGAAATAAAAGCCTCGGTACTATTTTCTAAATTTTTTTTTATTAAAAACCCATTTTTGCTTTTAATTCTCATGATATAACAAATGACTGATCGGTTAATCAACGAATGACATAAACAATTGTATAAAGTTAATAGTATAAGTTGAGAATCTTGCGGCAAATGAAGCCCACTTTACAACTTGTTCTTCAGATAGAATTAGACAGTCCAAAAGAATTTTCACCAGCGAATTGAATCATCCAGATATCACTTGTTTCGCAGGAAATATCGATATAACGTATTTTTCTGTGCACCATTGGCCGTTGGGGTCGAGCCACCAACTGCGGCCGTATTAGTCGACGTACTGGGATGTGTTGCAACAGGTGAAACTGCATTGTTAGTTGGTCTTATGTGGCCATTGGCAACGGCAACGGCAGCAGCAGCAAGCGAGCTGCGCCACGATTCAATTAATTCGCTTTGAACATCCAATGGTAACTCATTGAAGACAGCCGTATCCACGCCGGCTGGACATGGAATATTCGATAGATTCCCAGTGACAAAGCTACTACTTGTTGTTGTAGTGGATACTGCGTCGGAACTAGTTGGTATATCGGCAAAAGTCTCGATCAGAAAGTTCTCGGATGGAGCCATATGTTCTGAAGGTATTGTTACTGGAATGTCGACAGTTGTCGGTGTGCTACCGGCACTCCCCGTTTCATCCATAGGCGATGGCAGTGGCGATGAAGTGGTAGACGATGGGGTCGATGAGTTTTGACGTTGCGTGCTATGAAAACGATTTCCCACTGCCCCGCGGTTGATTTTCATAAGTAAGGTAGAAGGAGGCTGGATTGTACGAAAGCGTTGCATAGGAGTAAAAGACTGCCCGGAAGCTGAGGAATTTGATAATGTGGTTGTAGAACTGTTAGCACTCGTTGAATTATTTATCGGACTTATAACGAAATCTTTCTCACTATCTCTTGAATTTAAACGTAGATCACAAACTCGTAGTTTACTTGGTGAAGCGACATCAGAAGCATCGTTGGAATTGCAAACGGCTGAGCTTCCGATACATCGTCGTTTCACCATTAATAGACGACCGATCCGACTCTTTTTAGGTGAAGGTTCAATTTCGGTTTCAGAAAAATCTGAAAAGTCCGAATTAGTTGCCGCGGACTCAGAACCGTTGTCAACCAACATTGGGATAGGCGAAGCGGCAGTTGCCCGTCGTCGATAAAATTGATCGCTCGGCTGAAATGTTGTAGGTGATGAACGGAATGCTTCGTCGCTGTTCGTTGACGAAATTGAATGCGTTGGACTTCCCGATGAAGTGGGTACATCTGTGTTGGTCAATGATGTGATAGATTGTACTTCTAGGTCGGTTTTTTTGATTAGGAAATTCGCAATGGAAGATGATCCCAGCTTACGTTGCTGAAATTTTGAAAATGCTAGTCCAATTAGGGTTATATTAAAAGGCTTTGTTAAGTCCACGACACGCTCGAACAGTCGCAGAACGATTTTCAATAGTTTATCCTGGGCGCCGACAGTAAGTACGACCTTTGGCCCACCAGCTTCAGTGCATGGCAGTGATTTAAAGAGCGAAGGCAATATATTTACTTGCTTAGTTTCACGATGACTGGTCTTTTTCTGGGGGTCGAACTTGCGTAAAATCACTTTTATTGCTACGGGAATGCGACCATCCTCCGCGACCTAGCAGAAAAAGTTATTGTTCTGCATACATTATGACACACCAATTTTTTAAAATAAATTTTCATTTACCTCCACAAACCATGTGGTATGAAGAGGTAAAGATAACTACAACTTCATCACTCACCTGTTCAACCAAACGCATTAATAACAGCCGAAAACGTTCTTCAACATCAGTGCGCACGGAAATTGGGCGGCAAGAATCTTCGAGTCCAATAGTTTTGGGTTTTCCAGATGGGCGCACTGAACTCACATCTCTTCCAAATGCTAAATCTTTCAATTTTGTAGCTGTTTCAAAGCCGCACTTTTTACGCAAAGAATCCATATTACAAGTTTGCAACTCGGTAATATTAGCAATGCCATTTTCCAGTAGCAAAGATTCGGTCTTCTGACCTATACCAGTTACTCGATGCAAACCATTCAAATCTCGCATAAACTCTTCCGCATAATTGGAGCACAACACAGTCTGTGCATTAGGCTTATGCTGTGATCCTACCAATTTAGCCAGCAACTTATTATATGATATTCCAGCGCAGCAGGTGATATTTAGTTGTTCATGTAACGACAACCGTATTTCATGGGCAATTTGTGTACCCACCGCTAAACGCTGTGCACAACCACAACTACAGCTTGACAGAAACTTGTCGATTTTGGGATACACATTTCCTTCGACTTTTGGGAATGCAGTTGCACAGTTTTCAGAACTATCTATAGGCTGAAATTGATTTTTCTCAATACGGCTGCTCACTTGAGCTGAAACGTCTAAATAGTTTTCATCGAATCCCAATTTCTCTATCACAGGTGTAAACGCCAAGAGCGCCGCAAATATCCGCTGAGACATCTGTCGATAAGGGGTCAAATCTTCACCATTGACTAAAGTCAGTGTAGGACAGAGCCGCTGTGCCTCTTCAACAGACATTAATTTTTTTACACCAAAATCACGGGCCACATAATTACATGTGACTACACAATTTTTCTGTTGTATACCAAGTGGAAGGGTGCGCAGCGTGGGATCACGAATCTCTTCCACCTGTGCATAAAAGCAGTCCATATCTATGTGAATGATTGTACGCTGATGTGTCTCATTGCGGTTGATAGCGTTTGAAAAAGCCATTTTATTCTGCGCTCTTCTAAAGCGAAATTGCCTGAAATAATTTAATTTAACTCTAAATATTTTATTAATGTCCAATGATCGCCTGCTATATACTAATAATAATAGTAATACTTATAATGATAAAAAGAACAAGACCTCGATGAAATAATTTTGCAAACCAGATTAAAGAAAATGTCCCACTTATCAGAATAAATTTGTTTTGAAATGCCAACCTTTCAGCAAATCCGCAATAAGTGCAATCTGTAGGAAATTCAGGTGATACAGGAATATTGAACAATGTTCAATCTATAAGCGATCTGCCTAAAATATTTACTTGGCTGTTTACATATGTATGTATGTACATACATTTGTGTGAATGGGATAATATTGAATTAGATAGAAATGATTTTCAAACACTTTGGGAAAATATCCGAATTGGCAGTACATGGCAGATTTAAAAAATACGATTATGCCCTTATAAAGGTATGACATTCAAAAACTAATTATCATAGAAAATTATTTAATTTAAAAATATGTCAACTTGATTTATTTTTAGTTAAAAAATGTGTCCCCATTGTGACTAGTATACAAATTAATTTATTATAAATACATAAAAATATTCTCTACACTATTCCACATTTTTTGTTTTTACACGCACTTTCATCACTATTCTTTGCAAACCAAGATCAAAACAAAATATCAACAGTTGCTCTTCTTCCACTTCAGCTTATTTTAATATTTTCTCTTTCTTTACTCATTTGTTTGGTGTTATACGAAAAATAGATACATGTTGCGAAATAGCCAATACAAACTACTGAAATAAATAATGGGTTTTGCTCACAAACTATGTATCCTTATCGCATCAACTTCAGAGTATATGTATGTACATACATATGTTCGTTATAGCTTAATGCTGACCAAATAATCCTGACTGTGAATTCAGGCGCGAATAAGGAAGAACTTAAAAAAAAAGTATGTTGTTGGCAATAACGAAATAGGTGGGTGAAAGTTTACACAGCAATTATCGGCGCACAAAAAGATTAAGTTCAAAGCAAATACGTTTGAGGCCATCTCACCATTATTATTTTCTTATATATGTATGTATATACATACATATATATAGCCTCATAACTTCCATATGGGAATAACATGTATTATTCCTTGAAAGATATGCGTACGTGACGAGTTCATTTAGCTTAGGAAATAAGTATACCACCGATCTAACAAAAACCCAACTCAAAAATCTTGAAGCTCATTTTATAAGATATACTATGATATCAACTACTTTCCAGATTGCATTCGAAAAGATGGGTGATAGCGATCCCCTGGACTAGGAAATATTACTGCATGGAAGTCCAAAGACGAAGGTCATGGCGTTAACAACAACGTAATAAATGACGACAAAGCAGCTAGTGCATATACATATGTTTAATGGCAAATTAATTGCGCTTTCACTTTTGTTTTGCTAGGTTTTCTTACCTTGTAAAATTTCCTAGAAGTTCAATGGCAGATGCAGATAGTCTTCGTTGCAACCTTTTCCTCCTTATCAATTTTGCGACGCTCAAAAATGTACAACCCGTATTTTTTCGTTTTGGTAAATTTCGCCTATGATTGTGCCTGCCTCCTCTGTTTTATCATTTTCGTTCTGCTAATATTTCTCTATTCAGCTGTTATTCCGCCATTCAGCACCAGTTCCAAAGTCAAAAAAGCGCCTTACACAAGATGTATCTAGTAAGGTGGTATCGATAAAAGACATACTTCTTCTTTTTTCCATTTCCTTTTCATTTCATACTGCTTATGTCAAATAATCAGCTCGTTTGCTTTCTTGTTTACCTGATTGTGTACATACATTTGTATGCATACATAGCAAGATTGATAAATTAAGAGATTGCGTTACTTTTTTGTATTACGATATTGGCAATCAGCTGTTCAAAATGGCGTCACATTTGGTATTTTATTTATTTTCAACGTTTTGTTTGCTATTCACAGCTTAAATCTTATATTTATTATTAATTCAGCAATTAAAATAAAGTGTGCGGTACTAAATTGCCAAACTGGATACAAAGTTAAGGCATCAGAGTGAAGCTTATTTTCTTCTCTGGTGGACCCCTTTTCGCAAAGATTGCTGTAGATCATTATATTTTCTGTCTTTACTTTGATAATACATACATGCAATAACTCTGCTTTGTTTGCAAATTGTATGTGAGTTTCAAATATTGTAGTTTTTGTTTAATCGTTTTTAAATACGTTATTGAAGGTGTGAGGTACATGCGCAGATCGTAAATTATTTTTGTTAGCTGTCGGCGTAATCTCTTCTACATCAATCTTGCATACATAGCCGTTTTTGACATATCCATGTATTATTGAATAATGGCCCTACACAGGTTAAAATTTTTCTTCCCAGATTGTGTGTTGTGTAATTTGAGTTACTTGTATCAAAAAGACTGTCAAACATCAAAGTTTCGTAGTCGTTGCACTTCTATCATCATTATTCCTTCATGCATCATCATAAGAAAAAAATCAGTCTTCAGCCCTTATCATATAAGTTTTTTTTATTAGTTTTTAAATCGCTTTCTACAATTAATAGTTTTACAATTTACCACAATTAAAACATATTTTCTCTCTAAAAATCAGCTTCACTTTGTTTATCTTTTCTTTATAATTCTTTTTACTTGAGCATGAGATATTTCAACACAATCTTGTATTCTATTATTCTTGAATTCACTCACAATTTTTCGAACTTGGTTATCAAAGTGAATTCAATTTTTCTTTCAAGTTTTATGACGTTATTTTAAAATTTTTTCCTGTTTGACCAACAATTGTTCAAATAATTTATTTGATAGCCCTAAACATTATTGAAAGAATTTAAATCAACCCTGATTTCGTAATTTCTGAATGTTTCCTAATTTAAAGCATTCGTTCAAATTGTACTAATTTTTAGTACAATTTAACGGCAGAATTTTGGTGGGTTCAATATAACATTTGCGGGCTGATTGTTTTCATAAAACTAATAATTTGAATAAAATTGAAAATAATCATACTTTAAGTGCACTTATAAAGTGAAAATAACTAATAATGGACTCGAAGTTACCAAAACCATCGGGACTAAAGCGGCCAACGACAGTGACGAGAAATATTTTGCCCATGGATCGAATAAAAACAGCATCGCTTGGGTTTGGTTCAAAATCTTCAAATCTGTCGCTTAATGGAATAGACACTTTTCAGCCCCTGACGCGTGATCTTACAAATGTACCTAATGGTTATCTACGTAGAGGTATGTGTTGAATAACATATATACGTGGTCTAACGCCTTAATAATTAATAAGAAAAGATTAAGAAAAAATAGCTGTGTTTGTTTTTACGTTGGCGTTAACATTTCAGTCCAGGAAGACTATAGTAGTATAGTCACTCATGCTTTTTAGATATATATTTTTAAAGTAAGTTAGAAATCTGTTTATTTTCAAGATCGTGCTGGATCACCAGATATTTCTCGTTCCAAAAATACAATGTCGCGTTCCAGATTGCGACGCAGTCGATCGGCATGTGACCTTCGTGAGATCCGACCAATGAAACGCCAAGAAGTGACGCTTGCGCCTATTCCCTCGAAGACAATGCGCCTTGCTAATACAGGCGCTACAAATAGCAACACACAAGTACTATCTTCAATTGCTTTAAATAGTGCAACTTCCAGACCACCCAGAATTGGAAACGCTATAGCCTCATCCACAGCCATTGTTAAAAAGCATCTTCCCACGCGACCACAAACGGGAGCAGGAATCGGCAGCAGTGGCACAGTACGCACTGTTGTTACAAAAAACACAACTGCAACTAAAACTTCTGCCGTTAAGAGAAGTACAGCGACTGAAACTGGTACATCCGTCTCAACCACAGGAGCTGGAAAACCGATAAACAAACGCATACCACCATACGATTTTAAGGCGCGCTATAATGATTTGTTAGAAAAGCACAAAGTACTAAAGGCGAAATATGAGGAAAAGTGTGAACAAATGGGTTCGATGGAAGGTGTACCTGAACAGCTTGAGGAGTCCCAGGATATGTTATTTAGGACAAAGGAAGAACTAAAAAATCTCTATACCGAACGAAATTGCTTGAGTCAGCAAATAAAATCTTTGAATTTGAAAATTGATTCAATTTCGGGTTCGCTTGTAAAGACTAAAGAAGAACTGGATTTTATAACAAACGAGCACACGGCAAGTACTAGAAAAAATTATATGAATTTTTTAATTAACAGTGGTATTATTTCTTGCAGATTTTAAAAGAAGCGCACGATACCATCAATAGCGAAGTAACAGAACTACGTCAGCGATCCACTCGTTTAGCCGCAGAAAATGAAATATTACAGGAAGACTTGATCGCTTGTAAGGAGCAATTGTTTCGAGCAAATTTAGAACGCAAAGAGTTGCATAACACAATTATGGATTTGCGAGGAAACATTCGTGTGTTTTGTAGGGTTCGACCGCCATTAGATTTTGAACAAGAAAAGATGCTTTGCGGTTGGAACTACATCGATGAGTCTACTGTTGAAATACAGAATTTTGATAACAAAAATAAATGTGCCGCACATACCTTCTCGTTCGACCAAGTTTTTCATCCAAATTCTAAACAGGAGGATATCTTTGAAATGGTATCACCACTTATACAATCTGCGTTGGATGGCTACAATATTTGCATTTTTGCTTATGGACAAACAGGTAGTGGCAAAACATATACAATGGATGGTATTCCAACAAAAGTTGGTGTAATTCCGCGGACTGTCGATTTACTCTTCGACTCAATTAAGAATTATAAACGCCTTGGTTGGGAGTATGAAATCCGTGTAACGTTTCTAGAAATCTATAACGAAGTGTTATATGACCTGCTGAGCAACGAACAAAAGGACATGGAAATTCGGATTGCCAAACATAATAAAAACGATATTTACGTTTCAAATATTACGCAGGAGACTGTTTCGACGGCGTCTCGTTTGCGTGAACTAATGCATGTAGCTAAAATGAACCGAGCTACTGCTTCTACAGCTGGTAATGAGAGATCATCGCGTTCCCATGCTGTCACAAAAATAGAACTTATTGGATATCATACTGAGAAGAATGAGACCTGTGTAGGCACAATAAATCTCGTAGATTTGGCTGGATCGGAGTCACCAAAGACTAGCACACGCATGAACGAAACAAAAAATATAAATCGTTCGCTGTCAGAGCTAACAAATGTTATATTGGCTTTATTGCAAAAACAGGATCACATACCCTATCGCAATTCCAAGTTAACGCATTTATTAATGCCGTCATTGGGTGGCAATTCAAAAACTTTGATGTTTATAAATGTGGCACCTTTCCTAGACTGCTTTGTAGAATCGGTGAAATCACTACGATTTGCAGCTTCAGTTAATTCATGTAAAATGGCTAAGGCGAAACGCAATCGTTTCCTGAATACATCTAGCAATAATTCTCTTTAGGTATAGTATACGGCTAATTTATTATCTTTACTATGTATTTTTTGTAATATTTTATGTTGCTACTGTATCTGCAAAATTTTCAAACCACATTCTAACTTTATATTAGTTCTATACTTTATATTAATTTTTAATAAACAAGAAAGCGTCCCGAAACTCAACTTTCTACAATTTAATATAATTTATCTAAATTTCACCTTTAATTATAAAACAGCTTAAAAATTTAAACAAAACACAACAAAAAATTTTATTCAACAACTTTGAAAGCAACAATATCGTGTTTCATGATTCAACTTATTAATGATCCACGTGGTAACAACGATATTGAAAATGTGTCAATCAGTTGTGATATCACTTAAGAGCGTTTATGAACGCAAAGCATCTAAAATATCCTGAGGAACTTTAGCAGCAATATCGGAATGTGAGAGTTCGGGAATGGTAGCTAATACACCCATTCGATTTTTAAATTCTACATCAGCTGCATATGAGTAGTGAACTCCTGCCAGATCGGTGAGCGTGCCGCCATGAGCTTCCAGCACAGCTTCTGGTGCACAAGTATCCCACCGTTTACAACCGGGACTAGCAAACACATAAGCGTGGGCTTTCCCTTCCAGTAACTGTATTACTTTATAGCCAGCACCACCAACTTTGATTACATCTGTCGGTGAGAGTGCGTCTAGAGCTTGCTGTACCAATGGGGTCAAATGTGAACGTGTTGTTGTAACAATCATTTGTCCCTTTGGAGGAGTTTTTGTCTCAAATCCTCCCGTACCTAATCCTTTAAGGCCCCAAATGGTTCGACCTATATTGCCATTGGATTGCTTGAAGTATGGTTGGTAGATGACGCCCCCAACTGCGCGATCCTTTATGGCCACACCAATAAGCACTGTCACATGCTCTAGTAAACCTGAAAAAAATTTATGTTTACGTATGTACATTTAAACTAGTTCAGATCAATGTCGTCCTTTTTGCCAAATTCCTACCTTGTGTATACTCAGAGGTGCCATCTAAAGGGTCAACCCAAACCACGAACTCATCCTCTTTAACATCGCTGAACTCCTCCGGACACTTGTATGACAAAAAATCCTCATTTTCCTCCGTAACTAACCACTCGGATTTGATATCCAAATTTGTGTCGCCCTCCTCACCGATAATTTTAACATTAGGAAATTTTCGTGAAAGCGACGCAATAATACATTGTTGTGCCGATCGATCAGCCTCGGTTTGAAGGTCATCCTTACCCTGCAAAAAGATTGTTAAGTCATAAATATTTAAAATTCAAATATGTTGATGATTTTACCCATCATTTGGCAAAATACATATATCAGTGCTTGTACCTCCTTTTCCACTATGCCCAGATTCCCACGTTGCATTACATCTCTAATGATTGAGCCAGCTCGCACCGCAGTGTTGATGGACAAAGCCATTATATGCATCACTTTTGGTGTTGTCATTGCTCAAATTTAAATTAAATTATGATGGAAAAACCCCCTAAACCAAGTCAATTTTACATTTGTCCAATAATTGAGCGAAGGCATTACAAAAAAAACAATCGTTATAGCTGTTGGTAGTATCGACTTTTTACATTACACGATGCTTCCATGGCAAGCGATTCACGTGCTTAGTTTTATAGCCCCGTATCATTGATAGACTCTGTGATTTAACACTTAACACTGCGGACTTCATGTTTAATAACTTTATTTTAAATAAAATTGCTTTTAAGCATTGAATTTAAGTACAAACAATTGTATGCTTACAAACATACAAACAAAACTAACCGCGTTCTGTGACGTAGCATAAACAGCTGATTCTGTCAAATTTGCTGAGAGCGAATAGCGGTTTGCGGAAGCCGCAACCTCTGTATTTTCTAAATCGTGATGCTGCATAACATACTTTTGCCTATTTATTCACTCTAGTTGTTTCTTGTTTGCTTAATTTTTATTTTTGTTTGATGCTTTGAACACTATGAAGACAGTAAGCGACAGCCAGCATCTATCAAATATTAAAATACACACGATGTTATGGGCACAGTTAATTGGACAACAGCACGACTTCACGGCAGATGGCTTGCCGTTGTTGTTGTCGCCAAATTAAAACCTTACGTTATCTTACCAGGTATAAAATAGCTTTAATATGACGTCTTTAAAACATTTAAGAAGCTGACTTTAAGCAGACTAGGAAATTTCGGTGTCGTCACGTCGTAAAGTGCAGTCGTGTAAAGGGCCGTTCATATAAGACTTTCACTTTGCTTTACTTCAGAGTTCCGCTTTGACAGATAAGATAAATAACTGATGTTATATGATAATACTATGTTTCCACGGCACATGATTTGCTCTCTCATTCGTAATTCTCTCATTTGTAATTGGCAGCCCAATCACGAATCGAATCCACTCGATTCCCCATACAAATGTTTTTGAGCGAATCATCTCATTTGTAGTTGATTCAATCTGAATCAACATGCGAATCAAGTAAAAATCGATGCTGTCTCTAATTTTTATCGGAAAGTTATCAAAAATAGCTGCCAAAGTACATATTAAAATCAAAACAACACAAAAAATTAAACAAACAAGAAAAATTAAATGCTTAAATGGTTCCAAACGTTGAGTTTGTGAAAAAAATAATCATGTAAAAGCATGCTGTTTGTCTTTTGGCAGCTATGTTCGATAAATTTCTGATTAAAATTAGAGAAGGCATCAATTTTTTCGTGATTAACATGGTGATTCGTTCAAGAAGTTTTGTATGATGAATCATGTTGATTCGGGCGAGATTGGGGTGATGTATGTAAAAATGGAGCCCTATATCCAGAATTACTTTACAGTCAAATATATGAATTTAATAAATATTTTAGACAAGCTTTTAATACATTCAGCATATCAGTACAGAGTTTAATGCTGGTCAGAGTCACCCTGTATTATACTGATTTTGTTGATTTCTTTTCACTGCCGAATATTTGATGCAAAAAGCAAACGCGTCTAAATTTTTTATATGAAAGTTGAAACATTTTCGCACGTTTACCACTTTTTTTAACTAAATAATTTTCTACGAATATATTCCAAGTTGTACTGCAGGTTATAAACATGTGAGTACTTCTATTACTGTTCTTTAGATTTACTTGAGTTAACCTTAAATTGTGTAGGGCGCTCGTAAAACCAAAATCTGAATTGACACCTGAGGAACTAGCACGCCAGGAGGAAGAAGAATTCAACACTGGTCCACTTTCCGTGCTCACACAATCAGTGAAAAACAATACACAAGTCTTAATCAATTGCCGCAATAATAAAAAGCTGCTTGGACGTGTTAAGGCCTTCGACCGGCACTGTAATATGGTACTAGAGAGTGTGAAGGAAATGTGGACTGAATTGCCGCGCACAGGAAAAGGCAAGAAGAAAGTGAAGCCCGTTAACAAAGATAGATTCATATCGAAAATGTTTTTACGGGGAGATTCGGTAATTTTGGTATTACGGAACCCCCTTGCCACTGCTGCAGGCAAATAAAGAGTCACTATATAAAGCGTATTCATAGAAAATAAATAGTAATAAGAGAATTTTGGTTTGAATACAACAAATTTTAATTTTGATAAAAAAATAGCAATGATGTAAATGTTTACTTAAATGGAATATTTTTCACTCTTGTTCAGTTAATTACCAGATAATTGTTTATGAACAATGGGTACATATTCATCCCATTGTGCTTGAAAGAAATTCCCTGCTACAAGTTCGCCCAGTTTATATTTCTCAGAGAAAGTGGCAGCACGGAAGTTGGGTCGTCCATTGCGACTATTGTTACCAACTCTTTCTTCGACGAATTTTAATTTACGCACTTGTTTATATAATAGAAAAACATATCGATGTAGACCTGTTCCTTGCGGCGGCCCCGAACCCACATATGCACTCAATACTTCACCACTTGCAACATCATTACCTGGAATGTTACCAACTAACCAGTGCTTGAACTCGCGAAATGTTGGTGCTTTTCGGCTTGGCGCATCGGGGTCTGTCATGATGAGAGTGTAAAAAGTATCAGGATCAGCCTCCCATTGAACTGATGGCTGCGATTTTACTTGTGTTGGCGTTAGCTCTTTGCCTGCTTCCACCTCGAAGGCGTCATATGTAACCTTTTAGTTTAAAAAAGCGTTTTAAAAAGCTCTTAAGTGAGAAATTATTGTAAGCACACACCTTTAGTAACCGGTTTGGAGCATATGCAATGACATCGGGCACCACTGCATGTTGCTCAAACGCATGTTTCACATCGCTTTCTTTGCTTGCATTTATGCTAACAATGACGAATAAATAATAAAATAATAAATTCGCAGCTCCAGAATTCGACTTGTTTGGCATCATTTAATAATTAGGCTGTCCTGAAATAAAAGTGATTTGTGTTTAAAATAAAGGAATCAAATACATACTTCAATTCAAGACTTGTTACCTGTTACCTCAAACCTTCTCAACTAAATAAATATTTAGTTACAAGCTCGTTGTTTATACGACGAATGCCTTTCTGAAAGCTTTTTAAAAATTTTCCCCAAATCCATATTGTATGTACATAGCAAGAGCAAGTTTTATTTTTATTTGAGTATAGTTTTATACCGAATGGGAAGTACATATGTACTATATAAATACATATGCACATAGATATTTGTATGACTGTATTACATACATATGTATGTATTTACACCGTTATAGGCAGAGCCCTAAAAATAGTTATATTTAGCACTTCTGCTGCGCCCTACTTCACTTTTTTCCCGCCATTTGCCTATGCACAGCAGGCACATACTCATCCCATTTTGCTTGAAAAAAATTACCGGCAATTGGGTCACCCAATTTGTATTTCATTGCGAATTTGGTTGCACTAAAATTTGCTCGATTTTGGCTGCTATTTTTTGGTATAGGAGTTTCTTGAAATCGTGCCTTAGACGGCTGCTTGTAAATTAAAAAAACATAGCGATGAAGTCCGGTGCCTTGCGGTGGTCCAGCTCCTACATAAGCGGTTAATACTTCGCCTTTGCTGACATCTGCGCCTGGTATATTGGCTACTAACCAGTGATGGAATTCACGAAATTTCGGTGCTTTACGGCTGGGTGCATCTGGGTCTGTCATTATAATCGTATAAAGGGCATCACTTTCCGCATTCCATTCGACAGTTGGTGGAGAAGCTACCTGTGTCGGTGTTAGTTCAATACCATTTTCAGCTAATACACCTTTGTAGGTGATCTAAAATGGAAAAATATATGTACATACCTATGTATATAAATACATCCATACTAAACATATCAGTTGTAAATATCGAGTAATAGATGCGTATTAATATGTATGTACCTTTAGAAATTGCCTTGGTGCTACAGATATTACGTCAGGAACAACTTTGTGCTGCTTAAAAATTTCTTCGGTGCCAACGCTAGCCGACGCCACAGCCATGTGTGCGCTGTAAAAGGTGTTTGATATTAAAAAATACGCCCCTATATCATTTTAATACTAATATGAGGATTACAAACTACTATCTGAGGGGCTTGGTCTTACATCCTTGCACGGGCAGGCAGTTTGCCTTTATGTAAACCAATTAAAATAAAACTACTCGTAAGACGTATTATTTAGTCGCTTGGCAATTAATTTTATTACAATTTATAGAAAATAAAATTTGTCAATTAGAAATAAGATTTATTTGTTACTGTTTCCACTTCGGTTTTATATAAGTACATACATACATATGCATGTACATATGTGAGGTAGATTTTTTGCTTCGCATTTCTTATCGCTATACCAAATGAATTTATTCAAATAATATGCCATAAATAAGGGAATTTTTGTGAAGATTTCTTGAGAAGTTTAGTTGAATTTTTCACTGCAAGCAATTTTGGCCTTAAGCCTACATAAGTATATACATATGTACATATATTGGTTTCATGATCAAAAATTATATTAAGGTTCTTAATACTTTAATAATGTTTTTACGGAAATAGACATATTTTAAAGAACACCTTTTTGCAGAACATACATACACACCTTCGCTTACTTAAATAAGGAATGTAATATTTCCGGTGTAAATAAGCTTAAACACACAACGCATGCATATTCACATTTTCCATAAACAATGTTTCTTAATTATTGTTGAAATATTATTTAAGGAAATCCAGCTCATTGGTTTCTCGCAAGAAGTTATTCTGAACCGGCGGCACTCTGTGATTTTTTAACTACCTACAAACGGAACACATCATTTGACAGAAATTCAATTGATTTTTCATTGCCCGTGATATAAAAATACTTAGATTGCTATAAATAACCGTGCGGTGTTGTTTATGGAAGTGAAACGTAAGAAATTAAATGAAAATATAACTCTTAAATAAATTTGCAAATGTGAACATTCATACAAACATACATAATCGTACATAGGTATGTACATAAGTAAGCACACATTTTTCTAAATTAATGTATCTCAGTTTCCCTGTTTTTCCAATTGACCAACGCTGCTGACACGGAAGTGCTTCCATTCCATAAATACTGCCATAAGTGAATTTCCGCTATTCTTCCTCTTGTAAATTAAGTTAAATAAAAGTAAAAAAGAGAACTCGAATTATCAAATTTCACCATAGATACGTTAAGTTAAAAGCACACTCGTTAATACAGTACGAGTATGTACAAAATTCAATTTAAATTAAAAAATAAAAAAATTCCAAAAAAGTTTGTTGCTTCTACCTGTGGCTTGTTTTAAAATAAATACATGTGTATGTACTCTATAAACAATTTTGTAGTCTACTACTACGAAAATAACACACTTGTAGTTAACTTTTATAATCTAACGATAACTTAACTACAATTAGGGTGTATTGTAATACAGGGTTTATTGTAATACAACAGTTGTAAACTTGTTGTTATTGTTTCACATGTTAGATTTTCGTATTTCAATGCAACTCTGAAAGATATGTTTAGTGTGTTATTTGTGTGTTATTCGATCAGCTCTTTCTGCTTATTATCATTTGAGATTTATTTTTGATAGAAAAATGTTAAATACAGTCAAATAGTTATGTACGTATACATATTTCAAAGAAACCGACAGCTCAATTTTATTATATGTGATTTTTTGCTGACTCACTGCTTGAATACCAGATACAATAGTAAACGAATAACACAGTGCGTTCACAAGTCCTCTTTTATTTCAATAGCGCACTAAAGAAATACGACCACGGCTTGTGAACTCCCTAAATGTAATGCAGAACTTTCCCAAAATCGAAGAATGCTTTTCTGCGCAGTGACATTTGCGTTTATTTTTGACACTTTCGTATTTTTTAATTTTAGAATTGTTTTACATATTTTTCATATGTATGTACATACATACATACATATGTGTATTTTGTTAACTATAAATACGAAAGCTATTAGCTTACTTTCATTCAACTAACTTTAAATTAGTTGGAAAGTCATGCAGAGTCGAACAATTGACTACCGCCTAGGACATCGCCATGTAAAAATAGTCAGTTGGCTCCATTAGAAATAATCCAAGCATCAATAACAATTTCTTGCCAAATAGTTAGTTTTAAAGGCATTAAAAATTGCATACATATGTATGTATGTACATACATAAAGCTTTTACATACATACATATATACACATATAAGCTTTTAAATTTCTAACAAAAATTATTTTTAAATCAGCAAAGTTGTGTATATGTATGTATGTACATATGTACTAGGGTGTTCGATTATTCGACCTTTTTATAAAACCGGTTTTCAAATTATTTGAAAAATGGCAATTTGAAAAAAAAACCGATTATTAATTTTACAATCAACAAAAACCGAGTAAACCGGTTCTTGTTCCAAGTAAAAAAACGTAGGAAATCTTCGGAAAATTAAATGTAGTTTAATGTCCGAGTTAAGTAAGCAGTTGTTGTTGTTGTTGTGCTAAGTAAGCAGTATTAGCCTCTAATAGAGAAACTCCCAATATTAGACCAGTTGGCTTTAATTGGTCTCAAAATAAAGCCTCTAGTCCCATAATAAAGAGAGTACATAAAAAATTCAAAACGTAAAAGCTAGGAGAGGCAATAATCTGCTATTCATACATAGTCACAAATTTTGAAACTTGGGATTATACCAAATTGCTTAATTTCAAGGGCTTGTTGTCAAAACGGCGTTGTACAATTTTTCAAGGTTTTCCCGTACTCTATGACAATTGTCTAAATATATAATACATTTGCTGCGTTCTTTCTACAAATTATTTGAATTTCGAATTGTCTTTTCTAATTGATAAGCACTTTGTTGTTGCTGTTTTAATAAAAATATATCGGATATAAATTTAGTCGAGGTGTTGCTATATTTTTATCAAAGGCTATATTTTCACAACTATAAAAAAACCAGTTTTGGAGATTAAAAAAACCGATTTATTCGATACTCGAAAAATCAAGATTTCAAAAAAACCGTACAATAATTTATAAAAAAACCGGTGAAAATGTTAAAAAAATTTAATTTAATAAGCACAGGTTTTTAAAAGGGAAAATGAATACAGTTTTGTCATATTCATATCAGTTTTTTATTTCAAAAACTGTTATCAAAATAGTCTCTTGCTATAACCTTGCAACTAAATATTTTGGCTATTTATACATACATTAAGTTAAATCCGCCAAAAATGCTTAATTTGTATTAAATCGATGTTTTAATTCTCCAAAAATGTTGTCAAACTCTTTAACCTTAGCTTTAACGAGCTTAAATCTCCTTAACTGGAAAGATCATTCCCAATCGGCATTCCATAAGTCTCAAAACCATAAACAAACACTAACCAAAAACCATTAAAAAAATATATTCGACCAAAAGCTTTACTACATTTATTTTGCATATAACCAGAGAGTTTATAAATTCGTACTATAAACATAAGTGCGTATTTTAAGTTATACTAAAAATTCGTTTTGCAAACCATATTTATTTAACAAATGCTACCAACAAGTTGTTATAATGTTATAGCGATCATAAGTTGAAACAATTCTTTTGTGCTCGCATTTATTGTCGTTATAAAGCAATTTGGCTGTCTGGCTGACCTTGCCAATTCAACCACTCAACAACCAGTCAACCAGTCAATGCCAAACTGTATGTATGCTTGTATATTTCCACTTTCATCACCGCATACTTTCATAAATATTCAAAACTTAGTTTATATACGAGTACAACTTCGGTAACTGTTAATTAATATGAATGTGCAGTTGGTAATTAATATATGCGTACATACGATTATGCAGTATGTCTGTTGGCCAATAAAATTTTCATTATTAAAACTTGCTAAAAACGTCATTTGCATGTTGTAAGCTAAAACAAAAATATAACTTAAAAATTGCTAGTTTTTTTTCGAATGATCTTTATCAATTTTACCATCATAAACAAGCACTTATTTAAACACCAAGCTGCTTATAAAGTTCCGGTACATAGTCGTCGTATTGAGCTTGGAAAAAATTACCAGCGACCGGCACGCCTAAACCATATTTCCCAGCGAAATTCTTGGTGGAAAATTTTTCACGTCCTTTGGCACTCTTATTCGTTAGACGTGCTTCGGTGAATTGTAATTTATTTGGTTGTTTGTATAGCAAGAATACGTAACGATGCAAGCCACTGTCTTTTGGTGCACCAGAACCAACGTATTCCGACAATACTTCACCTTTGTCCAGATGATTGCCGGGTATGTTGCCAACCACCCAATGATGCCACTCACGAAGTTCCGGCTTGGCACGACTGGGTGCATCTGGATCGGTCATAATGAGTGTGTAATAGGTGTCAGCAGTGTCTGATTGCCATTCGACTTTGGGTTGATGCTTCACTTGTGTGGGCGTTAGTTCTACACCCTTATCGGCCAGAACGCCACTATCATAGCTTATCTGTCAAAAGGAAAACAAGAAAAATACGATAAATAAAAGTAAGGCATATTAAGCAAAAAATGGAAACAATATTAAAGCTTAACTTACCTTTAAAAAGTCCTTAGGTCCTTCAGCAATGAGATCTGGTACAACTTCAAGGTGTTTCATGAATTTGGTAACATCCGAATCCTGAGCGGATGCCAGACACACCACGCTCAGGATCAATATTTGATTTAGATTCAACATTCTTCCGTTTAATTTTGAGTTGGCCACTCGCGTACACAGCCGTTGCGTCTCTTACTCCGAATAAATTATTAAGTTTACTGAAGCTGTTGCGCTCAAGTCAAAGCTAAGCAGAGCTTCGGTAAGCTTTTGTGCGCGTTCAGCGGTGCTAATGTGCAATTTATTGCCGAAACAGCTTAAATACTAAGTATGAGTATTAATACGTATTACAAACATTTATGTATGTATGTATGTATGTATGCGGTCGCATCTATTCACATAAAATTATTGATAATGTTAATTATTTTGCATTATAACTTTTATCTCTTAACGTCTGCTATGTAATTTGTGTGTAACTTGTATGACTAACAATTAATTATACACTAAACAGCTGTTTATCGGCGGTGTTGTTTTTTTTATTAAAAAAGTAGTGAATATACTATAAAATTTGGTATTGTATTAAACCTTTAAAAAAAAAACATTGTAAAAGTCTATATCGCAATCAATGATTTCGAACGGTGACTGGAATTATTTTCCTCGCTTTGTGAAATATATGTATATTAATATCCGAATTCAGTAAGCAGTCTCAGTCTTTAATAAAGACAAAAGTCACAACTTTAGACCAGTTGGCTTTCATTATTATCAAAATAAAGCCTCTAGTCACAAAATAAAGTCTCTAAATAGTGACCTGGTGATGAGCAGGTCACAAAAAATTAAAATATAAACAAAAGAAAAACCCGTGAAAGCGAGGAAAAGCAATAATCTCAAGCTCACCATACGCCGTATCCAACCGTCCATGTTTATGTATTGGAATTTCATCAAACATAAACAGTCTATTTTTCTAATACATACTTTAAGAATATTTCAAGTATTTGTAAACTAACTTTTTAATGATTTGAAAAAGTACGTTGTGGCAACCTTGTACGAGAATGATAAGAGAGGGAACAATCAGCTGAAACGTTTCTACGGAAAAAATCAAATTCGCTTGAATTTCCTACGTAAGTTCTCCGTCAACACAAAAATTCTGCGGAGGTGAGTTTTCATTTACAAGGCGCTCCCATAAGATAGGTCATGTCAGCTGACACGTTTGGCCGTCTCTACGTCGGTGGTGGCTAACTGCGCTATAAGTCTGATCGTGGCAGCTGACGCGTAACGTACGGTTACGTCGTTGACTATTTGCACCATTACACTTTCGATTCATGGCTTTGCTCGCAGCAACCTAACGGAAATACAATACATAAATATGTATGTACATATACATATATATACATATGTATATACATACACACCGGTTGGAAACATTTGTTTTGGTGGGAATATTACTCGTCAGTTTATACTCGTACTAGCATAAGTTTTTAAAATTGCAAATAAATTTTACATATTTCAATAATAATTAGAATAGATCAATTTTGAAATAAAGTTTATATTATAAACCTATTTTAATATATGTAATTCTTACAAACTCTAAAGTAAAAATGTGTTTGTTTTTTGTAATTTTTGATACATTATCCCTAGAAAAACATACACAGGGTATAAGATATTCGATTTCGCTCGAACATTTGCTTCATACCGCTACAAATATAAATTACTATTGTGCTGAAATTGGTCTGCCCTTTCCTTTCTGAGTAGCAGTAACGTTATATTAATTAAATATTGGACTAACTCAAGCTCGGTTATTATGAGCATGAATGAAATTGAATGTTGAATAAATGAAATAATTTTAACATATTGTCGAAACATTATTATTATGACAATGGCACGCTGTATTCATGCTAACTTGATAATTACACAGCACGAATAAAAAGCTCCCTGTAGGAAAGTGAAGAAAGAGGGAAAATAGGAGGATGTTTGCAAATTTTTGCTTCAAAAATCATTGCATCTAACTTTTCTTTATGTAATTCTTTTCAATTACGAGAAAAAATTAAAATTTCGCAAATTTTTACAAAACTACCCACTGTATAAATGGTCTTAAGATTTTAGCAATATTTTTTACACTTCCAGAGGAATAGTGCAAATAACTGCATGAAACATTTTATTATAAAACGATAAATTAAATATTGTCTATCGCGGCTAAAGTTTATTTTTGGTAAAAATCTGGGAAATTATATTCTAGTCAATTAAAAATACATGCTCATTGAAATCATCTACTTGTTAAGCTATAATAAAATTTTGCCATAAAAAGGAAAACTTCTCATAGTGCATTAAACAAAAATCCACCCAAAAATGGAACTAGGAAAAATTAACAGAGCTAAAGTTGGATTGCAGCACTGAAATTGTTATTTTGCGGCAAAATAAAACAAAGCTGAACAAAATTGCGCTGCACTTGAAATACCCCAAAATTGTATCTTTATTAATATAATAATATTCTATATTTTAAGTTACACTTTCCCTAAACGTACGTTTCAAAATATAAATTTGATTTTTGAATGCGTCTATTCGATTTCAGAAAGTATCGCATGGAATTTTGAATAGTCAAATGTTCTTTGGAAGGCATCAAATATGCTTTAGAATTATATAGTATATGGTGGCACAAAAATAATCATCCAATTTTGTTTTTGAATAACGCTCTTGTGGAGCATAACGCTCCATTGTTTGTCTGTTTGTATATTGCAGCTGTTTAGTTCACAAATACATATGTCAAATATGATTGACGCACGACGCCAATTGCAAAAATTATAACATCTTCAAATAGGGTGATGAATTCTGCGCCACCTTGTGTTACTGTCTTGAGGTTTCAATTTAATACCGAACACTAACATCCCAGGTTCGAATCTTAGTCGGGGCAAGTAAAATCTGAATCATAGAAAAAGTGTTTTCTAATAGCGGTCGCCCCTCGGCAAGCAATGGCTAAATAAAATCGTTGATTTTTTAAGTTTTTTGTTGCCAAATTTACTTTCATAAACATAACTTATTTTCATATACCGAAAAACTCCAACACGTTCGACAAAACAAAACATTATAAATTCAACATTAATATTAGCAATTTTAAGTTGGACTTTGTTAGCCAAAATTTCATTGGTTATAAAACTGCGTAATGAAACAATTCGACATATTCGGAAAAAAAATGTGTGAAAGTTGATTGGAAATTTATTGAATATTTATCCCAAATTTCTAAAAATCTTTTATTTATAGATTTTTTTGTAAGTGAATGAATTGTGTTGAAGCGTTTTTAATTTTAGGACCATAATATGCAAATTTTATGTGGCTACTAACTAGTCCTTATTTTTGACAATTTTTTTTTCTGACTCTCTCGCACCTTTTTTCATTAACTTCAAACTTCAAGAAATTCTAATATTTTTTAAATTAGAAATGTTAACTTTATTTAGTTAAGATATTATAAATTTTGTGCGCCTGTGGTCGAGAGGTTACTGGTGCGTGCTACTAATCGATATGCCGCTGCGTTCCATGTTCGAATCTCAGCCTGGGCAAGTGAAATCTTAATTATAGAAAAAAGTTTTTTCTAATAGCGGTCGCCCCTCGGCAGGCAATGACAATACTCAGAAAGTATTTCTGCCATGAAAAAGCTTCTCCTAAAATACATCTGACGTCCATTTGTGATAGAATATAAAGACGCACACTACAAATGGTAGTAGAAGCTCGAGTATTATACAATTTGTATAAAGCTTGTAATGTTTTTCTTAGAAAATGAAATGATTAAATAATGAAAGGTGTTGTACGTTGTGACAGCGCCAGCTTGAACGCCCTTAGTTCAATGTCGATTGAGGAGGTATAAGAGAAACACGGAAGCAAAAAGGCCGTCCTTAGTAAAAAGTACAAATTATTATTTTATTATTTTTTCTTGCCAATAAAGTATAGTCGATCTCTTTTTAATGCTCATCATTAGCGTTTGTAAAACGCGTTAAAAATAAAACAAAAAGACAAAATCAGAAAGAAACGCGAACCGCGCTAAAAAAGTAAAACAGCGTTTAAAAAAGCAACAGGGGATTGCAGAATAATCCGTTTTCAAAAAACCCGCGTTGAAAAAGTAAAGTAAAAGTAAAAGTAAAAAAGTATTTTACAAAAACTTGAAATTTTTCACAAACCTTATTCACATTCTCGCATTCAGAAATCTAATTACCAAGAAATAAGTAAAAACAATGCAAAATGCCAAAGCAAACAATAATACCTTTTCTAAGTGCCACATGAAACAAATTAAATTTTCTGCTACAATTCTTGAATGAATTTGAATATGAATGTCATCTTGTAAATTTCATCAAAAAAATTTAAAGAAATATAACAAAATAAAAATCAATTTATTTGTACGCTTATACGCATTTTAATGGTGTTAATTTCGAATAAAAGGATTCATCGTTTAAGAGTAAAAATAGATACAATACCGAGTAATAAAGTGTTGAAATTGTGGATCGGTTGTTTGAATGGCGTTTCGATTGCATTCTGCTTCAGAAGGTACATTATCCAACTGATTGGAAGAAGAGCGTGTGTCGTTGCTGAGATGGTTTTATTTTGTGGATTCTTGGTATAACTAGCAATTTGTTTTTGTACCTACAAGAAATTATGACCAATGCATGTAATGAATGCCATCTTTCCAGCAAAAAGTTTTCACTCCCCTTACTAGTGGATGAAACTAATGTTTCAAATACAGTTCTACTAGAATTAGTTTCATTAGGTTATACACATTTTTTATATTTGTTCTTTTTCGGGATCCGGGTTTCTTGCAACAAATTGAACACTTTCGCATTTTCGCTTGTATACTCGTATTTTAATATCACAAATTTTTACAACGCAATATTTGAAAAAAATCAGTTTTAAATTTTAAATTTTCAAACACAATGTAAACATACAATTTCCGAATTTCTTTTTACTGACATTTTCACGTAACAGGGCAATAAGCAGAAGAAGAAATCAGGTGCCCTATAAACTCCACCTTGTATGAATTCGCCTTGGCTACATATGAGCTACATATATTTCAATTAATGTAGGAATGTAGCAACATTTGTGCTCAAAGAAAAATAAAACTCGAAAGTATTATACAACTTTAATTACTTTTTTTTAATTTTTTTAACTTTTTGTTTGCATCTCAATAAATTAAAATAAATATTAGCTTACATTTTTGATTGGTTTGTTTTTTGGTCGAAGTTCGCGAAAAAGATATAAAGAAAATATATATAACAAAAGATTCAGGTATATGCAGAAATATAGGACAAGACTAAAAGAAATTTAAAAGTAAAGAATATAGAAGAGAAATAAAGTATTATAAAAGTAGTGCAGGAAAATAGATAAGTGCCAGGAAAGTAAAGAAAAGAAGTGATTAAGCAAGAGAATGAAGCGAAAATTGAAGTGATACAGTAATAGTAAAGTGATAGTAGGAAAAGTTATAGTTCGAAAAGTGAAAGCTAATCACAAAGTCAGTAAGTTTAAAGTCGATAAACAGTAGAATGACTAAATTCTTAAACTAATAAAAATAAATTACAATTAATAAATATCCTACATGGATACAATTTTAACATTTTCTCTTAGTCCTTTCCTTTTCCTAGTTTCCGATTATACGATATTTTTCCCATTTCTCCTTTTGGCTTTGCAGATTTTTTTCTTATTGATACATATGTACAGGTTGTTGTGCCCTCCATGTTTTTTTCTATTTTTCTCTCAACACTTCCATTGTACGTTCATCCACAATAGAAATGATATTCTTTGGATTATGATGTCTTCCAGACGCCGACGGCGGCAGCCATCGTCAAGAGATTATTTACGATGATGTACTGTAGCTGGACGATGAACCAGTTGAGCTGGAGCCAGAGTTGTATGAGCTAGAGCTGGGATGGTATGCGCTGTAGGCGAGGTTTTGTGTGTCCCAACGGGCATATGGGCCACCGCTGGCTGGTTCCCAGCTGCTGGGATCGTATGACGAGGCAGTAGTGCTGGGTGGGCCATATTCAGCCGATGGCGCTGGGGCGGGTACCATCATCATTTTGGCGCCGGACAATTTGGTGATCAAGTTGTAGATGAGGAAGCCAAGTACCAATTTGATGGCGATTTTCGACAAAATCAAAGCCTTGAATGCTTTGAGTCCAATCAGGCCCAAAAGTATTGGCAGGATGACTTTCAATTTCAATTTCAATAGCAGCAACAGAGGAAGGGTCAATTTGTCCTTCTTCTTCTCACCACGGGCTGAGACAATCAGCATTGGCGGTTTATTTGTAGAGAGTTAGAGTAAGAGTGAAATGAGAAAGAAAGTTTATGCATATTGAGAGTAATCTTTAGAAGGAAGTGGTCGAAAGAAAAAAAAAAACTTAATTAGATATATCATCGGCTCAGACTAAAGCCCTGTTTAGTCCACTTTTTCAAATATGTTTATGCGAGAGAGATAAAAATAATGATATATTTTTAAGTTTTCTTTCATCCTTCATCAAAATCTAATATTTGTAAAAGTTGTATTTGTAGATTAAAAATATTTGTTGCAACTAATTTTTATAATAGAAAATTAAAATTATTTTACGATTTTTTTGCGAAGGCCATTAATTTCTCAAATTTGCTTAAAAAGCAAATTATTTTTTGGTACTTCGTTTTTTTTTTATAAGAATTGACAAAGCAAAAAACTTATACTTATACTTTATACATAGCCTCAAAAGAAAATATACAAATTTCAAAATGAGACACAATATGAAAGAAGGCAGTAACTCCGCCTTAATATTAAAATAATTAATAAAATAAAAATAATTAAAACTTATTTAAAACAAATCAACAGTAAAAATTATTTTAAACAAAAAATAAAAACCATAATATGAAAAAAATTACAAAAAATTTTAAATCATGACTCGAAGTTGCCCTTAATATATTAAATATTTGATTTGCAATCAATTTAAAATATTTGTCCACTGAGTTATGGCATAGATTAGAACACTTCTTAATCCAATTCAACCAGTCAGCCGGTTTGTTATACCAACAAATCACTTTACTTTCAATCCCACCCAAAGTTGTACTCACCTCCAGTCTCGGGTACTTCCACATCAAAACCGCGAGCGGCACTATAACTGACCACCGAACTGGAGAATGCGGTTTCAGGCAAGCGTAAGCGGAATTCATTGTTATTCAAGATTCTGGCAACACGATCAACGATCACCTTATCGATAACATCCTCGCTAAAAGCGCGTCCACTAATATCATCCTCAAGACCAGCCACGCCATCCAAGTAGGTCAACACTTTCTCTTTCAGGCAATGCAGTCCATTGGCATGGAAACACTTATCAACAATAGTAGTTAAAAGCTCATCCGTATCGCGAATGCGTGGCTCAGCCACAGAATTATCAATGGCTGCAGCATTGATTGGCGAAGCGGCAACTAACAGTAAACAACCGAACGCGATTAAGGACGTAAAACGGAACGCCATTTTCAATGCAAACACAAAGTGATTTGAAGGGAGGAGAAAAAAAAAACAAACACAAATTTAGATAGTGAACAACGCTATGCGATGACTAGCTACTTGGATTGCAGTGTGTTCACTACAGAATCGATAATTAGACAATGATGTCCACTTGGTCGTGTATTCATGGTTTTATACTGCCGCTCCCCAGAAGTAAAAAGCCAGCGACCAACGGTCAGAGAGTACACTCATTGGCAGACGGTAAATGAGGTGCGGCAAGAGTTGCAACAGTGTTGTAGGAGATGGGAGTTGGGAGGAGCGTACAAACAGTAAGACACCACAAATACTCGGCAAGACGCGACGGTGTTGAGTTGGACGACGTTGCAGGTACGCGTGAACGTTTTTGGACAACGGCGACAGTACGATTGGTGTAGCAATACACTCCACTCTAGCTAGGTTTGCCCAAAAAAAATCGACGCACTGCAAACATTTTGGCTATGGACTTGACATTTGAGTTGCTTGTTAAATGAGTTTAACTTTCGCAGCTTTCGCACTGCGTTGTAATAAGACGGGAGTACTGAAAGAGGCGGAAGAGGAGCAAAAGCGGTGCAAGTCGACTGTCGGAGCTATAGTACATACAAATATTCTTCGGCCGTGCCATTGCCAATAACACTTTTTCCATGTTCGTAGCTACACTTAGATTTGGCTGTGAGCGACGACGACTTTTTGGCCAAAACACTTTCCGATAGTAACTTTACACAAAAATAAAAAAAAGCGATACAAATGAATACAGTCGGTACATACAGGCTAGCATAAATATGAATGTAACATATATGTATGTATATGTATGCATGTAGGCATGTGCGTCTTGTCAATCTAATTAGTATGCAAGGGCGGCGCTATTACGCGCAGCTACGGGCGGGCTGATTGGTTAGCAATACAAACAATAACAACATCAAACACAACATAAATTTTTCAAATGTCCAATGTAGAAATGCGCGTCAAATGAAAAAGAAATGCAACGCGTAAGACAATAACAACAATTACAAATATTTTAACGTATTTTAACAGACTTTTGTCAATCAGCGCTGCTTGTGCCAATTTTTCTGTGACATTACAAGTAAACACATTCACAGAAATGCATACACGTATACATATGCATGTACATATGCACATACAAAGAGGTGTACGGAGTGTGGGTGCATTTTTGTGGGTGTTTGTAAGCATACAAATAAATTTTCTGTTGACCATGCGGAACTAGATTTTATTGAACAAATTTGGTTATGAAATCGAAACTTACCTTATTAACCAAAAAAGTGCAAACAGTTTTAGAGTGTGCAGTGCTCGTAAAAATATGTATGCACATACACAAACGTAAATTGAAATTAATTTTTAGTTTAGTAGCAGGAAACCATTTCCGTTGCCATAAATTATAAATAGAGTATTTACAGACTTACAAACAAAAAAAAAACCACAAAGTAAAATACATACTATTTCTATCTATAGTTTGTATATTTTGTCACATTATTTTGATATAAGCACGCTGCGAGTTAATGTGCATAAAATTTGAAAAAAAATATACATATAAAAATATGCCGACATAATCCATAAGCACGCAAAGAAAGCGAAAATTACATACCAGCGCATACTAAATAAGTGCATTTGTAGTATGTATGGCTGTGTGCATTTAAGTTTGCATGTAATTCATGACAATTTTGCGTATGACAGTGGCAACACATTAACATAAAATAAAAAAATATCCATAGTGCCCTCAAAAAAAAAAAATTAAATACATACATATATGTATGTACATATGTATATAAAAACCTTATATAAAATTATTCAGAGATTTCAAAATATTTTTCCATTACAACCTTTAAAATTATAATTCATCTGGCGTTGCTAGTGTATTATGGGCGGAGTGTTGAGGAATCCATAACATAGTTTAATGCCTGGCCTGAATATGCGCGCCATTTATAGTATCTTGGTTAAAATTTGTAATATTAAGAAATAAAATAAGTTTATAAGATTTATGTACATATCTAGGTGCGAATGAATTTGAATTTTAGTGAATATTTTGTAACACAAAAATAGTGCTTTTTGATGTTTCCTTGTGTGTATATTGTCAAATTTCGTTTATCTTCCTTGTATCTAATTTCAGTTTTCAATTCAGTGCGAAAAGGACCAAAAAGTTGGAGTGCAACTCTCGAACGCACTAGGAACCTTAAAAATGCTATAACTTTTGAAGTCGTATGCTAAGGAAAATAGATTCATTACGAATTAAAACAAAAACAAACCAAAATTTCCACCGTCTCAGTCCCTAATTGAGGAAAAAGTCACATTTAAAAACCAATTCGTATTCACTAGTCTCAAAATAAATTTCTAAGTTTTGACCCGGCGATTGGGAAGTCACAAAAAAAAATATATTTTTTTTTATTTGCTTAACTTATCTTAAAAGCAAACAAAAACGTAGTAATATTGCAAAGTTACAAAGTAGTTCTAGTATCAATGTTGAAAGATGCTAACAAGCAATTTAATTTGATAATTTTTTTAAAATAACAGGAATGAAGAAGTTTTTATATTATATACTTGATGGTAAATATATAAGTTTAAACTTCCGTTACTGGCTTTCCAAAAAACAAAAAATTAAAAAAAAAATTAAAACAAAAAACCTTTTAACGAGTTCGCGTCCTCTCTTATGAAATTATGTTTGGTGACATTTTCATAACGGAAGCAGTGACAACAAAATAAAAAAATGCTGTCCTTTTTGAGACTTCAGATTTTACTAAACTAAAAATATCAGTATATGTCACAAACACACAAATAGTTTCTGAAATTTTAAGGCACTTACGAGTATAATTTTCTGCAAACTTTTGAAACTATATATAATTTTAATAGCCTCGCTGATAAAAACCGTACGCTTTATATTATTTTCACTTTGCGCCATAAGCTCGTGTTAACGATTTTGTGTTTATGAACAATTGTAAAGCGTTCACGTTAAGATGTTTAGGAAACTCAGAGTTTAATTTTTCTCATATCCACAAAAAACAAAAAAAAAAAAATTGCTCAGACGATGGCGCACTATAGTATTGTGCACAAAAAAGCTTTTAAGCCTTTTTTCTTCAGTATAATAAAAAACACTTTTTAATATTTAAGACTATCTTTTTACAAATCAGGTTAATACGAGTATTTAAACCACATTTGCTCTAAACATAGAAGACATAAAGTTCTCTTAATTTGATAATCAACTGTCGTTAATTGCCATTACATGTAATTACAAGTAAACTACACAACATACAGAGCAAAAGGAAAACAATTTTATATATAACGGGTGTTTTTTTTAGGGGTATAGAACTTCGAATTGAAATAAAACACAAGAAAATCGTTTTAAGGTCCATCAATTTGGCTTTGTTGGAAGGATAATTTTATGCCATTAATGTTTAAATATGATTTCGGGCATGTGGCCGCCGCGGCTGGCTCGAATAAAGCCAATTCTACAGGTCCAATTTTCAACCACTTTTTCGAGCATATGGGGCCGTATGTCGGCAATAACGCCACGAATGTTGGCTTCCAATTCCCCTAACGTTTCTGGTTTGTTCGTGTAGACGAGCGACTTCACATATCCCCAAAGAAAATAATCCAATGGTGTCAAATCACACGATCTTGGTGGCCAATTGACAGGTCCATTCCGCGAAATTATGCGCTCAGCGAATGTTTCCTTCAATAAATCGATTGTGACGTGCGCTGTGTGGCATGTAGCGCCGTCTTGTTGGAACCACAACTCATCCACATTCATGCCATCCAATTCGGGAACAAAATAGTCGGTTATCATGGCTCTATACCGGTCTCCATTAACGGTAACTGCCTCTCCAGCATTATTGCGGAAGAAGTATGGCCCAATGAATCCACCAGCCCATAGAGCACACCAAACAGTCAGTTTTTGTGGATGTAATGGCGTTTCAAGGGTCTCATGTGGATTCTCTTCACTCCAAATGCGGCAATTTTGCTTGTTGACGTAGCCATTCAACCAAAAATGAGCCTCATCACTGAACCATAAAATGAACGGAGCTCACGGTAAACTTCGCGAACTGAACCATTATTTTCGAAATAAATTTGCACGATTTGCAAGCGTTGTTCTTTTGTCAACCTGTTCATGATGAAATGGCAAACCAAACTGAACATAAATAACATTAGAGTTGCCAGATTTGACCACAAAATGCCAGTTTTATCTCTATTCGAAAAACAAACCTGTAAAAAAAACACCCTTTATAATTAATTGGTTTTACTTTGCACGCATGTCTTAAGTGTCTAAAAATAAATAAAATCTTTTTACTAAATAATTTTATTGAGTCTAAAATGCACAAAATTTCATAAACATTATACGTATTTTTCTTAAGATGTAATATTTTTAAGACACAATAAAAAATTGGAAAACCCTGCATTGTGATGAAATACATTGCATTAACATAAACTGGTTTTGAATGGATAGTTAAGGTTAAGTCCTGGACATATAGTTTTATGGTAAGAATTGAACGGTAACTGGACATAAATTGTGAAACGTGTCAGTGATAAAAATTTCGCCAGTATCGGAGGGCTACTTCTAACGTAATAAAAGAAAATCAATTATTATTATAGTACGATACACATTTTTCGAGTTACATTACAAAAGTCTTTTGATAATAATTCTGAGTGATATAAATATTAAAAGTCATCGAAAATTATTGCAGTCTTCGCATAATAATTTTCAGCGAGTTAAATATTTCCAAGTCTTCAAAGACATTTAGTTTGAGACTTAAATATATTGTAAAAGTTTTTTTTATAATATTTCTGAGTGAGAAAAAAGTATTTGAGGCTTTGAGGACAGAACTTATTCGGGATCATTTCGGGATTCAAATCATACCAAACTAGTTCCAAACCATTTCGGGATTCAAACCAGCCTTGAACTAGCCACGAAGCCGTCCCGAAATATGTCTAAATAAGTTCTGTCCTTCAAGACTTAAACACGGTTTTTACGCATTATTATTATAAGAAGACTGTTGTAATATAAGTCTCAAAATAAAATTCTCGAAATAAAACTTATCGATGACTTTAAATCTTTTTTCTTACTCATAATTGCTATCAAAAGAGTTTTATAATTCCAACGCAAATTTGTATGACTTTTTTAAAACTCCACATTGAAGTAATTGGGCCATATTCATAGTCAAGTAAAAGTCGACTCTAAAGTTAGCAACAGATTTTTTGACAGACATCGAATCAAAAAGTATGCCAAAAAGCTGCTACTAACTTTAGAGTCAACTTTAACTTGACTATGTTTATGGCCAATTATTATTATGGGTCTCTGGTAAACTCGTAGAGTGGGTACATAGTTTAGTAGCACCGTGTGAAATTCGATTGAACCGTGGTCGTGTAGATGTGGTCAATCATTTCTTAAACTAAATCTACCAACCACCTTCGATAGCATATGCACTGCTGCCCTACGGCATGGGGTAGATCCTTCGCTGCTAAATTGGATTCGTTCAATGCTAGCGCAGCGGATTATCAGGATTCAGGCAGAAGAGGATCAATACGTAAAGTGCGGAGTTAATAAGGGTTGTCCTCAGGGCGGTGTGCTTTCCCCTTTGCTCTGGTGCTTGGTAATTGGTTCTCTTCTTGTCGGACGATGTGGACTGTCTAGTCACGGGCCCATCTCTGTCGGCTGTTTGCAGGAAAGCGCAGACAATACTGAATAAGATTGACACTTGGTGTGATGATAATGGGCTATCCCCAAACCCAACCAAAACTAGTGTTGTGCTCTTGACTAGGTGGAGAAGGTTGGATGGCCTCATTCCGATCACACTTAAGGGAGTCGCGGGAGACTTCTCCCGAAGTGAAGTATCTAGGAGTAATTATGGATACAAAACTGTCGTGGAAATCTCATGTTAAGCACAAGACCTCTTAAGCATTGGCTGCTTTCTGGCTGTGTAAACGGGTCTTCGGTAAAACGTGGGGTCTATTACGAAAGGGTATCCTCTGGATATATACCTCTATGATCAGACCCTTAATCAGTTATGCTTCAGTGGTATGGTGGAGCAGACTCTCAATTAAAAGCATTCTCTACAACACCTGGCGCTGCTCTGGATGTATTCCTGCACTTACCGTCACTTTGTATATTCATAAGTAAGGAGGCCTTAAAGGCCACCTGCATTTTTAAAAGAAACATATGTTGGTATAAAATGGAGTGGGGAGAGGCGGAAATTGCTGGCGGTAGATATATGGACACTTGCGTCTTTTCAATATCACATGATAGTACGCCACCGTTACCTTTGCTGATGAGACTCTATAACGTTGAGTCTCAAGAGGCCGAATGCTGGTTTAATACCAACACTGAGCCAGGTCTTACACATTATCGATTCTTTACTGATGTCGCCAGTACTGACTCTGGACTAAACTATGTTGGTAAACATAATGAACTAGCTTTACACTGAGTGCCTGATCACTCGGCAGTGGTAAACTGGCAATGAGACATCTGACCATTTGGCCAGAATAGGCTCGAATCAGGAGTTCCTCGGCCCGCAACCAGCTATAGCACTCCCACCATCGGCCATCAATGCCACCATCAGAAACTGGGTGAATACTTCGCTCAGCAATGACTGACGGTGCGGCGTTGCGTATAAGCAACATATGTATATGCTCGTTCATATGTACATACATACATACATATATGCATACGTACTTTAGTATATCTTGTCCTGCTTTAAAACATTAAATACTCGTACTTTAAAAAAGCCGATCGATCAAACTCAATTGCAAAGCGATTTTCGCTGCAATGACATTATGCAATATTTTGTGGCAAATACTCCATTTATCCTGATTAAGGCCGTTTGAAAGCGACCCAGGTACAAGTACTCATGTATGTACATATGTATGTATGTATGTCAATTGATCTCATATGTGTACGTGTTTGAAAAAGCATGTATTTCGCACTTTCGAATATTTCATTTCCAATTGAATTTTTTTTTCGCCTGAATGTGAACAGAGATTAGAGCCTTGCAAAAAATTGTTGCGTTTGGGCTTGCACTTGGGTGCTGCTGGATGTAAGCCTTCATGCTTTTTCTGATGTTATGTACATATTTTTATTTTTAAATAAATAAATAAATCAACGTTTTTGCGTGGATGAAGCTGTTTTGCTTTTACACACCGCTGCTAAGAGAATGTTTACTTGTTGCTTTAATAAATTAAATTTATAAATTTGGAGCAAAAAAAAAAAAAAATGAATGACACCTGAAAATTTGAGACCGCTATGCCCGAGTGTGCTATTACTAGGGATACCATTTAAGTGGTAAATCCTAGAGGAAATTTTCTTCGCCAGGCATTGGTAAACCTGCGGGTATATGTATTTTGATTTTCTCCTACGAACGAAAATGACACTGAAGATGGCACAACGCGGAAACCGTTATGCCACAACACCAAAATTGACAAGGAATGACGGAAAATCGTTCCAATATACTGCGAGTATATCTTTGTATTCGTGTTCGTATTGTATTCACCCTAATCTTTTTCGAATTTGCATTTCTTTTTATACTTCTATTCGTATTCGTGCTTGTGGTCATATTTTATTATTCCACTTTGCTTATTGTACAACATATGTATATTCTTATGGAATTAGAACACCAAAAAAATATATTTTTGACAACTTGTGTCGTCTTCTTTATTAAATAAATTCAACTTAACAACTACCTCTTATTCATAATTCTTACACTTATTTATGCTAGCACTTGCAGGTGTTTACTACTACATTTGACCGTTCCAATGAACGGTAATGCAACATCAGGAATTGAGGATACGCGTGTGGTGTCGTTTGCCCGTGGGACAGCGGCTGTGGAGTCGATTGTTTTCGCAGCATTGTGTTTGTTTTGTATGTACATAGTTGTATGCTTACAAATTTATATGTTGGAAGTTGTGTAGACGAATTGCGGCGCATGTAGCGTTAACTTACATACTGCAAGTTTACGTCTTTTACTACTGGCGATATGTACTTATGTACTTATAATGCTAATAGCTCTGAAACCGAAAATTTTTTTTATTTAACTATCTGCGTCATTATCGCAAATGAAATGGGAAGAGAATGATTCAATCATACAAGGTTGGATAATTCGGCAGTTGTCTCACTCTTGCACGCTGCCTTAAGGTAGCCTGTGTTGCTCTCTTTTAATTTAAGAAGAAAAAAAAATGTTATCAAACACGTGGAAATTAGTACTTTTCTTTTGAAATGGCCTGGCAGGCAACACTGGTGCCTTTTTGTAGTTTTAAAATTATTTCAGCATGCCCTACATTAAATAACCGAATTGACGGCATTCTCGTACGTAGCCTTGCCTATCTAGCAGAGAGCAGGAATTGAATTTTTTTTTTGCATCTATGAAATTGATTAGCCGTTGTTTCGATTCCCGGCCAGGTCAGATCATTTTGTTTGATAATTTTTTTCAAAGAAAGCATTTTATGTTTTAAAAATTTTTTACTGAATATATTTTGTATAAAATAACATAAAAAAAGAATTTATATAATAATAACAATGTAGCGGTTTAGTGCCGCTACTCGTTAGAATAGAAACCAAAGTCACGCCACCGAACGTTGAGTTCTTCTTTTATATCGGCCTCAGCAACAATGATGTTCTTGAAACTGTGCTTAGGTATCGCTTGTCCTTTTTCTCTTGACCTTCGTTCAGCGCTACTTTATAAGCACGGAACAGCTGAATCAACTGCACGATGCTGCCATATAATTCCAATGTAATTATTTATTGTGGCTGGCGCCACAAGTACTCCCCTTCTGCGAAATGGAAATATTATTCGTTTATTACTGGAATCTGACGCGTTTTTGAGTCGATGGCGTTGATGATGAGCTGCAATCGGAGTCAGATGGACGATACGATGACGAAAGAAGAGATGTTGCAGGTTCGGGTGAAGATGGGCTGGTAAGCGTTATTTGACTGTCATCGGCGTTATTGTGGTTCTGGTCGCTGCCGTCATGCTCGTTATCTGGGAGCAGAAAAACAGGTTTGAGGCGGTCGATGGAAACTACGGAATTTCTACCGCGGATCTCTACGACGAAATGTTTATCGTGCTTTGATATAACTCGATGAGGTCCCTCATATGGAGCGGTGAAGGCGTGATGCGGGGCATCGCGACGAACGAAAACATGAGAGCAGTTAGCTAACTCCTTGAAAATGAACGTCTTTTTCTGGCCATGTCTAACGACAGGATGAGGGGCGAGGTCGGCGAAGTGGTCTCTTAGCCGTTCTGCGATATTGGAAGCCGGTAATCCGCGCCGTGGCGATGGAGCGAGGAACTCTCCAGGCAGGCGGAGCGGCTCTCCGTAAACAAGATCAGCGGGAGTCGCACCAAGATCTTCCTTCCATGCGGTGCGAATTCCGAAGAGTGCAATAGGGAGCATGTCCACCCACGAGTCGTTTTCGTGGCAACGAATTGCATCCTTCAGGTGGCGGTGAAGGCGTTCCACCATTCCATTCGACTGTGGGTGGAACGCGGTGGTGCGTATATGCTTGCTGCCGAGGAGGCGAGCGAGAGCGTTGAAGAGTTGGCTCTCAAATTGTGTACCTTGATCGGTCGTGATTCGGAGCGGCACTCCATAGCGGCATATCCACCCGGCAAAAAGCGTGCGGGCGACACATTCAGCACCCGTGTTTTCAATGGGGATTGCCTCTGGAAACCTGGTGAAGCGGTCGATGATTGTCAAGCAGTAACGATACCCTCTGGATGGGACATATGGCCCGATGATGTCCACGTGAATATGCTCGAAGCGCCGCGTGCGCCCTGGAAAATCCTGAAGAGGGGATGAGACATGACGAGATACCTTGTTTCGTTGACAGGCTATGCATGATCGAGCCCACAGTCGACAGTCTCGGTTGATGTTGGGCCAGACGTACCGTTGCGTTACGAGCTTTGCAGATGCTCGTACTCCAGGGTGGCTAACGCTGTGAAGAGCGTCGAAGATTCTCCTCCTCAGCGAGGCGGGAACAAAGGGGCGGATCAGATTGCTTGAAACGTCACAGTAGATTGGGCTGTCGCATCCTGGCATGTTTATGGGTCGCAAGGCAAGTGAGTCGTGTTGTTGGCACTGTATACGTTGCTGGAGTTCTTCGTCACCGGCTTGAGCTTCGGCAAGCTCATTTGCAGAGACTGCTTCGGAGATTTCTTCGATGCGAGAAAGAGCATCCGCGACGACGTTATCCTTGCCAGATACATGTTGGATGTCGGTAGAAAACTGGCCGATAAAGTCTAGACGATGGAACTGCCATGGCGTCGCACGATCAGGGTCCTGAGCGAAAGCGTGAAGCAAAGGCTTATGATCAGTGAAGATCGTGACGTGCCGTGCCTCGAAAATATAGCGAAATTTTCGTAAAGCCGCGTAGATAGCGTGAAGCTCGCGATCATAAGGGCAGTGCTTTCTTAGGGCAGGTTGAAGCTTTTGGCTAAAAAAAGCTAGTGGCTCCCAGTTTTGCCCTCGCCGTTGCTGAAGCACGGCTCCGATGGCATGCTCGGAAGCATCAGTAAAAATTGCCCACGGAAGCGTTGTATCGGGGTATACCAACAACGTTGCATTCTGTAGCTCTTCTTTGCAGGCGACGAAAGCGGCATTCCCCTCTGGTGTCCAGGTTATTGGGTGGGAGCCTTTGACTGAGGCACCTCGATTGTACTCGTGCAGAGGAGACTGCAACTTGGCGGCATTTTTAAGAAACTTTCTATAAAAGTTTACCAAACCAAGGAACTCACGTAGTTTCCGGATCGTTGTGGGACGAGGAAAGTTGACGATCGCCTCCACTTTTCCTGGAAGCGGTAAAATTCCCTTTGTCGAGATGCGATGGCCGAGAAAGTCTAATTCTGATTTACCAAAACAGCACTTGGCGGTGTTAATTACGACACCGTACCTCGTGAGCCGTTCGAAAAGTGTATGAAGATGTTTACCGTGCTCCTCAATATCTTTGGAAGCGATGAGGATGTCATCGATATAAGGGAAGGCAAAGTCGTCTAAGCCTCGTGTCACCTCGTCAATAAATCGTTGAAATGTCTGTGCGGCATTTCGTAGCCCGAACGTCATGAACGGGAATTCAAAAAGGCCGAATGGCGTTATAATAGCCGTTTTATTTACGTCATCTGTTGCAATGGGTATTTGATTGAAAGCGCGTACGAGGTCGACTGTTGAGAAAATAGTTTTGCCAGCAAGATTGGCGGTGAAGTCCTCCAGAACGCGAACGGGATATCGATCCGGTATTGTGCGAGCGTTAAGTCGTCGATAATCTCCACATGGTCGCCATTCGCCTGATTTTTTTGGTACCAGATGGAGCGGAGACGACCATGGGCTCTTGGAACGTTGAGTAATTCCCAATTCCATCATTTTATCGAATTCCGCTTGTGCAATTTTGAGTTTGTCAGGGGCGAGACGTCGTGCCTTGCTGGATACTGGAGGTCCGGATGTAGTGACTATGTGGTGCAGCGTTGTGTGTTTGGTTGGCCGGCAGATTCCCTCGGGTTTTGTCAGATTTGGAAAGTCTGCGAGAAGACATGACCATGAAGAGTCGAGAGGCATAACCTTGATTTCTGAGACTACATTAGATAACGATACTTTACAGGTTGTCGTTAATCCCGTTGTTGAATCGATGAGGCAGCCATTCTTCAGGTCTGGTAAAATGCCAAAATGCGCGAGGAAATCAGCACCAATGATGGGTTTGGTCGTGTCCGCCACTACGAAGCGCCATCTGAAATCTCTTCTGAGACCGAGGTTTAGTAAAAGAGTTAAACATCCATACGTATTAATCTTCGAGCCGTTTGCAGCAATAAGGGTGTAATTTGCTCGTTTTGGTGCTCCAGGTGCGAGAGACTTCGGAAATGTACAGAGATCAGCACCAGTGTCCACCAGATATTGGATATTGGTGGCGCGATCAGTTACGAAGAGGCGGTTTGACTCAAGCGAGGGGCCGTTTACCGCCGCTAACGGTCCGACGGGGCGTTTCCCTGGAACGTGCAAGGTGATCTGCAACGTTTAGCCCTGTTGCCGAAGTTTTGGTGGTACCAGCACATTGTGTTGTTGGGTGCTGGCGAGGTTGCTCGAGAATTGGAGCTATGTCGAGAGCAGCCTCGCCATATATGTAATAATTGAAAAAATGTTAAATTACTCATGGACCATCTATCGTCAAAACATAGTCTACCAACATATTTTCAAAACTTTCAGAAAAAACTGGTCTGCGTCCTAATTTTGCACTTACGATCAAGAATTACAACTAACACTATCGTGGTAGTCCACATTACCCTCAACACGTGTTGGCGAAATAACTCAGTTTAATTCGAATATTAATTATGTTTTTTAACCATAAATATTTTAAATTAGAAAAAACATATGTATTTATTTAACACATACAATTTGTCAATTTAACCATTGCAAAACAATTTTTTTTATAAAAACACAATATTTCCTTACCCACTGTAGCGGTTTAGTGCCGCTACTCGTTAGAATAGAAACCAAAGTCACGCCACCGAACGTTGAGTTCTTCTTTTATATCGGCCTCAGCAACAATGATGTTCTTGAAACTGTGCTTAGGTATCGCTTGTCCTTTTTCTCTTGACCTTCGTTCAGCGCTACTTTATAAGCACGGAACAGCTGAATCAACTGCACGATGCTGCCATATAATTCCAATGTAATTATTTATTGTGGCTGGCGCCACAACAACCATAACATTATACAGCTAAAATATCGAATAGAAGAACATTTATTAGTATTTTGACCAGTTTTGACTAACGTCTTTACTTGATTACTAACAGATGTACATACGAGTATATCAATAAAAATTCCGTTAATTTTTTGACGAAGGTATTGTGAGGTGTTTTCCATATAAAAAAAAAATTTTTCCGAACAACTAATGTTACATTTTAAGTGACTCGAATCTTACAATTTTATGATCTACAAAAATAGTAATTATATTTATTAAAAAAGTTTGAAATTGTAATGAAATATGTATACAATCCTGGTTACTGGGCTTTTAATATAATAATAATAATATTTTTGGCGCTTACACTACATAGCTCAGTGTTTGGCCGAGCTTCGCCTAACATTTGTGGTGGGCTTTTTATAGATACCTCTTATTTCGGTTGCTAAAATTGATATTGAATTAAAGAAAATGTATTATCAAAATTTTTCCAAATGTGATATTTCTATTGTCTGCATGTAAAAACTTAAAAAAGGTTAAAATCACATTGTTTTTGTTGATAAAATGTGTAAAAAATATTTGCTTCTAAATCACACTTGCGTTTTTTGTTTATATAGTTTGTTGTATTAAGGTGCTATATGTATGGTTAAATATTCGGTTATATTATATTAAATTGACATATCACATTTCTGCAAATATGTTTCATTCTATGTACAAACCGCATTTCGCTACTAGTTACCTACTTTTCAACTACCTTTGCGCGAAAAGGGATAAAATATTTTCCCCTTTATCAGAACTTCCTAAATGCAACCTTACAGGGCAGTTGGAAAACTTAAACGTCAATAAGTATCCAACCTTTTATAATTGAATCATGGAAGAGTATGAAATGACAAGTAAACAACCGCCAGCGTGGCGGTTGCCATTTCATGTTGGAGCCAGTTATTCACACATTGCAATTTTCAGCGACTGACTGGCTGCTACCAGCTAACCTAACTAAATATGTAAGTATGTAAATTTGTTTAAATTGAGGGCATTTGCATGGGAAATTATATTTTTATGTGAAATGACATTTTCATGTTTCAAATGGAAATTTTACGGAATGAAGGCAAAAGAAATATGCCACGAGAACATTGCTTGTTTGTAATTATGCGTCAGCTGAAATAGCATAACGCCTTTCCTATGCTATGTATTTGTTGTTGCATTGTGCGGTTGCTAATGACATGTTTACACGTAGCCCTTGTCGATCGATCACATTCATTTTTTAAAAATATATCGCAACTAAAATAAGGTTGAATTGAGAATTGCTGTATGTAAAACTTGCAAAATAAAAAAAAAATCGCATTTGAAAAATGTCATTATGATGGACGTGCAAATTGTATGACAACAGATACCAAAAGGATATGATATGGAAAGTGGCACAAACGCCAAGCTACAAAAGGGAAATTGAATTTGCCTTTATCATTCGTTCCCTTTAAATTGGAATGAAATTGATTAATTGAAATAGGGCGTGGGTTTAATAGCTGCATAGAAATTTCTCTAGTTCATTAGAATTCGCAAACCGTCTTACACGTTGTGGGCTATATGTATATTTGTTCGAAATGTTGGGTTACAGCCACGTACTATTAGAAAAAATATGCTAAAATTAAAAAGTTTTCCTTTAACTTATGGAGTATGTTTCTTTCACTTCAAGAAATTCGAACAGGCAATGCTGATGTGTTTTTGCAGCAACAAAATATTTATGCATATGCACCAGAAGAAATTATCTTGTTTATAAATTGAAGGTTAGGCTAGTCAGTTTATCTCAAAAGCTGTAAAATAGGCTTCTCGTCTTTCTCGTCTTGTCAATTTCAACAGATATCATGTATTCTTACAACTAGTCGGTTATCACGTTTACCAAAAAAAAAGCCCTTTTTAAAAAAAAAATTTAAACGAATATTCATTATCAGCTTTTGAAGTTTCCAAGTTCAAAAATCGGTCATAGCATGAGAAATGGTTTTTCATTCGTTGACGATTCAATATATTACCATCAATATTGATTAATTAAAGCATTAATTAATCATGATAAACATGTTTTACACAAAAATACGTAACTTTACATAGGCGATGTCTAATTCCCAATCGCATAATATTTTGACCAAATGCCATAGCATGCGTAAGTATGTATTTGCTATTGGCTACTTATTCCGAAACATAAAACTACATCCTTCAATGTGACGTTAAAATGTATGCGACGTATCCCAAAACATGCAACATTTTAAATTTATTTACGTACATAAATATGTACATATGTATGTAAATCCATGCGATGTGTTAGGGTGAGAAATTTTATAAATTTCCAATTTCAAATTCCAATTTCTGTAACGCATTGCCGATGCGACAGCGAGTTGGCGCCACGAACTGTTATCTAATACATTGAACGACGATTATTTAATTGCTTTTGCAAATAAAGCGCCAGCACACACACATTTTGTGGTTATAAGTATACTCTGAATTGCATTCGTACCCTGTAGTCAAATGTACTACACCTTTTACAACAGTATTTCAGAAAAACACAAATGTATTTCAGAAAAAACACAAATGAAATTCAGAAAAGCTCAATTGAAATTCAGAAAAACACAAATGTATTTCAGAAAACCCCAATTATATTTCAGAAAAACACAAATGTATTTCAGAAAAAGAAATATGTATTTCAGAAAAACGCAAATGTATTTCAGAAAAATAGAAATGTATTTAATTTCGTCTTTTCTGAAATACACTTGTGTTTTTCTGAAATACAATTGTGTTTTTCTGAAATACTAGCGGGCTTTTCTGAATTTCAATTGTGTTTTTCTGAAATACATTTGGCCTATTCTGAAATACATTCGTGTTTTTTTGAAATACAGTTGATTTTTTCTGAAATCATTTGGGTTTCTCTGAAATACAATTGATCTTTTCTGAAATACATTTGCGTTTTGCTGAAATACTGTTGAAAAAGGTGTAGAAGTAAACCACTTTATAACTAGTATGCATCACAAGCCCAACTAGTCAGCCAACTGTCTTGTTTCCATACAAGCACTGGTATTTTTAACATGGGGATGTCCTACGAGATAGCTATTGTCAGATTTGAATAAGAAATATGTATACCAGTCTCAAAATAGTACAAAAGAGACAACAACATACCAATTATGGATCAAACATACCAGTCTCCTACTGGTTTATTATAAAACTCAATATTGTCAAATAAAATAAGGAATGTATAAATCGTTTTGTATTTGACAAAAGTCTGGTCCTTTTGAAACTACATAGTTCTATTTCACTCAGGGAATTCTAGTTGTAAACTAGTATTTTTTCTGACTACTTGGTGTTTCACTGCGGGGTACATATTTACATACTTGTATAAATATACATACACTAATAAAAAAGGAATTTATTTAAAATTTACAGCAGCGTATGAATTCATTAATGAAGCCTGTCCCAACGCTTGATGCTACCGAGTGTTGATCGCATTGGTGCCTAGGATGGGTTATTTAAGCCACCCTTTGCGGTGTGTGCGGATAAGCTTACTGGCTTCCAATTAAATACATATGTATGTATGTATGTAGGTGAATTTATTATTATTATTTAAATACTTGTATTAATATCAACAGTAAATGGTTTGATGAGCATTGGCTACCGAGACCATCAGCTCTGTACTATTTAAAATTATTATTTAATGTTTTGTTTGTTAGATTTTCATTTCTATATTTTTAATATATTTGGCAATTTTTTCAATATTTATTTAATGTTTTGTTTGTTAGATTTTCATTTCTATATTTTTAATATATTTGGTAATTTTTTCAATATTAGCATGGCTAGGAGTAGCTAGGATGTCGTTTATATTTTCTGTATTAAATATTGTTGTTCTTGTGTTGTGGTGATTTTGACATTTGTTGAGGATGTGGCTTAATGTTTGGTTCGTGTTACAGTTGATGCAAATTGGTTGATTTTCTTTTTTTAAGATTTATTCTTTTGGGTTTAATGTATTCTTTTGCTGTTGAGTGGGTTGTAACTTCGTAGTCTATTTGCTTTTTCTTCATAGTTGAATTTTTTGCTGGCTTTGACGATTCGGAGTAGTGAGGGAGTAACCTTGCATGTTCATTTGGCTGATTCTGATTGCTTTGTTGTACGTGGATTTTATAATATCTAGTGTTGCTTTAGGAGCTGATCCGTATAGGTAAATTCCGTTAATGATTTTGGAGCGTATTATAGTTTTAGTTGATATGTATGAGTGTGTTAATGTGTACATATTCTTTATATAACAGATTTGATAACAGATTAAGTCTCAGGAGTAGATATTTCTATGGTTCTATGACGTTTCCAGGTGTAGTTTTCACTGAATATGAGGCCTAGTATTCGCAGTTTATCTACATTCTGAATAGTGTATTGTTACAGTACGGTTGAGTGGCTACTGGAATCGCAATTACATTTTTTGCAAATGTGTAGTTTTTTTGTTTTTTCAAGGGATATTTTCGCACCTGAGCTTAAGGTCCAGTCATCAATTTCTTTCAAAACATTTGTTAGTTTAACGCAGCGGAAAACCTTAATATGATCGATGACAGTTAAATTTATTGTTGGTTTTATTAATAGAAACTCATTTTTGCAAAAATTGTAGTTAAAGGCTATTGAACATAATGTTAATGTGGTTATGTAAACTGGCTTCGCAGTAGCGCTTCCAGTTTTTCATTTCCAAAAGCTTGCTCGATTATTCGCCTTAAGGGCCTGAATTGTTAATGGAATATTCAGAAAATATCGCTCCTTGACGGTATTCCACCATATATTTCTAACGGCGTCAATTGGCAGCTTCGAGGTGGCAAATTTAAAAACATCACTGAGGCAGTGATTACTCAATTTGGCGAGGGAAAGATCGATTGTGGCACCGACAAACTACATATAGCATTCAACGTTGACCGAAATGGTGTTTCCGGAAAAATTCTCAAAATGTTCAATCTCTGAGGACGTATTGTCTTCTGGAATATCACGTGTGGATTTTCCAATCTCCCAGATACAAATGCGCTTGGTCAGAAAAGTTGATTTGAATAATGGCGAACAACGATGAAAACTCAAAAGTTTTGTTCATGTTAGAGCTCTTTCTAAACATTATATATTATGGTTATGTTATGCTGAAAAAATCGTTCGGATCGGATGGACGACGAGAGGAGCATTACTTTTTTATCCAATACAAATGCCACTTGCGTGCAGAAGGACCTGCCTAATTTGGATAACTGAGTAAGTTTTATATCCGCTAAACTGGCAAGGGTTGTAGAGCTAATCCGTAGCGCAAAGTGTTATTTAAATCAGCTTTTTATTTCAGCAATATTTCAGATAAAAAATATTTATTTAGCAGCAATTGTAACCAGATATTTCAATCATATCTTGCCTAATAATAGTTTAATAGTAAAGGGTGTTTTTTTTACAGGTTTGTTTTTCGAATAGAGATAAAACTGGCATTTTGTGGTCAAATCTGGCAACTCTAATGTCATTTATGTTCAGTTTGGTTTGCCATTTCATCATGAACAGATTGACAAAAGAACAACGCTTGCAAATCGTGCAAATTTATTTCGAAAATAATGGTTCAGTTCGCGAAGTTTACCGTGAGCTCCGTCCATTTTATGGTCGACATAATCGTCCATCAGAGCAATTAATTCGGTTAACCATGGATCGTTTTCGCACTACGTTTACTCTATGTGATAATACGCATCCGCAGAGACGTCGAACAGTGCGCACCGAAGAAACAATTGCCGCTGTAGAGCAAAGTGTTGAAGAGGACCCGAATGAATCGATTCGCCACCGTGCACATCAATTGGAGCTTTGTCCATCAACTTTATGGAAGATTTTGCGCAAAGATCTTGCCTTGCGACCTTACAAGATCCAGCTTGTGCAAGAATTAAAGCCGCGAGACCATGCAATGCGTCGTGATTTTGGTGTATGGGCCGAAAATGAGATTGATCTCGATGCTGATTTTCATCGCAAAATTTTGTTCAGTGATGAGGCTCATTTTTGGTTGAATGGCTACGTCAACAAGCAAAATTGCCGCATTTGGAGTGAAGAGAATCCACATGAGACCCTTGAAACGCCATTACATCCACAAAAACTGACTGTTTGGTGTGCTCTATGGGCTGGTGGAGTCATTGGGCCATACTTCTTCCGCAATAATGCTGGAGAGGCAGTTACCGTTAATGGAGACCGGTATAGAGCCATGATAACCGACTATTTTGTTCCCGAATTGGATGGCATGAATGTGGATGAGTTGTGGTTCCAACAAGATGGCGCTACATGCCACACAGCGCACGTCACAATCGATTTATTGAAGGAAACATTCGCTGAGCGCATAATTTCGCGGAATGGACCTGTCAATTGGCCACCAAGATCGTGTGATTTGACACCATTGGATTATTTTCTTTGGCGATATGTGAAGTCGCTCGTCTACACCAACAAACCAGAAACGTTAGGGGAATTGGAAGCCAACATTCGTGGTGTTATTGCCGACATACGGCCCCATATGCTCGAAAAAGTGGTTGAAAATTGGACCTGTAGAATTGGCTTTATTCGAGCCAGCCGCGGCGGCCACATGCCCAAAATCATATTTAAACATTAATGGCATAAAATTATCCTTCCAATAAAGCCAAATTGATGGACCTTAAAATGATTTTCTTGTGTTTTATTTCAATTCGAAGTTCTATACCCCTAAAAAAAACACCCGTTATTTTATATTTTTAAAGTATGCATAGGGATTGACCGCAATCTTTTGGTTCTAGTCAATTTCTACTTTCATTCCAAAATACTTGAAGTTGGTTGTTAACACTAGATCCATACACCATAGCACAATCAAAAGACTGAACTCAGTAAGAGATTAGTCTATAATGCTATTCGAAAGAGAATGCCATAAAAAAACAAAAGTTGTGGAAAGTGCGGTGCTAAAGGCAGTATCGCGTGTGACTATGTTTTAGCATAAAAGAAAGTAAGACTAACGATTTTAAGACAACATTTATTTGAGTGCGGCGTGTTAGCAGTGTTTGAAGACAAATTAGCAGAGCTGTTTTCATTTTGCTCGCTTAACGGGGTTGAAAGTTGTTGATTTTATTTTATGAACAAATTATACATTTCAATTTAGCAGTATATAATATTTAGTGCATACTTTCAGAGACATAATATTTATTACAACAATACAATTTACTAAATTTATCCTTGAACATAATAAACGAGATGTACAATTCTTGATAAAAGACATATACGACCATAACCACCGTTGAAAAGTCGTGAGTCGCAAAAGTAAATATGATACTAGCCCACAATTTATTAATACTAAAGATACAAAAAGCTGTTCTAGATCACTTTAAGAGAATTCACTTAATGTAAGTTCCCTGTAATTAACACCGTCAAAGAGGCACTTGTACAGCTTGTAATCTTTATAGCCATTTAAAATGCTTATTACTTTTTCCAGATCTAAAACTCCTTTACCGAATAAATGGAGGGATCTTCTCATTCTTCTTTTATGGGGCTACGACCTTTTGTCGGTTTGGACCGAAAGCAAAAAGAGTCGCCAGTTCCCTCTCTCCTTGGTTATGTTAGGCCAATTTCTCACACCAAGTGTGGACAGGTCCTTCTGCACTTGGTACTTCCAGTGTGTTCGTGGGTGCCCTTGCCACCGTTGCCCATCTATTGGTGGCGATTCGAAGGATTTTTTCACCGGAGCATCATCATCATCCATACGGGGGACATGCCCAAGGCATCGCAGTCGCTGAATTTTTATGCGCTTGACTGTGTCCATATCACTATACAGCTCGTACAGTTCATCATTCTATCCTTTTCGGTACCCGTCGCTTTGCTCGTGAAATTGAAGGCTAACTCATTGTCAAATTACTTTATTGCCCACAAAAGTTTTGGTATGGCCAGATGTTTCTTTCGTGTCATATGGCTCAATCTCTTCCATTACGTGCCTGCATAATAATTTGCACAGCATGAAATTTTTTTTTTGAATTCCACCTCTGGCAGAGAAAAAGGACAACTGCTTAAGTCTCTCCCTTTTTTCTTCGTTTTTTTTTTGGGCTGTACAGCAAATATAAACATTCAAATTTCTTCCTACATATTTTCCGTTAAGCACAAAATAAACAGCTGTCAGCACCTTTTTGTGAACTGACAAAGCTGTCAGTAATAGTAAAGAATGACTAAGTAGCTGTCATGAAAGTGACTGAGGTTAACTTGGCTGTGTTACTTAATCGAGCTGTAAGTATGAATTTTCAGTTTTAACAAAATGCTCAAAACCAAAGCATATTATAAAAGTTGTAATTTTTATAACACGCCAGATCACACACAATGAAATGTATGGTTATTGTCTGCTAAGAGAAAAAAGAAGTATGAACGGATGTGCGGTGGAAAAGAGAACAGTTTAGTGTTAACCCTTTGCAAAGCAAGTTGCAGCATCGTCCCAGAGTTATTCAACTTCCAAACAAATTGTTTGAAATTTTTAGTGAAAATAAATTATTAGCTATATGACCTGACAATCTTTTCGCTTTTGCATATGTATAATTTATACATTTTAATACGAGCTTAATAATACATATGTATGTATGTATGTATGTCAGACTATTTTTTTTTTGTACGGACATTTTTAGTTCATAACCGGGTACAATACCATTTTTTGTTAAAACGGTTAATACACTAAATAAATGTTTACTCGTACATACATACAAATAAAAAGTTTTCGAAAAATAGTAAAAAATAGTTTTTTTGACATTTACTAGCATTGCGAAAAAATCAAATGAGCAAAGTGTTGTGTTTATCATAATTGGTTGTAATTTTATTTTGTTGTTCCCATTATTTTTGCTTAAGAGAAAGCACTGTGAGTAATCTTAGTTTCAAACCTTAGTCCTTTGAAATAATCCCACCAATCGTTATCAGATTATGGCCGAGGTATCTTAAGCTTTTATTTAACCTCCAGGATATTTCACTGAATAGGCAGAATTTGATATACGAGATACTATAATTTTAACCTGTATTTTTTCTTAAAGCCCTATTAATTCGGCTAAATACAATGTTTTTGAAAACTCTTTCACCAGTTATAAACTTTCTTAAAGGGCTGACAGACGGGCAGTGTTATCTAGATAAGTATCCTTGATCTGCATTAACTCATGCATTATCCTTTTCCAAATGCGCATAAGCCCTCGTATAAATGCACGGAAATTATGTGCATAAGTACTGAATATTTTGATTTCAATATGGCAATGCTGACACTTTTGACAGAAAAATAATATTGTGAACTAGCAAAATGTCTACAGCTGTGTTTATTATTAAAAAATGCTGCAAATATTAGAAAATTAAACAAAATTATAAATTAAAATTCGATTTCTTATGGGTTTGGAAGATAGGAATTCCTGCAATCCAAAAGATTTTAGCAAACTGCTTGGCAAAAATCCACAACAATTTGACCAACAGTATTGCATCCTATAGACTTGCAGAGTTTCTATATTCTAAAGCGAACAATGAGATAGCCACTATTTTACGAAGTGGAATACCTCATATTGCTGTTCACATTTTCACTATCCACAACTTCTCCCCAAAAATATTCCGAAATGCATTTGTCTTGAAAAGAACATTTTCTTTGAAACGATTTTCGTCCTTTGTAGGTACGTCTCGTTCGAATAGTATGCATGTGTATAAATTATTCCTATCATATTTTGTTTTTATTAAGCACCTTTTTTTATTTCGTAATGAGTTTTTGCCATTTAATTAGCTGCCAATCTTATTTTCTTTAATTTCCGTTTTCAGCTCAATTTCGTTTGTCAAATCAGCTGATGTCGAAATGCAGATAAGTGTCGTCTGTCAGGCCTAAAATATTATGCAGATATATGAGCACGTTTATTTGCATAAGTGCCCCCCTCTGTCAGCCCTTTTATATCGGTGTCCTACATAAATTACCTCTTTTTGGATTCGTAAATTAGTTCTTTTTGGAGCCCTAAATTAGCGATTTTAGTCGAAAGAATGACTTCAAAAATACTGCATTTCTGATGAATTCTTTGCGTTTTATGAATTATAGTGAATTTCGGTTTTGTTTCGTAGTCATATTTGAATGAGTTTGGAAGCCTTTCTCTAGTCGTATTAGAACACTTTTAGGCAATGTTTTTATGCATTCAATGAATAAATTACACTAAAAAGGTATTAAATTGATTGCAGAAATGCAAAAATTTCCAATAAATTTTTTTACACTAGCGAAATTCGAATGAAAGCGTCAACCAAACACGTGTAGGAGAAATAAAACTCAAATCAAAAGCGAACTAAAAATAAAAAACCATTAAACCGTAATTGGCTAATTAGGACGCAGATGACTGAAAAGTGTGCGAGTTTGCCTAAAAATTTGATGAGCTAATGACTTTTTACTTCCTATGCGCGTCAATTCACATACATATGTACATATATATGTATGTGCATGTGTAAATACATACATACATATTTTTAAAAGGTGTACGAGGTATTTTCTGTGCAAGTATGTAAATATGAAAGTTAGGTGTGAACGTGCGCTGCCAAGTGGAAGCGTGTAAGCATTTGCACTTGTAAATTTACATGCCAACAAACATACATATGTAGATACATACATGCATATTCATTTTATTTTTCATTCACGTATGCAATTGTGTGCTTGCACTAAACGCCAATTAGTTTGGAACGACAAGCAAGTGTAATTTTTTCAATCACTTTCGACGTTTGGTCAAAGCAAAAATAAAAATAAAAAATTAAATCACATTACACAAAATCTAAAATAAAATATGAAATGGCTATGTTACTGAAAATGGACAGATGGTCAAATTATTTCGAGTGAATTTGTTGTATACGCTGAAATTTTATTTTGCTTTTGTTTATTGTTCGTTCAAGGAAATGTGTTGAAAGGACGGAAATTGTGAAATACTCATAAATAAAGAAAATAAATGTGGCCAAACTACAGTATAGGTGGGTTTGTTGTTATGATTTACTCCAGCGTAAAATGTGAGAGAACAATAAAATAAAAAAAACACTGATTTGAATTAAATATAGAAAATAGGGTGAACGACTTGAATAGATTTACAACTTGCCTTTGCTGTAAAAATGTATAATATTGCAGAATTTTATATTTTTAATTTTTTCGCAGCGTGCTACGCAAATATGTACACACAATTATACAAAAATTAAAATAACTAAAGCCTAAGGGATCAATTCTAAAAAATTCTTGCCACTGCATTGTGTTGGTAAAATTTTCTATATATTTTTGAATGCATTTGTAAAACATTATTCTTCTGCAAACATGGGAAGGCAACCGCATTTTTAAACTGTGCGTTAAGCCTTTTTGTTCAAAGTCAACCGAATAAGCATTTAAATAACTTTCAAAAAGTGGAAATGATGGCAATAAATTGGATATTGTCAACATTTTCGCTAGATCAAAATAAATACAATACAAAGCATAATCTCTAAGATGCTCTTACACGAAATCTGCCTCAAACTCCATTTTTCCACATGCAATCTATCCTAAAAATATGAGTGCTCCCTAAGAAAGTGAAAATTGCAGTATTTAGTGATTTTTCGATCTCATAATTTTTAAAATTTTGCATTTGCTTTTTTGGATTTTTTTACCATTTTCTTAATTTTTAACAACTTTAAACATCATTTTGTCATTCAGATATTTTCAGATACATTTTTAATGGTTTAAATAAATAAATAAATAAATAAATAAATTATATACTAACATTTAACAAAGTTATGCTTAAGTGGCGGAAGTTGCAGAATTTGTAGTTGCTGTTGTTGCCTTTGATGTGTTATTTGGCACATGGCTATTTCCCCACACACACATAACACTCATACGCCCTGGCGTCGCCTGTTGTTCTCGTTTAACAATTAACATAAAAACGGTGATAATGTGCGCCATACAAAATACCATTATTATTTGCTTGAGCGAGTGCTGCTAAATTTGGGGTTCGCTTAATTTCCAATGTTTTCATTCTATTAACAAAATTTCTGCTTATCAAGAGTGTAATAATGCAGGCGTGGTTCTTTACGGTTTTCTCTACTCTTCCCCTTCTATTTTGCTGCTGTTGAGCTTTTTTCTATCTATTTTTGGTTAAGCATATTTTTCATCTTTACCAGCGTCTTGTATTACAAGTTTATGTACAATAGCCAACACTAAATTGTTTATGCATAAACCTTGTATGCCAATTTGTGTGCTTCTTCATTTTGTTGGTATGCGGGTTCGACAATCGCAGCAGGCAGACTAACAGATCGGCCATCCCAAGGTCCATGGGCGGTAATATGCGCTGTATGGTGTTCAGCGGCAATCTAGAATTATGTAAAGAAAGAAATAGAGAGCAAAGGGGGAAGTAGAGGGGTGAAAACGATTTTATATTAATTAAATGATTATCTCAATTTTTGTTTTATGCTGTACACAAAAACAAAAAGTAAGTGTTTTCAAATATATTTTGTTGTAGGTCTGCATTTTTAATAAGCGAAATTGCCTAGAGGTGCAAAACAAACAGTAAAAATTTGTAATTTCTCTAAATTATTTGGTGTTTATGTGCACACATGTATTGACACTGCTGAAGTATGTACTTAGTGTCAGGTAGGTGAGGTCAAAATTGTATTGGGCAATTAGAGGACAGGCACTTTTTTACAGTTTATCTACACACACATATATGATTATCTTATTTGGAATAGTATATAACTTTTTATGATTTTATTAAATTAATTTCCATTTGGCAACTGTCAGCAAAGCAAAGCTTTGGGAATTATAAAAAAATATTTGGTAAGTAAATTCATGTTTGAAGCCATCACCAACATGAAGGGAAATGCCTTGGGTATGACGAAAGATTCTAAGTGGAAAAGCGATAAGAAGTGGAAAGGACCTACTCTGTTTTCTCTTTTCTCTCTTTTCACAATGGCCAATTTTGGTTTTAGTGCTTCTGCTGGTATTTCAGGCATAGCGATCACTAATGCTACCGAGGTGTTCTAGTGAATTAAATAATAAAAAATGTATATAAGAAAATTGAAAGAGAGTTTAAGTAATTGAAATTATTTTAAGAAAAAACAAGAATGCTGAACTAAACATCTTCACATTTAGATATTTACATATTTACATTATATTTTTTTTAAATTTTCTATTTATGACAACACTTCTTACGACTTAGTTCAAAAGAAGTTTTGAATTCATGCCGAATATCCAATTAAAGGTTATTATTGGTACAGGAATATGATGAAAGTAATGGTATTGGTAATATTCAGTTATTTTATTCAGAGAACGAGAATGAATCTTTTTCAATAGTTATACTATTTGTTATTTGAAGATAGCAAATAGTTTGTAAGTAAATTTTTGATTTGTTTCAAAATTGTCAAATATCATACGTTATTTTTGACCGATAAGTACTTGTATAGAAAAAACGTTTTAAAATGAAAAGTAAAAATAAAATAAGGAACTCATTTATACTATCTATAGTGTTTGTTTTTTTTTGAAATTGAGTTGCTATTTTAATTCAAAATAAAAATAAAAACCAGATTTGAACCATCTCGAAACAACAATAGTCGAATTATGACTCTTATTTTTTAACAAATAATTAATAAAAACGAAGCGGTAACTTTTATTTTTGATTGAAAAATTTAAATCCAATAAGTTATAACTTTTTGGCGTTAACTTTGAAGTTCGATTCGATATGAAAATTGTTCGAATTCAAACGATAGAGAACATGCAAAAGTTAGCCTTTTGAAGTGAACTACCTTTTGGTTCGAACTACAGAGCAAGGTACTGATATTCTCTCAAAAATAACGATTAGCTGTTAACTTTTGTTTTGAAAAAAAAAAAAAAAAAAAATCATTACTATGATTATTGAAACAGGATCAAAGCTTGAAGAAATTTTTTTTACTCAAAAATAATTCGGATGCATATTTTTGTGGAGTTTGAGGTGCAATGGAAAGGCTCAGAGGTGTCAAGCTGTTTGTAAAATCCTCCATAATCCTAATGCGTGTTGAGAGAACACGAATAAATTGTTAAGGCTTAGTTGAATTCAAATCAGCTTAATTAACATTTAATTTTAAAAACAGCTGACTACTGATCAACTGATCACCAGATGATTTTCTCTATTCACAGCATTCCATAAGAACATATGTACATATATGAAGCCAGTATGAGGCAAAATGTAATCAACAGTTCTAAAGAAGGTTTGATTCACTTAGCTTTGTTGAAGTCAAATGCAAAAAGTAAAAAAAAAATCTTCTAGATGAGTAAAAAGGAATTCATTTCGCCAAAATGATTATTATCAGCAAAATTTTTTGCAAAAAAGCATGAAAAGTAGAAAAAATTCACATTTGCCTTGATTTTGAGTTTTAAGAGTATCGTTAATTTGAACTTATAGGAAACTCTCACTTTTCACTGCTATGAGAATGAGGGGATTCGTAAGATAACATGATAACAAAGCGTTTGTAAAATTGCAAAAATTTTAAGTTTTGCTATTTTCAGTAATTTTGTGAATGTGCTTATGTAAGCCTGAACTTATTTAATTTTCAATTAAACTTTCTTGAAACACCATACAATTAGTTAAAAGTGTAATACTTGCTGAGCATAAATGTGAATTCGACTACCACATGCAGGCACGAATATTAAAAAACCTAACAAAAATAAATATATAAATGATTCATGAATCTAAGCACAAAATGGCGTCTGAGGTGCGTGTACAAGGAATTGTGGATAAACTATATACAAAAACACAGTTAAGGGCTGTTGTTGGCTGCATATTCTTTTGGAAGGTATTGAAAAGTACGGGAGCGAAGGGGTAGCTTCGAAAAAAACTTACCAAAAATACATTTTCTTACACAATTACTTTTTGTCCAATATTGATTTGCCCACAGCTTTTCGCTACAACTTTTCTTTTTGATAGAAATAAATTAGCTTAACGATTTGATTAAGTACTTAAATGTTATCGGTTTAATTTTTTTTGTTTCTGAATTTATAGCAGTACATCCTGCCTAAGAAATTAACAGCCCACGACAGCCTAGAAGCGTTGTAAAAAGAGAATAAAAAGAATTTTACGATTAGGCTTACCTTCTTGCACAATTGGAAAATGGCCAAACCAACCGACACAATGAACGAGAAGAAGCCCAACGCCAACGCATTGAATGCCTTAATCTTCAGTATACCAATAGCCATTGGGATGACAGTCAACGCTTTTAGTAGGATCAGCACCATCAATGGCATTATGATTTTACGCAAACGATGTTTTTTGCCTAATTCGAAGAGAGAAAGAGAAATTAATTATTTAGATTTTTCACTTTGTTGTTCCAGTGTCAGTGTAGACATAAATCGCATGCAAATACAAACACACACCCTTCTTGAAGAAGTTGCCCTTCTTACCCTTGCCCTCAACCACACCATCACCGGCCAATTTCACATTAAGACTCAACTCATCGTTGGCCAAATTGCGTGAAGAGACGGTGACCTTGGCAGCACCCAGAGGCAAGTCCATGGTAACATCGTGTCCTTGAAGATAATCGCCGATAGCATCGAACAAATCGCGTTCCTCATCGGTGGCGCGTGCACTATTGATATCAGCGGCGGCGGGCTGATAGCCGTTTGAGTGTATCACCACATCGCCGAGCTGATGAGAAAGGAAATAGTTTCAATGTGTTTGGATTTTTTCTTTGTAAAATTATGAAAAAAGATAGAAGAGATTGTTAAAATGAATAAGAAAATAGTGGATAGTAATTCTTTCAACTGTAATTTCGGCTCAATTTAGATAATATAAATTATATTTATTTGTTCGAAATACTGCATTTCTGATCGACTCTTTACATAAATCCACTATAACTACTTTCTTTGTGAACACTTTCAAATGTACTACTTTGAACTAGTTTCACTACTTCTTCCTTTGGGCTCAATATCACTTCCTATACTCACTACCTCCTCTTCACGTTCACTCTTAAAAGTTTGTGTCAAACATTTTCCATCATTCTTAATTAATTAATATTTCGCACTTACTTCGTAATTATCTTTATTGATCACTGTATCAAGAAAGCGCATAGCGCGCACTTTAATGCAGGCCATCGAGTCTTCGCCACTCTCACATTTGGCATTCTCATCGGCAATCATGCCTTGCATGTCTGTCGGTCTCACTGCTCTCGCTGCATTCGCCACAGTTGCGGCAAAGCTTAAAAGTGCCACGAGGATTATATACCGCATCGAAGCCATATCTTCCATTTAGGGAATGAATAATGTATGTGTGTGTGTGTGTGCTTGTGATTTCCTTTGCTCGATCGGTCCGTCAAGTCTTTTGCCACCTCCAATTACTACTCGCCTCGTCGATGGAACAAATGCAAATAATAATTGTTTTTCTATTGTCCACGATTTTTATACTTCATACTTTAGCTGCATGGCTACCGAAAGTATAAACGCGAAAAAAATTGCTAAAAGAGCAGTGGTTGAAGAAATGGTGGACGAATACATAAAAGCCAAAACCAGTTGACAGACGCTGCCCCGCACAGAAATCATGTGCAAGCGCACCTGTTGCCTCGTCTGTCGATTGACGACGCAGAGTGTAAAGTAAAAACAATAATAGTGAAAAAAAACAATATATTTTATTCAATTGTACGCTGCAATTGCGCGTGAATGCGTGTATGTGTATGTGCCTCGTATTTGATTACCGCACGTGCGGAGACGCGCTGGCGTATGAGCAACTTTTATTTAATACAGTAAGTATGTGCTTTTGTGGCTTTTAATCAATTTCATTCATGTTTAACTCATGTTTTGTATGCTATTCACGCACCTTAATGAGGCGTCCAAATTTGCATTAACATTTTGTTCTTGCCATTGCTTGCGAGCAAAATGGTAAATGGCGCCAAGACAACTGTATTTAATCTCAATAATTTCGTGTTTGATCTGCTGATAAATAACTGCTAATAAAATTGGTGAATACAATTAAAAATTTTTTTTTTTGCTAAACTATATGAATTATTTTTTGTATACAAGAATATCGATGAACTGTTTTTATTGATTGTGGATTAACTTAAAACAATAGGTTTCAAAATACATATTTAATTTGTATTTAGTTAAATGCCCAACGTTGGCTACTTAAATAGTGCTCGCTATTCATGAAAATTGATGTGTAAACATTTATGTAGAGCTCAGCAAAACATCAGGTGATTCAGATACATACAAACCTAACCTGGTTAGAAAGTAAGCATCAATTTTATTGAATTTTTTTTCATTTTAAACACTTTGTTGACATACCACTTCGAGAATAACTCAGTAGTATTTTAGAGTGATTTCATGACTTACACCAAAATAGTCCTGAAATAGTTCTGAAAAAGTTGTGTATTTCCCGAAGGCCTTTAACTAGCCCCAAAATGGTCTCAAGATAGTCTCGGAAAATACCTCAAGTCGTCCTGAACAGAATAAACAAATGATCCCAAACTAGTGCTGCAATAGACTTGGCATAGCCTCGAAATATTCCAGAACTAAACTCGAAATGGTCCGGAAATAGTACCGAATAAATTCTAGCTAGTCTCAAAATAGCACAGAATTAGTCTCAAATGGTTCAGACCTATTCACGAAATTCTCCTGAACTATTGGTGCACTAGTTCCGGAACTGTTCTTAAATAATTCTGAATAGGTCACGAAACGGTTCCGAAATGATCTTGAACAGGTACCGAAATTGTTTGCAAATGATTACGAACTATTACCGAAATGGCCTTGGACTTGTGAAAATTTTGCTCCGAAATTGTACGGAAAGAGATTCCATATTCATTATTCAATAAAAATAAAAGTATGTGTGATAACCCGATTGTGTTTTTTTTTTTACCAAAAGTTAGTAAAAATTCGTGTTGTTAATCGATAAGATATCGGTCAGAAAATATCAATTTAAATCGAATTTAATTTTTTCGATGAAAAATAATAGTTAAAATTCGATTTCAATTGTCAGGTTTAAAATTTGACTTTTGACTTTTGACAATTGACAATTTAGATATACATAAATGTCATTTTCAGTTCCTGGAGATTGAAAGATGTACGGAAAGGTAAAAATAATGGTTACGATAACGATTACTTATATGGGCATAATGGCAACAAGAGAACTGGAAATGCAAGATATCGATAAATATTGAAATATCAGCAATGAATACAATATACTCGTACATACATCGTTATCGATAAAGGTTACGAATGAACAAACAAACATGAATCAAAGCGAGACGTTGAGTTCCTACTCGTATCTAGAGAAATTGCTAAGGCATAAATTGTTATATATTTTATTTACATATGAATATATTGCTTTTATTAAGGGCTTCACTGACATCTACAATTTAATGAAGAAGCAAAAAAAACCGAATAACAACAATAACAGTAGTTCTATGTAAAAAGCCTTTAAAAAACACGGCCATGATTTTTAGTATAAATTACATAGAAGTGCAATAAATATGTCACAGCCTTTATACATTTCATCAAAGTCATAGTTTTAGATCTATTTACATGTTTATGCCACAAATAAACTATGACGAAGGTAGCAATTGCGTGCGGAAAACACTTTTGCGAAAGACAAATTTTTATTCAATTATGTAAGCCGTTACTCAATTTGACGTCAGTGCGATAGTGTAATAAAAAATTGCGAATGTAAGAAAAATAAATTCAAAAATTCGTTGCACAAAATTTCGAATATATTATTCGAGCAATTTTCGACCGGAAGTTAAGTAATGGGAATTGATTTTGAATACCAAAGCGATAAATGAAACTAGTACATCAATCAGAATACGTAAAATAAAATACCATAAATACGCTTTCATTACTGACAAATCGGACAAGTGAAACTATGGTGAAAAATTAAGCAAAACAACTATGTAATATATGTATGAATATATACTGCTTACCACATTTATACGACACACGCAATTTGACAAATTTTAACTATTTATTTTACCTTTATAAAATCACTAATATTTTCATATTAAAATATATGTACACTCGGCGACTTTACTAGCGCCGCTTTTTTTCTTTCTCTATGCAATGAAGTTTTCCGCGCTATTAGATGTCAGTAACTTACGATTTATGCAAATAAAACGGGTTTTTTGTCAAAAGTAGAATATCTAGACACTTTTTTTTGTGATTTGCTAAACTTTTGAGGACATTTTGATTGTAAAATTGAAAGTGGGCGGAAAAACTGCGCGAAAATGCAGAACTATCGAAGATTGACCAATGAGCAGAAAACTAAAATTCAAACTTTACAAAAATATTATTATAACTGAACGATCACTAAAAATTCGAATTAAAAAAATTTTGAAACTCATGCAATTTATGTGTAATAACGTGCAAGTTTAATATGTCTAAATAACACCATTGAGTTTGTAAAATTTTTTTATCCATACAGCGCATTAGGGATTTTTCTTATTTAATAAAAATTAAAGCATATCATCAAAAATAATAATATTTAGCCACTTAGAACTTGCACTTTATTGTACTAAAATTAAAAAAAAAAATTATATTTTTTAAAAGTCGGAAGTTTTATAAATTTGTTTTGGATTGCTATAATTTTTGCATGAAGTTTGAAATTTGGGTTAAGGTTTTTGTAAGAAAATTTTTTTTTTGAAAACTCTGAAATGAGATACAAATTTGTCAAAATTTGCCAATATTTGCGTTTCGTATAATTCTGATATGCACTATAGCTTTATTTTTTTTGTTAAATGGTTTTTGGCTATTTACGAAGCCACGCATGAAATTACTAAATAAACAGTATTGAGCAATGATAATGAAATAGAAAGTTGCGATCAACAAAAAACTCAACGAAAAAATAATATTATATAAAAAACACAACTACAAAAAAAAACCCAAAAAGACAAAATCAAAAAGGCATTAAAGAAACAAACTCCAGCATATGCACATATGCACGAACGTACATATGTACATACATATTCGATTACAGTTGTTCATTCGTCGCTGTTTAGCGTCACGAAATTTGATAGTACTCGTATGTATGTACATATTTGTAAACGAAAGCGAAATTGAAAATCGACTTAATTCAAAATCATTGCCGAAAAGTCACGAAATCTATTTGGAATTCAAAATGCAAACAGACAAAGACAGATAATCGGCGGTAACCAAATGTCAGTGTGGCAGCGCCAATAGCCACAAACATTCAGTGTGCAGTGATGATGAGGAGGACGAAAGTGCCACCAATTTTATCATTCGCATGGTTGCTGATATTCAAATATGAAATTAAAATTCGAAAAATCAAAAATCCTAACATACGCGCTTCAAAAAGTAAAAAAAAAAAAGAAATTGTGACCATTGCTGCGCAGGCATCAGTGGTAAGAGCCGCAGCGGATCGGGGTAGCGGTCGTAGTTACGACCATTGAGTGATCTGACTTTGCGGTGCAAAACTAATTAGGCATTCTGAATGCGTGTTTGCGCACAATTGCTGTTGGGCGTCAAGAGTACGATGCGCCAGGTAACGAAATCAACGCACGCGAACGCATTTCCAATTGGCAGAGAGCGAGTGCTGCAGAAAAATCGCGTTGAATTCTTTCAATGGTAAAAATGGCATTTGAAAGCGTTAAATGCCATTGGCGGCGGCAGCGGTCTGCCTAATGGCTTCTTGCAGCTTGTTTTCTTTAATTTTTTGTTTTTTGATTTTGGGCGCGTTCATAGAGCGCGCCATTAGTTGTAAACGAAAATCATTTTTATATTTGTTTAAAATTTTCATTTTATCGCTGCCGGTACTTACATACCCATATATTGTTAATAGCATTTCTAATGCCATATCTTTAGCGCGGTTTATGCATTAACAATTGCTTGAACTTTTTGTGATGGGCCATCGTTTGCTTATTTGTTGGTTGAAATCACTTTTATAACAGTGGAAACTTCGTTTTTAAAATTCAGTCATTACAATAGCGGCACCCATTTGAATTGTTGCACGTTGCAAAGCCAACCACGTCCAGCTGTGCTGCCAAGCGGCCTAACTGTGCGATTGACGCAGCGACAGCGAAATTTCGCCTCATAGCTTGTCAATTTAAATTTTTCTAATTTATTTCTGTTCGATACCGCACCCCTAAAGCGTCTCCCGAGCGTCCTTTAGCATGTTGTGCGCTGTAGGGAGATGATTTGAATTTTGTTTGGCGCGTTGTTGGCACCTCGTTGTGGACGTCCTCGCACTCAATGCCAATTTAAATGCATTGATTGCCTCGCTTATCGCTGATTTTGTCACTTTTCTAATTTGGTCAGTTCGTTGCCACGGTTAAAATTTCACTTTATCGGCTATGTTAATGATGGGCTACATCACAGTGGTTTTCTAGTAGATGAGCGTTGGAAAATCGTGTACACCAGATATTTGTGCGCATATTTTGGCAACTGGTTTGACTACACGTTTTCAGTGCTTACCGAATATTAGGTGGTACTGCCAAGCGTATCAAAATTGAATAAACGCATTTTAGAGAATTGCATGAAAGAGGCAAAATTTTTATATTATCTTGTCACGATGTTTATGCTCAATGGCACCAATTTTGTCCGTAAAAGGCAAAGTGTAACGATCATTTTAATATTTTTCATCCGGAAATACTGATTCCTGGGGATTATCTTGGGAAAATCGTACGAGAAGAATGCTCTAAGCTATCCAATTGAAACCAACAGCTACCGCCGAACGTCACCTAACTAAGTTCATTACCAACCTGTCGACCACGCTGACAATGTTAAGAATTAATTTAATTAAAACCTCTTATATTTGGAGAAATTGTTATGTGAGATTGATAATAGTTTGTTTTTTAGTGCTCTTGATGTGGTTCTATTGAATCTGCTCTTTTGAATGAAAACGATACCTGTGTTTAAAAATATCGTTACAATTTAAAAATAGCAAAATTTCCTTAAAAAAGTGTGCGATAAATTTAAAATTGATTAATAAACTAGACATACAGGTTTTAGAATGAAAAGCACTTATCGAATATTCGAATAAAATTAACTTGGTAATCATTATAGCATTATTCGAACATCAAATTTCAAAGATCAAGTTATAGAAGACATTTCTCGAACAATCTTTTTTTTTTATGGAAAACAATCTTTTTACATAAATTACTCCAGTCTACAAAACTGTTATTTTTTATACAAGATTGAGAAAAATTTTACACCCAGAAACGAAAACCGCACTAATATAAAAAAATTTACTGAGATTTTGGTTATCTACGAAATTTAGTTTTTTTTTATAAACTTCCTCGTACGGCACTTTTGAAATTGAAAACTAAATTAAGAAGACTTGGTTGACAAAAAACTGATACAGTCGATTTTCACAAGCTATTTTCAAATTGAAAAAGTTTTCGCCATTGACAGAGACCAAACAATTGGTGGCAGACACCTGACAAAAAATACCATTTCAACAACCTGATACGTTTTAAAATTGATTTTCGAAACCATTCATCAGCCTTTAATTTGAATAAACTTTTGGCCAAAGAAAAGACTCTCCCATCAATGCTTTCATCTTACTATTCACTTGTGAATAATAAAAGAAAAAAAATAAAGAAAAAAAATAATTGACGACTTTATTGAGCTCAAGGCCAGTTTATGAAAGATTTGTGTGTGGAAAAAACAACAACAGCTTTTAATGGTAGAAGTTATAGTAAAACTCGCCTTGAACTCAATTAAATAAAATAAGAATAAACGAGCAAAGTAAATTTTGTCTTTAAAAGCCTTAAATTTTATTTTGCTTTCACAAAACATCTTTCCAATTACTTAAGACCCAAATTATTTCCATCAAGCTATGCAAATCTGCCAAATAGTTTTCACGCTTTTCATTTTTTTGTTTGTTTATTTTTGGCAACAACTAACTGTGCAGCTCTTAGATAGGTAAAAAGGACAAATAAAAAAGGAGTTACAAGGCCTTAAAAACTTATTGTCATTAACAATATATGTATGAATGCAAGTAAATTGCAGAAGGGAAATTGCCCGTAAAGGCCCAACGTTCACTCGTACATACTACTTACATTTATTTTTAAGTACATACAAAAAATGAAGAGCGGATATAAGAACTTGGCTGATGAGGAAGCAGGTCAGTGTTAATTTTAAATTATATTATGCTTAGGCGAACGTGATAGAAAGTGACAAATGCTAGATCTTTCTCTACTTAGGATGAGCATTAATTTAATTGTGATAAAAGCCCATTTTATTATGGCATGCTCATTTTAACTAAGAACTTAATTCATTGTCCAAGGCTATCTCACAGTAAAGTTATCGACGTGACGTAGAAGTGGGGCAAGGACACATTGTAATGTAATTTTAAATGATTAAATGCGTTTTTTTAGGATGGTCTGAGATGAGATATGAAAATGAGTTCATATTTTAACAATGTTATGTGTGCGGTAACTTTTTAATGGGAGAGAACGCTGTGCCTGAAGTAGTAGGTAGCACTTTTTTGATGTCTTCTTTTTGGCCTACAAGATTAATTAGATACATTAAGTAAAGTTGTCTAATTTTGGCAAAATAAAGCATCTAAATAATGCGAATCTACGAATTTCCCTTTCGTTCAAAAATCCACACATACATATTAGTTTAAGTATAGCTAGCGGTATAACTTACGCACCATATCATTTATTGCCTTGTAGTCATTAGTTCTGGTCGGTCACATACCTACTTACACACATACCATAGTTTTTGTGTCATAAAGTTAAATTGTGCAAGATATGAGTAACATAGGCATCATGAACGGAATGAAAATGAGAATCAAAAAATGAATACATTAACATAAAACCTGCAGTCTAATTCTTACTCTTTCAACCGTTTGCAAATAAGTACATACAGTGACTCAAACAATTGCTCAGGCGGTATGTTTTACCAAAGCGAACATATTTTGTATAATCAAATGTTGAAACTTATTATCTATAAAAAAATATAGTTCAGTATGTAAAACGTGTGGTAAATGAAATTTAAAATTTTGTTAAGAATTTACAAATTTTTAAATTCTAAATTTTAATATAAATTTACAAATTTCGAAATTTTATTGTTAATTTACAAAATTTTTCTAACTTTTGTACAAAGTTTCTTTTGCATGGTATTGTTAAAAAATATCTTTATGAAAAATTACCGAAAAATTATTAATGAAAAACATTTTCGCTATTTGCAAAGGAAAACTGTGGACAATTGTTCGAGGCAATTTATGTATGAACATAAAGAAAAAAAAAAAAAGAAATAAGAATCAAATTTTTTTTTGGCTAACGCACTTAATTCATTTTGTTTATTGTTAAGAAACCTCAAGCGAAGTAAAAGCTTGATTTGCGGAATTAATTGGGTTGCGGAATCGGTGTCATCTTGGATACAAGGGTGAAAGCGATGCAATTCAGCAGGTGCCAACAGTAGAGGAATTGTAAAATAAAAAATAGAAAGCTTTGTGAATTTTTTTGTTATAAGCTAGTGTTTCAAAAAAAATTTATTTTATCAATATTGTACTTTGAGTTGTACCTAAAGCATACTTTTCTAAACAAAACACAAATTTGTAAATTTAAAAAATAAAAAATAAAATTTTTTTTTAAGTTTTGGATGGAAGTTTTTCAGAAAATTACTAAATACAAAAAAAAGTTCAAGAATTAAAAATAGCTAATTACAAAAAAAAGCTCAAATTTTTTTAACAACATTTAAAAAATTTTAATTCATTTTACGAATTAATTCCTAAATTTGAAAAATATCAAATAAAATGAAACGCTAAATATAAGTACAAAAAAATGTATTTATTTATTTAGATGCAGGTTATCAACTCGTGGTATATTACATTTTTCTTAACGATAAATTCATAAATGTATGTTTTCCTCTTAGAGAAAATGAGAAGTGTCGGAGCAAATCGAGAAAAAAACAGAAATTTTAAAATTTTAATATAAACTTACAAATTAACGGAGCAATTCGAGAAAAAAACATACCTATCCATCAATCTTTTGAAGTAAACCTCATACTTTTTCCATTTCTTCTTGTACTGATAAAAGATAAGAAGTTTATTAAAAAATTTCATTTAAGAAAAAAAATAGCAATGGGCCGGGGTTTTAGGATTGCAAAAAAAAAATAATTCTCCGAAAAAAATCAGTTTCGATTTTTAATGCTCACTTAAAGTTGAATGAATTTACATACATCAACGAATTCAGTCTTCTGTTAGACTAAGTGCATTTAGCGCAATCGTTCATTCAATTTTGATGGCAATACACTTGACGCTATTGGATAATAACATCTGCATATGTTAACATGAAGATAAAAACTGTCTTCCTCGTTCGAAAACCCTGTTCTCGATTTGAATGAAAATATGCGGTAAAACTTGTTGGAAATCAATTTAAAAATGTCTAAAAATTGTAAACGTGACATTTTTTTTTCGTGAAAGAAGTTTTCAAGCGTTCACTAAATGAATAAAGTAATTTTAACCTATTTTTCCAAGCTATGCACTCGAATCACTTCCATATCTTTAATTTTGATGCTTCAAATGCTGCAATGTTATCTGCTACGAGTGACTACCTTGCTTCCTTCTCATATATTGTATATCAAACCGGCAAAATACCTGTGTGTAAACCCATCTTTAACATTAATTTAACCGCAAAGCAATCAGCCAAACACATTTGTCAATTTTCAACAATACTCTTTAATTTTTTATTATTTTTTTTTGAAGACTTTTCAATATTTTAACATACATATTCGCTAAAAATAATTATTAACAAATTTTGTACAATCAAACATATAAATAATATGTATTTCCTAGTGTTTTGTTTTTTGTTTTTGTTAATTTTTCATATTTTGTTCAATAAATAATTTCTTTGGAAACTTGTGCGTCATACTTAAAGCTATATAAAACATTTAACCGCTCTGTTGTCTATTAGCATTCGAATTAGAAGACTATGAAAACATTTTCAACTTAATGAAAGTCAGCGTTAACCTAAGGTTGCCTTTGGCCAGCGAAAGCCATATCTTGAGCATCCTGTGGCTCCTGTGACGAACGCGCCCAAGCGTGTGGATCCCAAGCGGGCGATGGATGCTCGAAGTGCTCAACATGTTCCACATGTGGAGGTAAATCCAAATGATGATCGACATGGTGATCCACATGATGTGGCACGATATCAATATGATGTGGCACAATATGATCGACATGATGTGGGAAGTGATCGACGTGGTGTGGTATGTGTTCGATATGTTCGACATGTTCGACATGGTGTGGGTAGTGGACAACTTCATAATTGATGATCTGTAGAATAAGGTTAAATAGTTATAAAGGGGTTGACAACTTTCTAATATAATAGCGGTATGAGTCGCATCACACCCTCTCCATCTAATCTTAACTATTGAGTATCTTTCTTACCTTTGGCTTGGCAATCTTGAAGATAACTAAAGCGCCGGACAACACCAATGACAGCAGACCCAAAGTCATGGCCTTCCAGGTCTTGAGCGCAATCAAAGCCAAGGCAAGTGGCACCAAGACCGTAGTTTTCAGCTTCAAGCCAATGAGGAAAGGCAAAAGCACTTTGCGTACCATGCCACGTCCTAGAATGGAGCAACGTAGTTATCACTATGTTTATTCGCTTTGTCACTTCATAAAATACTAACCGTGATTGGCATCCCGCTCCGCCAATGGCACCACCGAGTCCTTGGCCAAGGCGTTGTTAAGCAAAAAATCTGGCACATATGAACGCGCTTCTTCGCTATTGAAGAATTCTGGCGCCTTTACGCGCAACGCGTGTGTGGCTAAGAAATTGTCGATGTCGTTAAATAACTGCTCCTGTGGATCGTAAGCGCGCTGTTGTATTGGCTCCACGCGGCCAGTACGCACAATTGAAAGTTTATCGGTGATTTGTATCTCATCCTGCTGCAGTGCTTGATTAAACCATTTCATCGCCTTTGGCTGCACACAACTAGTGCTGAAATCCTTCAAGCAACTATTGTACATATCGAATGCCAGGTCGGTGGCGGAGCGTGTGGGCAGCACTTGCGCGGTGCCAGCGTGTGCAACGCCTGTGATTAGCGCCACTATAAAAAAAATGGCAAACATCCTCATCCTCGTCGTTATTGGTTGCCGTCCAATGAAACTTGCACACAAATAGTCGTTGGGCTGAATGAATTGGTCGGTTGGTTAGTTGGTTGGTGGGTGCGTCTTTTCGCACAGACAATCCAAGTGGGTATGTAAATGGTGTCTTAGCTGTTTGTGGTTTTTATACGACATCGTACTTTTTAATCAATTAATTTGTCTTTTGTTATCGAATTAAACTGTAGCAGTCGCTGCTACCTGCCATTCTCTGCGCACTTTCGCGTAACTTTCCTTCGCATTGGCGCTCTCCTCCGCCCATTTCTTTTGTTTCAATCATTCGTTCGCTTGTTGGTTACGCATTTTCGCCATTTGTTTTGATCTTACGTCCGCACACTATTGACCAATAGCCAAACTTGCGTGATTTCACTAGCGTTGCATTGCGATGAGTACGCGGACGGTGTTTGCATTTTTGACTAAGAATGTCATTCTCACAAATAGTTAGAGCCATTTGATTTTCATTTCTTGGAGTTCTGTTGTGCGTGTGGAATACTAATGAGGAGGAAGTAAAAGTATTGCAAAGTTTCTATATGTATATAATTCATTTACAGTTTGAGAATTAAATGTAGAAAGGTGAGTGGATGATTCTATTTTACTGCTCCAGGCTGGTCGGGTAAGAAATTACTAAAGCAGAACAATGATTATACAATTTTCGGTGCAATATCCAAAATGAGGTAATTTCTTTATAACATAGCGGCCCAAATATCTACACGTATATGGTTGCCATATTTGTTCAAACTATATGGAAAAGTCGATTTATTAAACAAAAATTTGTGACCTTAGAGAGCTAGGCGATAGAAGTGAAACTTCGTGATATGGGAGTGTGTAAATAGGAACAGAAAATGCAAAAAAAATTAAACAAAAATTGCATTTCACAATTTCAAGTAAGTTGATTCTGTCATTTTCGTCAAAGCCAGAGTAGTGTTATCCTGTTCGGCGTTGCCTTAAGTTTGACACATCGTAGCCAAAAAATACAAAAAAGGAAAACCAGTTATGTAAGTCATACACGTTGCCACCGTTGATTTAATCACACCGTCACACCATTTCATATTATGTCAAATAAAATCACATCCCCTCAACATATCAACATATAAAATAACATCGCATAATAACAACACATCACGTCACATCGTATTTTCACAACTCAATAATAACATCACATCACCTCCTCGATCACACCACATCAGATCAACACATCATATCATATATCTTAACATAACATAACATAACATAATTACCACGGTTTGTATAATAAGCAAAGATCATTCAATTTTTTCATTTGCACTTAACAAGCGACTAAAGGTTGCATTTAGAAGCCGCTGTGGTCGAGTTGGTAGCGGTGCGTGCTATAACTCAATATACCGCTGAGCTTGAGGTTCGAATCTCAGCTAGGTCAAGTAAAATCTTATTCAGAGACAAAGTTTTTTTTAATAGCGTTCGCCCCTCGGCAGGTAATGGCAAACCTCTGAGCGTATTTCTGCAATGAAAAAGTTTCTCACAAAATACATCTGCCGTTCGGAGTCGGCACAAAATTGTAGGTCTATCCATTTGTGGTAGAATATAAAGACGCACACCACAAATGGTGAGAGGCTCGGCCAAACATTAAAAAACGTATGATTTCTTTAAGCTTAAAGAATAAGCTATTCAGTAAAGATTTGTAGCTTGCCACCATATCTTTCAACTGCCTCGTAAGCGAATGACGGTGAAGCGCCAAGGATTTGTCTACCTTCCAAGATACACTGGCAATGCGCAGCCTATTTATCAGCTGACGATACAGGCCTGAGTGAGAGGTAGAAAGAAAATGAGAGAAAGAGAAATGGAGAGTGAGAGAAAGAAAGAGAGAAGGCGAGAGTGAGCGAGGCACAAGACCATCTTTGCTGCGACTACTTAACCCTACTTATTTAAGTGTTAGGTCAGAAATGATCCCATTTTCGAAATTTGGGTTACTTCAACAGAGTCTGTTCTATATGGGAAAAGCTATGTGCTCCATGAGCTCGCTCTTACTGAAGATAGACTGTGGAAAGCTAGCATGAAATCAAAACCCAAAAGTTTAACATATCGACAAATAGTTGTGCTTTCAAATTAGTTAAATGAATAAATTTAAGAAAAAAAATAATTTTAAATTAAATGACAATTTTATTGAGGTCGAGGTCAGTTTATTAAAGCTTTTAATTTAAAAAAAAAACAACAAAAGTTTTTAAATGGTAGAAGTTGTTGTTTTTTTTTTCAAATAAAATCTTCAATAAACTGGCCTCGAGCTCAATAAAATTTTCAATTATTAAAAAAATTTAATAGGCCAACAAAAAAATAACAAATAGTTTTAAATTTTATATCAGAAAATTGCCCAATGCTAAAACACACTTCCCTTTTTTAACATTTTCTCTTAAATAGTTCTATCGATTTATGTAGAAATCAATGCTTTAATTCGACATTAAAATTACATAAACTAGAGTTTATATGTAAATAAATTGAAGTAAAAATTAAAATTTTATCTATCTTGCCAATCCGCATCAAATCGTTAAACGTGCTGATTTTTCGTTGCTTTTATCGGATAAGATTCGGGCCCGATTCGGTTTAGCATAAAAACAAGATGATTCTCTCGCTGCTAGCTGAGAGTGAGAGAGTTGCGTATCATATCTTCGTGGTACAGTTAATATCTGCTTTGAATACAATTTATCATGCGACATTTTTCACAACCAAACTGTTTCATTTGGAGCTTTGTTTTTAAGTATGAAGTTTCATTGCCCATTTAATTTTAGTATAATTAAGTGAATTTTCAAGTAGCTTAAAGTTACAGCTGATTTACGTTTTTTCTTTTAGCCGAAGCGAATGTGGAAAAAATTGTCAAAAATTAATGCGAAATTTTACTTTAGTGACTCCCAAGCCTAATATTTTTACAATGTATAAATTATTTGTAAATTCAAATAATAAGTTTTTTGCTTCTAAAATATATTAAAAAGTAGTTGGGTCCAATGATCTTTATCTCTCTTCGAAAGTATTAAGTATATGTCGATTTGCCGATCTTTCTAGTGTTATTAATCGGTTACTACCGATAATTCTTTTTATCATTTACTTACTCTTTTCCCAGCACATCTTTTAGTTTACCCATTCCATAAAGTAATGAAAAATCGACTAATATGAGAAAACCATCAACAAACGCAGTCTAGAAGCTCTTTCACATTAAAGCGTGTAAATGGCAATCGTTAAGATGAAATCGAAATTTATTGTAATGGGAAAATGCAAATGTTTGTACGGGTAAATAAGCCGGCATATGAGTATGTAACATATGTATGTATGTATGTATTCAAATTTAATGGTATGGATTGTTGATAAAGAATAAGTAAAATAATTCGCACACATACAGTAGCTGCTTAAAAGTCACGGCTCTGCCGACACTCTCATTCAATTGAGCGCTGCGTCACAACATTTTCTATCGCACGTACTACAAACACACACACACACACACACATACACACGCACACAAACGGGCGCGAAGAGTTTTGCTTCTTGATTGACAGCTTGGCATTCGAAATGAGTTTATTGGCGCACAATTTTTTTTTTTACTTTAAATACCAATTGCGGAAGGCAACTTTGTATTAAGTACTTTGTTATGTTAGCTTGCTCGGTTAGCCGGTTGTTGGGTATTAAAAACATGTACATATTCGTAAACCCTTTCGTTTGCACAGAGCAATCAAACGACGATGGTGCCTTGTTGTTCACAGTTATGCACATACATACGTACGTACAGTCACTCTCAAAATCCATCACGCTACGGCTTCTTTGCTAGTATTTTTTTAAAAACTTGAAAAATCTCTTTTGTTTTTCGAATATTTTGTACCGCAGCAAATCCGCGGAGGAACGCATGCGCGAAACGCTCTTGGGACGCTTCTGCACGAACTGTCTGGCAATAGGGCACCAAATTAAAGAGTGACAAAGCGAAGGAAGATGCCGCCGATGTGAAGAGAAGCACCACACTACACTCCATCTACAGCACAGCTCACCAAGCAAACGCGCGTCTTGGAGGGCCCCACGTAAAGAACTGATCGAGAGCCCCAATAAGCCTTGGAGTGCGCAAGTAGAAGTAGCCGAGACAGATGGCACATTCTCCTTATACGCTTCGGACTCTGGACGGGAATCGAGGCCTTTTCGTCCAGATCTTGAAAAGGAAGCTACAGAGGGCGAAGCGGAGACTAGCCCTCTCCGCTCGCCGACCCCAAGGGGACTGGAAACATGGTCTTTCCGGCCTCTACTACAACACGAATGGAATAATAACGGAGGATTACCTCCCTCCGGAGCGCAAGCGTCGCGCCGTCGCTGCGTAACTCACAACATTTTCTCCCCCAGCCTTCTAGGTTAAGAGAGGTGACGAGGAACGATACTGTTGGTGCAAGACCCTGGCAATGGTGACACAGGACAGCGATTATTTAATATTTTTAATTTTCTTCCTATGTACATGACGATGGTAGCTCACGTTTTCACTCGTTTTGGCCATGTTGCGTACCGCAAGGGGGATGGCATGTTTAGGCCTCTATGCCTAAAATTCAAATAAACCACCATTAAACGACCCCCCCTAATGTGCAGCGGTCACACTTGTTCACGGCACTCATATAGTTGTGTGTGTGTGCAGATGAGCACACACATATGTTACACACACGTACACATTAACACATTCACTCAATTTCTTCCGTTTATATTTTCCCGCCGGATAAACATTTTCGTTAATTTTCCCCTGATTCACATGGTTCGGACACAAAACCGTATTATTTTTGCATTAAATTCTTTGTTGACCGAGTTCATGTGAAAATTCGAGCTACCAGCCTCAACTAGGTAAAATAATCAGTGTAAAATATTATATCCCAAAAATAATTTTAAATATACACAAACACATTTATTATAACGAAAAACTAAAACATCATTGCGTTTTTCTTTTACTTTTATTTCACCCCAACCCGAATAAAACCCTGGTAAAACTGAGCTCGAAATCAAAGATTACCCGCGGTTTTCACATATTTTATTTTATTTTTTCAAATATATGCCGTTTACCAGATTCTGTTGAAATAGAATTCCATGCTTGTTGGGCTTTGGGCCATAATTATGTTATGATACCGGTTTCTCCAGCCATCGAGTTTTTTAATATGTCCGATACATTTTCTATGGGATTGAGTTCTGGAGATTTTGGTGGCCAGTTAAGCGTCGCTATTTCTTTATGTTGGAGCCAAGATCTCCACAGTGATTAAAAATTATTTCCTAAAATATTCATTCGTCCTTTAATTTCTGCCAACCTACCAACAACCTTGGTTGTCATGCAGCTCCACACCATAATTGAGTCCTCTCTTAACTGCAGCGTAGGCCCGACATAGTGTGATTGCAATTTTGCGTCTTTGCTTCTTCGCACCCACTCGCGACCTTCTAACCAAAAACCATTTATTTTGTTCTCATCCGACCATTTAACTTGCTCCCTGTCACTTGAGCTCCAATTTTGTGTTTTTTTTTCGCGAAGCCCAAACCTAGCTTCCTGTGTCGATCAGTAAGTAAGGGTTTATAACCCAGAACTTCGCAAAGTTTGATGGATTGTCTCCGCTAAAACTTGGTACATTGTTATCCTCTTCAAGGCTTTGGCTTATTTCCACCGCATTTTTGAGTTTCCTATATCTTATTCTACTAAGAATGTCCCAATTTTGGTCAGGATTAAGATTTTTTTACGGCCAAACTTATTTTTTGTTTGTAAATTCGAAAACTTTCGACGGATTTTGCCCACCACTCCAACGAAGATGTCCAATTAAGCAGAAATTCCGCAAGGTGTTTTGCCATTGCAAAGTAGTATTTCAATTTTTTTTGTTAATGGTTTTGTTGTGTTTTCATGTTATTGTTGATATCAACATTTTAACAATGAAAATTTTTAATTAATAAATTAAAGAAATTTAATTTAATGACCAAGTTGTATGAACACAAATGTATGGTGAGATGGGTTTTTGATTTTACGTAGTAGGAAGAGAATGGTAATAAATTCCATACAAGTAAAAGCGTGATCAATTTTGTGAGTGTCTGTATCTATTTCTGTATGTACGTATTGTACGTGCTCAGAAAATAAAATTTTCGCTTAATACAGCTTTCTGCAATGCGAATTTATTGGAGCTTACAACAGTGGCAGAGGTTTTGTGGAAATATGTTTATGCAGCTGAATTCCTCTACGCCGAAAAACTGTTTGCTAAGGACCAGCTGCTAGCATGTAACCATCCTTTGCCAACAATAAAATCATTTAGCTCAGTTGACAACTGAAAAAAGTAAAAAAAACACCGTTTGTTGTGTTATTTAGTACACATGTTCCGGTAAGCACATTTACATATGTATGTACAGTTGCGGTCGCAATAATAATCACTTCACGAAGTACACTAACCTATATACTCTTTTTTTCCCACAAAATATGAATGAATGAAAAAAAGGCAGTTTGAATCATCGAAATTGAAAATGCTATTTTAAAAATTTGCCAGGCAGTATAGAATGTATCGCCTTAATCATAACATCACTAAGGCATTACGTTTTTGTAAATTGAATTGCAAATTATGAATCAAGAGGCTTGAGAATTGAAATTCAGGGAAGATGTTTTGCGTTTAGAGGCAGACAATAGCCGCCATTTTGAATTTTGTCGCGATAAAAATGTTTAATTACTGTACAAATGCAAACGCATTTAACAATCAAAATCGAAAGTTTGTGGGTTTTACTACAATCCACAAATAATTTCCAAACTTAGCCTTCTTTTCGGCTAAATTTGAAAGAACCTCCCCTTAAGAGAAATTTTACTGTCATATTGCGGTCCAAGCGTATATTTTTATAATTTAAATATTTTTTACAATGCAGTTTTGTGCTCTTGACACGGATCTGTGATTCTTAAAATTGTCTGCTATTATTTTCTTTAAACCTGTACATGTACATACATACATACATACATTTATACTTTTGCAGAAAAACAATTAAAAATATGTTTTTGGAGTTTCTCCAGTTTCTGGACGCTTTCTTTAGTTTTCCCTATCACAATTTTTTTTTCTTTTTTCTCTGTTCTTTCTGCATTCGTCGACATTTGAACTACTTTTACTTAATTGAAGAAACAATGCCATTGATTGCCGCCTGAAGGGACTTATGCCAGCACATTTCCAGGCACAAACGTATGTACATAGTACATGGTGAAAATTTGTTTGCCATTTTTGGCATTACTCCTTCGCTTGCACGCCTACCATTGTGGTATTTGGCACATTTACACATTTTTTATTTTCGTATTCAATTTCTTGTTGTTTTTTGTTTCGAATGCTCCTGCTTTCGCAGTGTTGGAAAATTATACTTATAATTTTGTCCGTATTTCCGCTTGTCTTGCGCTGGAATGTATTGACATTACGCCGATCTTTTTGGCTTGCACTGTGGTTGTTACCAAGAAGTATTTCGTAAGCGAATTTTGCTGAGTGAAATTTGAGCCAAATATATATCAATAGTGTCTTGTCATCCGGTTCGCCTAAGTATGCACGGCAAAATAGCTGTTTCGTTATTCTTTACTGATATTAAGTAAATAAGAAATATTCAAATTGTTTCAAAATTGCTTCAAGTTTTAGGCGCTAGAGACATGCGATGCTTTTGTGACAATCTGGAGGTAAGAATTTTTAGCACTTTACTTCAAATATTGCTTGGAGATTACATACCTTGGCCGTGATTTAAGCCGGAAAAACTCTGGATTTTAGCAAACCCCCTAACGTATTCTGCTATTTGAGACCAATGTAATTAAAGTCTTTTTAAAGCCATTTATTTAACTTCCTAAAATAGTTCTAGAAATACACAATTTAAACGGTATCGAAAAAAATGTGAAAACATTTCGTCGCCTTACAATTAGAGTTACCTTACTTCATAAATATAATCCACATTTAATGATGAGCAATTATTAGAAGATATGTACATATATGTTAATGGTTAAAAGGAGATAAAATATTGAATATTATTTTATTTCAAACCAGGCGGTCGATCGAAATTTGTAGCAAATACAAAAATTCAAAATCGACCAAATAATTATTTATCTCATTTTCGAATCCTTAAAAAAAACCTACATATAATTGTAAAACTTTCAACTTCAAAGTTTGAAGCCAGAAACTAATACAGCATATACTACCGACGTTGATCGGCAGTGGCATTAGCAAAAAGCCTATCGCTACGAAATGGCGCCGGGCAAACTTTCATTTTCGCTTTGGCTGTGTGAAATCACTAACTTGAATTTTTACCGTGACGAGTTCGCCGTTTATGGGTACTGTCAAGTTTTATCTTTGAATCGCCGATAATTTCCAAAATCCTTCGGGCTCGAAAATTGAATTGTTAAAAAAATACCACTCAGATTATCACACGGCTGAAAATTCACAACACCTAACCAGACTTATTTTCTTCACGGTTGACTAACTGCCTTGCAACTCAATTCTTGAAAATCAACTGATCTCTCGCACACTGTGGTTCCAAGAAAATTCCTAACGCAAGTTCGCGACAGAGAATAATCCGGTCGCTTTTCAAGAAAAATCTGTCATATTTAATGCTGAAATAAAATGCTATGCGTTGATTTCTACGTACGGTTTCATATTTTATTTAAATTTAAATTTATTAAATTTTTCGAAATAAATACATAATTAGAATGCCCTCAAGTCCATACATAAAATGTTTACACATATTTCTTAATAATATATTCATTTATATTAAAACCTTCAACAAAAATTTCGCACGCTTTTAAATGACTAAATTTTCTATAATCTTACAATAGTAATTGACTATTGGATTATTTGAAGCTTTAGTATCGATTTACTTACAACTAAAAGTACAACATACGTACGCGTATATCGATAATGAAATGTAGAAATGCATTCATCATCTTTTTTAATTATTTACATGTAAAACCAAAAAAAATTTAAATAAAATATGCATGCATATGTTCATACAAAAATATTCCAGGAATTTTTATGTAGTTATATGCCATTTTTTCGGAAAACGTATACATACTCTTACAAAGATATATTTCTTGTATATATGTATGTGTGTACTTAAAAATATACACATATGTGAATAAATAAATATATAAAATAAATAAATTGCTGATAAACGCAATAATAGCCCTATTCCCATGCCTATGACAAAATTAAACGCATGACTAATGTTACAACTATTGAGCCTAAGACTATGCCTCGAAACATTCATTATATTTTATATTATATGATATGAAATATTTTTTTTTTATTTTACAAACGTATAAAATAATAATGAATATAGTACTTTGAAAGAACTTCATATAGATGAGAACAACAAAAAAAAAAATTATGCTCGCAAAAATAAGTTTGTGTTTTAATTTCTTGACATCGCATTATTGTGATAAGTACGACGCACAATGATTCAGAATTCGCAAATTTTTAAATTTTATTTGTTTTCATTTCTATAGAAAATGTGATAATTATGGAGTGGAGTATACTAAAATTTGCTTTTAAATCACTTTTCCCTTTTTGACTAAATCTCCCTGAAGATACCGTAAGAAAAACTAAGAAAGAAACAATATTGAGTGAATTGTGTTGAAAAAATTGACATATTTGAAATTCAAAAATTGGAAAGGTTAGTTCTTTAAAAATAACGAATATTTACGCAGATTATTCTAATAGATCAGAGTCTGTTTCGAGGAGCACTGTGCGGCATTTTTCTCAAATTCGATATCAGACACAAAATCAGCGATTCCAAAATCCCTCGTTTGTAAAAACTCAACGTAAACGCGGCTTTTAAAATTATGCCAGAAAAATTGATTTTAAGTAAAAAAGATGTGCATAAAAGTTTAAAAAAATTAATTACATATTTCATCATTCAAGTTTTAGGCGCATTAATTGTCTTAATAGTTTTACAATAATGGCGTTTTCCTTTCTCCAAAAAAATGTTGCCTTCCCACATAAACATTAGGCCATTTGTCTTCCTGAAAACTTTCTATATAAGAAGAAATTGTTACAACGAAGCAACATTATTTCGAAAAAAGAAAACGCCTTTTTGTAAAATTTGAGAATAGGGCTATTAACTATTAACCTTATTGTAGCGTTATTGTCTTTCATTCCATACTCAGATTTTTGTGTATCGAGAATGCTCTAAATAGATAGAGGATTTTTATGCAAAAATAAGCCTTAAAATATGCAAGTAAAGTAGCAAAGTATCTAATAATTTATATATTTTATTGTGAAATTTTGCAATATGAATAAAAATGATATACAAATTGCAAATTGAACTAAATTGACAAAAAAATATGTAATATAAAAGCTTATAGATGCAATATTAGTTCTGGAAGCATCTTAACATAATTTCCAACAATTTTAAATAAAAGTAATATCTCGAATATTTTAACAATGCTACTTATTTAGTAAATAAATACGCGTTTAAAGGAATAAATTATTTTTTAGTAACTAACATCTACGCACTAATCCAATTTACAATAAGTAGGTATTATAAACAAAGGATTATTAAATTGAAATCGTATTGACTATGAAACGATAACCCGCTGTGTAGGGCAGACATTCGCGGGTGTGTCTGCGCTCCCGGCCACGTTTAGCTATTTATTTAGATGTATTTCGATTTGTTTACCCTAAAACGATGTGAAGAAGCATTGAAATGACGTGCGCTTCACAGGACTCTCTCCGTCCACCTTTCACTTGTTTATGTACATACATACATTAGAGTGTGTACATATATGTAGATTAATGATTGTCATTCACATTTACGATGCATTGCCAGTGCTAATTTATTCGGTATTAATGCTGCATTGCGGATATAAACGTAAGCAGTCCCTTTGATCCTGGCCCTCGCGGGCTGCTTGTATGAAACGATAGAAGCGTGTAACATCACCATTTGTATTCGACACCGGTTGCAATTCACTTGTATCGCTGTGTAATTTCATTTCGTGGTATTGTAAAGTTAACATTATTGTTGTTTGATGATGATGATGGATACATGAAAAGAGAGTATAGAGATTAGTTATTTATTAAACTGACAATTTGTTAGAAATTTGTTGAATTTTTGGGAATTTTGAATAAGCTTTGGAACGCTTCTTTATATGACTTCGGTTATAGATTCTCCAGAATTTTAAATGAAAAAATAAATAAATGAAAATTATCAAAAATAAATAAAGCATAGCAGTAGCATGATTCTATTACAAAAGCTTAGGTAAATAATGACATTCGAATTTTGACATTTCCTTATAAAGGGCTGTTTTACGAAGTATGAAAAATGGGTTAGATTTTGTTACCCTTTCTTAAAAAGTAAATAATAAGTTATTTTTTTTATTAAAAATTTCAAAGGCATTTTATTTAAATTATTAAATACAATAGTTACGCTTACAAAATTTAAATATTTATGTACTTTTTGGTAGATATTTTTATTTTTATTTTTAACTAGCGTATACATTTTCAATCTATTTGTCCCATGAACTAAACGATTTTATGGTATAAGGCAAATATAAGTCATTCATTTGGTTTATTCCTTTTATTTATATAACATTGGTACCAGGGATATTCTTAATACTGTGATGAACCCCTGGACGGTAAAAGGGCCAAAAATTTTAAGAAAACCACAATAATTCGAAATATATATTAAAAGAAAAACAAATCAAACTTCATAACTCAAGAATTTAGTTCTTACAAATTCTTGTTTTTGGGATTTGGATGATTATTATTTCACATTATTTTTAATTTCTTTAAACCTAATCTTTCTAGAAATTACAAAACTTTCCACTCTGTCACATCGAATTTATATGCGCGTGAGAATCTCTCAATGAAAAAGCGCGTCATTTATACACACTTACATGAAATATTTACGAGATGATGTTATTAAAATCCGGATTTAAACTTACTATTTAAACTTACTATTTACGCACATAAGAAACAAAAAGTGGTGCCTGTTAGTTTTGAGGTTACTACTATTATTATTTTTAAGAAGCAACACGGTTTTGATGCTAAGGACAAAAGGTGAGGGAGCTAGCTGCTTAGTTACCAAACCTTTAATAATTTTAGCAGTAGTACAGAAAATCAATACAAAAAAAAAACATTGGAATGAGTGTTGATTTTTTCTTTTACTAAAAAGCAATTGACAAGAAATGCAAGTGAAATTGAAATAATTTTAAAACCGTTAACAAATGTTTGTATGTACATATGTATGGTATGTTATGGCATACATTTCCCTATCTTGCCTGTTGAATATAACCTCTTATATTTTTGAATTCTTCTCCTTCTTTATTGAATATAACGCATCAGTCGTTCCTTGATCTCTAGTGGTAACTGACGTTAATTAGAAAATCGAAGAGAAACCTAGTTCCTCCTGATCTTTCAAAATAAGAGTAGACCTTTCTACAGCATGTATCGACTATAAATTTCTACGTTCATGGCGGCTACATAAATTTGTAATTCTTGGCCTAAACAGTAAAGCCGTTCTATCTTAACTCACTGCCCCAAGTATGCTTATGTCTATCTAAACTCCGAAAATCTCATCGTTCGTTCGGCGTATTTGCTAAGACACAAAGACTTATGTAAATATTTCGTATAATCCTTTAATCGAATAATTCAAGAGCCACCTCATACGATTCTGGCCATAAAATAGGACGAACTTAATGAGAGCTTACTCCTTCAAATCCCGATATCCCGTAGCATAGCTATGTTGAAATAATCTTTCCTTTCCGTATTGATCATAACAGTTAATTTTTTCGACGTCATTAAAACACAGTGACTTCTTCAGTACCGGTTTCAAGAAAACGGGAAAAATAGCCGAAATGCTGGTGGATATCGGAAAGTTTAAATCTGCTTGCAGTTAGCAAAAGTGCGAGTCGTGTTGTGTCGAAGTGTTTGAGCGTAAGTGGTGAATTCAGCATTCGTTGATTTAATAAACGCACTTCTTCCGTCGTTTGAGCCATCGAAACTAATCTAATAAATAATATTATAAAATAGAAGCTTTTCCGAAGTTTTTTTTTTTAAACCTATGTTTGAACTGCACGTAAAAAACTTTGTTGGAAACGAATGCATTTTGCGGGGAAAATTCAAATATTAAAAATTCTGATTTAACTATGTAGCAGGTATATCGAATATTGTTTGACGAAAGTGGCCGCTGTGGTCGAGTGTGTAGCTGTGCTAGCTTTTATTCGGTATGCCGCTGAGTTCGTATCTCAGTCAGCCAGGTCAAGTAAAATCTTATTCATAGAAACAGTTTTTTCTAATAGCGGTCGCCACTCGCAGGTAATGGCAAACCTCCGAGGGTAGTTGTGCCATGAAATAGCTTCATATAAAATACATCTGCCATTCGGAGTCGGCAAAAAACTGGAGATCCTTCCATTTGTGGTATAATAAAAAGACGCACACCGCAAATGATAGGAGAAGCTCGGCCAAACACTGAGTGTAAGCCCCAAATTTTTGTTGTTATTATTCGAATGTGCATGCAAATTTATTTTATCTATAGTCAACCGCTTACATAGTTCATGTTTATATGTATGTAAGTATGTACAAATGTATGCATGTATGCATGAACGAATACACATACATAACTGTTCTGTACTGAAAAGCAGTCAATTATGAAAATTAATTTCACTTAACTGCTGTCGTCGTCTTCATTACGCCCCTAACCAAATGCCTGTCCTCACGAGAATTGTCATTTCTTTTAATTTCTCCACTTTCTTCTCTCTTGTCCACCTCTTAATATCGCTGTTACTGTGTTTACCTGTATTGCGCTCGAGCGCATTTGCGTGCATTCCTAGAAAAACCAGCAATACAATGGAACTTGCTTTTACAATTTTTGATTGACATCACGCGAGTTTCGTCAACTTCGACGCCAACCTACATACATACTATGTATATAGCAGCCATTAATTAGGCAAAATAGCAACAAATCAAACATTATATTGCAGACACTGCGCTAAATTTCTCAATCGCTTCAAAAATTACTTGGAACATCAAAATGCATTAACGCACTTTCAGAAATTAATTGCAACAGGTAACTGGAACCAAAACTAATTCAATGGATAAATATTATAAGGCCTCATCTTTTGTAAGCGATTTGCAAAAGAACACTAGGGAGCTTATCGTAGCGTGGAAAGCAACAAAAATAAGTTGAAATAAGCGGGTTGAAATAAACTCGCTTAAAAAATAGCCGACCTCATTGAAAGTGTTGGAAAGTGAGAAAGTGTTGCTATTGTGAATAATCATTGGAAAGTACCAAGGAAAATTCTAAAATTTTCGCTAAACATCAAAATAAGTAAAAAACCAAGATAGAAAAGACGTAAGTAAAATTGCGTCTTATAAGAATTTATATTGCAAACGACCATTACTTTTGACAGACTAGTATTGTAAAGTGTATTCAAAATATAAGAGAGTTGATTATAAGCGAGTTGGACGTTCTTTTTTTTTAGTCGCTTACACAAGGCGACGACTATTGAGTAAGAAATACATACATAAATAATAAGCAGAATAATGCCATAAATATACATACATAGATTAAAATGATATTATAAATCTGACTTTTAGATTGTAAGCAATTCAATTCTGATAAACCAATGAACTTATAAACAACAAATTAAAATTTTTTTTTTTTAAGTCAAGTTAAGCTTGACTCCGGTAATTCGCGCACAAATACGCATGACTGAGTGAGTATAATTGTATTAAATGAAAGTAAATACGTATGCAGTTTTCTAATTCTTACAGTTATGCTGATGCTGCAATGAACTCATGTGAAAAATATTTAAAGGGCACTGAAGTGAGTAAAAGAATTTACCCAGTGTTGCATCCGTCGAGTGTCGTAACATTTCCATTGCCTTTCTAGGTCATGTTATGAATTCTTGAATGGAGTATGTGTGTAATGTGCTTGATACTATGGACGAGTATGTATGTATATGTACTGATGCCAGTTTAACTATGTAGAGGCAATGGTAGCTGAAGGATGTCAATAGGAAATTAACAAAAATGCTGGACTGAACTTTTGAACCACTGGTAAATCGGTATACGTTAAAGAGAACTTTCCAAAAATATAATCTATCTGTTCACCTTTTCGATATTTCTTCTCACATTATTCCAAAATGTTAACATGATCTTACTTACATAAGTATATTAGTATCAAACAAGTTTGCAACTTAAACAAAAAATATTTTAGACTTTCGGGATTCATAATAAGATCACGCCAATATTTTTTTTAACTAACTAGCTAAATATCAAAAACGTATTTTCTTTGTGAAAACAATCCGAATTTACTAAGCAAAGGATGGTAACATTGCATCTTAAGACAACTTCTAAAGAAAAATCTTTGTTACTTAAGCCAGTATATATTAAAATTTGATATCCCTACCGATTATAAGAGAACTATGACATTAGCCTTTTTTTAATTTGCCTTCTCTACCAATATTTGTTTTAGCAAAGGCGGAAGTACGCCCCTGGACATTCACTCGTTGCTAAGCATAACGCATTGTCCCTTCTTCTATAGTAATGCATATTCTTTGGTGATAGCAACATACTATATACCTTTAAAGCTAAATCGGATCATAAACACGATACTTGCTAAAAAAAAAATCGACACCAGCGTCACCTAGCGGTTTCAATTGTGAATATAACTCATAAATTAATTCAGCCATTCAGGAGGAAGCAGTTCATTCACAAATACACGCGCAGAAGTATATATAAATAAGGATTTGAACATTGCCGACTCGTACAAAAAAATATTGTGAGCATGTCTTATTAAAGCTTTCTCACAAAAATTGCCGTACTTTAATATCGAAAAAGTTTATTTTATTTATTTAATACTTTTGCTCACTTACTTTTCTTTATTTTCAATTTCCTTTAACTTTTTGTTGCAACCATTTGAAATTATTGGAGCAAATAGATGAGTGCATTTATCTGTGTCAGGTATGTTAGATGATTTTGAGACGTGAATTGTACGTACATATGTCTGAAATTTTTGAATCGCCGTAAATTGGAACTTAGACATGCATGAGCGTATTTATTGTCAAGATACATAGTTATGTGCATTTACATATATGTATGTCTGTAGATGTTTATGAAGGCAATGTGTTGAATGTCACTTTAGCAATTCGCATATTTTAACAAATTATGACAAATGATGACAAACTCGCCCTAATTTATTTGACAGCTTTAAGCTCCGGTGGATTTTATAATGCGTGGATAATAAACACATTGTACTTCTTTTTTTGTTTTTTTTGGAAAGACTGATAGCTTAGTCTTCGATACTTTTGCGAATGCTTAGATACTTTATCGGTATAAAAACATACGAGTATGTACATTTCTGAATAATATCGTTAATTCGGGTAAAAGCCAGAAGTTTGAAATGTGCTATGATTGTTCTGAAAGTGCACAGTTTATAGTTATTGTATACTATTTTTGATGTGAAACTTTAAAACGGACTGAGCGTTACTGCGGATGAGGTCTAAAACAATTTGTCAAGGGATTTACAAAATTTCCTCGGAATGCCAGACAATATTGATTAAAGGATCAATCCGCTTCATATCACCATTGGACGGGTAGTTAAGCTCACTCTTATACATTTTGCAGGATTCAGTTTTTGTTTTTCGTTTGGCAAAATTTTAAACAGAAAACTTAATTTGTTCACCCAATCCATTAACAGCGTGTAGTAAAACTTTCTTTAACAATCTTCAGAATTTTACATGTGGTACCTCAAATTAAAGGTATTAATATTTAGTTTTACAATATGTAAGTATAACGCCAAGTTTTTGACTTATAGAGCCAAAAGCTCAGCGGTCATCTGAAAAAGGGAATCCAAAATATATCGCACCAATTCTGGCAAACCAATATGATTTTTACAATCTACAAACGATACCAAATCGAAAAATTAATGTCACTTTAAAGGTTTAAAATCTGGTTCTTCAGTGTTTTCTTTTTATCCCTTATTTGAAAGGATGAAGGTTCACTTTATTCATCACAAGGATAATTCAAGCATGACGCTCAATACATTTCCTTGATTGAAAACTTCTTATACTACTTAACCAGAAATTCGTAGTTCGTAGTTGTTAAACATTTTTTTTTTGCTTATTTCACTTATTATTTAAAAACTTTGATAGGAAGTGAGATTGGCAGCCGACTTGAATGACTGCGCACATTTATTTGTTTATTTTTAAATCACCTTCATTTTGCCTACTTACCGACTCAGTTCCGCTGACACGAAATTACTATGCGGACTATAACGTGCCGGATCCTTGTACATGCTGCAGATGAGCCGCTCCTTGCACATATCATCGGTGACACCGAGTTGTTCAATGATCTTATCAACTTTTAATAGAATCGGACTGTAGAAGGGATCATAATTCTTTGGCATTATTGGCTAGAATTAATAAAACAAGAAAATTAGTTAATTATTTCCGTTTTTAAAGCAAATTTTTCGGCTATCATTTAAATGAGTTATTTATTTGGTATTTTAAAATTTCACCACTATCCTGCAGTAAAAAAAAATATTAATTGCTTAAAATAACTATCGTTTTAATAACTACTTTGGGATATTTGCAATGAAGTATTTAATTTTTATGAAAATCATGAATCATAGTTAGTTTCACAGTCATGCTTAGGCATCCAAAACGAATTGCTCATTTTCGCTTCGTAAATGAAAATATGTTTGTGGCAGTCATTTGTTTGTTGGTTGGTTCTGACATTCGCTGTACCAAAAGCAACAACAAAATACAAAACTTTTTTTTCTTATACATTTGTTGCCACCTTTTATGAATTCGCCTTGAATTTGATCGAAAACTAAAAAATGAAAAATAGACCACGCAGATTGTCTTACAATTTTTCATGAAAATATTTTCCTTCATTTTTTAGAAATATTCGCAAAAATTCTACAAATATTCTACAAATTAAAAAAAAAAATTTTTTTAAAGTTTACACTTTTTAATCCGAACTTTTGAAAACTAGAAACGAAGTGCAAATTTCAAGACTTAATATTTTCTTTGATGTTTAGCAATTATTATTACAGGCGGTGTTGAGCATTTTCTTCCTTATAAAAAGTTTAAGAACGAAAAAGATTTTACATGAAAAATATTGTGAATATTGTATAAAAAATATTTATTTGAGTAAAATTAGTTTAGGCAACCATGCCTATTAACTTTTTAAAAATTTAATTTTATTACTTTAAAATTTAATTCAATTCAAACAGATCTTTTCATTTTTAAACTTTAAGTCATACTCATTCAATTACATATAAATAACTTATTGTTCTCTTATAATATTATAACAAAAATTAAACAATATAAATGAGTTTTGAATTTAGTAAAAAAAAAATTAATTTTTGCATACCAAATAAAATTTTGCTTGCATTAGTACTAACGGATATGGGTAAAGTTTAATATTACTAATGCATAAAACGTTAATATGCCGTATGATATAACTAGCGAAAAAACAGCCAATCATTCACGATTAATTATATGCTTTTAAAAGCTAGCTAACAGCTGGTTGACTTATAATGAAAAAGTAGCCTTCGCCCATTTTGTGGTGGAAAGTGGTTAGGCCATTGCTAGTTGCTACCACATGCCATCGCCATAGAAAAGTAGTTAGTTTACTTCTATGAAAATATACAGTAAATAGTCAGCACTACTACCTTTGAATACAATTAAAAGTTTTACACTTTTATATTAGTTTCATTTCCTGCAGGGTAGTGACAAGTTTTAACAATTTTATATTTTTTTTATTCCCATTATATTTCAATTAAAATTCGTACTCAACAAAAACCATAAAAGTCCAAACTTTGTAGATATTAAATAAAAATAAAATACATCAGTACGCAATTTTTTTGCCAATTCAATTTTACATATTAATAAATAGCAAATTTGAAACAGCGCATATCTATCCATACAAAAATTTCTCAAGTATGCGATATATGGGAGAAAAAGCTAAAGAGCGCTAGTAAATAAATTTTCAAAAATCAACAGCTATTTATGACCACTACAAATTTGCACATTATTATATTTCAATTAAATTTTATATAAAGGAAGAAAATATTTACAATATCTACAAAGTTTTAAACTTTTGTTGTTATTGTTTTAGTTTGAAGATGAAATTTGTGTATATGGTATGGTTACGGAATGGAATTTGTGTACGAGTATATGGTATGCATACTTTCATATTCGAAACATGATAAACAGTAAAATATATTTTTTTATGTCAATACGAACCTGGCCATCTTGTACGAATGGTTGTTTATCGAGTATTTGTTGTTGCTGGGAGATTATCCGTTGCTCGGCTTGTATACGCAGCGCTTCCTTTATTTGTGCCGTCATCTCGGGCTGAAAGAGAGTCGAAAAGTTATAGAATATGTTAAAATAATATGTTAATTTTGTATCATAAATCGATTGAGGATGAGCCAATAATTTCACGAAAATTCAAAAAAAATTGAATGCGATTTCAAATTCAACAATTTGCTGGTCAAAAAGTATCGTTACTCATTAAATATTATGTACATTTGACTAGCAAAAATACTCGTCCCAATCAAAGCATCAGCTGAAATCGCTGTGACCTTTTACAAAATGCTCAAATTAAGCTGTCTTCAAGAAAGACTTCTTCAATTGGCAAAATATCACGACTCGAAAAAGTGAGTATAAAATATTGCAATTTCTATTCAATCATGACAACGTATAACGATTTTTGGAACAACAATGACGACACTTCAGAGGCCTACACATCTCGATGGATACTTCAATTAGTAAAAAAAAGAATAAAGAATGCAGAAGACGCAACGAAAATGGCTGGTACAAATGATTAAGAAATACAAGCAGATTGAAGGTACTTTAAAATGTTTTCGAGCGTGAGGAAGACCTCCTATAAGTTCGATCGATGAGCTCGGCCAAAATCGCTGACGAAGGTGAGTGACAATTAAGAGTTTGAAGTCGATCTCGTTAATCTCAGTGTTGGAGCTAATGTGTATCACCTACATTATGTAAAAATGCGCAGCCAGCTAGAGGCCTAATGGCTAAGCATCATTTTAAATATGTACATATGTACATACATATGTATGTACTCAAAGTTGGCTGAACCAGTTTGGAGAGGAGCCGGAGGGAATATGACATACTGTCAGATACGATAAATATTAGCACTTCAACATTTTTATAGAAAAAAATGTCTATTTCATTTCTTAAAGGCCATGCCACATAAAACTTCTGCTTCGCTTTACGTCAGAGTTTAGCTTTGAGAGCAAAGATGAATACATGCAATTATACGAAATTTCCCACATAGGCAACACCGTCGCCAAAGCGAAGCGAAATCTTGGGCAACTCTCATCTTTTCGCTGACTTTGACAGTTCGCTCTTACCAATTTTGTTTATTTCTGACATAAATATAAAATTTAACTGAACTAAATGCTTAAATATACATATATGGATGTATATACATATGTGATGATTTACTAAAGGCTTTTTATTTTATAATAGAGGAGCATTGCAGAGCACTTCGTGACCGGTTCGTGCAGGAGGTGGAAGCAAAGATATAATTCCCTTACCCACATTTTCCGCCTTGACATGTTTTTTAAACATAATAAGGCTTCGTGGAGTAAAAGAACTATTAACAAAACTTCCATAATGTCCATAATTATGCCGAATGTATGTAAATATGTTTATAAAGTTCCGTGCGATTTTCACAACTCACAATAAACAAACGAAAAGTATGTATTGTCAAAGTTTTATTGTGGCATACCTTTTGCGTTTATCGCTTTTCTGACAAAGTTACAAATGTGACGTAAAGCGAAGCAAGTCTTATGTGGCATGGCTTTAGTGTCATTTGTATGTAAATACCCGAGCTAAAATACTTACATATATGTATGAGCTTTTTGCTACGCGTGCCATCAGCTGTGAGTTATCGAATTAGTCTAATTGGTTAGATTGTTAAATGGATATCTTTAAAGATTTTAGCGATATTTTCAATATTTGTATTGATTAGGGTTGCAAGTATGTCGTAGATATTCGGGGAATTGAGAACTACTTTTATGACTTCTTTGTTTAAGGGACATTCTTTGAAGATGAGTTTGAATTGAATTGCAGTTTCCCGATTGCTATAGGTGGGGGGTTTGACCGTTTATATGACTGAGAGATTAGCGAAGCGTTTTCTCAAGTAAAATAGACTGAATCAATGCAATGTTACGCACGTTGTTTTTTTTTCAGGGAACGTTCGCCCCCACATGTAGCTTACTGCTAACCGTTAAATACTACTGCAGCAGCAGAGTTTTTCAAAAAGCGTTATTAAAAGCGTTTAAACTTCAAAGTGAATACTAGGAATAACGACGAAGATGAAGATGAAAACGACAAACAAGACGTTAATGCTTTGAAATGCTAATGAAAAATAACGCCACGCTTTTGCACAGCTGAGTGGCAAACACGTGCGTGATGAGCAATGCAGCTGGGATGATTGCAACGGTTGCTGATGCTGCTGCTGATGGAACCACTCATGAAACTGTAATGGTGCACTATGCGCTATGCGCTAAGCACAAAGCCACAAACATGTTGCCGGCATGTTTGCCTTCACACTTTTGACACACTTTCGCTGAATGCGTAGCTCTTGCGTTGACAATGAAAATGTTTGCTCTGTTGTCATTGTTGTTGTCACTGCTCCAGCAAAGTGACAAGAAAAGCGCTAGGCAACGGCGAGGAAAATGTGATAAATGCAATTCCGAAATGCTTAAATCCTAAGTGACGCTGTTCGGTGTGCACTCAAAAGTGCTGCAGGCCAACAGAAACACAAACACCAATTCAAACAAACAATTTAAATGCTATTCAAAAAGAATTGCGTGCAGTCGTTGTTTTCGCGCTCTCTTTTGTCCCGTGTCTGTTGACCTGCATCTTTGGCATGCCAACAAATGTGGGTGGCACGAAATAAAGCACTCAAAATGGTACTTAATGTTTAAGTGCGAAAATGGTGCACCATAATGTATACTTCAACGTGTGTACAACAGTGGCGTCTTTAAAGGGAGAAGAGTGCTGACTGGCGAAATGTGTTGTGAATCCATGTTTTCAAAATGATTTTTAGCTTTGAAACCAATAGGGTTATTGTTACTTGATAAAAAGGGACAGGCGTTCAATTAAATGTCACGAACAAATAGGTAAGTATAGTCCAATTCGTGTGTGCTTGGTTGCTGATGTGGCTGATGGCTGGCGATCTCTTTTTATTCTAGTGGGTTGATTATATTTTGATTGAAGCCATAACATTTTACGAACAAAATATAAAATGTGATTTGATTAAGGAACCATATTTCCCATATCTTTGAAATATGGTGTGCGAACGGAAAGAGCTTTAAACTCTAGCAATAGAAAATTCTGCCGCGGTTCACAGAAGCTAACAAGGTCGGGAAAAGCTTGCTAAAGAATAATATGGGCGACCTGGTGACTCTCATCCAAAGCATACTAAAATTATGGGAGATTACTTCTTTGTTAAAAGGTGATGGTAGAAGTTGGTGAGCCCGATATCAAAATCGTTCTCAAACTCTGTTTTCTTACAGATTTTTACGGATGTTGGTTTGGGAGTAGTTCCGTATCATTTGAGCCCATTTCGAGACTAGTTCATGCTTATCTCAGGACTAGTTCGGGACTAAAACATGGATTTTTCATATTCATTTCGAAACTATTATTGGTCGATTTCAGAAACATGGTTTAGGCACTATTTAGGATCGGTTCGGGACTGTTTCAGGAGAGTTTCGAAATATATGTAGATATCACCCAGCTGAGGCGCATTACAATGTTTATTTTTATGATACTAAATTCTGTACAGAGCTTTTGGTTCGCAATTCGTAATTTCGGTGCACCCAGATGAAATCAATTACAGGCTTCAAGAAAGAAATTCAAATGTATCCAATCCACAGAGTTTTACAATGAAGCGAGTAATCTGTTTCTTCAAGTAGATAGTGAGCTTTTGACTTGAATAACTCGAGGACATGTTATCATCTTTTATTTGCAATTATGTATAGTAAAAGTGGATAACAGTAAACTGTTTAATTAATAAGAAATACTCATTACATTTTTAAGTTGGATTCGCAGCTTAAAAATGCAGTGAAATTGTCACTAGCATACTATGTATGAAGCATTTTAAAAACGAAATCGCGCTTCTAATTTCTTTTGGGCTCCTTAAAAACCGACCCTGTTGTATGCTTGTACTTGTGTATGTGTAAATAAGTAGCAATGTATGCCACGCGTTGCATGACCTTAGCCTTTTGCATTTTTATTCAACTTAATACTCGTATATCCGCTGCCTAAGTTGTAAAAAAAAAAAACTAAAATAAAGCTTGGCAAGTAAGGGCAAGACACACCAAAATCACAATGAACGATTATGCCAAACACCCTTTCAAATCGTCCTCCACTCATAAGCGATCCGCCGTTAATGCGGCCATTTCATTTTTTGTTTCTTGCTTTTATTTTAATGTTTTACAATTATTGGCTGCAAGTCCATCATTTAAAATTTATTAAGAATTTTAAACCCAAAACAGTTAATACAAACTCAAAGAAGACCGAATTCTTTTAAAGTTTCGTATATTTATTCAAAGAAAAGTTCAGTTAAATAAACGTAGTTGATTTCAATGAAGTATGTATATAATGGAGTTCGGGTATAAATGAACAATTATTATTGCAATCAACACTTTCCTTATAGGCGACACGGCTGTTTAAGGTCAGGAATATATAAAACATGCTTAGATTTGGAAATGCCCATTTTTTTTCCTGAGCCCTGAATAATGTATTCGCTAAAAGTTCTTCATGTGACCTAGCTCTTGTAAGTTTTTTATCTTGTGAGGAGGAGATTGTTTGAGTTCTCCGCGGTAACGGAAATTGATGTAACAAGATACATCTTTAGGATTAAATCGAACGCTGTTGGAAATGATGGCATATCTATCAAATTTATTACAATTATAGTGCTTTTTATCCTAAGTACGGTAACACATATAATTAACCATTGCATAACAACTTCATGTTTTCCAGACCTGTGGAAAATTGCCACGTTACGAACAGTTCCTAAGATAAAGTCTCCGTGTTTCCCAGCTGATTTCCGACCCATTACCAGCATTGTCTGAAGTTTTTGAAAGCATTCCAGGGATAAAATTTCTTTCTATGTGTTAAAAATTTGCTCTCACCATACCAATCAATCTTTAGAGCTAAACACAGCTGTTCTACCGCATTGCTAAAACTACTTATCGATATACGCATACCATTTGACAAGGGCTATCTAACCCTCTTATGTCTACTTTAGATTTGGTGAAAATGAATAAATTACTATGAAAAGTTACTTGACTGGCAGGTCTTAATATGTCATTACAGAGTATGGTATTCCACAGGGCTCCATTCTGGGGCCTTTACTCTTTAGCCTTTTCATAAACCACATATTTTAAGTGTGTAAATTTGTTAGCATGCAAGTTTATGCTGGCGACCTGCGACAGTTTGACCACATATCTGCTTGGAGATCTCAACTACTGGGTTGTGATATGTTTGAATACCAGAAAGCTCGAAGTTGTATCTTCCTTTTTCGATTTATCTCAACAACAACACCTTCATATCTGTATGGCAAACTAATAATCTGTAAATCCACTGGTTCGTGTAATCTTATTGTACTAAGTTTTAATTATGTTACCTCAAGAAAACTGTTCTTCGTCAATGCCACACGTATTTGGAACTCAATCCCTGCTTCTACAAGAAGCAATTCAAACCAAAGCAACTACAATCATCTTCTCTATAATTACTGCCCTTCTTCTAATTCTTAAACTGGCCACCTCACTATTTACTTGTATAACTAATCTAAGTAAATTTTAAGCGTATATATAATCTTTGTTATTATTTTCTTGTCTCAACATACAATTACGTATATATGTATATATCTATTGTTAATTTAATTTAAATTTGTTTTCTATTTTTATCTTTAATCTTATTATATTTTGTCCTTATCTATTACTATTATACTTAGTACACTACTCTTACTATCGGTTATTATAATTGCCATAATTGTTTTAAATTTTAAGCAGATTCAAAGTGTAAGTAATTTAGTTTAAATATATTTACATAAGATCGCCTATTTCAGGAACAAAACAGGAAACAAAGTTCAAAAAAGGGATAATAATCAGGTAGACTGCAGGAAAAGCCGGATATTGCTAGAGGATTTGTCAAAGAAAACAAGAAATATGTAGCTGAGTTATGAAAACAGCTAAGGATGAAGCTGCATTGTTTGGGGCCTGCAATCAAAAAATAGTCCGAATGGAAAGGGGTAAACAATTTATATTTAAATGTACGCAGAAATAAAAAATATTTATGCAAAAGAATCTTGGAATCTTATAGCGGAGGCCGCTTTTCACACTTCGGGAATAATAGGGACTCGTTTATTTTGACATTTCTTACATAATCTGACTAAAAGACGATTGCGCTAGCCCAATTTCAAATTTGTTACCTACAGCTTTTTAATATCCACCTTCAGCGAAAAATCACAGGCACGCTTCCCAACTGGCGGAATAGCATACGCGCTGGTGATATTGAAGAGGTTAACACAGATCTAATAAATACTTGAACGTTTCTTTTTTGACTGCTATATTTTAATGATCTGGAAAAATTATAATTTTTGTAAAATTACTATTGAATTTGAATTATTTGATAAGTATACGCTTCAAGTATACACATTTCAGAGTTGTAATTTCCATGTTCGAATTTTCGAAACGAAATTTATTACGGGTCAAACTCACAATAGGCGGATGCAATCTAGGCGAATGAAAACATTTCGGGTGAATTTTTTTTCGGGCGAAACTCACGATAAGGGTGATTATGTATAGTATCAATAACAGTTGCTCCAAACCTCTCTTGCTTTACTACCTTAAATTTTTTACAGTGGCTTCAAATCAGATTTTATTGATACAATTTTTAGCAATCTTGTGTACAGCTTATATAACTTATTGCCGGTGGATTTGTATGGCTACTTTCAGGGGTGTATAAACCTGAAATTAAATTGTGCTTGCTACTTCTGAAATATTTTTGTTTTCTTTTCAAAGTTCAGATTAACCACCGGAATATTTTTTTTCCTTTTTATTCATATATTTTTTTACACACAGATATGTTCATATACATGCATACATCCATAAATATTGTACATTTATTCATATTTTAACCTAACTATCTGGTGATAGACGGATAAATATTTACCACAGTCGGTTTTTTAAGTGAAAATGCAAATAGCCCAGTTAACTGATTGCTAAGTACGAGTAGAAAACATACGCACACATAGCTACAAACACAAATATTTGATATAATACTACAACAAATAAACGACCGGCACGAATGAGTTTTAAGCAAACAAACACACACACCCGGTCGGATAAAATAAAATAGAAAATGCTCATCAGGAAAATGCAAAAAATACAAAAAAAAGAAAAATACACTCACTGCAGCCATTGAAAGAGTCGTACATGGAAAATGCATTTAAACGAATGAAAGTGTCAACAGCGTGTGCAAAGGTGTTGTCGCTTAGCGATGAATGGAATAAAATAATTGTGTCAGCGCGGAATTCGTAGTGGACACTCTTACTTCAATTGCACAGTTTTTTTTTTATTACAATAAATGTTGCACTAAAATGCATGGAGTAGACAATTAGCAGACAAGTGAAATACTCAACTATTTTTGACGACCATTAGAGCCACGACTGTGAAGTGTCATTTTGCAAATTGTTGACAATTTTTACGGTTGTCAATATGTTTTTCAAGTACAAAATTACCACAAGCGAGCTATAAAATGTTTGAAATTGTTTGAAAAAAGTTTCTAGGAACAATGTAATTCTCAAACGGTGTAATATTTCAGGTCAACGGCACTAGAGGAAACTGGGCGAAAGAGTGTTCTTAAAAAAAAAAAAAAACATACTTCTAAAAAGGTATATAAATTGTTGAAAATATATCTGCATAACTCATTTACAAACGGGGTAACATTCCTTGTCAAAAGAAACCTGTGTAAAAGTACTACAAAAATGTATGTAGACCATGCTAGTGAATGAACAACTAAGTTGAGCTATTTCAATAAGAAAAATATTCAAACAGAGCTTACGCAATAAATAATATGCGGAGCTTAAGGCATTCTAAAAAGTCTTTTGGCTTTCTTTTAAAATTTCCGATCGCCTGAAACCCCTTATAGATAAACAGCTGTGAAACGCATTCGGAGAGGTTGCATTTGCGTAAATTGTAAATAGAAAAGCTCCTTTAAAAGATATGCAGGAAAACTCCTATGCAATGTCTTATTTTAATATGGTCTCCCTAGATTATCTTGTGGTAATCATATAAAATTCTTAATTTTCTCATTCGAAGCTATTGTTGTGGACTAGTAGATATTTTCTCGGATGAAGATAGATTTTTATTTCTTATTAAAAATCGTCAAACAACACAGTCAAGCTCTGTGTACGATGAACCAAACCAAGAGCCAGATGGGTCAGACAATTAGACGCGGTGTTCCGACTTAGCCCGGCATATTTAAAATTCGATATTCGGGGTTTCGGTAACTCGTAAACGCGCTCTATGTTTCTCTTTCCGTGCTCTTATAAATATGCTTTTAAGGCAGTTGAAATAAATTTTTAGTTTTAACAAAAACAAAATTAGTGGGTACCTTTGCGAATATTTAGTAATCACATTTCTTGTTGGGCCTCGTCATTTTGCTTTAAATTAATTTTAGCTATAAAATTTACATATTTTTTTTAACTTGATATTGTTGAATTTTAAGTAAACTTTTTCAATGGAACTTTCCATAAATTTGTGTGGCAAGTGACACTGTTTCTTGGTAATCAGTGCTGTTGTAAACATTCAAATACAAAGGGATTGCAATCATACTTTTCCAGAGTTTACTGAGTTGATTTGTATTGATCAAAACATATCCAAGGTTTCCGTTTTTAATTAAGCTTTTAGATATAATTGTTCTAGAAATGCCACAAACGGTTTATAAATGCTGACTTAACATACATTAGGAGTCCAATTTTCTATTTATAAAAAAAAGTTGTTTAGTATGCATTTTATATTTATATTTCGTTTTAACTGAAGTTTTGTGGCCAAAATAAAAAATTTAAATAAATTGAAATGAAAATTAAATGAACATATACTTAAAAATAAGGAACGTTTAATAAATCTATACAATTTAAAAATATCTTATTTTATTAGATACATAGTTTCGTACTAGAGTTTTCTTAAGTATAGATATGTAGATGGGTCAACCAATTTTAGAAAAGTGGTTATATAAAGATTGTTTGTAGTTACTTTTGTTAATTTTGCTTCTAGTTGCAGAAGGAATGGAGTTCCATACCCTTATGGCATTGACAAAAAACAGTCTGGTTGAGTTCTTATAATTAAAACAAGGTACAATTAAATCATAAGACCGTTCTGACTTAGGAAAAATTAATTTTTCATATAAGTATTGCGGAGTCTTGGTGCATAACAGCCTGAAGAGAAAGACGCAATTTCTAGCTTTTAAATATTCATTAAACTCGCATCCTAATAATTTAAGCCTCCAAGCTGAAATATGATCAAATTTTCGTACTCCAAAGACATAACGCGTGACATGATTGAATACGGTATCGATTTTATGAGACGATCTGGAGTCAAGCTTGCTATAAACCACCTCAGAATATGTAATAATAGGCAAAATTAATTGAAGAGCAAGTTTTTGTCGTATTGATTTAGGAGTAAATGATGCCGATTGCCTTAAACTCCTTAGTGTACCGTATATTTTGCTTGAGACAGAGTTAGTATGATCAGCGCAGCTAAGACTACTATTTAATACAAAACCTAAGTTAGTTATTTTTTCAACAAACTTTAAAGAATTGTTGTTAAGGTAAAAAGAAGGAATGCTGTTAAAATTTAGCTTTTTCTTGCACACAGGCAGAACATACGATTTTTGGGGGTTGAGACTGTTATCGGCAGCCCACCGAGAGATAGAGCATAAGTCTATGTTCAAATTAGAGCTGACATTTGACACAATCCTAATTGAACCAGATAAATAAATCTGAAGGTCATCAGCATATTCGTGCATGTTTACATGTCGACATATTAAAAATATATCATTTATAAATGCACTAAAAAGCAGAGGGCCTAAGTTTGCTCATAAATGTTCCATTAAATTTTAATTCTACAAATTGCACAATATTTCCTTTTTGAATTGCCTCAGGTAAAAGCTTAGTCGTAACAGCGTATCAACATCACTCTCGAGTTCAATCATCTCTATTTACTACGTAAATATTTTGCTTATGCAAAGCTATTTTTACACACAAATCTTCTTTGCTCAAGTGCTTATATTTTGCATATTTATTTTGATTTTCAGACATACTTCTTTGCATTTTATTCGGTCATTCGCATTCAGCATGAAACGTCCAATCCTGATATTATTTACATATAATGCAAATATTCTGTCTTGAATTTGTTCTTTATTTCATATCGCCCACTAAATACGAAAGTCAGTTGGGACGCTATGTAGAAGAATATAAATATTGTTTCATCGTTGTTTCGTACTTAGCAGCCTTTATGCAAAAAACGAAGGAAAAAGGAGATGATTTTCAACACTATTGCACCTAAAGCTTCGTCGCAAATTATTATTCGCATAAAATATATAAGCTAGATTTTGTAACATTAGAATTATGAAAGGTAAACCGATTCTTGTGAATATAAATTTATACAACCAAAAAAAAAAAAATTAAAAAATTTGCAAACTGAGCTTGACTGGCTGAACAGAATGGTGTGTGTAGTAAGAAGTAAGAGCAGTCAAAAGTTAAAATACTCTGAATGCTCTAAATTGTGGCATACTATTATGGCTGTGGTAAAGATTGAGCAATCTTGAACTTTTGTTGCGCTACTCTGTTGAAATTTTAAAAATTGAAAAATCAATTGAATTGATAAATAGTACATATTCACGTCAGCCGATAAAAACGCGTATTCTTCGTGCTCAATTATTTAAAAAAATATTTGTAAAATCTTGCTTGACATGAGCAACACCTTTGCTTTCATACATACATATGTATATGTTAGCATTGCCACAAAACAGCCATCAGCTGATGTAGCTAACGAAATACGAGTAGCTTGTGGCTAAAGTACTGTATTCTGTTTAGCCAGTAAACTGCAGTAAACATTTTTTTTGTAATTACGAGTATTACAAAATTATGATGCTTGTAAGTAAATAAATAAATTAATAAAGTGCAATTCGAAAGTCGCTGAGAACTTTTGCTTTTGATAATTACATGAATCTTGCACTTAATTCTAAGAAAGCTTGCGCCACAGTTCTTAGACTTAAAATTTTTGCTCAAAAATTTAAAATAACCTCAAAATGTCGGTTTGGGCCGAGGCAAAATAGCTTCGCTAGGTTATGCCAATTATTCATACCAAGTGAAGACAGTTCCTTCTGCACATTTCTGAACATTTCTCTCGAATGCCACCAAAGCCTTCTCATCGCTGATCAACATTTTTTTTAAATTCAATATTACTTTTGTGGTCGTCATGGGAGCGCTTATAAATTTGAATTTTCGCATCTGCCCACTTGCAACACTTCCTAATTTAATCACTCTTGTAGCGCTAAGAAAATGGGCAACAGTCACTTCAATTCCTGTGATACTTGTATGTGGATAAGTCGTTGTTGACAACAAGCCTGATGACTTGATTTCCATTTTCACGTTACTTGGAAACAACCTCAATAAGTTTATGTAGCGAAACATCTTCAGCGGCGGAAGCAAATTGTCAAATCAATATGGCGAATCTGTCAGGAATGATGTGACGGAGATCGTGCCGAATGGAATGGTGCGAATGGAGATGGTTCGGTTCGGCAATAAATATTTCTCTTGCTCACCAAAATTTAACTCTTCATAACGAACCAACTAAACCATAATTTTTCACTCTATAACTCAGCATACACAAGCTCTCCATACTTAAACTCATCGCGTTACGTTGCGTAACATTGTGTTATGTTCTGTGTTATGTAAAAAAAATTAACAAGTCGAATGATACGAAAATGGTGTTCACGGTAATTATTTGGAGCACAACCAGTACTTTTTCTTCTTATCGTACCTGAACTCATCACACTATGACTTCCTACCCCTAAACTGACAGCAATTAAAATCACCACAACTAAATCAGCACATATAAGCTTCTTACACCTAAACTCATCACATCTTAACTTACTCCACCTTGCCGTAGAAGTTCCTAACAATTGCATGCAGATTGCTTTCGCCTACTCTACGTCAATACGAAAATTGAGACGTGCTCCTGTTATAACGTTGATGTGTAAATTGTTGATGAGATGCTCCAGTTTCTCTTGCTTTTTTAAGCTCTGGTCATTGTTGTAGACTAAAGTTCTATTTGTTACTAATAAACAGCGTGATACCAAAAACATGTGCGATGTTTATCAATTTACATTACTGACAAACACACTCTTCTAATACCTTTCTCCCTTTGTTCCGAACTTGTCGAAACAGTACTTTTCCTGGGACTCCCGTTAGTTGAGAGTGCACATAGCTGCGATCTTACCTATGCTCATAAACTTCGGCGTCTATTTTTGCGAAAGATAATATAATAATAACTATATATCGATTAAAAATCGATATTGTTGCAAATATATATGATGAAATTAATATGCCAGTTTCTTTAATTAAAAAGTAAATTTGATAAAAGCGTATACGATGCAAGGATAATATAATTAGGTGATTCCCAAGTTGTCACAAAATGTCGTATTGTCATAAAGTCATAAAATTTGATAAATTCCAAGTAGTGTTATTTTACATCTTTTTTCTGTGCACTGCAATAAAAAACGTAACTTTTGAACTATCGAAAATTTGTATGAACTTACAACTTAACGATTTTATACGACACCTTGTGAATCCCCTAAATAATTTCCCTATATTTCAGATTACGATGAAAAAAATCAAATATGTAGACATTGAATGAATTTAAGAACTCTAGTTATAGAGACAACTAAAATTTAGCAAAAATTTTTTTTTTCCAAATTGTAAACCTAAGAAGATGCTTTAAGAAAATTGTAATATACCTAGATTTTATAATTAAGTACATAAAAAGTAATACCTTTCTTGCTTAAATTAAGCTAGTAAAAACTTAATCAGTCCCCAGACAGGTTTTGCATTTTCCAAAATATGCCCACTTAAAATATAACTTTCCACTAGGGAGAGAGTTCACTTACCGTTAACGGTTGCTGCTGTTGTTGTTGTAGTAATTGCTGCAACTGTTGCTGCTTAAGTTGATCCTGTTTTTGCTGTTGTTGAGCGAGACTATTGCGCGCCGGATCATATTGAGCGGCAATTTGTGCAGCAGCAGTTAATGCCTCCGCTGAGGGCTGTTGCGGATGTCGCGGAGGGGATGCATAAACTGGATTTGGCGCAGATTGTGCTTGTATCGCCGTTTTCAATTTCGTGGAAAAAACGCTGCAAGAAGAGGTTTTTTTTTATAGGCTTTTAACGCTTTATGAACAGAATTCAGTTTGATAAAAGCCCCAGAAGGAAAAGGCAGATTGACAAATAAAAGACATCTGTATGTTAGTGGAAGGGAAAAGTGGTAGGAGCTAATTCATTTTTTATTTGGATTCTTTGGGTTCATTATTTGTGTGGTTATAATGGTGATTTTGGAGTGATGTTGAGATAAAGGGCAGGTAATTTTGTTAAATTTAAGTAAGCAACTAATACAAATGTTTGTATCTATGTAGGAGTATATACATATGTATATATATGTCCAGTGCTGTCGAGTTGGTGTATTGTTTTTGGTGTTGTGATTTTGTAAGTTCTTCTAGCTACGCCAAAACTGTTAAAGATTATGTAAAGGCATTAAGAGAGATGCTCGAAAAAAATAGGACACAAATAATTAATATATTATAATTTGAGCTACTGTCTATCGATAAAAGAAGGTAAAGAAAGGTGAACAACATTAAAGCGGCTCTCAAATGATTCCAATATTAACGCAGTTAATCCACCATGTTATAAGGCCTCGGAATTTTGGAAAATATCAAATTTGGCAGTTACTTATTAATATGATGTTTAATGATTTTAAAACTATGTGCTTGAATCTTTTTTGCCAAATTATATTGCATTTTCCAAATTACAGTGTAGTTTGCAAAATGCAAATAAAAAAAACTGGAATAAATACTACTGTTATAAGTACTAATTTCGCCATATTGATGCGTTCTGCATAACTGGTTTTCCTTTACTTACCCTACAAGAACATGCTGACAGAATTACCAATACACTCTCATTCATAAAATAACCACTGACAGTTCGATTACCGATCAAATTGCTGTCATTGCGACTCGCAAAGCTTACTATGGTTGAATATGAGCGAGAATAAGACAACGAAGTTATTTGTATTTACCATTACTGACTATCAGATGAACAATAAAATGATTGGCGTTTATAGTTGCACAAAAGAGACAATCACCATTTAGGCAAATTTCGAATATGCGAGAAAGAAACAAACAAGAAATTCACAAGAATTTTGCAAATGCCGCGCATTATATGTGAAAACTCTGAGGTTTGAAGTTTAAGAAATATATAAGAAATAAGTTTTAATTGAAAAAAGAGCTTTTCTAAAAGCTTATAATAAAGGAAATAGGATTTTCGAATCCAACTTAAAACAATTGTTGACATCATTTTTGGCACAGTGGCCCTAAGAAATTGATATACATAAACTTTGTTCTAAGTACTGACACAATTTTTCCAGCCTTGACCATCAGTTGTACAGTTAATTCACTGGCACTGTTCTTGTAAGGTAGTTTCTAATATTTTAAAACTTAAAAAAAAAAATTTAAACTTTAAAAAATTATAATAATGTAAGAAGTTTAAATCCAAATTTCAACTTTAAAAAAAGTTATTTTGAAAAACTAATTTTAATGATATTGCACGCAACTTATGCATATTAATGATTTATAATAATTTTCATTTAAAATATAGCTCTTGTGAATCGAGACAGAATATAAATCATAAACATAAAATTTTTAAACTTTGTACACATAAATAAAAGGAAATTTACAAAATTAAAAACCTGTCAAATATCAACCGAAAACTTAGCTAATTATTTTTGAACTTTAAGGCCGATTGGTTTATTTGGAAAATTATTAGGAAAAAACAACAATACTCAAAGCGGTACAAGTTTTTTTTTCTAATAACTTTCCAAATAAACCAATCGGCATTAAAGCAGCTAATTAAAATTGACCACAACTCTGTAATTTTTTTAATAAATTAAAAAAGAAATAAAAATAATATGCAGTGAAAACTTGTCAATATGTGAATGTCAGATAAATATGGCAAGTACTTTATTTACTAACTGAAGATACGCAATATTTGTTGTGTTCATAAAAAAGCTTTTGAATTCAGTTCAATAAAAACGAAAATAGTTTTTTTTTTTGTTTATTTCAGTGTCTAAAAACTAAAGCTATTTTGTTTTAAGTTCGTAGAAATTTTGCGTGTACGATTAGTCAACACTTAACTTACAGTGAGTAACTTAAGAATCTGTTAATTTTAGATTTTTAAGTTACCATTTTTTTTGAGATTGTCGTGGAGGTTTTTGGCTGCAACTAAAGAAAATGAAGAGATAAAAGGGTGTTCTGCAGTATTACAACCGAAACAAAGATGCCTAATAGCTAGCTTTGCAAATAAATCGAAAGTATTGTAAGCACAAAGGGAAACCATTGTATCTTAAACAATTTTTGGATATAACTCCTGATGGCTTAAAACAATTTTGATTTGTATTTTCTTTATATTTCGTGAGAAAATTGAGAAGAAAAAAGAGGGAGGTAGAAATTATTTAATTAAAAACCGAAAAGCTGACAATATACATAGAACTGCCACTATTTTTTGTTTAGTCTCTGAATTTTTTTTCACTTTGCCTCCCGTGATTGCGTTAATATTAGAATCCATTGAGAAATAGAAGTGCTTTTTTTGTTGCATAGTGTTAATGCTATTCTTTTACTTTACTTACAACTTGCTTTAAATATTTCTCTTCAAGCATGATTTTTTTCTATTTTTAATGTTATACTTTTTCCTACTTTCAATTCATTTCATAAATAAATCAGTTCACCTTTGTTTGGAATTATTTTCACCGTTGTAAAATGGATTAAAACTATGACTAGTGGCGTGTGGTTTTTGAAGATTATGTGTTTGTTGTTGTTTCTGTTGTGTTTTCAGTTTTTGTTGTACTAGCTGTTGTTGCTGTTGTAATTGCAATTTTTGTTGCTGTACAAGTGATGGCGGTCGCTTATGTTGTTGTTGATATTGTTGTTGTGCTACCGGCCGATACCTTTGCTGGGGTTGTTTGTGTTGTTGCTGTTGTGGTTGTTGTTGTTGTTGTAATTGTGTCATAGTTGGCTGTGTAGTACCCAAACCCCAAACAAGTATCTCATTGGCATCATTTTGGGCATTTGGTTTGAAATAACTTGAATTTTCATCGACTTGTGCCGCCCGATTTATATCGCCAATATAACTGCAACATGAACATGCAATGAAAATAAAAAGACGAGAAAATAGAACAGTGTGTAGTGTTTTGTAGATGGTAAAGATGTGAGAGTGCAAATAACGAAAAGGAAATCAAAATAATCACCACAGTACAAGGATAAAAAAAGGTTTAAAAATATTTTATAAGTATGTATACAAATTCTATGAAAACGTCAACTTATCAAACGTTTTAAATGTATTTTATTTTTTATTTATGCTTCGAGCAACATTTCGGGAGAATTCAATAAGAGAAGGCTGAAAAATTGTCCTCGATAAGTCAACCCCAGCAATATATGTACATAAACATACTCGTATATAAAGAACGGCAGAAACATGAGTTGACGGAGGGCAAGTTAATAGTGTCATTCACTCTTACTGGGAAGAGCTTAAGCTAGAACGGCTTAGGAAGATAGGACTAAGTATCCAACTTCTGTTCGAAATATTACAAACATAATTGCCTTTGAATTCGGGGTCTTTCCTTCCAAAAGACAAATTGATACATTAACTCTACTTCATAGTTAAATATGGTGAGTAAAATTGTTGCGTTTTTATTAAAATCCCCAATAACTTTGGCTACGAAATGTGTCGGCGGCCGCTCACTTTCATTTCTTTAGGTAGCCTTATAAGTCCGAAGCCGACTAAAAAATAGAAACAATCTGCCAACAGACATGACCCTCGGTCCTCTTTGTCACATGAAACGTTAAGTTTTAAAATGTAATGTTATATTAAATGCAACTCAATGGTGAAATATAAAACAAATGTGCTAGATTCAATAAAGTGATCTTTCAATGTACCCGCATTTCATATGAAAATATTCCAGCACTATTTCAATGATTGCAGAGAAGGAAGCGCTTAGGCGAAGTTAAGCGGAAGTCCCTCTTCACAAAAAAAAAAAACATTTTCCACTCCGTAGGAAATTCGCAAAATCCATGTTAGACACTCATTTTAAAAATCGGCAAACTTCTGAAGGTATTAACATATGTATGTAAGTATTTCTCTTTTGTTTTTGCCTAATAGGAATTTAACTTCTTCTGAAAAAATCTACAAAATTTTGTAGATTTGTGTGTTGTTCCAAATCATAGATGTTAAGTAATGATTAGATAATGCTAATGATTGCTAATTAACCTTCTTTTGTGAAATTCTCTAATTCATTAAACAATTAGAATTAGTTCAACTAATTCCCATTAGATAATTGAAATTTTTATTCTAATGGTAAATCTAATTGCAATTAGTTGCCATTAGCAAAACGATTTGGTTTACCTTTACAATTAGAAATCTAATTGACTTCGTCTAATGAAATTGAATATCTTATTATTAATTATTAGCTTGAATTAGAATCAATTATTTTGATAAAAGAAATTGTTTCCGAAGAATTATTGAAGTGAACGAATAATGTCGTAAGTCACTGTAGGTGCAAACATACAGGAGAACCTTGCTGCAACAACCGAAAATCATAAATGTGAGGGTTCGTATGCTGAATCGACCTTTTATGATTTCAGTGATAATGGTAAGTTCTGCATAAATGACACATATATATGGTATTTTTAGTAAATCAGAATACATTTTGCAGAAGAAAGCACTGATTTATTGTCAAACTTTACTGAGGTGGCTGAAAGCCTGCATTTTATTTCGAATATGATGCATCAATATTTGAATGATGCTGAAAAAACTTCCAATATATGGTGCAAATATCCTACATTAAAGGAAATAACACTGTTTTGCAACACACCGCTCACGTCATTAGGCCCTGTGGAGCGTCTATTTTCCTTTGCGGGCATTATTAATAGTCCAAGGCGGGGTCGCTTGACGGACTTTTCTTTTAAAAAGCTCGTATTGCTGAAATCGAATATACCCGGTCATTGTAGTTATTAAACAGTTAGTACGTACGTTAAATATGTGTATATGTACATATGTAAGTAATAAATATGTGTGTAAAATTATGAATATTTTTTGTTTTTTTTTTGTTTTTAAAAATATGAAAATAATTGATTCTAATTCGAGCTAATTGAATATCTAATTGCATTAGCAGAAGTCAATTAGATTTCGAATTGTAAAGGTAAACCAATTTTTTTTGCTAATGGCAACTAATTGCAATTAGATTTACCATTAGAATAAACATTTCAATTATCTAATGGGAATTATTTGAACTAATTCTAATTGTTGATTGAATTAGAGAATATAAACCAATTGCATCAATTGCTAATTCTAATTGGAATTTAATATGTATGTTCCAAATATAAGTTAGTTGATCAAAGTGAAAAAAAAAACATATAAACGCAGAATTCTTCGTCCCATCGATGTCCTTCAAAGGAACTAAACTAGGCTTGTTTTAGAATCTCGTGCAATCGTTTTATTTCGAGTGGGTCAAAGAGTTTGTTGATATTGTGTTTTCATTATTATAAACTTACATGCAAGGGAAACATTCCTTTTCTAGTTATGCATTGCATCACACTTTCTTTCGTGAATTTATATATCTCTGTACTCACTCAGATCCTAGTCCTGGCCCAGAATTTTCCCAATAACCCTCGTTATGCTCCAGCGAATATGGGCCATAGTTTTCATGTATCGGGGCACCATGCAGGTAGGTAGACGGATGTCCCTTTGGGGGATTTGTATATATAATTTCCGGTACGGAATGATGTTCGGGAGCGTGCCAAGCGGGAACAACCTGTTAATTGAAAGAGTTTGAAGAATAAGTAAAATTTACTATAGAATAAAATAATACTTTAAAAATATACGAGAAGAAAGTGAAAATTAAAGTAAAATATATACATACACTTTTGCTTTGAAAATCGAAATAAAAAATAAGTTTAAGAAAAGAACTCTTTTGTTGTTATATTTCCCAAAAACATCAACTTTTCCAAGGAGGTTTCGAGGGTTTTAATATAAGAGTACTTGTTTTTAAGAAAAGTCAATCGCAGGGACAGATGACTAAAGAACCAATATGTTTAGACGGGTTTGCTTACATAGCTGCGAAAATGTAGTGCGCATATATTCACATTCCTCTAATGGGCTTCTTTTCAAAGAAGATGTGGGGGAGGACGGATAAGGAGTCACTTCATCTCCCAAAGGCAGGCAATTTTTGCGTTTTTTGTCCCATAACCAACTCTCCATAGTTTTACCAAAAATCAAATTGTTTCAGATTTCGATACAAGTACTTTTTTCGATACTTACTTAGATCGCAGTAAATATTTAGTATCGAGTGCAAAAATACTTGTACTTGGAATTACTTGTATCGATTCATCACTATTCTTGTTGAAAAAATAACGATTTTTGAAATCTATTGCTATGATTTTTGTTTGAATTAGAGTACATCTACTTATGAACAAAGTATTTTTAAATTAAGCTATGTCTGATCTAAATCCAAAACGAGAAAAAAACCATTAAGCTAAATTAAATACACATACGTAAATTTCATGTCCCAGATATATATATGTATGTATGTTAGTTTTGTTTTGCAGTAAGACTTCTTCTTGTTTGTGCGAGAGTATAATTTTCACATCGGGGCTTTTTGGCACAAATGTCGTTCATAAGCGGTATTTGGCTCCTTCTCCGATGTTATTGACATTTATGCTATGATGTTATACTTTAGGAATGCGAAAGATAACAAGGTTTACAGAGTATAGTTTACGTTTATTGAGATAGTACTTTACTGGCCAATCTTTTTACTAGCCCAAGCCAGCTCTAATTGACGATATATGTATGTATGTATATTATTCATTTAATATTGAATCCGATATTATTTTCTGAGGTTAGGCATGATCGTAAGTCCTATTCCACATACTTCGATATCAGGTTTAACTATCAGCAGTAACGAGAATGTAAAGAAAACAAGCAAGATTTGAAACTGTTTAAGTTTGTTTGGTTGAAAACGTTTAATTCATGTATCAATTCTGGAAGATACACGTAAGCAAATTGCTCAAATTTTACCATGTCTCAATGTTATTGGGTTAAAAAAAGGAACGGCTTGATATTTGCGAAATGTAAAATGAATAGAGAATCAATCAAAGAAGATACAATATGGCTTTAAAAAATTAAAAAAAAAAAATGCATCCAAGCTGCCTGTTTAATTCCCCTTTTGCCGAATGGGTTATCTACAGACAATGTTATAACAATGTTAGAAAACACTACAAATTTTTTTACGTACAGTAGGCTGTGACAAAAAAAAATTCAAAAAAACGAAAATTTAATATTTAAACATTTCAGATTGTTACTTCGTGCCACAACCACTAAGGATTGCTGCTGAATTTTTTTTTTGGTAAGTTATTTTTTGTCTTGTAATTTATGTATGTACATACATACATTTACTCGTATTAATTATATATTTTCTATTTTTCAGATATTTGCCACAACCACCCAAAGATCGCTGCGCCACAACCACCGAATAATCCCTGCACCATAATCACCAAATAATCGCTGCGCCATAATCACCAAATAATCGCTGCACCACAACCACCCAAGGATCGCTTTACAAAAACCACACAAGAATCGCTACGCCACAATCACCCAAGAATCGCTGCGCCACAAAACAAACAATAAAATAAAAGTACATGCAAAGCAGTCACAAGCAAACATAAGCAAGTATCAGTACGCCACAAACACCCAAGAATCGCAACTTTTTTTTTTTCTATTGGTAAGTTTCTTCAAAACTGCGCGACTATATCTTCCCAGCCAGCATTTTCCATTGCGGAAAATCTATTGTCGATCAAATACTGGTATGCTGGAGCAAATAGTACATACATACATGCAGGACCTAGCCAGAATCTGATCGATTAGAAATTTTTTTCAATTGAAAATGCCGGCTGGGAAGATGAAGTCGAGCAGTTGTGGGGGAACTTACCAAAAATAAGCGGTGATCCTTGGTTGGTTGTGGGGTAGTGATTCGTGGGTGGCTTCATGAACAAATTGCTTATGTTTGCTTGTGACTACTTTGGATGCACTTTTATTTTATTGTTTGTTTGAAATATTTGTTATTTAGTAGTTTAAAAAATTAATTTTAATAAATTTGTATGTTTTGTATATATTTTATCTTTGATTGTATAAAATTATATGTTTAAAAATATTTTTTTTTTTCTATATAAATATTTATTTTTGTTTTTTTTTTCTAAAATTTTAACAAAAAATAAATGAATAAAAAATATTCTTGTACAATTTATTTAATAAAATTGGTGGTTACCATATTAACTATGCAGATGTTACCATTAACTACATGTTAACCAGAATATTAACTTGTGCAGATGTTAACATTAGCTATACGTTTACCAGAATATTAACTTGTGCAGATGTTAACATTAGCTATACGTTTACCAGAATATTAACTAGTGCAGATGTTAAAATTAACTACATGTGTACCAGAATATTAACTTGTAGAGATGGTAACATTAGCTACAAGCTCATCAAAACATTAACCTGTAACGAGGGTAGCATTAGCTAAAAGTTCATCAAAACATTAACTGGTACAAATGGTAGCATTAACTACATTTTTACCATAATATTAGACGCATAAGGGGAAATAAGAGTAGTCCAGCTGTAGTTCAGTGAAATCGAAAATTCTATTAGTGCGAAGGAGACGGCGCGTCACACGTATATAAAAAGTGGTTAATATTTTCACACAGCTAGAACAAAATTAGCTACTTTTTTTACTGGTAGCTGGCTTGCAAGGGTATGTACAACCTATACAGAAACTATCACTACTTAAAATATCAAGCCCAAGGCATGGAAATATATAGTAATAACGAATATAAGAATAAGTATGCACAAAGCATGAAGATAATACTTAAAGATTTATTGTTAGTAGCAACGTCAACAGCAGCTATGTACCATACACACATCTGTGGTGTCAGTTAAAAATATGTTAACTAGTTTTTGGATTTTTAGTCACTTATTTAATTATTAGTAGTTTATGATTTGTTGTTCTCTCACGATGGGATCAGTCAATATTTAATTACATCTTTAAATGCAATTTTTCTAAAGTTAAATTGAAGTTATAATATTTATACCTAAAACTGCAAGTATTCAAAGTGTCTTTGTTTGCATGTACTTTCATAAAAGCAGTAGCAAAATCTTAAGTGTAGCAAACTGAATCCTTCCCTATTTATATATGTACGAGTATAAACCGCACTTTCATATTCACCCACATACATACAAACATATTTATAAAAATCGGTATATGCAGAAGTAGATTTGTAAATAATTTAGTGTATGAAAGCAAAGACTTTTGTTTGTTTTCTTTTAGCAAAGTGGAAATGGTAATCCTAAGGACACTTTTATTTGCCAATTCTTATGTACACATGTACATTGAAATCCTTAGTGTTCGCCTCATCTTCTGAAAGTATGCAAGTTTTGCACTAAAGATAACTTAAGCAATGATACAATCAACCTTGAAGTATTAATTTAAGCTAGTTCGCCAACGCTTTTTCATAAAAGTGACATTAAATAATTAAATGAAATTAACAATGGACAAAATCCCACTTCTGTCATTACTTCATATATTAATTTGTCATGACTTGGTAAATTATTTTAATGTCAAATACATACCATACATACAAACGTAGTAATTATAATGACGAAAAAAATAATTATAAATTTTCAGTCGCTATTTAACATTGTTTGAGCGATGAATGTAAACTCATTCGTTTTTCTTAACTATTAAAGAAAATTATTATTGAAAATTTATTCGCTATTCCCAAATGGTGGATGTGAATTATGATTGAACATTTATTTTTCATCCAAAAATTGGGAATATTTGAATAGTTTTTTATTATTTTTTTAAATATAATAATTCACCTGTGCCCCTTCCTAAATTTTCAGGCCTTTCTACCCATTTTTTGCAAGAAAAAAAATTTTTTTTTTCGTGTATATGACATGCGAAAGAAAACAATTGTTCGTGGAAATGTTATAGAATACTTAGGAGGCAATATTTTTTAATCGACTCAAGGCTTCATACGACTTGAGAGGATATTACTTAGTTAACTTTTTATTTTAAGCATTTCTTAATATTAACTATTTGTTATGCATCCCAACAAAATGCACCGAAAAAACCCTCAAAAAGAAGTTAATTAAAAAAAAAAATTTAAATTAAAAAATGTATTAAATTATTCTTTAAAGTCCCCTGAGAAGAAATACAGTTAACCGATTGAAAAATGTTGTTTTTCATCGATTCTTATCCATTTCTGCGAAAAATTGCGTTTCCTTTTTAAAAATACATGGCATTAATAAGAGATTTAAGCTGATTTTTGGGCTGACATGATTTCATCGCATACTACATTTAGTTTTACTATCTGTGCTTTCTTTATTGGAGCATATTTCTGTATTAGTTTCATACATCTTAGAATTAATATCAAAGGGGCGCGGTCAATTGATCTTGACCGCGGGCCGTTTTCAAGTGAGTCGTAGCTTTGTGTAAAAGAACTATGTCACTTGTAAGTCACGGTTATAACAGGGTAAGAGTTCGCATAAATGGGTTTCATCGTTTCAGGTACAAAATAAAAACATAATTTTTTCTTTACATTTATTTTTTTCCCCGAATGAGTTGCTTTGTCGTGTATTTGAACCATAGACTTCACGCTCGATCGCTATAAATATTATCGTATTAACCCATTGAATACCTTCCTCAAATTACTTGTTTGATAAAACAAAAACTAGCTATTTATTTAGTTAAATCTGCTAAGCTAGATTGAAAATAACTAGCTGCGAGTATCATGTTAGGTCCCCCAAAATAAAAAGAAGAGTTTCATAACAAAAGGCAATAGTTCCATTTCTTAATTTTTTTGGCTTTGGAGCGAATTTAATTCTAAATATCTATCCAATTACTTCAATAAATTCTAATAATCCGCATCATTGGGCTTATAAACCACCAAGGCAACGCATATCCCAAACTTTGCAATTTGGCAATTAAATTGAACTTATCGGTTTATTTTTATGTATGTACTCACCGTATGATGATGGTTAATTAGGTGATGGTGGTGATGATACTTCGTCGAATGAAATGTTTGTTGATAGTACGAGCAGAGCTTAAAGAGATGCGATAGCGCTGGGAAGAGAAATAGTAGAAATTTGAGCAACAATTTTTTCGCTGCACCAACACCAATCACCAATGGCAATAGCCAGAACAATTTGATTTTGATGATTTTTATAATGAGTACTAGCGCCAGAAACGAAAGCAATAATTTGCTGCGTAGAAATTTCTCTGAAAGTGAAAGAAAGTGATAGTGTAATTAGTTTGAATTTGATGTAGTAGAGTAATTTAAATTTAAACCAACTAAAAGCGTAACGAAAAACATACATACAAAAAATATGCGCATAGATCTATGTTAGCTTAGTTGTATGTTTATATATTATTATTGCGAAGTTTATCGATATATAGTTATAATTTTTACCGTCATTTACTTCTTTTTATCCATGTGTTGCATAGATTTTAAAATGTTTTTTATTTTTATTTTTACATGAATTTCTATATACATACATATGCTTTAAGCGATTAACTTTACATCTTTATCTCTCATTAATGTCATCAAAAATTTCTAATAAAAAATTTCTAATTAAATGTATGTCATCAAGACCTTTTACATATGGCGTCTCAAGCACATAAGTTAAGTCAAGCTTAATAAGAAGAGAGATTGAGCTCATTTTTTATAAAAACTAGATCAATTTTAATTTATGTCAGTATACATATGTATAAATTTATATACATTTATTTCAACTTACGTATTTTCTTCATAATGATTTTCCCAGCCAAACGTGCTTCAACTTCCTGTTTCGGTATTAGTTCTAATTTGGCAATAATACCATTACCTTCGAACGATCGTGGCGAAATTCGAAAGGTGGCGCCATCGAACATCACCTCTGGCAATTTCACTTCCAGATCGTGTGTCATAGAGAATTTAATGCTTTTGCTGTAGAGCGCATTCGTTACCTCTTCAATTGGTGTTTCGGAAGTGTCGAAAGCTAGTGGATATGGAAAAAATTTGAATTAATTAAAATACATATAATAGCAAAATAAGAAATAAAAATTTTAAATGAAAAAAAAAAAAATACTGTAATAAAGGGTATGATTTAATAGTCATTGCCGTTTCGGTCGAGTGAATAACGGTGCATGCTATAACTAAGTTCGGAGATCGAATAACAGCCAAGGCAAGTAAAATGTAAATCATGGAAAAGTTTTTTTCTAATATCGGTCACCTCACGGCAGGCAATCGCAAACCTCCGAGGGTATTTTTGCCATGAAAGAGCTTCTTATACAATTTATCTGCCGTTCGGTGTCGCTATCAAAAACTGTAGGTCTCTCCATTTTGTGGTAGAACATAAAAGGCGTACACCGCAAATGTTAGGAGAAGCTCGACCAACCACTGTTAAGTAGAAGTGTGCATAAAAGCATAGATAAAGTGATTTCTGCTGTCTTTCTATTAATTTTAATTCGTCAAGGAATTTCTTTATCTATCTCAGCTGCTTAAGAAAATAATACTTTTAGAGGTCACCAAATCTCCTCATCTCTTTGTTTTACGTCGTGGTTCTTTGAATTTCGATAAATGTTTTTATACTGACTCACATACGAAAAATGTTTTTAAAACCAAACTGCCAAAAATCAATTTTATATTTAAAAAGGAACGAAACAAATTTGCCATGAAAAATATTTCCGCTTTACGAAAAAAATCAAAAAATTTTGAGTCACTTTACGTACATATTTATATATGCTTTAGGATAGAAGTCTCACAAATTTTGTTCAGTTAATTTGAGAACGGTTTGATAAGTCTGTGATTTTTTGAATAAAATATCCTTTTTTTTGGGCAAAATAGCATTCTATTCGTCAACATAATCTGTTTTTAACTCGATACACTTAGTCCAGCGTTTTTCTTTTTTTTTTTATTCCTTCCAATTAATAGCTTTTTTCAAGACTCTCAAAATAGGGATTTGTTTCTGTGATGATCTCTTTATTTGTGCCAAACCTCTTAAGAACCAGCCATTTCTTCATGTTTGGAACTAGAAAATAGTCGTGTGGGGCTTAATCTGAAGGATATGCTAGATGGGGTAGCAGTTCGAACCCCAATTCAAGGATTTTTACCAATCCTTTGAAGTGGTCACACGGTTGCGCTGATGGTCGAGTGTGAGCAATCGCGCGGATAATTTTTTTGTATACAAATATCAGTGTAAAATGTGATGTACCCGCTCAGTTGCGATGTCTACAGCCTCAACCATCTAACGCACTTTCATTCTCCGGTCATCCAATATCATTCCGTGCATTTTATCGACGATTTCTGGTGTAGGGACCTTCTTTGGGCAACCTGAACATTCGACGTCACTTGTGCTGATGCGACCACAACGGAACTCAGTAATGCTCAATCAGCACACGAAATTCACTTTTTTCTCATTTTCATTAAAAGTCAAGAGGATATCTGCTTTCAATAGCTGTCAAGCATAAACTAAATGACTCAGCTTGCTTAAAATTTGACAGTAGTTTATTAAAAGATGACAGTTAAGAGCAGCAGTCAAGAATTAAATGTTTCATCGCAGGAAATTCATAAAAGTCACTTAATTATCAAACCGCCCTCATATATGTACTTATACCTGAATATCTTCTGCTTGAAAGTTTAAGACTGAGCAAGTCTAATAAAATTTAAGGATATTGAAATAAATTTTTTTTTTGTTTTTTTGTTTGATTACACAGAAAACGGAATTGAAATAAATAATAAACCAATAATTTCTACGTTCTTTAAAAATTTCTTTCACAAGATAAGAATATTCAGGATAATACGGGAACAGAAAATATGCAGAAACTTGCAAGTTTTACGAATTATAATAAATCAATAATTATTGATTGAATTTTTATGCGCATCTAAATGTGTTAAATGGAAAGCATTGCATTGGTGTTTGCCTGTAATATTTCACTAAGGAAGTTTAACCGGAAGAATACTTACTTGCTTCTTGCATATTTAATAACTCATATTTTAAAAGTTTTCCACTTAAAAATTCACAAACAAAATTTTCTAATTTGTTTAAATTCCAATCGGCCCTTTCTGATTTATTGCTGTTGGCAAACATTTTTGCAACATAAATTAGCAGCTTCCCCCTAGAATGAAATGTCACTTTGCTATCTCAATTTCCCCTCCTTTGCAAGTTTGTTGCGTATGTGTATGCAAAAAGCTTATAGTTTTCGATAACTTTCGATTAAGGGTTAATGTCTCCCATTTCCCCCAGCTCCTGATATATACGAGTATATCACATTAAAAAATTATAACCGCTCAACTCCAAGCATGCAATACAAAACAAAAAATACATCAATTGATGAGTGATCAATTTGAAATATTTTCTTACAATTTTTTGACTATGCAGTTTTGTTGATTTTTCAATTTTAATATAAAAAGTGCAAATTTCTAGTGGCTACAAGTTCTAATAGTATTGCCTCATTCTTTCCTTATTAACAATTCCGTAAACAAATCTTCGATAAATTGTAGCTTTTGCAGCTTGTTTTTTTTTTAATTAGTACTCTTTATGCAAGCTTGTAGAATTTTGTTTAATTATATTCAAAGTTTGAAGCCAAGGTTCTTATGGCATTTGTTGATTGCTTTTTTTTTTTAATATAAATAGATAATTTAGGGACATCGATAATTATTTCCATTCACATCGAAAGCAATAAGGAAATTGATAAATAAAATGAATATGATACGAGTATCAATAAACATATGCAGTGAATGCAATGGAGTTTTGCTGCCTAAAGAAATTAAAAGGTATAAAACTATATATTTATGAGTATTGGAAGTATCGAGTACTTTTGAGGATCGAGTTCTTCGCTAACGAAAGTCTTAAGGATTGCGTATTTTCGAATGTACCGAGTGTTTTCTTTAAATATACAAAAATGTGTACTCGTATAAAGGCAAAAATTCTGTTTTCAGGGGATATCAAAGCTTGTGAAAAACGTTCTTTGGTAAAAAAAAGTTTATAACAAAAATGCGCTCAGCAATATAAAAGACTCTTGAAAATATATGGGGGTTTTTTTTTTAGCTAAATCTTATTTCTTGGTAAAAAAGATTATTTTCTGTAAGTAGCGATTCCACATATTTTTTGTGTTGTTTTAAATTTAATGTCATAACAAAAAATTAATAAATTAATTACTAATTGCAACAAATGAAAGATTAAAAGCTATGTTTTTTTGATAGTACACATATTCTTATATAAGTATATGCTTGTAGTTATCTTATTATTTATATTTGTTTATTCATTCATAACAAACATAACAACCGGATGGTTATATTATATTCGATTCATAACACAGTACAACATTTTTCAGTTCATTGATTGCCAACTCAATTCTGAGAACTGTATTTCATGTGACTTTGCGAAAAAGTAACTAGACTTGAAACTTATTTCCGTTTTGTATTTTTTATGAATTTCAAAAAAAAAAAAAAAATGTTTTCTTCATGCGCTTATTTTTAACTTGGAAACTGTTGCTTGTGTAGGAAAACAATATATTAACAGATTAAGAGAATTGTAATTCTAAATTTTTTAAAATTTATTTCAACTAAATCGGGCTAGTGGCTGTCGAGCTATGTCAAACAACGGGGCCTAAAACGTGATAAATTCCCCTATACGATAGTACTAACTTCAAATCGATATTAAAAATATTTTGGCAGGTAAGAAGACAAAACGAATGATGCAGAAATTATTCTTTTTGGGTCTAATTTCACATACAGTTCTCAGAATTGAGTTGGCAAACCATGTGTTGTACTGTGTAATTAATATAACATAGAAGATTGAACTTAAAAAGAGATATCTTACATTGCTATTATATTTACATGACATTATTACTATTTCTTTTTAAGCATTAAAGGTGGGATAGCAAATAGCTTTTGGTTAGGAGCAGCCTTATTTTTATCGGCGTGAAGTGCTGGGTAGTCCATAAGGATCGTAACATACTATACACTTTCCCTACAGTTGTAAAGATGTGATCTTTCCATGTCAAGGTTCTGTTAAATGTTATACCCATGTTTTTGACAGAGTCCACGAATTTTATAATCGAATTGTCTAACGTTACTTTAAAATAATTGACATGCTTCAAATATTTCTTATATATCGCAATGCACTGGGACTTGGCCGGATTCAGGGTTAAGCCATTATCTTTAGCCCAACCGTTCAAGAGATATAAATCTGCATTAAGATTATTTATACACGCATTGATTGAATTGAGGGGTCAGTTAAGATATAATTGCACGTCATCTGCATGTACTTGACAATGTTTCAGGACTTCCGGTAGATCATTCACATATAAAACAAACAACAACGGACCAAGTATTGAACCCTGTGGTACACCTATGACATACATAAAAGTTTATACTTAGTACTAAGTTTTGACTGCAGTAAAAGATTTTTAACTTTCCAAAACATGAAATTGACTACAAACATTCTTTATGGTGAATAAACACATACATATGTACATAAATAGAACTCAATGCTCTAGTGTACAAACGTATATTCGACACTTGGCGCGGATCAACTTGAATCGATACAACGAGTAAGTTAAAGGTGTTTTTTTAGACGTATGGTTTTCAATGAGGCAATACTTTTTCTGTTTTCAGGGGATATCAAAGCTCAATTCGGTTTGCCATTTCAAGACGCCTAGGAAGAGAATATTCGGCGCGTTATTGCTAACATACGGCCCCATTTGCTGCATACAGTAGTCGAGAATTGGGCCTCTCGGCTGGAATTGATTCGAGCCAGCCGCGACGGTCATTTGCACGAAATCATTTTTATAACATAATGGCAAACCCTTATCTTTATAATAAAGCCTAATTCTTGGCCATAACATTAAATTATATGCGTTTATTTCTTCTTAAAAACCACATGTCTCCAAAAAAAATACCCTATATTAGTATCAGAGTGATGTTTGGTACTGTATATTTTTGAGTACTTCGTGTTGTTGTTGATACTGAGTGCTTTTTGGGACTAAGTGTTTAAACTTAAAAAAAAAACGGTACTTTCGGTCCTTTTGAGAACCGAGTTTTAAGTACTTTTAGCACTGATACTGCCTAACAGACATTTTTATCTTATTTTTTTTTTTATTGATAACGTTAAACAAATAAGTAAGATTTTCAAATATATACAACACTGTTTATTAACTTTCATAAGCAGCTTCAGGGTTAAGTTTTCTAATAACAGCCCTACAATAGCTTAGAAATTAAATTGCGGTTATTTTCGCTGTTTTATGTAGTTCATCGCATTTCAGTGCGCAATATAAACCCTTTACGGTTGCTCGATCGAAAGCTTTCAATCAAATAATTAATCTCTTACCTAAAAGTATTTGAGCATTAAGCACTTTTACTTGGCTCTTAATGTTTCCCCTAATTTTCAGGCGGTGGCAATTAATTTTGGCCCACTAACTAACTAAACGCTAAAGCAAAAAGGCAATTAGTCGGTCTACAATTGGGCCGGCATAGTAAGTGATTCAACAGAAAGTTCGATTCGGTTTGAGTGCCAAAGCAGCCGTCCAAATTAAGTTGAGCTGTAATTTAAATTTATTTTTGACTGCTGCTCGAACCAGTTGAATGATAATAGTTAGTATACACATGTATGTTTGTATATATGTATGTTTATACTTACTTATGTTAAAGTCAAAGTGTAAGTTCTACTTAGTTAGTTAAAAGCCAAAAGCTCGCTAGAAATTTATGATTGCTGTCAAAAAATGCTGCACAGACCGGTAAGCTTAGTGCTAAGTATATAGAGGATGCTGGTGTATGTACATATGTATGTACAAATGCACATATTAATTAGTTAAGAGATGAAAGTAAAAGCAAACCATTTAAAGTTTAATCAAATCCTAATGGTGTTTAAAATGATTAGAAGCAGAAAAGTGTTAAGCTTTTTGGTGCAAATGAAATATTTTGAAATGAAATTGTACCTATCTGCGGCGAGCTATATGAGTAATTTAAGTTGGCGTCGAAATATAAAATTTTCTACAATAAAACTTAAATTTACACTTTCTTAAGCAGTTAATTTCAAAAATTGATTAAATTCGCACGCCACACTTGAAAAGGTATGTATGTATGTTTCTAGATCATATGAAATAGTGCGATAAATACTCAAAGTTTGTTCATTTTATAAACTCTATACAAATTCTTAACTAATTTAAAAGTGACTACAAAGTATCTTTGTCTTATGAAAAGTTTTTTTTACTGTCTTAGATACTTCCGCAAATATTGTTAAACTTTTGCAAAATTTTGTAAAAAGTTTAAAAAAGGGTTTTTGTTAGAACTGTTTTTTTTTGTTTTAAATGATTTATATTTTAATTTGAAATTAATTAAATTAAATAAAAAAAGTGAATTGGACAATATTATGTTTGTTTTTTTGTACTGCATTAAATCAAGTTCAGCGGTCTAAGATATTTCTAGTTTTCCCTATTATCTAACAAATTTTCTTCGTATTTACTTACTTTCTTTCTACATAAACATAATCACTTTCGTTTTCTTATACAATTCAATTCAATTGTGTTTTTATGCTAATACGATTATTTTACTCGTTTGCCGGCTACAAATACAAATATCTAGATATATTCGATTCCATTCACATAACAACTTTTAATTTACTCATGGATGTACATATGTATGTATGTATTTATATGTGTACGTATACAAAAGTATCATGTCATGTGAACATTCGAAGCCTTCTAAATTTGTAGTAAGTGTTGATCGACATTGATCGACATTGATCTTCTTTACTTCTGCTTTATAGAAACAACGCATTTTTGCGATTCGCATTAGTGTTTAATTTTTTTTTTTTTCGTTAACTTTTGGTTTCTGCCATAACTTCTTCATTATCTTCTTTAAGTCGGTGGCTATTTACTGCCTCTTCGCTTTAGCTGTCTACTTCGTAACAGAAATTCCATTTTTTCTCGAAAACTTTCACTAATCAGCGTATGCGCTTAAGTACATAACAAACATATGCACATATGTATGTATATTGAGGCATAAGTATCTTTGGGCTGGGGAACATACAAATTGTACGCAGCTGTATATGTACACACATACATATTTATTTATCACATATTTATCTACTCGCATTTGATTAGTTTGTAAGCGAATTTATGTGCAAAATCCAAGTGATTAAGCATCGAAATGTGTGCGCGTGTGTGTGTGTGTGTGTTAGGGTCTCAGGCGTGACGTATGCGCCGCTCTTTGATTTTAACGCTCTTCTTCTATAAGTATAAGCCTCGAAATGATGAAGCATTACGTTTTTTTTTTGTTTTTTTTTTTTTGTTGCCGTAGATTTATTGGTAAGTTGAGTCATTCTTTTGTTGTTCCATGTTTCTTGTTTGGTTTGTTGTTGCAAGTCGAAACTTTCGTTTATTGTTCGCTATGATTTGCTTGTCAACAAAATCAATTAATTTAAGTGCTTTAGTTAATTTAGTTGTTGAAAAGGTCATGTCTTGTGCATGTCTCAAGCGTCATCTGATCTTTTGTTTACGCAATCGCAAATAATTGTCGTCTTTCATATTATGAAGACATTTATTTGTGAATAATAAAAAGACAACGTGTTGCAGTAAAATTTCTTTCATTTTGTTTGGCTCTAATTTTACTTAATTATTCCAAGTACTTATTATGCAAATAAAAAGTTACTATGCCACAATAATTATAAAAAATTATATAACTCACATCATTTCAAGATTTCATTGCTGTTATTATGTAATTTATAATTGAGAGTAGATGAAATAACCGGTGATAAAATTTGTTGACGCTATATTTTTAATTGAAAATTTAGCTATTTGGGGATTGAACATATTTTGGCACATTTGAGCAATTTATTTTAGCGCGAATTATTAAACATTATGATTCAATTAAAACATCATAAATTTTCTAACAAACACCATTAAAAATAATTGTTTAAATTTTTTAAAAAATGTAAAAAATATTTTTTTTGGTATGCAATACTAGACACTTGAAACTTGCTCTTTCTCAGATTAAAACTGAATGGGCCAAAAAACTGTTTACTCAAAACAATTATATAAACTTTTTTTTTTAAAAAGTTCGAAATTTTGATGAAATTTTGTTAAATCATTGTACATTTTGTAAATAACACAAAATATGGGCGTTTATTGTATTTCTTAGAGAATGAACCATATTTTATTTAAATAATAGTTTTAATTAATTGGAAGAAAAATAAAGTGCACGAATCTGTCAATATGTGGTTTTGCTATATATAACACCCAAGTTGATCGTTATTTTTGTAAAATTTATAGAATTTTTTTATATAAAATTCTTTCGAGTTCAATACATTCGTACATATGAACAACGCATGAACGTAATATATTTTTACATGGAAGAAAATGCGCAACACACTCTGCGAAAAAAATTCTCTTAAATCAATTGCATATTTTAGTGATATGAAATTTGCACGTTGTTTGACCAAAATCAAGTAAATGTACTAAAAACTTACATACAATAAATTGTATACAAATTTTTACTGAATGAAAAAAAAAAATTAAACCGAAGGCTTAGGTGGTTTTTGTTACAGAATATTGAATACTTTAAATAAAATTATACATAAACTTAACACGATAATAGCTAATTGTCAACATTTGTAAAAAGCAACTTTTGCTCTTATTCTAACCACCATTTTAATTCGTGTAGTCGAGGCGCCCCATCTCGTCATATGATTTTCTCAGTTACCCATAACAAGACAAATTTCTTGATGTAACCTTAATTAACCAATTATTATAACTACTATATAACAACTATTATAACTACATAAGACAGAAACATTTTGTAAGTCATCGATGACCATTTTTTTGAGATTCATATTATAAAAGTGTTACCATAATAAAAATCTGCGAAATAAATATATTTTCGTATTTGAAAATGTTAATTCTGCAACTAACTAATACTATTAGAGCCTAATGTACAACCATTTAGAGACTAGTTCCAGACTTTTTAGGAATCAAACACAATTTGAACCTTTTTTGGAATTATCTTAGACAGGTGCGGGAATAGTTTGGGACAAGAGGTCACGACTTGAAAATTCTGGGAGATTTAGAAACAAAATGTTTATAAATTTTCAATTAAAATGCAAAACATCTCTAACATAAATTGCATGAAACGCTTACTAGGGATTAAAAAAAAATAAAATAAATAATAACAATAAAAAGTGCTCGTGAAGGTATTCTTTAAATAAAATTTCAAAATCAACGATACGTTTTAGGCTTTTGATTATTTTTATTATTGTTGATAGTACCACAAAATATCATAATATCCAAAGTTTCAAGTTTGAATGGAATTTATAAATAATAAATAAATAGATTTTTAAAGTTTTATAGAAAATGAAGAACAACTCAACATCCAAGCTGCTTTTTTGATACCTTCTTTATTCAAAAAGTTGTGCAAATGCCCGTACGAAAAACTGGCGAAACTTTAATTAAAAAAGCAATTCAGTTATGTGTTTGAAAGAGACAAAGCAACTGTGTCCACATTTCAATATTGGCCGAAAAAAATAACAAGTCACATGTTCTTGCAACATCGCCTTCTATGCATTCGTGCTGTGTACTAAAAAAAAAATTAGGACATATTTTATAAAAAAATGGTTGGGACCTACAGTTTTATGCCGACTTCGAGAGTTCGATTTATTTTATGAGTAGCTTTTCACGACAGAAATACTCTCGAAGGTTTACCATTGCTTTCTATGCTACAGCTGAGATTCGCACCTTTGAATGAACAAATAGTAAAAAATTAATAAAGGAAAATTAATTGACACAATTGGTCGATATACAGCGCTGCCATTATTATTAAATACAACAACTATTTATTCTGTTTATCTCAACACACGCTGAACGCTTTTTTTTTAAAAACAATTCTTAAATATTATTTGTAATATAAGCGCGGGTTCAAACTACACCCTTACGAATTTTAATTAAAATCTATCTTACCTCTTGCCGCTCGACCTTCCTCATTTGGTATCTCGTTGTTCAGTAAATGTTCATCCTCGGACAACGATGAACCTCCCCGCTCCTCCTCTGTCTCCTCCTCCGATCCAGCAACGTTGTCCTTAGCTGCTGTCGCCTCAGTAGGTTCATGTTGCATGTCCGCATAATTCACCTGATTGCGATAGAATTTCAGACGCTGCGTCACATTGACATCATGTGCGTCAAGCGCACCATTCAGATAGGTAAAGACGTTCTTTTGAAAACAGCTAAAGGTTGGCTGCAAATAGCAATCACGGATAATATCATCCCACAGCTCATTGCCGGAGGAGAAACTTCGTGCGAAACGCATAAAAATCGAGTCGCTGTGGCCGCCATAATTGCGACCGCTGTCACTGTCATTGCTACTACTGCCACTGTGATTGCTCAAACTGTGGCTGCCGATGTTGCTTGTCGCATCGAATTCTTGCCAATTGGTTGTGTTAATTGCTGCCCTCGTGCTGCTGTGCCCGCTGTTGTAGGCGGAGAAGGAAATATTGCCACCATTACTTGGTTGCATTGGCTGCGTCGCACTTTCATGCACATCCAGCATTTCAACTGGCGTCACATATCCAACCGCCAACAGGATGGTGAGCAAAAGTGTAATTGGACGCAGTCCAGCGGACAAGTGACAGCCATTAAGCATCTTTCGCAAGCGTTGGTAATGTGTGGCTGTGATTAAAGATTCTGCTGTTGTCGATGCTGAAGATGGTTTCGTCGCAGATGAGCTGTTTACTGGCGCTGCCCTACTGTGCCGATTTCGTACGCAGTGTTTGTGGTTGAATCCAACCGCAGTTGTGTGACTATTTTTGCTGCTGTTACTGCGGTTACGGCGGCTGCTGTTGCTACTGTTGCTGCTGTTGCAGTGAGTGATGCTGTAGGCCATCGTGGTGTTGACTTGTGGATTTTCCAAACAATTTGGCGTTATAATTGATCTGTGGTATGTATTTTTTGTTGTGGTAGTAGTTTCTACTTTTGCATCGGTGGTCCTCACCATTGCTGCTGATATCAATCCTTCTTGGTATTGATGCGTTTGCTCTTTTTGCTGATGTTCTTCTTGTGGACGCTTCCACTTTTGTTGATGTTTGTGGTTCTGCCGCATTTGTTCAATTGCTGTTTGCTATATTGATTTATCAATAATAGTCACTTTGCTATGGAATTTCTCGCATTTACTTTTTTATGAGAATTTCTAATACTTTTTATGTTAAAGTCTGGTTTATTGGTAACATTTGTGCTTCTTTCTACTTTCTACTTCTATATGATATCAACTATTCATCCGTTTAAGTTGCTCTGTTTTTTCACAAGTATCCGGCTGTGAGTGTTCTATTCAGATGTGTAGAATTAAATAAATCGGTTAATACAATGGCGAGAAGTTTCACTACACTCCCATTTAAGTTGATAGGCAACGTACTTATTTATTAAGTAGATTTAATATAATTTGTTCTGATTTAAGTTATCATAACACTATTAGATGTAATTAAAATATATTTTTTGAGAAAATACTCGACTCAATTTTTGAGACAATATTTCCCTCCATATTTTTGCTCGTATAAAATAACAGAGCTTGCAAAAATTCTTTTAAAGCTTGTTCTATATTTCTTTATGTAATTATAGTGCGTATCAGAACTAGACAATATCAAAATATTGACAAGACTAGACTGTTAAAAAAAACTCAATTTCTAAGATTTTTCGATTGAAATATACAGCTGTTTCGAAGAAATACAGTTTTCAAAATTTATACAAAATTTATAATAATAAAATAAATTTATATAAAAATTTCGAAAATTAAATTTTGTAAAATTTTTTTTCTAAGAAAGTTAAATTTGCTAGTGGCTGCAAATTACGCTTGGTTTCTGACATATTTTTTTACAAGCACTTACATATAATATAATTCAATTATTATATTAAATATACTTTAATACTGCATACTCCAAATTTTGTTTCAACGTCCAACGTTTATAGTTAAAAAACTGGGCTTGCATTGTTTTTGTTGGAGAACCAAATATACATAAGTTAGTTAAAAATAATGGAAATTAAATAAAGGAAAATAAATAGTCCAATCTCGTATTTTTTGGTGTTGTGTGAAGCTGTATAGTAAGTTAATTAAAATTTTTTTTAAATTTGAACTTTGTAAAAAGCGCAAACACAGTGTGAAGCTTAGAAAAATTTTAAGTGTCATTGTGAATAATTAAATTTAAGTGTTTCATTTAATAACTCATTTTGGGACAATTTCACGACTTGCTCGGAATCATTCTGGAACTAGTGCGATGGTTGTTCGGGACTGGTGCTTGACCAATTAAAAGTAGTTCAATATAACTTTGGATAATTTTGGGAACGTTTCCGGATATGGTCAGGAATATTTTAAGAAAATTTCGTGTACTAGTTTGGAAATATTAGTGGAATAATAAGAGATCAATTTGGGATCGTTTCAAGACTTATTTGTAATCATTTCGGAGCAAGGTCAAAACTTTTTTCGAACCAATTGAGGACAATTTTAGAACTAGTCCGGATCATTACGACGTGATTCACTAGTCATGAAAGCGTCCTGAAATTGTAATATTCGTTTTAATTTTATGGAAGAACTATTTGTTTACTCTCTCTAGGGGATAACTGTTGTGGTAAAATTCGACTTACGAAGGTAAGTGCATTAACTTAACTTAATTTTTTTCCCTAGTTTACAAAGTTCAGAAAACTAGCAGCGAAAGGTACAAAAAATCGTTTTTTTTAAATACTGTTTGAAAATTATGTAAGTTGTCAAGCGTTTTGATCATAATTTAAATTTTTTAAGTTTTCCCATTCTAAAAGTAGCAGATTCAGCTGGATACGAATTCATAAATAAAAAAAAAATGAATTAACACTTTGAATTTAGAAGAAACAATTTTCTCTAGCAAAGTTATGACTTCCGCTTTACTATATTTAATTTTAACGCCTCTTCAAAGCAAGTTCGTTGATAAAGTCTTTTGTTTGCTAAATTTTATAAAATATTCGATGTTCCGTAGCGAAGAAATATTAGCCACATTCTCACAACTGTCAAAGCAAAAATTGGTTTGGCAACACCATTTTCATGATCTATTTAAAATGTTTAAAAACTGTTTACATGTACAAAAAAGGCTATAAAACAAACAAAACTTGTTTAGCTGCGCTGAACATCTCTCACAAAAATATATTCTCAAACAATTCATTAAATTTTGGTTCACACATAAAAGGCCGTTCGCCGATTGTATGGGAGTGTGTTAAAATATTGTTAATTTTCCAATGAATTTCACTGTCTATCCATAAAAGCAAAGCATTAAAACTAAGCAGACGAAAGGTAATAGAAATGCGGGATGGGAGGTCAACATTTTTTTTATTGTGTACACCTTTTGTTTGCTGATAGCTCAAAAGTAAGGTAATGAATTGCCACTTTCTTCTACTTTTAAAAATCATTCAATATTTTTTACTTTCTTTTCACGTTTGCACTTTTAGAAAATTCAGCATTTTTGCGCGCATTCGAAACTATCAATTAGCACATACGTACTTCGAACTTCACTTTTGCTAACACATTTTTTTTGTTGTAATCTTTTTGGATTGGCTGGCTCGTGTTAAGTGTGCTAAGACCACCATAAACTGCAGGTGAGCTCAGAAAGTAAAAATAAAGGAGACCAAAATAAACAAACTTTTCTCCGACACTTGCTGTTAATAACTTGACTGTCCGTTTATTTGTATGTACACACATACATATGTACTATGTATTTCTTGTTGTTATTTTTTTCTTTTTGCTTGGAGCTTCACTGAATTTTGTCACCTTTTCCTCGTCTTTGACTTTCACAATTTGACACTGTTCGTTTATGTATTCACATTACCTTAGCGGCGCGTAAGCTTTCAAAATTTTTTACTCTAAAGTGTCTTCGCTGGTGCTTGGAAGCGTTGGCGTGTGCGTACGAATGCGTTGTCAACCGGCAACTGAAGGTGTGGAGATCGTGGCGCGCATATTTCTGTTAGCGATTGTGCGCTATGTGGCCTACAAGCAACGACGCCAATGCCAACAATCTTTAAACAACTACAGTTAAATCTTTGCGCTGCTGCAATAACGAGTTGTTAAGTTGAAGCTGCCACAGAATCGTTTCGGCATGACAACTAGTTGTTTTTTTTTTTTGTTAGTCGCCGCACTGCTAGCAATGCAACTGTGACAATAAGTAAGTGTTTTCATTTCTTGTTCTTATCAACATATTTTAACGCAGTAACTGACGTTTTGTTTAGTTGTTCGCTCACCAACAAACCTTTTCTCATTCAAAATTGCCTATTTCTCTTTCTCTTGCATTCTCAAGCTCTCTATCTAAATAGTCTTGATTCTCTCATAATGCCTCTTTTTCGATCAGCTAACAAACTTCGTTAAGTTTGTCTCGGTTGTTGCACGTTGAACGAAAAAGGCATTAGTTGCACATTGTTTTGGCTTTTTTTGAACGAACTTCTCACCTTGACTTTTGTAGCTTTGGTGTCTGCGTTTTCAACTTACACCAACAGCTGTTTCTTCTCTCTCTTGCCTTATTGAGCCTTAAGAAGCTGTGGTTTTGTTTTGGCCATAATGATCTCAAAGATTCACTCAACTTACCGGTAGTTTTCAGGTTTGCTGCATTCGCTTAGATTGTTTTTTTTTTGCTTTTGTCATGGACTAACGGCTTTATGTTTGTCTATTAGATTTAAGTTTAAATAACTTGCACGTATAAAAAAAATATTTGAAATTACTGATTCATAAGCTGTTATCTACGGCGATGCTGTGGCTGTTAGAACAATACAGTTTTGTTGTGCAACCAATAAAGTATGATGAGTTGTTGTTGACATTTATTGCAACATCTTTATGTTGGAATAAAAGTATCTGTAAGAAGCAGAAAGAAAATATAAATTCTATTAATAATTTATTTATGTTATGATCTGTACGTCAATGAAATATAAAAGTAAGGTAACGAAATAGAAAATTTGTATTTATTTACATTTCATTGAAAGTAGCGAGTCTCATGATGTGAAAAAGTACTTCACTCTAGTAAAATATAGAAAAACAACGATTGGAAAAGTTTTGGTTTTATTTGCAATTAACATAAATAGGTATTGTGGTCTTGAGGAAGATAGTCAGGCGTTGAACAGATCATTGATTTGCGCTAAACGGCAAGCATGCTATATCTAGACTAAGTGCACATCAAAATATATTTGCCAATGCATGATAAATCGGAGAAAATTGTTACCATGATTTTCTGGTATAGTTATTTCTATATTAAAAAGTAAAAATTAATTTAATTTCGGTTCGCTAAGGGCGAAAAATAAAGTAAGCTTAGCTTAATTTAAACCATAATTTTAAAAGATCTATAAAACCGTTATACTCTAGAAACGTGGGACTTTCCTATTGGATCTAGAGATTCATTGAAGTATTCAGTGCCTCTGTAATGATGAGAATATCTTGTGATCACGGGCCGGAATTATAAAGACTTAGATTATTCCCGCCAACCAGTTTAACGGATTAAATGGATAGCTGGTCACATATTTATTTCAGTTTACAACCACAAGGTTGATACAAAATTACAAAAAAAATATTAGTTGGAACGATTTTCGGTCATCCCTTGTCAAGTTTGGTTTGGAGACAAACCGGTTTCGGCATTGTGTTATCTTCAGTGTCAATTTTCGTTCTGTTTAGTTTATGTCTGTTGTTCCGTATTTATTTCGTCTTTGGTGCATAATCGTAAATGTTAACAAATGTTAAGTGTCCTGAGTATAGGTACCTTAAGTCTCGCGTGGTTAGAGTCCTAAAGGGTATATTTTATCTCGAATTTGCCTATGCGGTAAGAACATGTAGATAGTCAGTAATTTGAGTCCGTTTGGGTATTGCAGGTTTGTTTTGTATGTTGGTATCTGTCATTTCACCTACGTCTTTATTTTGTTTTTTGTAAACAAGCCTTAATGGTGCAAATATCGCATCCTCCCATCAAAGGTTTTTTGTTTATATATTTCCATGTTTTCAAGAGCATTTAGGTGCCGTCCTTTTTGTTGTACGTGCAATACCTTAACGGTTTTCTTTATGTTTGCGGGTAAACATTTTGCGTTTACCAAATTAGATTCTGATATTGTCGTGGGTTTTCTTATCCTTTTCTTGTAGTCCCTTATGTTTTCACGGAATCTTGTTCTTATTTTACGTCCTGTTTGTCCTATATAGCTACATTGACACTAACAGGTCAGTTTATACACGCCTTGTTTGTTCAATGGGTCTTCTTCATTCGTCCTGCTTTTAAGTATCCTTCCCAGGTTGTTTCCAGTTTTGAACGCCGTGTAGATATTATACTTTCTGAAAAAATTTGCAAGTTTGTATGTAATTTTTCCTGTATAAGTCATTACTGTCCAAGTTTTTTCGTCTAGCTCTCTGTCGCTTCGTTTTTGAACTGCATAATTTTTTCTGAATTTATCCACGAGCTCCTTTTTATATCCGTTGTTTGTTGCTTTGTTGTATATTGTGTTTAGTTCCTTTCCGTATGCCTCTCGCGATAGAGGTATTCGTTCAAGTCTGTTTGTTAGTTGTCTTATAGTGGCGTATTTGTGTTCTTGAGGATGATTTGATGTGCTATGTATTTAGGTACCTATACTCAGGACACTTAACATTTGTTAACATTTACGACTATGCACCAATACCTGGTTGACCGAAAAGACGAAATAAATACGGAACAACAGACATAAAATTAACAGAACGAAAATTGATACTGAAGAAGGCACAACGCCGAAACCGTTTTGTCTCCAAACCAAACTTGACGGATGGCGGGATGACGGAAAACAAATATCAAAAATCCACCCTGTCGGACAAGAAAAAGAAGAAAACAATATAAAAAAATATCAGTTTACTTTGCTGTTGGAAACTGATACAAATTATAATCACACAACAAGATAATCTGCAAGGCGTGAAAAACTAAAATGTAACATTTTTTGTTACTATTTTTTGTTCAGTTTTTAATTGGTTTTTATAAAAGAGAAAGCAGTTGTTATGCCTAAAATAATTTACAAAACAATCGATTAGGACACTTTTTATGCGGAAGCTAACAGCAATATATATTATAAGGAAAAAACTAAAATGATGTTTTAATTGATCCTAACGACGTATGCTCTGAATATTTTTTAATTATATTTTCAAAACAGCATGCTTACTGCTAAAATATAATGTGAACACCGCTGTTATCTGAGATAATTGAACTTAGAAAATATTTTAACGATTTTAACAGAAGTTTGAATATCATTTAATAATTTTTCTTTCTTCAATAAAAATAATAAATCCCTCAATCGCAGAGAATAATTTTTTCATGCAGGTTTACAAAATATAATTCATCTTAAAATGTGAAAAATCTCCAAATATGTATGCGATATTTAAAAAGTATCATAACTTTTCATATCGTCTATACGAGTAAAAAAATTGGAGAGCCAAATGAGAGTCTGGTGAGAAATACAAACATCTGTTAATAAATTCCAATTTAGCACTTCCACGGTCTATTATTCTTGGTACGTATGAGATAAATTGTTTAGTCAACTTTCAGACGCGTCAAGTCTTGAAAGAAAAGTTACTTATAAATTCGACTGGCTAAACACAACAAGAATTACAGTCAAGTGTAAATAGCCGCAGATGCACAGCTCTCGATTGTAGTTCAGATGTGTGAAATTGTTTAGCTAACAGTTAGATAAGTACAAGTGCATTTTCCTACAGGCTATGTATTACTGTGTGAGTAAGTGTATTGCAAATCCTGTTCGCAAACAGACCAACAACGAAAAATTAGCCATGACCAAGACCGCGAATTTTCAACTAAAACAGAAAACACAAAAGCCAAAGATGAGGTACATGGCAGTTGCGGCTAAAACGAGGCCAACTGTCAGCGACAGACTGACAATTAAAACTGGAGTAACCAGTTGGTAGCTATAACTCAAATGCATTGTACGGCAACACTTTTTAGAGACTTGAGCAAAACTGTAAACGGAACTGAACTGGAATTGGAAGTTTACACGTTTTTGGGAATGTCTTGTATACAAAATTGTCATTCACCTTAACTTATGTATCAGAGCAAAGCTTTGCAATGGGTGTAAATAAATGAAATCTCTAAAGTATAAAATTAAAAGATTTGTATTATTTTGCAAGATTTTCATTTTCAACTAAGATGACAGTTAACTATATCTGACTGTTGGTTAAAAAATATGAAAGAAGTATTAATTATTCATATTTAAAAACTATCACAAAATTCCCTGGAAAATTAGTTAAATTGATTTCAACTATAACATGAGGGTGTAGAATGTAAATAATAATTTATTTATTGATGTTTGAGCTTATTTGATCGAGTTCTTTAATGTATTTTTTGTTATTATTATTTTAGGCTATTCGATTTGTTCACTTTTTACCCGACGTTTCGCTAACTCCCTTAGCATCTTCAGGGGTGATAAATGTGGTTTAGGACATTTGACACAGATCTTGGATAGTTGAACACTTTTGCAAAATAATGACATAATAAAATAAATTCAAATAAATTATAATTACTGAACACATTAAACATTGAAAACATTAAACATTTATGAATTTACTTGGAGAACTAAAATATTGATACCATCTTGTGTGGTACTTTCGTCATACCCTATGTATGAAAAAAGTGGAGAAATTGTTTTTTCTTGCACCTAAGTAATTAGATCGAATAGCCTCAAATAATAATAACAATAATTTATTTAGTTGTTTTATGCGCAACTGCACAAATATGCAAACACACAAGCATAGTTGCACTTGTTTTTGTAGAAATGTGCAAATTCATCTGCATCGTATGTATGTATATGTGTATGTACGAGTATATAACATACATGGGAACCGTTAGAAAGAGCTGGCATCCGCCGCCGCCAACAAGTCGATCAGCAAAAGCATCACTCCAAAACTATTTGCAGCAAAAGCTTCAGCAGCAAATCTTGAAATACTTGTTTGTTATTTGACAACGAAGAAATATGTAACAAATTTAAACAGAAGATGCAAAGGAAAATGGCGAGTAGAGATGGTTCGAAGAGAAAAATTGCACATACAACTAATAAAATAAAGCCGCATTGTAACTATAAAGTTCTTAGCTTAAAATTATATTCAGAATAGAAGTTAAAGTCGCTCTCTAAGAAAAACAGAAGCTACCTAGAATAGAAGCTTGGTTGGAAAGTGTGTTGCACAGATTATAATTTCTTTTTTTTTAACAAAATTGAAGATTTGAATTAATATGATTTATTTAGACAATGAAAAAATAAAAAGTAAATATAATTCTTAATCCGGCAGACCGTAACATATTGAATATGATTAAATAATTGTAGTGAGCTTTAATTACATTATTTTATGTACATATATTAATTCCATTTTCATGTATTTTTGACAATTTGAATTCATGTATTCATAATTAATTTTAATGTTAAGCTAATTTTGTTGTGCTAAAAAAGGAGAAGATTTTTGTTGTACTAATGATTTTTGCTTATAATATAATATAATTTTGGCGCGTACACTATATAGCTCAGTGTTTGGCCGAGCTTCTCCTACCATTTGTGGTGTGCGTCTTTATATTATACCACAAATGGAGGGACCTACAGTTTTGTGCCGACTCCGAACGGCAGATGTATTTAATGAGAAGCTTTTTCATGGCAGAAATACCCTCGGAGGATTGCCATTGCCTGCCGAGGGGTGACCGCTATTAGAAAAAACGATTTCTATGATTGCTTAATAAATAATAATAATAATAATAATAATAATAATAATAATAATAATAATAATAATAATAAATATAAGGACTGGTAAGGTTAATTTTAAATTTTACAAGATAAAAGTCTTCCAACGCGTTTATCATTTCTTGTGTTTGGTGGCATCTCCTAGTGAAAGATTTAAATGCCTATATTATCTAAAAAATTCTCCCATTCTAACAGCATTCCCCTTAAAATTATAGTGATTACAACAACAACAACAAAAAATGCAAAAATAGTAAAAACTGGGTGCTGTTACTATTTTCGCACTTCCACTTTCATCACTTCAACGGAACTTGTTTAATATAATTTTTAATTGTGTTCACTTACATAAGTTCTCAGACACAGGTGTTTGTTGCTTTATTCATACACTACTTGCCAACTACTACATTCTAAACATTATAAACATTGTCAGCATTCAGGTTTTATTATGCAACTAACAGCTGCTAATTGCCATTCCACATACTCGTATACGAGTACTCGTATGTTAAATGCCTTTTGCCACAACTACAACCATAGTTTTTCTTTTTATAATTATGAATTATATAACTTTACATTATTCTTTGTTTTTCATGCGTTGTCATTCGTTATGACTTAATAAGTGTTTATAGTACTTAGAAGCGTATGAAGTACATATGTACGTACATACATATGTTAAAATATATTTTTTGTTTGACCAAGCGCTACTTTTGTGTGTGTTTAAATAATGAAGACTCAGACATGACCCAATTATCGACTGGAATTCCTCAAGGATCAGTGCTTGGCTGCTTGTTGTATACACTTTACTGATCCGATTTGGATTATTGATCCAAGATTTAAAAATTGTCAATACGCTATGTATGCCGACGCTATCTTTTTCACTAGAAAAATGAAAAAAGGCTAAAACTAGCAGGGTCAGCTCTGTCAAATATGATTTTCTGATATTTTGTTGTTGTTGCTTCCGACACGATGTGAAGTGATTGGTTTTGGAACGAATTTTCGTCATCCCTTGTCAAGGTTGGTTTTAAGACAAACCGGTTTCGGCGTTGTGCCATCCTCAGTGTCATTTTTCGTTCCGGTTTCAACCGGTTTGTCTTAAAACGAAATATCTTGGAGCAGTTTTTGATAAAGAAATTATAAATAGTGAACATATAAAACACACCGTTATATGGGAAGTAGGCGTGGTAATTGACCGATCTTGACCAACCTACCCTGTTCAAAGAGCAATCTCTGTACCAAATTTCATTGAGATATCTCAATTTTTACTCAAGTTGTTGTAACCACAGACGGACGGACGGGACAGACAGTCAGTGCTAAATCGATTCCTCCTTTCATTCTGATCATTTTAGTATATATATGTCTATATCTATCTCGATTATTTTTGGCTGTTACAAATAACCGTTATGCGAACAAATTTATAATACCCTTGTGCACAAGTACATACGTTCGGGTATAAAAATTACCTTGATTCTCGTACATACACACATACATATATATAACATACATATGTATGTATATGGAAATAAAATATTTCATTGTCGAAATGTAGATTTCGTTCTCCAAACGAGTACGATGCTTCTTTCTTATGACTTCGAAATAGTTAATATTTTATTTTTGTTTTATTCCAGCAAATATTTGGTGTTATAAATGAGCCATCAATGAGTCCTATTTCGGAGGTTTCACGCTTCTTTTCCCGCTAAAGTTGACTTTTATGAGTTTAAGTTCTTATAGAAAAATAGCCTCGATATAAGCCAACTGCGATTCTTATTGTTATCGTATATGGTTGATTTCTGATTACCGCGCAAAAATTTTTCATATCTATTAATTCACACATAAGCAACTATTTCTGGATTATTTTTATAATCATTTATATCACTTATTTGCTTAATTTACAGATCTGAATAACTTATGTACGTAAAACGAAATTTCTCTTCTCTAGCATTTTCATACCGATTTTAAGTAGAATGTGATTGCTCTTCTGAGGACTGTTGTCCTATTCATTATATATATGGACATACTTAAATATGTATGTATATTTAATTAACTCGCTTAAATTTTTGATTTTTTTTTCTTGAATCAGCTTAGTTTAGCCATTTTTTTTATCTTGTATAAAAAATAAGAAATAAAAAAAAAAACGAAAATTAATTAAAAAATTACGTGTGAAACTAATTTATACAACAGCAGTAAAGACAATTGTCGTAACATGTTGACGTTTAATTAACACAAATTTACAGTGGAAACAATAACATACTAACATACCGACAAATTATACACACATACATACATACGTACACTACGTTGTCTTCAGGTTGATTTGCTATTATTCACAGTAATGTCAAAGGAGGATTCTAAATTAAGCACATGGGAAGGGATTTCTAACCCTAGATATGTGGGTTTTTTGTTGTTAATTGCAACTCTGTACAAGAGTCTACAAGAGTTTTAATTTTAATATTTAAATGAACAATTGTGAACATTTTGAAAGAGGAACTTCAAAGGGATGTGTACATGCGTAAGTACATTCCCATAAATAAGTAGATATGTATGTCTACATAGATATATCATTAAGTACATATTTATGTAAATATATGCATGTAGCATATACTCGTACATACATAAATACATTAACAAGGTTTTATAATATGATTTTCGTTGTCACTTTGCTTGCGCATTATTGCTGTTGCAGCTCACACTTTACAAACTTTTTCTCCAGTTGTCTTTCAGGTTCATTAAAACTCTTTTATGTCTTTAATTTTAATTTGACATTTCTTTGAAGGTTAGCCGTCTTATATTTGTTATATATTTTCATTGTTTTAATATTTCCCTACCACTGTACAAAACTTTGACTTGCTCGCAGCAATGTATTTATATTTGGATTTACTATAATGATTGCCTCTGTACTCGTACGTAAGTACATATATCTTTATGTACATATGTATATACATACATACATACATACATATTTAGCTGTAAATTAAAAAAAATTGGTTAATGTTACGTAAAAGTGCATGAACATGTCGCATTGATGTAAATAAATTTACCGGTTATGTTATTTAACTATTACAAATACTTGCAGTTATCTAAATGGCGTAAACGTGAAACTTGAAGTTTAAAGAGAAAAATGAATTACTTAGTGATCAACTTATTTGCTATTACTTAAATTGACATAGTGATGATATGACTAAATATACGAAGATGTTATCGCCATGAACGCAAATGTAAATACGTGAAACGCATGAATTACATATAAAGAATCATAAATAAAGTAATTTTACGTGAAATGTACGTCTGTCTTAAAACAAATTCATTGAGTCTTTGCTCAAGAACCTGCACGTCATTTTTTAACTTTATTTTTACCGAGAAGTATTCTCGAGATGTTAACATAACATAATGTTAATTAACATAGAGGTGAGGATGAGTGTTTTGCAGTGGTTCACTGATTTTGATACTGCAGACTTCTTTGGCGAATTTCACTTGGCAAAGACTTCCTTATAAAATTATTGGCTTAAAATATGAACCAATACAAATCATTTGCATGTCCACTTTTACTCTGCGCTCAGTTCATTACACAGCCGAATTATTAGGTTTGGTGAGGAACCAAATGCGAAAAAACGAGCATAATTAATGTTTTGCCTCCTTATGAATTGATAACTTTTATGGTTGATTGTTAACTTTGTCTTTGCACGTGCGATCAGATATTCGCAATGCAGTAGATCTTTACCCGACCTTACAACCGCTGTGTTCGTTCCCCTTTTCAAAAGAAGGTTGCGAAACGATTGTACAAGGCTTCGTCTACTTAGGAACCAGGATTAATACCAATTATAACGTTAGTGTGGAGATCAAATACCTCTTGATAACAAGTTTCATCTCGTATGAAGCATTGCGAATTAAAACATGTGCGGCAAACATGCGTGGCAACTTTCAAGATTTATTTACATTGCTTTAAGCCATAACTACACATTGGAGAAAAAAAAACCCAATAAAAATTGGGAGTAAACAATAAATTTATATACAAATAAAAAAGAGCTAAAACTTTGATAGAAATTCCTTCACACAAATTTAACTTATTGATTAAGAAGCCAAACCATCTTCATTTAGCGAATCTATTTCATCAATTGGGTTGACATTTGAAGTTTGATTTAGTCTGTCTGCTCCACTAAATTGTTTTCTGATATGGTATCTAAGGCCCGTTTGCCCTATCTCTGGTTAAAATGAATGGCGGTTAATTACAATTCTGTTTACTATTCAGCGCTTACTTATCTGATGGGTGGTCTTAACCGGCGCAAACGGCCTCCTTTCCTACAAATTGCCAGCTTAAAAGTCGGCTTCGTCGAAATGCTTCTCACATACCTTCGCCGAATCGAAAAAATTTATTTCGTATTAAGTAAGCAATGACCGTTCTTTTCTATGGCGCGGAAGCATGAACGACGTCAACAGAACATGTAAGGGTACTTGGAGATTTTCAGAGAAAAATTAATCGAAAAATGTAAAAAGGAATAAAACAGACGATAAAGCGATGTGCTCAACGGGCTTTACAAGCATATATGTATATGTATGTATGTACATAATGCAGTTAATATGGAACCAGTAGCTCCGCCGGCCAGGTCATGTCGTTCAAATGAATGAAATCATTGTTGTAATTATTTTAACAAGAATGGACGTAATCGTTATTGCTGCGTATTTTTTTGAAATTTCTATCGATACCTATTGGCAGTGTAATCGATATAGTTACTTTAAGTCTTAACGTGAACTATTTGTGTTTGTTTCCTATACTTATAACTTATATTTTGTGTACGATATTAATTTATGCATATCCGATGCGGTGTCAATGATTTTGAATGGAATGAGCACTGCGTGTTGCACGCACATGCACGAGAAGAGGCATGGATCTTTAGTAAACTATACTTTTTTTTCACCTGCAGAGCGATTTTAGCTAATTAAAATTTTATTATCATGAATGGATAAATATAAATATGAATGATAAATATTGGGTTTAACAAAGCAATTTGCAGGCGGTATTTGTTGAGCAATAAAAAGTGAATATTAATTAACGCTTCAGTGAGCAAACAAAGTGCAGTGTGCGTGCTGTGCGGCATGGTTTGGTTGGCAAAAAGTGAGGAGGTGGGGAAATGAGGGAAAAGCAAAAGCTGGTACATAGCTGTTTAAGAGCAGCTCACATGCAGTGTGATAAGCAATCGGATTCAGCTGTCATTAACCTGTGAAAAAAAAACAACAACTTATAAGCGCTGCACGTACTTACGTTTTCACTTTCTTCTCACTCACTGTGATGGTCCAATGGAACGAAGTACGTATTTTTTTTATGAGTTTATTTAGTCACTACATTTTAGTGTGCGTATATATGTATGTATATGTATTTCGTGGAGAAGTAGAAAAATGTATTTAAAATTGTTTATTTTTCTTTGTGGGAATTTCTTATTTAGTTGACACGTAAATTTCAGGCATTTAACTGCTGACACCGCACCCAATGTGTGCACGTCTGTTAGCGATGCTGCAGCCACTCATCATCATGGCATTTGACGTGGCAGATGACAGCCAAACATACTATTTAACACTGCTCGCAAATAAACAAACACAAATGCAATTAAATATTTGTGTCTGTTTGAATGAAATTTTGAACTACGATTTGTTTAAATTTTTTGACGTGTCCTCATACTTTACTGTATTGTTTAAAGAAATATAGAAACTTGTGCAATGGAATCGTAGCTTTATCTCTCGTATGCACAGGTCACAGATTTGTATTTATATTTTTTTTCTATTAAAAACAGTTATTTCTCAGTTAAAACCCACAAAAATGTGTAACTATGCAATCCAAAGTTTAAATCGCATTCAAGATTAATATTAAATAATTTAACAAATTTCCACTAAAAGTACAAATTAAAACAAAAATTGCTTAAATCTTTTCAAAAATGCGTTTTTATAGCCCATTAAATTTTAGTACATATGCGCTACAAAATTCTTATTACAAAAAATGTAATTGCAAAAGAAATGTATACTTGTAATTAACATTGTTTAAATTTAAATTATAGATAACAAACTGGATACCGTTTAAGATATTAATCATTTCAGTTATGATACCTTTATAATGAGAATCTTAAAGCTATAGTTCTTGAAATTAATAAGGAAAATAGAAAGGAACTAAAACCTACAACTGTTCCCATTTGTAATTAATATAATATACATAATAATTAGTCGCTTACACTATATAGCTCAGTGTTTGCCCGAACTTCTACTACCATTTGTGGTGTGCATCTTTATATTATACCACAAATGGAGGGACCTACAGTTTTGGGCCGACTCCGAACGGCAGATGTATTTTATTAGAATCTTTTTCATGGCAGAAATACCCTCGTAGGTTTGCCATTGCATGCCGAGGGGGATCGCTATTAGAAAAAGCTTTTTCTATGATTAAGATTTTACTTGCCCTAACTGAGATTCGAACCTCGAACTTATATCGAATTATAGCGCTCACCGCTATCAACTCGACCACAGCGGCCATCTCCCATTTGTAATTAAACTGCCGAAATTAATACTACAGGGATTTGTTTTTCCCATGAGAACTCAAGTTTAATTATTGTAGCAGATTAATACTCGAAGGCATCCCGTTTTTTTTTGTATTTTCGAAAATTACCGTTGAACGTACTTATAGGTGAGGTAGCCGTGAGTATTGCCTTATTTCAATAATATCTGAGACATTATTTGAGGGTGTCAAATATAATGTACACCAAATCTCGTGAGGATTGAATTCATGGTATTGCTCCAGGCAGATCTAACAGGTAACCGCAGTAGCAAAATAGCAATTTTGCCAGGTTTTTTGATATACTTTTATTGTCAAAATGAAGTATCAAATCAGTCTTATGAAAACAAAAGTTGACAATTCATAACTTCAATTCATCTAAAATAATTAAATACAAAATCTACATTTTTATTTCAGAAGTTAATGTTTGAGAATTGGGCATCAAGTGTATGCGAAATGGTCTGTGGACAACATATTGTTTCCGTGAATGTGATGCCAACAAGCTCTCCTCCTAACAATCCTTCGGCGTGGCTCTTGCGGCACTTTTAAGAAAGAAACTCCGCCGAGAAAGAAACGAGCCGTTCTTTGCAGATAACGCACTTTTCCAACTCTGTTTTAGTTGGGCACAATATATACAACACAAATATACAAAATGTTCATACATTTGATGAGCAAAATGCACAATATATTTGTTCACTAAAAAGCACGAATCAGATATAAACAATTTTTTTTGTTTGACTATTAAGATTAATAAAAAAAAAAATTAAATTATTAACTTTACTGAGGTTACCTGTTAAATCTGCTTTGGTTTTGGTGAACTAATTGTTTGACAAAAATGGACGTGACCATTCCTATTTTCATTTATTTTTATAAACAGAAAAAAATTCAATCCTTTGCCATCATATTGGTTTAAATTAATGTTTTGGCATAATTGGTTCTGGATAAGTAGAAGCTTAAACTGCAACAGTATACAGATTCTAAATGAGCTAGAGGGACGTGGTTGTAGCTGCAGCTTCTCTGCTTGCTTCGAGTGGCATTCATGACGGCATTAAAGGTATTACAATCTGTGAATGCCGCCCAAGCAATGTCATAACGTCGCCCTAATTGTCAACTGAGTCGCTGTACGGAGTGCGGCATTTGTAGCCTCGTTCACTGGGTCCTGCTTTTTTTCAGGACACTCACCGCCCAATCGCCTGGAATGTTGCCAGCAACGATTTCTTGTCTTTGTCCTAAGGATCTTCGGTTGGTTAACCGTCGAAATAGAGGCACCATCGACTTCAATGTTTGAATTTAGCCCGACCCCACTCATCTGGGATGGAAAGAAGTCGGCTTCGATTTAGTAGGAGAAAGTGAAGAAACGAAAAAGTTATGGAAGATATCCGTTCATCTTCAAACATTGGTCATCAGTTATATTGCGTACAAAATGAGACAGGTGGACGTGGTTATGATTCCATTTCAAAAACTTTCTACAATTTCTTTACTAATATCAAATTTGATATAGATTTGTAGAACAGTCCTTCTAAATTCTCTTTTATATAATATAATACCCTTTGCAGAAGTGCGTTTGGGTATAAAAATGTTTAAAACTCAAAAGGAGAGCGATGCCAAATCAGATTGGAAGCCTCTCAACTGCTTATGTGGAGCATAAAAGGCACAATTTTGTTGCAAACGGGCCATTTAACAAGGAAATGAAAAAAAAAATCCAAAGCAAAAACATTAAAATTTAAATATTAAAACAATAACAATAGAAAGCCATAAATGTACATACACACTTGCCATTATACTCATATATCTACATATGGAAGCAGTTATATACATACATATGTATGTATGCACATATGTGTGTACTGAAAATGAGAATTTGTGTATTAGAGCGCAATATGATACAAATCTAGAAGCCGCAAACTTAATTAACCACCGCTGTTGATTTGTTGTGTAGGAACGCGAAATGAAATTTTAATATGCGCAAACTCATAGCGCCGCGCTAATTATGCACAAGCTAAAAATAATATGAAAAAAAACAAACAGAAAATGGATGAAAAAAGAAAATCCACAATTGACTACACTCGAAAAATGGACAACTTTAAATAAGCGAAAACAATACTAACCAGTCAATATGGAGAGAAATGTTATTAACTTAAAGAAAGGGGCATGAGGTTTTTTTTTATTTTGTATTTTAATTTTTAATGATTTTTGTTTCATATTTTCGTTGTTGTTAATTTTACTAGCAACTGATTGGGATTAGCATTTCTGTTGTATAATAAATGTGCTATAGCACTTTACACTGTGTCTGCATGCAAATGAGTGCAAAAAATAGTTATCAAATTTCACTTTTGGTTAAGATTGCGTTGAGAAAAATTAAAAAGAAAAAACATAAAAAAATTGCATACCCGTTTTCAATATGCAAAGTAAATTTGCACACTTCCTTGGCATTTTAAATGACTGAACTGACAGCTGCCTGTTATTTTTGTGTAAGTATGAGTGTGTGCTTAAATGCACTTATGCGAATACAAATTTCATGACCAACATTGGTTGCAGAGCGAGTGAAAATCAAAAAAGTGCAAATAAAAAGTCGTTGCACTCGAAAATTGTTGGTCAGTTGTAGAGAGCATCTCAACAGCCAAGACTTTCAAAAATTGGGTCAGTTGCTGCGCATTGACTGACTGACTGTTTTGCTTTATTTTCACACTTTCACTAAATTGATTTTTTATTCATTTTTATTTTCAGTTTGCAATGCAAATATTTTGTGTGGATTGTGTTTAAAGTGTTATGAGAGGGATTAAAACTATTTCTCGTAGTAAAAAAAAAAACTTCAAGCAATATTGGTTTTTATAAAACCACTGGAAATTGTACCTTCGCATTGTTTGTGAATTTGACAGTCGGCAAAGTGTTTCCATTTCAAAAATCACTCTACACTTGCCACTTGCTATACAATCACTTACACATATGCATGCGCATACATACATATGTATGTATGTATACTACACACATAAGCAATTATTTACCTTATACTTTTTAGGCTTTGCCTGTGCGAACGGCTATAACCGAAAGCTCAGTTTAAACAGGTCAAATAATTTTCAAAAATGTTATTAAATCACCTTAACATTCACCAACAATTATCTACCTTTGTTAGGACTTTACACATTCTTTTTTAATTTTTCCTAAAATTTTCACATGCTGCGTTGCGCCACGTTTTTGCTAATTACAGCTGACGAACTTTTAGTCACTGTCACCTTTTCACCAAACCGTCACTTCATATATTCTCTGCTTTCGATAATGAAAAAACAGACATTCGAAAAACTTTTTTTTAACACTAACACACACAAAAAAACTTTTATTTTTTCTGATGACTTAAACAGTCTACTCAGTTTTTAGCACGTTCACGTTTCCTCTGCCAGTAACTGTCTGACTGACTCCCATTCGCTTGCCACACGCTATTTTGTTAAGCTCAAGAATTATTGTTCCGAAGTGTATGTAAGTATATATATACATATGTTTGTATGCACGTGTTTGTAGCTCTGAGAGTCAGCTGTTTGTTTACAATTTTTGCACCTTTTGTGATCGTACAAATTGGCAAAGAAGCTGTCAAGTGGTCCATTGAGTTTGGGTTGCTTTTGGTGAATGTAATAAAGAAAGTAGCGAAAGATCAAGAGAAAGAGTGGGAGAGGGAGATATAGAGAATGATAGAGAGAGTGAAACGAGAGAGAGCAGCATAGCGACTAGTTGTCTGTTAGCGCTGTTATTTACTTACTGGCATTTTATTATTTATAAATTCTCCGAGTGAGTTTATTTGTTATTATCGTAGAATTATTTAAAAATAAGCTTAAAAACAACATTTCTATTTGTTAGCTCCGTAAATGCTTTTGTAGTTTCCGTTGATGTACAAATATGATAAATAAATGGCGCCTAAGTGTATGCTAATTTAAAGCCTTTACTTTTCTTGAACTAGCGCTTGAAATAGTGATGCCAAGCTTAGCGACGATTGCCAATACCGTCTTTTCGGGATACTTATTAAATATAAGTCCGTAATATTTAAAAATTGTTTAGGGAAACAGAAATTGTAAGAATAAACTTTTTTACGCCCAATTATACTTAGTTAATTAAAATTTTTTTAAAATTAATTTTAAAATTTAATTAAAATGCAATTGAATATATGTATCGATTTGTTATTTTGCATTATAATGATATACAAACTAAAACTGTGTGTGTTATCTTTTAAAATTTTACATGGAAATTAGAAATAAAATTGCTTAATAAAATTTTAATTTAAGTCCATTTTCGTACTTTAATTTCCTTTATACCGACATTTCATCAATATAATTCAATTGTGCATAATTTCATATAACAAATAATTCAGCTGTTCCTGCGGGTTATTCGTTGTTGATGTTTAGTATCTGCCGCATATTATTCTGTTTGCTCAACAAGTAGGAGTTAAGTTCAATGGAAATAATTGAATCAGCAAGTATCGTGGTCCCGCTATATATGTACATAAGCAAGACTTCTTTTTATTGATTAATTAGCTGTAACGATGAACTTAACGGGTTCTGGTAGGCAAAGGTTTCGTTTATTTAGTTGTTTGATACCTTCCTCCTAATTTTGACTTATCGCTATATTCTCAACATATTTCGCTACTTATGTAGATCCTTAAGTTCAATGATTACTTCACATGACACGATGATTGTTCTTGGCGACTTCAATTTGCCTGGCATATCATGGGCCCTCATATATAGCTGTATCGGTTCAATTCCATCAACGGATAGGTATAATGTGTTCTTAGAAGATATGGCTGAACTCTGTCTAAATCAGATTAACTTAATTCCAAACAATTTTGGAACCATCTTGGATCTGGTTTACGTTGATGATATGTGCATCTAAATCATCTATGAATTGATGTGTGCCCTTGGTTATTTTAGAGGATTCTAATCACCCTGCAATTGAGTTGAATTACGAAATTATAGGTGATTTTGGAAATTATATTGATAAATCAAGTAGCTCAAGGTACTCGTTTTATTTTCGCGAAAACAAATTTCAAAAAATTAAATTGATAATTGTCGACGTATAAAAATGATGTTAAACTAAGTTTCCATAATTTTAATAATACTGAAAGCTTATTTCAAAAGTTTGTACCTAAACGTGTTTGCTTTCAAAAAGAACAATCACAACCTTGGTTTACAAAAGAAATTAGAAATTTTAAAAATAAAAAGTCCGATTTTTTACCATAAATTGTATAAATTAACTGGTTTGCACACTGACTATGTTAAGTACTCAGTTTTACGACAAGCTTATTTTAAATTAAATAAAAATGCTGCAGATCTTATTTGTGTACTTTCTCTGAAATTTAGAGTTTTCCCTTCAGCTTAGAAAGCATCATTCATTATACCCCTTCACAAAACCGGGAAAAGGTCCTCTATAGATGTCATATACACCGATTTTAGTAAAGCATTCAACAGAGTAATTCACTCTTTACTCATCCATAAACTCCATCTGCTAGTCTTCTTACCTCAACGACAGAACACAACGAGTACTTTTTAAAAATATTTGCTCGAGCATTATTCATGTATCTTCAGGGGTCTCGCAAGAAAGTCACCTTGGTCCGATTCTGTTTTTACTTTTTATAAATGACATACCTTCTGTAATAAGATATTCAAATATTTTATTGTATGTTAATGATGTAAAACTTTTCATTCATTTTATTCTGTTGATGAAAGGTATTTACTAAACTGGTGTGAAGTAAACTACATGCCACTAAACCTAAAAAATTTTAAGTAATGTGCTTTTCTCGCAAAGCGGTTCAACCGGCTTCTTATGACATATGTAACTATAACCTCGAACAAGTGTTTAACTTTGTTGATCTTAGAATTACAATGAATGAAAAATTCAATTTCAATATTCATATCAATGTTAGAGTTAACAAGGCCTAAGATTTATTTGCATTTGTAAAACGATAGTCAAAAGAATTCAATGATTCCTACATTACGAAGGCTCTTTTCACAATGAAAAGTGGATCTGGCCGTATAGAGTCATTTCAAAAGCGTTTTCTGTTTTTTGCTTTAGACATTTTTGCTGGGATTCTCAGTATAACCTGCCACATATATTAGTCGATTAAAACTCATTAATCTTCCTACCCTTGTTAGTCGCAGAGAAATGCTGGACCTAGTATTTATGGTCAAATTACTGACAGGCTTGATTTCTAGCCCATCTCTCCTTAGCGAAATAAAGCAAAATGTTCCCTCCCCAGTTACAAGACTTTTCCGGCCTCTTTTTCAGAAGCCATTTGAAAGTAATTTTGAATTAAACGAGCCACTCCGTACTTTGTGTCAGGATTTTAACACTCACTCCGGTTTTTTTGATATTTAAGACTCACTTTTTTACGTAAGGAAGACTATACTCAATACTTTGGCTCTATTTTGAATCTAATGAATGCCAACTGGTCTAATATTGTGACTTTTGTGCCAAGGAAAGCTCGACGTCGGAAAGCTGCAATCGCACTCCTGCTCTCTGAGAGAACTAATCAACACAGCGATATTTCGGAACAATGGAACCACATTTACTGCTCTTTACGTACCGCAGCTAAACGATCTATTGATTTTCAGCGAGTCCGGAAAAACGACTGGCACGATGAGTAATGTCGCGTTGCCTGCCACGGAACGGAAAGATGCTACACTCTATAAGTCTCTCATTATGCCCGTCCTATTGAAAGGCACAGAAGCATGTACGATGAAGATATCTAATGAGAAGGCTCTAGAAGTATTCGAGAGAAAGCATCTCCGAAAGAGGCCTCCTCTGCGTTGGAAAGACCAGACGGTAAGGGACTTGGGTACGCTTGGTATTTCCAACTGGCGCCAGTTAGCGAAAGAGAGAAATAACAAGCGTGCTATGCTAAGCTCGGCTAAAATTGCATAGGCGGTTTTCGAGCCCATGACAGAAGAAGAAGCTTCAGAATAGGTCGAGTGATCATCGAGAGAACTGTTTCGAAAAAATGTCAACCGAGCATTAATTATTTTTCTTTCACATTACTACGAACGCATCGCATAAGCAATGAAAACACGTGACAATTAATTAATATATAATTTATAAGTTATTCAATAAATTAATACACACTATATTAAAACTATTATCGCTAAATAACTATTTCTGTTGATCAAGATAAGATTGCACCTTCATTGCAAACCATTTGTCATAGCCAAATTCAATTTTCGCGCATAACCGCCATAACCGCTGCCGCTATGACCACCACCTCCCATACCTCCGTGCCCTTCGTCGTGGGAGTGCATATGACTGGAGCTGTACACCGGTTTGGCAACAATTTCGTAAGTAGTTGACTTACTTCCGCCAGAAGCTAAACCCTTTAGACCCAACGCACTAGAGAGCGTCAAGGCCATTAACGCCGTCATCAGCGCTTTGCCAGCCAACAATGCTATGGCACCCAAACCAAGTGCCATTAGCATGCCTGTGTAAAGAAAAAATAATTAATTTCCGAAAAAAAAAAGTTTTTTTTTTGCCTTGAATTGTGACTTTACCTTTCATCATCAGACCAGCGGCGATAAGCGCTTCAAAGCCTCCCTTTTTGCCAAATTTATCCTTTCGTCCAGTCACCACAGCCGAGCGGGCTTCAGCAATTGTTTCAGTATCAATCAATTTGAAACGTAAAGAATGAGTTTGCAGAAAACTACTCAGCTTATTCACAATATAACCATTGAGTCGCGAATTGGGATCGTTAGGATAGCTGCGAGCCACTTCTATGGGGAAAAGATGGATTGATAAAACAAAAATAATGGTGTGTTAATAGAATTAGAAATACAATCTGCATTTTACAATTATTCCAGTGTACCCCATAATAATCTTTTATCTAAATGTTAGCCCTCGCGAAATTATGAATTTTGAAAAAGAATACTCGAAGTTTAGTATTAAATGGTAAAAATTTGCATGAATCAATGGTAATATGAAGACACTTATAGCGTATCTGATGCAGCCTACTAAGTACAAGTGTATTATCAGACTCTTCGTATACTCCAATGTGTATAATAAATATTATAAATAACACAGCTTCATATAAAAAAAATTGCTTCTTTTGGGCAGACCATGTTTATTACATGTTTTAAGGGTTAAGGTTAGACTAAGTTAGGTTAGGTTTTTTACGGTTAGGTTCGGTTAGGTCGCTGTGTGGGTTAAGGCTTCGCGGAAATGGTTTTGGCTACAAATTAGCCTCCCTAAAGTTTTATTTTGTTTTTGCCGTTTTATTGAGGTTATGAAAAAACTTTACGTGATGACGCCAAACTGACCTCAGTTTTGGATTCAGCGACCCCAAAAACATGTAATAAACATGGTCTGCTCAAAACGATCTATTTTTTTCTATTGTGGAGCTGTGTACTCTATATTTAATCAAGAGATATTAGTAGTTTGAGTATTTAAAAATATTAAAAAAATTAAATTTAATAATTATAAATTAAAGAATTTCTTTTGATAATGAAGACAGATATGTACATATGTTATGTAAATGGAGAATATGGAAATTTGTCGCTGATAAAATAATCATTTATAATAAAAAATTTAAACTTGGCCGAAGGAGAAGACATAATTTGAATGTTAAATTGTGTTGAACATTTGCTTAAGCTTATATCGTTATCACTCTTTCAGATATGTAGTAATTCGGCACATTTAAAAAGACGTAAAATATTTGGTAGGTCTAGCTAAACAAGAAAAATTTGTATGCTGAAAATGTAGAAATTTCGATTACTATCACAAAAATCTCGTATAATGGCGAAAACATTTTTCATTAGATTAACATTTTAATCTCTTAGATTTTGATTTTTATTTACAAGAACATTTAATTCAATATTGCTGTGCGTTCTGATTTATCTGATATATTAAACGAGAGCAGCTTCATACATAGTATGTATCTAGTAACTATGTGCGTTTTGTAAAAAAATTAATGCTTCTTTGTCAACAAAAAAAAAAAAAAACCATTCAAACCGAAGTTTGAAATTTCATACAAGTTTTTAATTTATTTAACCATTTTCATCAAATTACATTTTTTTTTATTTATAAGTTTATAAAATTTTTGAGTCTGCAGCCATTTTCAGTATAGCAATTCAATTTTAGTATAATAATGTGCAAGTTTAAAGTGGGCAAAAATTACGACTGTTTTTAGAAATCTTTCGTCAAAGCGTTGAGGATATTATTCCACAAGTTTCGATCTAGTTTTATATTGATGAAAATGTGCAATTTCGCACTTCTGGCTACTTGAAACTTGCACTTTATATTACTGTAATTGTACTACAAAAATTCATTCTCGAAAGTTTTTAATATTTACTGATTTGGAAGTGTGAAATTTATTTTAAAAGATTTTACATTTTTCAAATAATTTAAAAATTCTCTATGAAGTTTTTTTATTTTAAAAAATAATTTATTCGAGTTGTTTTGTTAATTTTTAAACCATATTATTTATTTTTTAGTTTATCGTTATTTAGATTAATATATTCACTTAAATGTTTTAATGTTTAATATACACATTAATTTGAAGTGATATAAGAGGCATTCTACACTACTTCAATTGGTCAAAAACTACTTTTGCGCGAATTTTGGAAATGTTGCAGAGGAGGTCCTCATATGGCTGTAAATGCAATATAGAGCAAAAAACTTTTTTTCTCAAAAGTTATGCAACTTTAAAAATGTAAGATGTCTCAACGAAACCCATTGTTTATCGCTCCATAGTTCGCAAAATATTTGTTCTAGCAAAAAAATTATTAACTGCTTTTTAAAGACAAAGAGTAGGAGATTTATAAAAAGATTTTTTTTTTAAATTTTCATACCTTTGTTAATAAAAAAAAGTCAATTTGCTGAAATATCATGTTTGCACGATTTTGAAAAAAAAAAATGTGATAGGACGTATATCAAAGAATTAACTGAGAATTTCGAAAGTGTTTCTCCTTATAGCACATGAGATATTAATTTTTTCGTGAAGCATTGTCTAATAAAATCAAGTGTTTCGCTGAGCACATCATTAAGCAAACTTGTCCGTTGCTTGTTACAACTTAGGACTTGAAGTTTAGTTAAATATTAAAGTTTTAATAAATCTAAGTAAAATTTTCTGATCGATATACACATAAGCAATTATATACGTCTCTGGTAAGGTATAATTTAGAATATGCAGTTATTATTTTGAGGCCATATGATAAATTTTCGATAGATTGAATTGAATGAGTTCAAAAGGTTTTTTTTTAAATATGAAATATTATTTTAAATACTTATCAACCCGATTTATATTTATTATATTATATTAATTTAATTATTTTGGCAAATAGAAAAACATCACCCTCACTTTCGTTTATTTATAGTATTATTAATGGCTTTCTGATTATCCATTTTTACTTGAGCGGTTAAGCTTTAATGTTCCGCAAAGGAATCTTCGCCATTTTGACCCGTTCCATGTTAATTGTTTCAAAACTAATTTGGAAGAAATGTAGCAATTGCTCCTGTACTTCGAGAATTTAATACACTTTCCAAATCTCACTGGATTCATTTTTCTTTACTTTTTCTTAACCAAGGCCTGCTTTTAGAAAGAATCTTAATGAAATTATTTAAAAAGTCATACCAACTATATGTATTAGCTTTTAAGTATTATTTGTTAGTCTGTAATTTGCATTGTGCTGTAGATTAAATTTGAATAAATAAATAAATAAATATCCAAGCGAAGAGCTCTTAGAGAGCTCTCCTAACGTGAATTAACATCGAACAATCACAGTAAGAATGAAGCTCTACCACTTACCTGCCATCAAATCCGTCGCGCTCTTCACATCCGACCCATTCACACTACGCACCACACTAACGCCTGGCGCCAGCAAAAGCTCGTCCTTTTCCGCCAACCGTTCCATAATTTTCACCAATTCAATTTTCAAACACATCCAACTCCATTGTTTGTGACACTCCGCAAAGGCAATTTTGCGCCCATTACGAGTACCGCTGATCGTGTCGCTCGGTTTTTCTGCGGGTGTGGCAAGTGAGGCAGGTGGCGCATTTATGCTACTCTCGCTTGTTGTATACTCAGTCGCAGGAACTGTGGCAGCATCTGCGATTCTCAGTAGCAAAATGAAAAATCCTAAGTAAAGTAAATATTCCATAGTCCTTCGTGGCAACATTTCGAAGTTCACTCCTTGACTGACCGATGGCTAGCGAACGATTGCGAATGGGTGCTGTTGGTTGTACACCACACTATTATCAACTAGCAACTGTTGATCGACATTGAAGTGATCTCAATTTTATAGGTTAATAAAGAAAGAAATGCAGAAGTTGTGGCAAAATGTTAAAAACGAAATGATCTGAAAATGTTGCGGTAAACAAATGAGCGGCACTCAAGTTTATGACTGCAGTAGCGCCGGCCAACTTTACACACACATACACACCATACATACAAGTATGTATGTGTATTCATTCCCTTTCACTGTGACAGCATAGCGTAACTGCAACAAATGAAAGGAACAACGCCAGATCGCGAAGCAAATTGCATTGTTGTAGCTGTAGCGTAAATCATACATACATACATAAGTTTATGGTCGGGTTAGAGGCAGAGCAGCGCTGCTCTTGTTAATTAATATGAACGCATTTGCTGTTAAAATACAAATTTTTATTTATCTATGATACTAAATTCTCTTTCGCGCACACACACACTCCACCAGCTGATTGGTGCTAAGATGGCAGCAGCAGCAATAAAAAAGGAAACGAATAACACTCACAAAAACAATTAAATATAATTAGCTAAAGCAGTGATAAGCAGCACAAATTTCCAAACTCAGTGAAGTGTATAGGATTGGTTGGTCACTTGGAGTCCACCAAAGCTGCAATAAAGCAATCAGTAACAAGTTGAAAAGCTGGAACACTTGAGCGGCGTCTTGAAAATGAAAGTTTATTTTTCTGAAAAGCTAGGGAAAAAAACGCGTGCAAAGGGAAGTGGAGTGGGGAGTGACTGGAAACGCCCTGTTGTCAATTTCCCTTAAACACTTGTTTTCCCTCAGCGTACATAGTATGTACGTACTTAGGTACACACACACACACACACTCATAATAGAATGTGACAGAAACACAAGCCCGTACTTCATATAACCGCACGTAAGATTGTAAAAAAAAAAAAAGAAATAAGTCTATAATTAGCAACAACTCGCCGCAGAACTAGCGATCTGCAATAAAATAATGCGGTCCAATGTTGAAGCAATTAAGGAAAAACTGCGACATTGACAATGAGAAAGTGACGGAATTTGGTAAGCCGTAAATCCCAGCATATAAAATCTTCAACTAAATAGCAAAACAACCAAAAACGACAGCATACTAAGCTGCCAATGTTAAAAATTATTTGGCTTCTCATTTATTTATGTAGCTAATTAATATACAAAAACTAAGACATTTTTTTGGTTATAAGCCGTTAGTTGGGTGTAATTAGTACGTGGCAGTGGTGTGTATGTATCACAAATGTCGCAAATGTCACGTGCCGGCATGACGCAATTCTCACCGCTGACACCAACGCCGTTGCACAGTGGGTTTTGATGTGTGTCTGTCAAAAATGCTGTTATAAAATAATATTGTTTGATTTCGACAAAGTTTCAACTCATCAGCCTTCCCCTATTTTAAATTCAGAAATGCCACGCAGTAAGGCACGTGCCACTGTGTTCCAACTTTAGACTTAAACGAAATATAAGTTATCGTGGTACAGTGGTGCCCCTGGAGCGAAAATGTTACTCAACATCTACACCCATAGCTCGAAGCTAGAGAACAGTTTAGATCTGTTGATTTTCTTTGTTCAATTAGGCATGTTGAGGGATCTATCCCATAAGAAAGCAAGCGACAGACAACACACTTGCGATATTATTATTATTATTATTATAACGAGGCACGAGGGGCTCAATCCGCATAACGTACGGATGTTTTTTAAATATACAAATCTTAGGTGCCGAGTCGTGACAGAAGAAAGTTTGTTAAGCGTCGAGATCCCAAGCTGCTCAGCTACAGAATAAGAATTCATCAGCCGAATACAAAGATAGAGAAATGCAAAGTAAGAAAATTGGATCGTTAGCTGTTATTAAGAGAGGATAGAATAGTTCTTTTAATTATAAAAAGTGAGTCCGATACATCAAAGGTGCTGGAATGATTGTTAAACTCTTGGCATAAACCCCGAAACGGTTCATTCAACTCAAAGTTAGTTCTGCATAGTTTCAAGAAAAGTGGTTTAAAGTTTCTCGTTGCACGGGAGGGTACATTAAAATTAATTTGCTCTAGAAGAAATGGACTTGAGATCCATCCGTTGACTAATTTTACCAGAAATATTATACCTAACATTTCTCTGCGACTCGAAAGAGTAGGAAGATTAATAAGTTTTAAACGACTAGTGTAAGGGGGAAGATTGTATGGCGAATCCCATCGAAGATTTCTCAAAGCAAAAAGTAAGTATTGTTTTTGTATTGACTCTAGTTGGTCTGAGTGGACCTGATAACGAGGATTCCAAACTATGGAACCATACTCCAGTATTGGTCTTACTAATGAAGTAAAAAGTGTTTTAGTTATATACGGGTCGCGGAATTCCTTTGACCAACGCTTTACAAAAGCCAGTACACCCCTTGCTTTATTAACTGTGGAACTAATATGAAAATTAAAATTCAGTTTACAATCCATACCAACACCCAGGTCAACAAAACTGTTTACATGTTCTAGGACGTAGTTATTTATTTTGTAGGAGGCCGGCTGAATGGTTCGTCGAGAAAAGCACATGAATTTACATTTGTTAAGGTTAAGCGGCATATAATTAATGCTGCACCAATTGACTATGCTGTCCAAATCTTGCTGTAGCAAGGATCTTTCTTCAGCCGAGGCATAAGTCTTAAAAAGTTTAACATCATCCGCGTACATCAATATTTTAGAATACTTTACTACTGTAGAAATGTCGTTTATGAATAGCAGGAACAGAATCGGTCCGAGGTGGCTGCCCTGAGGAACTCCCGAGGAAACATCGATGATCCCAGAATGAAAATTTTTAAAAACTACCTTTTGCGTCCTACCGGAGAGATAAGAAGACATCCAACAGAGGATACCAGGTTGAAAACCAAGCAGATCTAGTTTACGGATGAGTAAAGAGTGACATACTTTGTCAAATGCTTTACTAAAATCGGTATATATAACATCAGTATCAATGCATTCCCTAAACCCATTTGAAACATGGGTGGTAAATTCAAGTAAATTTGTAATGGTCGATTTGCCCTTACAGAAGCCATGTTGGCAATTTGCTATTATTGAGGAAATCACCATCACCATGATCTACATATAAATAATTCGAAGAAAGTTTCATATGAAAACTTCAAGGAAGTGATTTTGGTTCGCCGAGAAAGGACTTTACTGTTCACTTGATTACTTAGTTATTGCTCAAGATGGTTTGGTTTTTTGCTATCGCTTTTTAAGTATTATTCTATTACAAGAGTTTAAGAAAAGAGTACTTGTGGCTTTTAAATCTCATTTTGAAAAACTTAAACAGTTCTCGGTTCATCCTGAAAGGACGACCTCTAAATAAGTAATTTTAATACTCCTGAATACTCATACATAAGTCTAACAACACCAAACTCCTGATAATTTTTTTAAAATATGTTGATAGCGCGCGTCATGCATTTGGCACACGGAGGCTTTTGAACTAAAAATAAAGACTGTGCCATTAATAAGTGGATCTATCAATTTTTATGCAGAAACGTATGTTATTTATACCACTAATGATGTACTGGCCTAGGTATATACATCTATACCAGGGCCGTGTGCAAGGGGGGCGGTTGTGTGTGTGTTTTTTTTTGGTGATTGAAACCCCCTCGTGGGCAAATTAACGTATATGAAAAGAAGTGAATCACCAAATTTTATTCGTAAATGAAATTTCCATCCAGCAAGCTCCCCGTGCGCTGAGTCCGCGTCTCTGATCTATTCATAAACCACCTTGGCACTGACTAGCGAAACGTCAGTCATAGTCAACTAGTCGTCTAGCTGCCTATACCAAACTCTAATAGCGAAAATAACCAACTGCGCAATCTCTTTCTCTGGCAAATACCAACATCAATCATCGACTCTTTTATCACTTTCTTGTTATCATCACCAGTGCTTTTTTCACACTCCTCTTGTTCAAGTTCAGCTGTGTGTGGCAGTTTGCGACGCATCCAAAAGGGCGGTATGGACATACATATATTTACCCTGTCGAAAAAAAGCAGACGGTCTGAAAAATTAACCAATTTTAAAGTAGTTGGAAATTAACTGCTTTGAAACAAATGCAGCGTGCGAGTCTTTAATTCTTCGTACTCGTATATTTATATGAGCGTTATACAAAATAATTTAAAAACTTTTGTAGTGAAGAGAAACTAGGAAGTTATTTAATTGAATCCATATAGTATACATAAGTGTATAGTATATACATACAATGTACTTATAAAAACTCTAATCCGACAGCAGAAGGCTGTTGTGTCATTCACTTACAATTTCCAATAAAAACAGATGACGAATTGACAGCCCTTGTCGAAAATATTTACGAAGAAAACAAACCAATTTACGAGAGAAGCTAATATATTCATAAAAATCTAAATATCTATCTAAAACTTTTTCCCATATATTCCATAGCTTAATGGAATGAAGTGCCTAATGAAAGGAAAACGTAAAGAGATGGTTTTCGCTCTTTTGTCCAATGACGTTGTAATAAATTTCAACCTTAAACTCACGGAAAAAAAAGATTAAAAGCTTTTGCTAATTTGCTAACTTCTATCCGCTTTTGAAAGGTACATTAGACAGTGGGCGAGCCCATAAAATGCGTGATTCTTAAAATATTTCAATTTTTTCTTTATCATTTTTAAGATACATAGATGCCTTTTGTTTCGAAAATCGTGACCCTGAGGAAGTTACTCGCAAGGCCATTCAGGCGGTAAAAAAAACAATGTTTTTACGAAGTATCTATGCAGAAGAAACTAAATTAAATTTTATTTAAAACGTGTAAACGTACGTTAAAAATTAACTGAATTCCTTGCTTAGTTTATACAAAAATACATACATATGTTAATATATTTAATAAAAACTAAACTGAAATGCGTTTTTAAAAAGTTAGAAAAGAGTATAGATATATAAAATAAAGAAGTTAAAAAACAAATCGAGTTTAAAATTGTTGTAAAAAAAGCAGTTTTAAAGTAACTGGAAATAAATACATAAATTTTATTGCAGTTGCATAAAAAGTAATTTTAATATTCTTTCTTTCAAATATATTTGAAAGTGGTTGAAATCAAATGCAGAGTCGGATAATTGACTTGCTCCTAGGACATCGCCATGTTAAAAAAGTTAGTTGATGACAAGAAAATAGAATGAATTTAAATCACTTGTGGTTAGAAAAAAAGTACTTTTTAAATTGGTTTTAAAGTACTTCGATTTCCGACAGGGTAATAATATAATTGGTGCTTAATACATATATCTTTGGGTTTGCTTTAACTAGCGATGCCAAAAAAAAGACTTATATAGATATTAAGTTATGTAGACAGAAAACATTTGCACAAATGGTAATGAAAACAGAAATAAAATGAGCGGTTTCAAGAATATCTATGTAATTAAGTATTTGTTTCTGCATTCGTGTAGGAGTTGTTGTCATGCTATTGATGCAGTGCATATTTAATTTAGCTAATCTTTCGAATTTGTCAGTTAGGATATTTGTTTGGATCTAATGAAAAACCTAACTTGAGGGTAAAGAAACTGTTTGTACAACGCTTGTTAACAATGTTCTAATCTAATAAAATTGTTGCCTTTGGCTTTTATTTTGCTAGGCAGCACTTTAAAATTTAAAGTAGGTGTGCATGTTGTAGACTACGAATATACCATAAAAGTAAGTATGTTCGGTGAGTAAATAAAATAACGCTTACACCACTCACTTAAAATATAGAAGGTTTAATTATAATAAGACACATACAGTTACATACTGATCTTTGGCTTATAAGTTATAAGCAATGAGTAAAAATATAATTTATTAATAATACATCGAAGTCTGTGGGAAAAACACTTGAATCTAAATGCTTTATCTGCTCTACAAAAGAAAGCATGTAAATCGATAATCGACGTTTAAATAATAACGTTTAGTGGATAAAGCAAATGTATGGAAACAAAAAAAAAGTAAAAAAGTGAAGTAGAGTAAACTGGAAATGTGGAAAATATGTACATAGAAAAAACTTAGTGGATAAAGCAAATGTATGGAAACAAAAAAAAAGTAAAAAAGTGAAGTAGAGTAAACTGGAAATGTGGAAAATATGTAGAAAAAAACTTAAACTTAAATACTTTTGCTTTCATTTACTTCCATTCACTTAGTTGTTAGAAATTAGTAAACAAGTTATGTTAGTTATGCTTTTCTTTATTTTTGCCTCAATTATGCCATCTTTCAAGATATAAATAAGCCGACCAAAAGTTTTTCGAATGAAACCCAAACAATTCACAAATATTGACAGCAAATTTGCAATTGTAAACAAAAATCTTGCTGCAAATACGCAATAGTTTTCGTTAGTTTTTAATAAGACTTAAATTCAATCTGTAACTAAAACCTCATATATATAACGTCTCTCAAATTATAAAAATTCAATGCTGAATTTTCTAAATTTCTAATCAGAATTTGTGCTGATTCTCGTCTAGCAAAGTGATTTAGTATGCGGTTTTATCAATACGGGTCTGCTTTGCTAAGCATTTTTTTTTTTACTTCCACATATTTGGCTATTTCAGTTTATATGAATTAGAAAGTTGGAGACCTACTCGTAAATTGCAACTGTGTAAATATTGAACGCACAGCTGGTTTAAATATTTCTCTTCTATCAGATCTCATGACTCGTCCTTAATTGTACTTTTTTATGTAAGCCAATGATGTGCAAATTACCTCTCGTAATAGTTATCCAGTCAAACCGAAGCGATTAAAGAGAAACGAGGTTTCGTGAACACATAAGGGACTACAACAAAAGTATACGAAAACCCACGACAATACCTGAATATAATTTTGCAAACCATTTGATAAACGCAAAATGTTCACCCGCAAACGTAAAGAAAACCGTTAAGGTAATGCACGTACAACAAAAAGCACGGCGCCCCAAATGCTCTTGAAAACATGGAAATATATAAACAAAAAACATTTGATGGGAGGATAATAAACGAACAAATAAACAGCCACTCTGATGTGATATTTGTACTATTAAGGCTTGTTTTCAAACAACAAAACAAAGACTTAGGTAAAATGACAGATGCCAACATACAAAACCAACCTGCCATACCCAAACGGACTAAAATTACCTGTTCTTACCGCGAAGGCAGATTCGAGATAAAATATACCCTTATGGACTCTAACCGCGCGAGACTTCAGATACCTACACTCAGGACACTTAACATTTACGATTACGCACCTGCTTGACCAAAAAAACAAAACGAAATAAATACGGAACAACAGACATAAAATGAACAGAACGAAAATTGACACTGAAGATGGCACAACGCCGAAACCGGTTTTGTCTCCAAACCAAACTTGACAAGGGATGACGGAAAATCGTTCCAACAAATATCAGAAAACACCTTTCTTTGTTTTTTTTTTTTTTTGTGAAAATTCTCTTAATTGCATAATTTCATTTTTGCACTTACTCAAGCATAATTGCTCTCTGATTTTATTTCATTAATATTCATACATATGTATATGTACAACAATACTAACATATTACTATTAGCTTTAATTACGTCTGTCTGCGAAGAGGATTCAGTGAAATCCAATAGGAATTCTGGGAATTTCAAGTGAGGATGGAAGTGTATGCTGCGTGGTTGCAACAGTACTTGGAATGGATACAAAACATTTGTAGAGAAAGTTTCTGAACAAATGTATGTACTTTTTTTTTATAAATAAATAGTTAAATACTATTTTTATATGTTTAATTAAAATAATGACTGCTTAGTAATTAATTATTCAAACCACATTCGAGTTTAAATTCTGAGTATATTCCTGACCGCCTGTGTGGTACTCGCTGCCGTTTTGTTTTTACTTTGTGAGCAAACAAAATAAATAAACCATAAAAAATGTTAAGGTACATGTTTCTTTCATGAAATAAATATTATTCACTTTCGTTTATTATATTTTTTTTTTAATATTTTCTTTTGTGCATTTTCTGCATTTTGCTTTTTTACATTTGCTTTTGTTTTACTGCTTTTTGGTATCGCATAGTTTTCACTAACTAAAAACTAATTACTCGACTACAAATAAATATTTATAAATATCTATAAATTTTTATAAATAAATAAACTAAAATTTAGTCATTCTTATGTTGATCAGGATGAAAATTATAGCATTGTTTTAAAAGTGATCAACTTTCAGTGCATGAAGTAAATATAAAGGATAAAGGAATAGAGTAGGAATAGAATAGGAAGAGAGGAGGAGAAGGAGCAGGAAAAGGAGAAGGATTCGGATAAAATAACAATACGGGAAAACTAGAGTTAGTCCAGCGGCGGGTTGTGTCATTATCGAACAGCTTGCATTTAGAAGGGTTGAGCCAAACCGTATTGGTTGTAGGCCAAGTCAGAGGCAGCAGCCTGACCGTTGCGGTTCCAGTCGGAGTGCACGATCTCAGCGTTCAAGGGGCTGCCGGTGATGTAGGCGGTGGTGATGTGTTCCTTTTTCTTGCCCAACAAGTCCTTGAAGAAAGTAGCACCTATAGAACGAGAAAGAGAGATTGGGTGAGAGTGGTGTTGTGAAAAAAAAAATATTATTTATAAAATAGAGCTTAAATATTTAGTGCTGCTACTTACCAGCGAGGATCAGAGCCAGAATGGAGATAGCCAAGCTCTTGAGCGAGATGAATTTAACGATGCTGAAAGCAATCTTGCAGAGTACAGCTTTCTTCAGTTTCAAGATCAGGAGCAGAGGCAGCAGCATTTTCTTCATTTTCTTGCTGCGGGATTCTGAAATGTAGAAATGTATGTTATTTAGTATAGGTTGGGTTATCGTTAATTTAATCTAATGGAAAAGTATAAACAATAAACTTTTCAACACGCTTAAGCGAAAGTACTTTGCAGATAAAATGAATGTACATACATACAAACATACTTATATGCCCTACATATGTCATATGTGGCGCGCCTACAATTATGCACAGCTTTTTGCTTGTTAACGTGCTCACGAAAGCTTTTGCGAAACAATGTAGCGATGCGGTGCAGCCATTTTAACGAGAATGATATGTAAATGGAGGATTTGCCTTCTTTTTTGCTGTTTGAGATATTTTAGGTTTTAAATTGGATTAATTATTGATAATTATATTGAGCTCGAGAGAAAATCCGGTGAGTGATAGCATATTGTTTAACTATTACGTAACACCAATTGAAAACTATTTTTGCCAATTTTTTAATTTTCATTAAAGCAAATTTAAACATTATTTTATTTTTTTAAGATGTCTTTAATTCTGCAATACTTCGCCGGATAAAATTAGTTTAGCCGCTCTGTGCCTTGCACAATCAGCTCTGGTAATTGAAGTTGTATGAAAAAGTAGCGAACATATTTTTAACGTGTAACATACAATGGATTTGTAGAAAACTTTTAACAGCTCTATCATAACTTTTCTGTAAATTTGTTATTTGTTTTTTAAAAATTGTGCAAATTAATTATGAATATCCATTTAAAATGATTATAAGCTAAATTTAAATGAACTGCCAGTCGTACGATTTGAAACAGTTTTATAGAAATTTACTTATGTATGTATGTCTGGTAGAAATGTTTATTTCAAGTCTAGGAAGCTATTTATTACGTAATACCTTTAGTTGAAAAGTTCAGAACAAATGAGGGAATTCAACTGATCGTGTAATGAAATTAAAAATAATATTTTAAATATAATTTGGTTCTGCTGTAAATGAATTCTTCTGGCAATCGCAAGTATTACTATTATTTTGAATAAATAAAACCTATTAAACATTTCCTTTCTGTAGCTCAAAAAATATTTCCAAATAAAAAATTTATATTCGTAAAAATACTCGTAGTAAAATAAAATATTTTAAGCCAAGCAAACGTCATAATTTTGCTTCAACTAAAGAGCAAGCGACACATTCTATACAATTTATTGTAATTTACTGGTATAAAGAAATGCCTTAAATATCTAACCTTATATTTAAAATAAAAAATCTAAATACTTGGTAAAATAAAATTTTTTTTGTTGCAAACATTATGCGAGCTGGCAACCCCATATATGAATTTTGTGTGCATTAGTGTTAGCATTTAAATTGATGCATGTGTGCGACCTAAAAGTAGGCAAGAGAAATGCGCCAGCAGAACGAACGGGCAACAAAACTTTGGCTATAATTAAAGAGAATGTTTTAAAATGAGGCGAAACATAGTGGCGAAAAGTTTCTGTGTGGTCGGCTACTTTAATGTGCAGTAGCAGCTTATATCAAATAAAGTGGAAGTTGCGTTGCCAACTGCCAAGCGCTGGCGGTTGCTTGCTGTTGTAACCTGAGCAGCGTGTAGAGAGTACAATATTAAATTGAAAAAAAAAAAAAAACTTTTCAAACTCGAATTCAAAACTTTTGGTGGGCGTACTGAATTTTTTGAGTTACACACGAACTCAGAAATTCGCAGGCACCAACATATACACGAGAATTCTGGCGTTTAGTTCAATCATTATGGAATTTTAAAACTTTGCTTTATGCTCTCAATGATTTGAGTGTCAAACAAAATTTTGTTGAATAGTTGTTTAACGGTTTCGTTTACTTTAATGCCACAAAAAGTTTTAAAATGTCGCCAAAAGTGAAGTGTGAATTTAAGAGGATTTCTCTGAGGAGACAAATAAAAGCAAAAGCTGATAAAAAGTTAAACAGAAGTTTGAGGAAAGCGCACATTGTTTGGGTGCGTTTGGCATGTTAATTTGTTGGCTCTAATTCAACGCCTCCAAGTAGAAACTACACTAAATTTTGTATTTGCTTTTACTTAGACAAATAAGACAGAAATTGAAATGAAGAATACATTTTTATGTTAAAGCCATTCCGGAATTGAGATTTTTAAAATTGAAATTACAAGTGGATTTTTGACTGGTTGTTAATTATATATGTATATGTAAAGTATATGCAAAAATGCACTAAAAAGTATTTCTGATCTGATAAAATTGGTTTGCAATTTTGATTTAAATTTATCTAAAAAATTTAAAGATTTTGCTTTTAAATCGTTTTATGTTTAAAAATAAGCCTGTAAATAATTTAACACAAAAAATTATATTAAAAAAAATTAAGTTCGTATGAAGAAATACAGCGAGTTTTGCTGTTTTTTAAAGTAGTTCTGATTTATTAATTTTATGTTTAAAGGAAATAAGTTTTATTTTCTGTTCAGTTATAAAGATATTTTCTGACCACAAAATAGAGATTCCAAAAAAAATCATTGCGGTCGGAATTCTTGATTCATATATTTTCCTATTTTTGAGGTTAGAACGTATTTGATACTAAAATTTAATCAGTTGCCCTCTAAATATTGAAAACTATGAAAAAATATATAAATTAATATTAATGCTTAAATTCAAGTCTAATCAATCAAAAAGCAAGAAACTAAAAAATAAAAAATGTGATGCAATTGAATTAAATTAAAGTAGCTGACAAATAAACAATTTTCATTTAAATTCATAAAGCTTGCGGTTCGTAAGCCTAGAAGAGTAAATAAATATAACTTATGTACATTCCAATACGCTTGCTTGGTGCTGCTCCATTTAACCCAAAAAATATTGATTTTAAACTGTCGAAGTACGCAGACTAAACAATCAAACTTTTAAGCCCACTCGCGGGCACTGCATTAGTTTACCGCACTTTCGTATCACTAATGGCATGAAAGGTTGGGCAGACCTTAAAACCATAAAAGCTGGATTACTTCCAAGCTTTTTTTTTAGACAAATTACTATCCTACGCTATTTGTATTGCGAGTATGTGCAAAAGCCACAAGTGGAAGAGTTAAAGTGAACAAAGTAATGTCAAGAATCAGATGGCTAAAGTAGTTGTCGTAACATATGAAAAGTTTTCCTTAAAAAAAAAAAAAAAGCGGAAAACTTGCCGATAAGGAGCTAACGTAAAAGCAGAATGTGTGCGTTGAAAGAATATAAATTTCCTACCGCAAACCACAAGCACGCCAATACATACACAAACGCGCACAAGTCACATTGAATTCAAAAAGTTATTTTACTACTCGAGCTTATACGCTAGGAGAACAGTTGTGTGTGTGTACATGTGTGGGTTTGCGAAGATTTGGGAATAGTATACACATCCCAGTCGTAAGGTTCAATCAATAGGCTCAGCATGAACTAGTTACACACACAGACGTTTTGTAATTGATTCCGAACTAAAGCTTACGAATGCAATTTTTTTGTCTTTTTCAAATTGAAAACAAAGTTAACTTTGAAATCGTAAATTTTGAAAATTTTTTCTTAATGTTTTACAAGAAATGTATAAATAAATACTAGTAGATTTAAAAATTCATAAATGATATTTAGAGTTCGATTTTTGAAAAAAAGTTAAAATCAATAATTTTAAACAAAACTTTAAATGTTTAGCAACAGTGTAACGTTCTAAAGCAAAGAAAACCATTTGCGGCAATTTGTTAAGGAGTATAGATAAAAATATAGAGCACGGCATAAAGCGAAAAAGAGAGAGGTGAAGTGACGAATCTTCTGCCATTGTCCAAAGAAATAAAATTTAACAAAAATTGTCTTAAACTTTTTCGCAAGCGTATTGAACTCATTGCTTTGATGAACAAGCGTTAAACGCCAATCTGTAATAGCAGCTAATTTATACTTTCAGCAATAACTTTTCTCAATTGTCTAACAAATGTTGGTTGGGAAATTTCTTGTGTGTCTTTGGATGAGATTTAAGAACTTCTGGAAAATTATTTGCGAACTTTTTGTGCGATGATAAGACTTTTGATTATTTTTGTCATGCTTTAATATAATATTTAAATATTTTTACAAAGTCTTTGAAGTTTAACTTAAGTGTATGCACTTGCGGATGTGAAGCTAATCAAGTTGGGAATTGTTCTACAAAGGTTCTTTAACTCGACACACACACACACACATGCATACGTATATGCAAACATACTTTCATTATATGTTTTGTAATTGATTCAGAGAATTTAGAATGCATCCTTCTCATCGTTAGCATCTTCCTGAATAGATGAACATGAAAACCATGGCCATTTTATCGATGCCCGTTTTGCATTGAAATACTCTTCTCGCTAATGCAAATGAAAAACTACTATAGCTGCACAACGGTACTTCATGCTATGTTCTGCCCTCAGCTTAACAAAACACAGGCACGCGCGCACACACGTTTATTAGATTTGCAGGTTAATACCATTTCTGCACCAACACTGATTACATGCACTTTAAAAGCTTCGCTACGAGACCACAACACAAAGCCCAGCAAGCCAATACAAGAAGTGATTGAATATTTACAATACATACATACATACTTACAAACACATACATATATACACTCGTATAGGCATATAGCAAAATGTTTGATATACAGATATTGCATTCTCTCTATTGTATAGCCATTCTTAGTGAGCGTGTGCGTGTGTGTGTTTGTGTGTGTGGTTCTAGCCACTTGAGCTGGGCATATACATAGTAGTAAGTACTCGTACATACATATTTGCAATATACTCGCATAATTGGCATTCGGGACTGCAGCAACATCAAGCGGCGCATGCAAGTGTACAAGGCCGTAATTACCGTTACGATTATAACTCAATTAAGGCGATGTCGAAGTTCAGCACATAAAAGTTATTACAAAGTTTTGTATTGGAAATGGTGCCACATTGGTGAATGAACTCGTTTGTTGCAAGCAGTGATATTACGGTTGCAAGTAGGCGACATTAATAGAGATTTTCTTTTCTCTACTCTGGATTTATGTCACAATAGTGACGTGCCTTCGAATGAATTTCTGTTGCTTTTTTTTTTGTATTGTGTCGCACAATTTTTTATAAAATTTCGAGAGAGAATATGAAATATTTTTTTTTTAGTTAAAAAATTTAAGCTACATAGTTGCAAATGGAATTTCACTTAACGATACTGCAACTTGCGCGAAGAAATTGTTTATATTTTTGTGGAAGTAAGGATAATTTCATGCAAAAAATATTTAGTTGTTAGGCGAGACTCCGGCAGAGCTCGTGAAGAGCAGCAAGAAATTTAGAAAATCGAAATGGAATGCAAAAATATTTTAAAAAATCAATGATTGTTTTAATTTCAGAACGAATTATTTATAAAAGTTTTGGTGTAAAATATTGCAATTCTAATTTTGAATACAGAATACGACAAGTTTTACGCCAACGACTGAAAACTGCGCTAAGAGCCAACTATTCCTGCATGATTTTCTATTTGAAAACCGAATGCAAATGTAAAGAAAAATTAATTATTGAGATCTTGCTAATTAATTCCAATCATACAGAAAAATGTAATTAAAATATTTACATAAAAATCAATCAATTTCAAATAAACACATACATACATATTTACGAGTATGTATGCACACCAGTATGTATTAATTTTAAATTGTTCGAAAAAAGGTTTTCTGTAAAATATTTCAAACTATACAAAACGTTTAAAAAAATCACCAAATTTTCATAAATCTTTATATATACTAACAAACAATTCTGACCGTAATAAAAAAAAATATTAAACAATGGATATGTAAATAAAAAATAGAAATAAAAAAAAATTTTATAAAATATGTAAATTAATTATCCTAAATTCGTATTTCAAAGAGAAATATTTGTTGTGCTAATTTGTTTTTTGATATATGTATGTATGTACATTTTTCTTATAAATTAACATTTTCAAAAAAGCAAAAAGTATGCGTATGATTTAAAAAGAGCGTTTAATAAAAAAATAAGAGTAAAAATAAAAGATAATTTTTTATTTACAAAAAAAAACAAACGAAGCAAATTTTGATTAAAAATTTTAATAAAGATTTTAAAAAATTTTTTTTATAACGAAAAGTTTCAAACAAAAAGAAAATTCTTCGTTAAAACACGATTCATTTATTAAACACCCCGGGAGCATATACGAGTATATAAACTCCAACATTTTTTTTATACAAATAAAAAATATAAAAATTGAGGTTATAAGTTTTTGGAATTAAATATTGTAAATTTGGACAAAGTTGAATTTTTGCAAATTTCTCTTCAAAACAAAAACCAAAAACAAAAAAAAAACAAATTGAAAAACAAAACATATGGAAATTCTACGAGTATAACCAGCAATTATTGATTATAATTGATGATAATTATCAAGATGAGCAAATTTTTAATTTTTTTTAATTTTGTAGAACATTCTCTTTTAAATGTTCTAAATATCTGTATAGATCTTCACAACCGCATTTTATTTTTTTAAATAAGAACCTGTTGTCAGTATAAGTTATATATTTCGCTGACAATATTTGTAGACAATGATACTTTTTCATATTTTGCTCTTCCGCTATTTTCATCATGGTTCTCGGGGATAAATATTCGAATATTTACGTAAATAAATGAATTTTGACACATTTAAAGTTCACATTTTGGTCAGCATTGTTTTCGCTTGGTTTTCATTATTACTCAGGTTTTAACACCACACTTTTCATTTGTTATTGTTGCAATTCGTTTCTTACCCTCCATAGCACGGCCAGCGTACTCGTTCTCGGAATCCTCCTCCTCATCACCGGACAAAGCGAAGTTCAATTCGTGTGTTGCCAGATAACGTTCGATGCGTTCATCAACCGATTCAACAGCCATGGCTGAGGAGCCGAATGAGCGACCAGTTTCCGAACGTTCAACACGCAAACCCGAAAACAGTGGCAGAGATTCGGCGCTATCGATTCTATTGATCAAACCGATAACATCCTTTTCGCTATTGTCCAATTGTTGCTGTGAGGGCAGGGCGACAGCGCTGCAGACGAAGGAGGCGGCAATAAGTACAACACAAACGAATTTCGAGCACATTTTCGTAGTTTTGGTTTTTTTGAATTCTAGAATTCTTTAATATATATTTTACTAATTATTAATTAATCCGTTTTATTGTGGGTTGATCACAAACACAGCACACACCGTTTGCAGGTTGAAATTGTTTTGTGATTGATTAAGTGCCAAGCGCGAGTATTTATACGAGGTCGGTGTGTGATCTTTGTGGAATCGACGAATTGCAGTGTAACGAATTGTCTTCAAAGGCATTGAGTTGCGTGTTAAGCATTTACATATCGTTTCTATATAAAATATACAAAATATAGTGTCGTCGCAGCGACTTAGGCAATGCGTAGCCGAAAAAGTTCCAACTTTTTCCAATTCCTATTTTGTCTAATAGAAATCGGAAAACAAGAAAATATACAAACACAACATTAACAACAACAATGCGGACATGCGTTAGCGACATTGAAGCGTTGTGGGAAGTGGGGGATTAATGGTGAAGCGTCAAGTGCGCAGTGTTGCATTATAAGTAAGCAAAATGCAAATTATTACAAGTACACAATGCACGGTTATGTGTGGTTGTTGTTGTGTTTTTCGCTATCACTACACTACCACTACACAAGCACCACCGCTCCTCCGTCGTCCGCTAGTCGTCCGCCAGCTGCTCGATTTTGATTTTTGGATGTACTGTCCGTTGCTTGTCTTCGATTTTTTCGACATACTACATATCCAAAGCAAAATAATTTCTTGTCCATAATTGCGAGACAGTCAGCAGCAACAACAAGCCATATTGTTGCATACAACAAGCCAAAATCAGTGTCTGCGTTACCTTCTTTTCCTTCCTTTGGTCACTTGTCACGCTTCTGGCTAGTTTTGTGTACTTATGTGTTATAGCTGTTGTTGTTGCACTTGCGTCCAAAGAAAGGGAAGTCAACAACTCGCCATACTTTGCCATGACAATGGCAGGGCAGTGACAACAACAACAAAAAACACAAAAAAAAAAAATATATATAAAAAACGAAAAGCAATACTTGCGAGTATTTGTGTATAAAATGTCCTATTTTAATGAAAGTGTTGTTGTATTTAATTAGCATTCATATGCATTCTGCGTGCTTGCGCGTATATGTGTCACAAACACATACTCGTACACACACAGACCCACACATGCACGCGTGCGCCGGTACGTGATTTTATTCAATTATGATTGCCCGTCACTGCCCGCCACAGGCCGCCAACCACCGATCACAAAATCGTAAAGCGTGTGCACTTTGCGTCGCCACACCCAAAAATACGACGCACTACTTGTTCCAAATTCTTTTTGATAAATTTGTGCGCCGCAAATATATTCGCCATTATTTAAGTGCCCATCTAAATTTCCATATTTATTTGTTACTATGACAGAAAAAAGCTTGTCCCTTTTATGTTGGCTGTTAACGGCGAGAAATGTTTCCATTAGAGTTTCCTAAACGGTATTTGCGAACAATTTCTTCTTTAACAAATTTAAATGTTTCTCTTGCCCCCTCAAGCTCCGTAGCTAACACACCCGCTAACCGTCGTTTGAGGTATATAACTGAAATTTTACCAGCTTTGTGTGTTTGTGATTTTACCATGGCTTAGTGGCCTAGATTCTTTTGCTTTATTGACATTCGGCTGCTTTCGATTTCATTTAAATTTCTTTTGTGTTTGTTTCTCTCGTTTTTCATTGGTCAAAAGATTTTTTGAGACAGGCGGTTACTAAAGCAATTGACTTACTCTAATGCTGCTTAATTCTAATAAAATTATCAATAACACTTGACTATAACGATAAAAATACGGTTAACGTTGACTATTTCAGTTACCATGACGCAGGCGATACCGGAAACGTTTACTATAATGAATTATACTTACAACGATAGACACACCGGCAACTAGGCAATGAAAACTATTACGATAACGATAACGATTACGGTTACGATAAACATAGCGGTAATTATATTGTTAGATGTTAACAACCAGACCTGCAAGTAGCCACTACGCCAAACAAGTAGTCCAAGGGTTCAAGTAATATATCGTTAACCTTACACATAAATAAATCGCAATGGCGTTTTTGCCAAATAATACAAGTTACTTGGTGTCTGAATAAACTGTTTTTGTAAAAGTGATAATTTGTGTGTTAAAATAGATGTTCGAGCACTGAAACCGACTTGTCTGGTGAATTCAATTATTGGAGAACATTTTCGACAACTTCGGTCAATTAACGAATTATTGTTATGTATATTTATCGATCAATTTTACTTAAAAGAGTTTTTGCAAATTATAATATTAATTGATTAAATGTACATAAAAAATGGCTAGCATTAAAAAAGTGATCCAAATATATTTAAAATTAAACAATATGAACGAGTTAGTGGTATATTTGCTGAGTATAATTGTAAGAAAGGTCCCAAATTCCCAACCGGACTATGACCCAACAAGAGGCCTCCCCTTTTCTCTGCTACCACCGGCGGGTACTATATCTATAATATCGTTATAAAGCTCGTACAGCTCATCGTCCCATCTTCTACGGTATTAGCCATCGCAAAGTCATATTTCGGAGAATCTTGCTTTCCAACGCTCCTAGAGCCTTCTCATTAGATATCTTCATCGCCCATGCTTATGTGCCATACAATAGGACGGGCATAATGAGAGACTATAGGGCGTGTTTTTTTTTCTGTCGAGAGAGGACTTTACTACTCAGTTGCCTACTCAGTCCGAAGTAACACTTGTTGGCTAGAGTGATCCTCATTTGGATTTCTTATATGCGATGTTAAGAATGCTGATACCGCGATAATTGGAGCGTATTGCAGTATCACTCTTCTTATGGATTAGGCAAAGTTGTCATTCTTCAGGAACTCGCCACGATCTTAAAAGCTTTTATTAGCTGTCGTACTTTCTGAAAGAATTTTCTGGCGCTTTTCCTGTAGGCGAGTATTTTAAGCAATCACGCATTTCGGCCTAGCACGAGAAGTTCGTCGGCGGTTTACGGTTAACGGCGTAGTCTCTCTCCCACCACTAATCCGACGCCAAATTTGCGCCCGTTTACATGGCAGCTGTTGTAAATATACGTCGTAAGGGCCTACCGTTTCCTTCCTTGCCCCGTCCAATGCATTTCTTGGATGGCGGTGATGTCAGCTTTCGCTCTGCCAAGGACATCAACCAGCCGGGCAGAGGTACCTTCCATTCGGACATTCCAGGTTCCTGCCCCAAAATCATGGTAAAAAGGGGGGCTTTGCATGGCTTTTTATTGGATATTTGTTTTACGGTAGCGGGTCCCAAGCCCTGTGCACAACTCATTGCAGGGGGCTAAATTTTTAAATTCGTTTATATAGCGAGCCGCTTGCTCCAAGACAGACGCCCGCTTGCAGCCGCACCTCCTGGTGAACAGACGATGCAGACATTAGTGGACCCTTAAACCGAATATGTCGGAGTGGCTCCACTAAAGCCCCCTCTCTATTGGCCGTAACCCAAGCCTCCACACGAGTTGGTTACCGTACCTCGCACATGGGTTGCGCACGTTGCCCAGGGTGCACGAACGTGGACGTAAGAGTAGGGATTGAGTACAGCCGTGCAACTGTAACCGCATACCCAGAAGCACAGCTGTACCCTATTGCACCCCAAGCCAGAGTGTCCTAAAACACCAGTTTGTTGATACTTTCTTAAAACACTCCATGTATGTTATTTAAAACTATAAATGTAGATGTTATTTATCTTCACAATAAAAGTAAGTATTATTTTTGGAACATGAAGAATATTTTCTATACTAAGCTTTCTTAAACCTTATTAGTACTTCGGTATCGAAATTTATAGCAGGCTTTAATTTATAGCATCAATATGAACAATCACACCTTCCATAGTGCTTAATTTCATAAATAGTCTAAGGATGGGTTAGATAGATCTTTTTTAGGTCGCAGCGCTACTATGCCCTGATATTAATAATAATAATAATAATATCGAGCAAATAAACAAATTTTTAATTATTTATAGTCTAAAAATATTTTATCAACGATTTTTATATATTTCAAGACCAGTTTTCTTTTATATTGGAAGATTTTATTTTGATAATCAAGAAAAGCTTAGTGCTATAAGTTACTTATAGGCTTTATTGTTTGAAACATAAATATATGATTGCACATAATTTATTTTTCATATCATATTAAATGAATTGAAAATAACTTGCGTTGTCAAAAAAAAAACTAATTAATGAGGGAGATTTTCGATGTAACGAAGTAATTTCAAAGGATACACTAATTAGATCTCTATACAGTTCTTAAATTGGTTTTCCAGTTTTAATATATTTTACTAAATTATTCAACGCTTTAAAATTGCATTGTTTTTTTGTTAAACTTCTTAATATTTTTTTATTTAAGGGAAATCATAAGCTCTGCATGAAAGAAGTTCGTATAATAAAAATGAAAAGACTAGCTGGGAAAAGACAACGAATGGCTGTTCTTCAAAACTCAAATGTACGAGCGTAACCTGTTCTACAAACTACTAATAATTACAACAATTACAATCAAACTTGAACATTTTATAATGCAAACATTCACACAAACACAATGTTAAGTCTTATAATGACCGACAATTTTACATTTTTAATGCTACAAAGCTACCAAATTTAGAGAGTGATAGTTTTCGCATACCTTCATGGATAACCGTAGCCAATGAACGCATACCTCTGACAATGCCAACCTACAAAAGTTATAGGCAAGTGCAAGTGCGTATACAAATTTGTACGTGAATACGTGAATACGTACTCACACATGTGTATGTTTGTATGCTTGTATGTATGTATGTATATATGTATGTATGTATGTATGTATGCTCTTTTGTAGCTATGCAAATATTCGTAAGCACTTGTGTAGTTGTCGAAAAGAAAGTGTTTGTTGTTGGCAGAGTTAATGGAAAACAGTCTAAATGAAAACAAAGCAAATGAGCTCAGAGTACTTACAAAGTAAGAATTGAGCGTGCATCGAATAGCAAATTGTGCAGACTACTAGCTTGGCATGTGGGAGTGAATTAATTTGGAAGTTCGACTTAGACCGACTTGATAGTACAGATGATACTGATATAATTTGTTTATATCATTTTGATTCTGCAGGTGATTTGAATGAGTTTGAGTTGATTAGTGCGGCAACTTAATTGTAAGCATTGTATCCTGTTTGCAAACCTGAAGGCAGTTTTACCGTTTTGATCAATTCGGATCAAAATTTATACAATTTTTGTGATATTTTGGAAAGATACATTTTAAGGTATAATAAAGCAATCATAGTTTTATGGTTTGAAAACTTTTCACGTCCCTGTGGTAAATTATGAACATAAAACTGTTTACGTTTTTAAAATTCGAGTATTTCCGTCAACGGCAGACATTTTGTGCTTCCGTTTTTTTTTGCCGCTGTGATGAAACTACATTACGTGTGGTAAAAATTTTTCCAGAAAAATCTAGTACGTATAGCCATGGGTGTGGTGTACTAATCCTTAAGAGCACTAACCTTTTAGCTACCACTTCGATAGTGACAATTAAGCTGATTTATTTTTTCGCGAAACCATTTTTAGTGAACAATGTATGTATTTATCATATACCAAAGTACAGAACGGCACGCTGCTTAGTTAATTGCTTTTAATTCTTAATTAAAAAAAAAAAAGTATATTTTCGATATTATCGTTTATTTGTTAGTTAAAAATACATACAAATTGTTTATTTTATATACATTCTTAGCTTTATTTTAAGTTGATACTTTGATATTTAAAAAAAAAAAAGTGATACATTTGATTCGTTTTACTATTTTAATCTGATACATTTTTTCGAGTAGGTGCGGCAATACTTCCTGCACGCACATGTGTAAATTGTTATTGAATAAATTCTGTTCACATAACGTTTGTAAGTAAAGATTTATATGCACACATATGTACATACGTATGTAAATACCCTACCGGAAAAAAGAAGACGGTCTGAAAAATTAACCAATTTTAAAGTAGTTGGAAATTAACTGCTTTGAAACAAATGCAGCGTGGGAGTCTTTAATTCTGCGTACTCGTATATTTATATGAGCGTTATACAAAATAATTTAAAAACTTTTGTAGTAAAGAGAAACATATGTGTATGGTATATATGTACATACACTGTACTAATAAAAGCTCTCATCCGACAGCAGAAGGCTGTTGTGTCATTCGCTGACAATTTCCAATAAAAACAGATAACGAATTGACAGCCCTTGTCGAAAATATTTACGAAGAAAACAAAACAATTTACGTGAGAAGCTAATATATTCATAAAATTCTAAATATCTATCTAAAACTTTTTCCCATATATTCCATAGCTTAATGGAATGAAGTGCCTAATGAAAGGAAAACGTAAAGAGATGGTTTTCGGTCTTTTGTCCAATGACGTTGTTATAAATTTCAACCTTAAACTCACGGAAAAAAAAGATTAAAAGCTTTTGCTAATTTGCTAATTTCTATCCGCTTTTGAAAGGTACATTAGACAGTGGGCGAGCCCATAAAATGCGTGATTCTTAAAATATTTCAATTTTTTCTTTATCATTTTTAAGATACATAGATGCCTTTTGTTTCGAAAATCGTGACCCAGCGGAAGTTACTCGCAAGGCCATTCAGGCGGTAAAAAAAAACAATGTTTTTACGAAGTATGTATGCAGAAGAAACTAAATTCAATTTTATTTAAAACGTGTAAACTTACGTTAAAAATTAACTGAATTCCTTGCTTAGTTTAAACAAAAATACATACATATGTTAATATATTTAATAAAAACTAAACTAAAATACTTTTTTAAAAAGTTAGAAAAGAGTAGGTATAAAATAAAGAAGTTTAAAAACAAATCGAGTTTAAAATAGTTGTAAAAAAAGCAGTTTTAAAGTAGCTGGAAATAAATACATAAATTTTATTGCAGTTGCAAAAAGCGTAATTTTAATGTTCTTTCTTTCAAATATATTTGAAAGTGGTTGAAATCAAATGCAGAGTCGGATAATAGACTTGCTCCTAGGACATCGCCATGTTAAAAAAAAATTAGTGGATGACAAGAAAATAGAATGAACTTAAACCACTTGTGGTTAGAAAAAAAGTACTTTTTAAATTGCTTTTAAAGTACTTTGATTTCCGACAGGGTATCGACTTAAGGTACCTTCACAATATATCAGTGACGGCAACTTCCGGTTTCGCCATATCCTAGTTTTAAGTATAAGCATATATGTATACTACATATATGTCAGCTGACAGCTCTGGTTTACTTACAATTATTATTTAAAATTTTTCCGGTTTTATTTAAAATCAGTCTATCTTATTATAACTTCTATGACATTAAAAGTAAAAAACGAGAGCTGATATGAAAAATGTGACTGATATTATCGTATCAGCTCACAAAATATACCGAAAATCAGGTATAAAATCCTAGGCAGCAAAATGAGTGTAGGCCAGTGTAATAGAATACATTTTTGAAAATTAAAAAAATACTGCCCGCCATCAGCTTCTTAACAACCAACAACTAAAATAGTGATTGGGCAAAAATAGTTTAAAATTTGTACATTTTTTTGGTAATTTTTAATGAGAAAATATCATGTTAGATACGAAACTTCATGAGAAATTTTTTCAAGTCCTGAAAACAATTTGCTTCCACAAAAAAAAAATAAAAATAAATAAAAAGTGACAGGGTTGGCTGGTTTGAAAAATAATTCCCCATAAGCATATCTTTTCTGAGTTTTTGGCCTGAAATAAAACTTGATTAAAAAATTCTTGTTTCCTCGTTAGCACCAGCAATTAGTGTGTGTATACCGATCACTATTTTTAAAATAAATATATAAAACATTTAAAACAAGGAAAAAATATATTTTCTATTTTTTTTTAAGTAGAAAATAAAGTTGAAATGTTTATTGCTTGTATGTACAGACATACTCAGTTTTATACTTTTTTTTTAACTTAATGTTCTATTTATTTGAATTTCCATAAAAATTATTTAAAAAATAAAAACAAAAGCTAATTTTTATTCAAACCATTTTTGAAACATGCTGATATTTTAGCTGGAGACTTTAAAATCATAAACTACGGAAATATGCCACAAGCCATCTAACCCTTTTCATAATTTTTGGTATCATATTTTTATGCGTAAAATAAATGAAATAAGCAGTTCAAGTCGTTTAAATAAAACTTTAATTTTGTCCTTTTATAATAAATTACTACAAACTACAAAGTACAAAGTACACAATAACATAATTAGTATTAAGTAAAAATTAACGAAGGCACATTTTTGGCATTTTCCATGCAATACATATATTCGGTTCACACGCCACTCCCGTCAAATCTTCTTACTCTTCTTATTCGATCTTCTCTTGCTTCTCGGCGGGCACCGCTTGTTCACCATAAGCCAATTGATGAGCATCTAAACTGCGCGCATATGGATATGATGAGGCAGAGGCTGACGGCCAACCGCCTGTGCTGGCTGATGACCAACCGGAATTGTAGCCGCCGCCAAGAGCGCCACCAAACTTGCCACCCAAACCGCCGAAAAGACGTGAGCCACCAACGATAAGTGCCAATACCAATGCAATCTTGGCCACAATCACTGCCTTGGCGGTGAGCAGAGCCAAAGCGCCGAGTACAAGTGGAACGACAGTTATAAGTTTAGCGCCAATGGCCAGAGCGATGGGGCCCAACATTTTCTTCAATTTTCCACGTCCTATGCAGAAAAGAAGTAAAAGTAAAAAAAAAAATTAATAATTCGGTATATACATAAATGAGTGCACAGGCGTACAACAAAGTAATAAAATGAAATAATAATCAGAATTATTTGGATGAAATGCACAGGGAGTATGAGTGACATGTAAGACATTTGTTTTGCGCTCACATGCAGATTGAAAATTGTTCTTCTACAACGCTTACATACCTTCATCGATAGCACGAGCAACTTCTTGTGTTGTCTCTGTGGGGATTTTCACCTCAAGACTGTGTGAGCCCAAGAATTCAGCAGCATTTTGCATGGCAATGTCCACTAAACGTCCACTGCGTTCTTCCTCATTTTCAGGCAGTTGTGCGTATATGTCACTCTCAGTCATTGCTTTACCGCTGCGTGCCAATGCAGAGGCGGGATCTCTGTAAATAAAGAAGCACAAATGAAAAAAAATGTATGCAGATGCATGTTTGACGAAATTTTTTTTTAAATTAAAACTAATAAATGTTGTTTATATTTGCTTAAAAGTCAAAAGTCTGTTTGTGCTATTGCCGAGACTACAAAGAAAAAAAAGAAAAAAAAAATTAAAATGTTTACAAGAGCCAATAATAAACATAAGAGAGTTTATTTTGCACATAAATAATAATTATCTTTCGAATTTTATTTCCCACTTTGTTTAACTCTGACTAAATAAAATTGCATCAATTTATGCTGATATAGGAATTTTTTCAGGAAGAGAGGTAGCCTAATGGAAAAGTATAATGTGAGAAGGCAACATATTTTTCGAAAAAGGAAAACGCCATTAAGTTTTAATTAAAATTTAAATTAAGCTTTAAATTTTTTTTTACTTTTGTATCTGAATCAAAACCCAGTTTAAATTGTATGTTAAAATTATTATTTTTTTTTATATAAGCTCTAATAAAAATGAATAATGAAAAAAGTTGGTTTTACTGTATTGAAATAAAGAAAAATAAAAAATAATAAATCGCCGAGCTTGGCATATTTTTTTTTAGCTTATAAATGAAAATAAAATGCATTGGCCATAATGATAGTCAAGTTAAAGTCGACTCTAAAGTTAGTAGCAGCTTTTTGACACACTTTTCGATGATATATCTGTCAAAAAAAGGCGATGCTTACTTTAGAGTCGACTTTTACTTGACTATGAATATGACCCTATATTTTTAATTTTTTTAAATTGAAACATAATTCATTTTCTAATAAAAGCCTTATAAAACGAAGTTTTAGACTTTATAAATTATTTAAAATAATTTTTCAAATATTCGTCGAAATATAAAATTTTGTTTTCTTTTTTCTATTAAGAGGATTTTTGGTGTATAGTACACTTTTGTAGCCCATCTAGTTCTATTATAATGATATCCAAATTTTAGGTGAAGTTCAAGTTAATTTTGCTTGAAATGAATTGCCTGCAGATTGCATGTTCGGGATTTGTGTTAAATCTTCTGAGAGAAGAAAAAAGTGATGTTATACATTAATTAAATTACCTCCTATGATTTACCCCTTAAAACCGAATAATCAATTTTATTAGTATATCAGTATATGGAGTAATCAATGGCTACTTTGGCCAATTTCGTAAATTTTCTTTGAGATACCAAAATATGGTTTTTTTCAATTAATTTTTGCATATTACGTTTTCTGATCATTACAACCCACATTTAAAAATGGCTTTACCATGATTTTTGGAAATAGGAACTTGTCTGTGTGCAAATAGATAGCAAGCCTTTTTTCTAGGTAGGTAGGTGGGCACGACTTCGCTCATCGCCTTAAGCAATTTTGTATACATTTCTGGATCTATCTCCTTTCCTTTGGGTATTTAGAAATATCAGATCAAAGTTATAATACTATTTCATTTTCATTATTATTATTATAATTATTCATTTGGCGCTCACACTATATTAAGGTAATAGTTCGTCAAAAAGCTTGAAAGTTCTTGACTGTATCTTTATAAAACCCACAGTAGTCTGCCAAAATATATAATCACTGACTTCTCTGAAAACGTTTTTAAGTCGTACCAAGTCTTTTACTCAAAGCGAACGCATTTTCAAATTTAATATTTTCATGAAAATTTTAGAACAGAATTTTACATTAGCAATGGGAAACTTCCCACAAGAAGAGCGTTAATAATGAAAAGGAAATAAAACAACATTTTAGTCGATTTTCTTTTTCAACAACTTCCCACAATGATACGGAAACGACGTAGGGAATTTAGGCATGAATTCGTTACTGTACAACAAATTCAGCAATTTTTATTTTTTAGTCGTTTGTAATGACATAAGTTGATACCATCAAATTTTGTCCAGCGCCCACTTTGAATCCATTTTTCATTTGCATGTTTGATACAAATCTTCTAAGATGAAGTTTAAAAATCAATACACTCCAAAGGGAGTATAATAATTTTCCAACCACTCTTCGCTGACTGGAATTCTCATATCGAAATTTCTATCTGGAGTCTGCAATTGTTTGACGCAATGGTATGTAATGCCTGGTAGAAAGCTTTATTTGTTTAGAATTTAAGAAGTGCCGCAAGAGCTGCCACCTGCTGGCTTACTAGATCCGGTGGCAGGAGATCCATGAACCATAATCATCCTTGCCAATAGCACTCGATTTATAAACTCAGCTAGAGATTGCCCCACTCAAAATTTCCCACAAGACTTTCTAAGTGACCAGAAAATCTACAACCAAAGATTTTTCTTACTAAAAAAATGTTCAATATAGTTGAGCGGACTTTGTAGCACATTTACTTGCAATATAGTTTTAACACTTAAATTTTAAAATTGCAAAGGTCGCAACCCTGATTTTCACAAGTTTTATAGCTTTTTTGCTTTTTCTGTGGACTCAGTGTTTTTTTTTTTTAGTGTTTGCATAGATGCAACCAACGCCGTCACTTTTGTAAACAAATGTTCATTACATCTTCTTTAAAGCTTGCAAAACATGTTTTGTTTTTGATTATGTCCTTTTTAAATCTTCACTTAAAGTGCTCATCCTTGCGCATTATATACTCGTAATGTCATATTTTCGTATTGTTCAACTCACATACTCGGGACGTCTTATTTTCTAATAACTTTGTCTCTCAACATTTTCACAAAACACACACATATGTACATATACACACACCTCTTAAACGACACACCGCTGACGAGTTCGATATTGTTGCTCCTAGCAGCACGATTCAATGCGGTAATACCCTTAATAGCCAAACAGGTGCTCATATCCTCAACCTCGAAACAGCTGCCAAGGTAGCGGGCGGCAAGCGCCAACGTACCACCACTTTCGCCTTCGATGCGATTGTCTTGCACGCTTGGCGCGGCCCAAGCGCAGCTGACAACGAGCAGGGATACGATTGCGAAGATGGCGAACACTTTCATTTTCACACAGTTCGAGTTCGTTACAACAAATTTATATCACAAAATATCCAAATTGGCGGAAGTTGGGGAAAAAGTCGAGAAAATCGAGAAAATCGCGGCGATTTCGTTAAGCTGATTGCGTTTGCGCGAGCGTGCAATACTTGAGAGCGTTAAGATGAATTTGATGTACTTGTCTCGAGTCAAACACCCTTTTATAGTGATACCCAAAAAACTAAAGTCAAAGTGTGTATGCTGTTGCTCCAGGCGCCGGCGTTGCTGTCGTGCGCCAACGCAGGGCCGAAAAGTCGTTACAAAACAATTTTACCGAAAAATTAAATAAAAACTGGCAGCAAGTGGGGCGATTGCAGTAGCGAGAAAAGTGAAGTAAGTGATGTGATATAGACGCGCGCCGTCGCGGAAAGAGCACAACCATTGAGCAGCAAAGTGTTGAATGCGCACACGCATTGCTCATAAAGCCACACGTGAAAACAAAACCAACATCTTTCAAAATAAAAAAAAAAACAGAAAAGAAGCTGAAAGTAACGCTACAACTGTGGAACTGTAGGAACTGTGGAAAAAAAACAAACAACATACGCGACCATAATGGCGCAGAAAGTATACCAAAAACAATAAAAGAAAAACGAAACATGGGAAAAATGGGCAAATATGTCGCAGAGGGGCAACGACGCGCAGTCGCAGTTGTCATAAAGTTGGCAGCGAGCAAGCTAAGCGGCAACAATTTGAAGCAATTTATGATTGAAGCCAGCGGTACTTGCACTACTCGCTTGACAATATCGCCACGCATCTCTCGTCAGCAAACAGACGCGCAAAAACAAAAAATGTGCTCAGTTAAATTGAAAACATCGCGGTGACTTAAAAAAAAAATCGACGCGCATGCGCACTTTGTTTTCAAAAACTCTGTTTGTATTTATGTATGCAGGTATGTAAGTACATATGTACATCTTTAGACTTGCTTACCTGCCAATTGGCATCAATCCAGCGACAGCTGTATAAATTTCGCTTTTACGCCCTACGTTTTTTTTTTTTTTCTTACTAAGCAATCGCAGCTCGCCGCGCAGCATCAGTCAGACTAGTGAGCCTACATACGCGTATGAACCCTTCAGCAGAGCATTCAACTGCGCTTGCTGCATATTTTTACTCGCACTTTCTTTCTTGTTAACTTGCTGTCGTCTTTCTTATCTTTTTTTATGAACAAGTAGCTACTTGCGGTCCCCCCTTACTAACTTTTTGCAATGCCTCATCCCCGTTTCTTTGAAATTCCTTTGGCAAATATTTCGTTTATGAGTCAAAAAAAAAAAAACAACAGTTTTGAAAGAGAAAATAAAACATGAGCAACATTTTGGCCAGGCCTAAAAAATTCTTGCGTACGTTATTTTATTTTTTGTATGTCGCGCGTATTAGCGCTATTATGACCAATTTGACGATAAGCTCTTTTGTTCGTTTGGTGCGAAATTTCTCAATGAGCTTGAGCTTCAATATTTGTTTTTTTTTTTTTTTTCTTTTAATCTTCTTATTTTGTTGAGTCAGTCTTGCTCATGCGAACCTACCCACTTTGACGTTAAAACATGACCCACATTCATACGCAAATTGATTAATCACACAAATGATCTTTCTGTGCTCTTACAACATATTCGCAAAAAGAGAAAATTGTATGAATTTATTATGAAAAAAACTGATTAGCTGTCTGTCAATTTATCGCCACATTATTGTTCCGGCTATTTAAAGCTCTTTAATCTTCAATGAAATGAAAAGTGTTAATGGGGTTATTCGAAACAAATATTTTCAATATTCAATCAGTTAAAAGATCTTAAGTAGACATTATTAAAGTTTGTATGTTTCATTTACATATGTTTAAAGATTTAAAACAACTTTAATTGTTGAAGCATTATCCTCCGGTTACCAAAATACAAAGATACATATAATGGGAAACAAAGAGGTGAATAGTATAGCCAAAAAATCTGGGGCTATAATATAAAGGGTAATCCATCGAATGCTTTTTTTTAACTAAATAAAAAACACGGAAAATTCATTTCGATCGTGAAACCTTTATTATCGTGTTAAAGCACATAATTTGCCATTTACTTTTTAAAAATAATCTCATTGAAATGTTTTCCGTAAGTGAGTCTGAGATAGCCCATTCAGGTGTTCTAATTTTTATTGACGCGAACGAGTAAATCGGCCGGTATGGCATGAATAACGCGTGTTGACTTCCATGCACTCTAAAGTTGCCGGCTTGTCCGCGTATACTTTGGACTTTACGTAGCACCAAAGGAAAAAGTCTGAACAAAAATAAAATGGCAGTTTAACAGGAGTCACGCGTTATCTGTCAAAAAAATCCCTATTGAAAAAAAAACCTCTAGATGGATCACCCCTTAGAAAGAAGCTTTGATAAGTCATAAAATATTGTTGTTTCAACGCATAAGTCAAAATTTAGATGATTAATTTATGTTCAGATTGAATTAAAGTCTCAGCAAAACAGTTATAAAGCCAGTTAATACAATTATCAGAGGAGTCGCATAAATATCTCGGTATACAATTGACAATTTGTACAAGTCTTACAGATGTTGTTTAGATTTATTTAGCTATATTTGTAAAAATTTCCCACGATTATTTGGTCATATACTATATGTTAGTTATTATCGATGTCGTCGGTAAATAATTGCTGTCAACCTCTCATACATTTTCCTGACCGATATCGTTGAGATGTCATGGATTGCGACAGAAAACAAATAAATGAATTTATCCGCTGGATGGCGCTAGAGTCAAATTAATCGTAAAATTTTTATTTATGACCCGATCTTCATAATATTTGAAAATTATGCTCCGGGTACGATCAATGCTTTTACGAAATATCAAATGGCAAAATATTCTTAATGGCGCCAAGGTCTAGTTAGTCAAAATATTCTATGCCTCGATTTTGATGAGTTTAGAACGTATCTTATGTGGGCCGCTGTGGTCGAGTTGTTAGCGGTGCGTGATATGGCGATATGGCGCTAATGTAAAGCATAAAAGTCTTTTTCTAATAGTGGTCACCTCTCGGCGGGCAATGGCAAACCTCCGAAGGTATTTCTGCTATGAAAAAGCTTCTCATTAAATACACCTTCAAATAAGACAAAAAATTGGTATTTTTTTAAGAAAAGTTTTGACTGTGCTCCATTTATTTACGAAATATTGTTTATTTTTCAATAATACTATAATTAACTCTACAATTTAATTTTAGTAATTTTTAATAATTTTGCACCTTTTTTTTAAACAATTAGAATTTACTTTAATAAAGTTCAAAATTTGATAAAAGCTGATGCTATTTTTGATTAATATGCTTAGATGGTAAAAAGAAGAAACATTATTTCATTTTAAACCAGAGATCTGATAAATTAAAAAAGTTAATTTCAAAGGAATTATACATTTCCTTTCGTTGTTATTGCCAAAGTGATTTTTCATTGAAGTTGTTAGTTCTGAGGAAGGGAAAGTAAAATAGAGAATGTATTGGTTTGTTAGCACCGCTCGAAATAGTTGAATAAACCCTTAAACCGGTTAAGCAAAACAAGTTTTATATAGACCGTTTCACACAGACTGAACGTAGATACACACGTATATTTTTCTTAATTACATAATAGGCTTTTCCACATGAAATTCATTTTTAATATGTTAATTTAAGCTTATGTAATTCAGGCGTTAAATATTAGTGTTTGTGAATTTTTTTTAAAATAAATAATACAAAAAAGGGCGAGTACTTTATTTATTCATTAGTTAGTTTGGTTGAACTAAATTTACACTTTCGATTTCATAGCCGCCCATTTGTACTTTCTCAAAAATTACACAATTACGTGAAATGTAAATACGTTTGTATTTTTTCACACAATCAGTCATTTACTTTCATGCTTTTTCCGCTTCGGTTTGCATTTGTTTGCCCGTATTTTAAGTAAGTCGTAGTGATACAGCGGCAGCTTCTAAGAAGTTAGTGACAACAAAAGGTAGACTTGTTCGCGCGGAGGCAAGTATATTAGGCAAAATTTATGCGTGATGTACATGTGTATGCCTGTATGCATGTATTTTCCATAAAATATATCAGTACGAAACTGGTTAACTTTAAGTGGAAATATAACAAAGACTGTTTCGTGGCCAAGCAATGCATTGGTATCCTTGGAAGGTTAAACTTCACGCGGTTATATTCGATTGTACTAAACTATGTATATCGTTTCTCTCGACCTCCTAATTAAATTAGTTAGATTTACCAGCCATTTTATTGATTAATAAGGAAGCAAAAAAAATAATTTTTCAGCTGAATTTTATTAGTTTGTGGCAAGAAGATCGGATATCCTTTTTTTTTTACATTAAAAACTGAAATTTTAGATTTTTCTTAAATTTAAATATTAAGCACAATATTCGATATTGCCAAATTTCGACATCTGCCTGAACAAATTGGCGATTTCGCACTGATTTAGTTACTAGTTAGTTTTTTTTAGCTGCAGTGGTTTCACTACCTCTACAAACATCGCCTTATATGCAACTTGCCACACACAGCTCTAGCAAATCTAAGCCCCCTATTGAACCCTGGAATACCCCTGTTGAATGCATCCTCTACTTCACCAGCATATTTTTTAATGGTTTTCTACGTTTAAGCTTTGAACATTTCCAACTTCATTGTTATTTCCGCCATTGTCACTGCCTCCACTCTACTGCCCTTGACGCTTCTGCTCTATGATTTTGTACGTGTTGCTTGTGTTTTTTGTGCTCATTCCATTGCGTTGACTACACTCAGCCACCAAATTTTATTTTGTAGCGGAGCCATAGAAATGTCACAAAATAAACATAAAAAAAGAAAGACCACATTATTTGACAACATGTGGCATACGCAAATATGCAGCGACATTTAAATGTAGTCACTTTTTGCTTGACTGTGTTTTTGTGAAGTTTTGTTTTGTGGCATTTACAACTTTTGTTCAGAGATTTTCCTGCATTGTTTCTGCATATTTTTCCAAAGTGACGCTGAGAGTGTGGCTTCGCTAACGACTTGACCGATTACATAGCGTGCCAGTTTATTATTTGCAATGCGTCCGGCGGCGTTGACAACTTGAACAAGTTGTGCATGTAAAGCAATTAATTTGGCAGCGACTTGAAAATTAACAACTTGTTTACCTAAAAATAGATGCGTCCCCATAGTTATGTTAAAAGCAAGTGGTGGTTACGCAGTGAAATTCGAATTGGCACTAGGTAAACGACGAGGGGAGGACTTTGGTGTGGAAATGCAGGGAACGTCGGAATAGTTTTATGGTAAAGAGAGGAAATAGTAAAAGTAGATATCATAAATATATAGTATATGTACAAACAGATATGTATATTTCTTTAAAATTATGTTTTTTGGTCCACCCTTGTTTCATTTTTAATAATGAGGTACCTTTCACTTATTATAAAATGAATAAGTAAATAAAAATTAATATATACAAACTGTGCGAATATCTAAGTAATAGCCGGGATTCTGTCCTCTAGGTTAAACACAAGTCTCAAAATTTAAGACTGTAAATTATATATTATAACCTTTCCTCGCTTTCATATCCATCGGTTATAATTTTTCTTATATTTAATTGTGATCTTCTAATAACCTAATAATAATAATTTCATACTGTTATTTAGAGACCAGAGGCTCCGGCATATGTAAAACACACAGTTATGTATGTTATGGAAACTGACCTCAATTAATCTGAACTAGAGCTGTAAAATTAATGAAAAGTTTGATGCCCATATGTATTTGTTACTAAAACAATCAGCCCCCGTTACTTTCTTATCGTTACTCGTTACATCTGATACAATCAAACACTGGCATCTTTCACGAGCTGTATAATCATCGATGTCGTTTAACATGTTAATGAAAATATGAAAATGCAAAATATTTAGTTAAAATAAATAATTCGTTTAAAAGTTTTTATTTACATTTTTGTTTCAGATGTAAAAGTTTGAGCATTGGTAATTTTTTAAATATGTACATGTTTGATAAAATTCATACGTAAAAGAATTGTAACATAAAAAAAGTTAAGAATAAATAGTCAGGTTAACATATGTATAAGCCATGCGTTCATATTGAAAATTGCATTGAAAAGAATAAGAATTCATTTGTACTCATAACTGTTTCATTTCGCACAATATAAACATGTTGCGTCGTTCTGATTCGTTTATCTAATCAAATTGACACCAACATATACGGAATATGCGAGTACCGAGTTTATTTTGTAAATAACAATTCGGTACTTCGAGTCAGGCTCTGTACTTGTTACTCGTTTGCTACAGCTCTAACCTGAACTCACGCTACCTCAACTACACCATCCCCACCAGAACGTGCCACAGCTAAGGTCATAATATGTATCTAAACTCACTACGCTTAAACTGATATAATCGCTACGCATCGCATCTCATCTCTAGCAGTTTTTATAAAATTAAACTCTTGTAATGGCAATTAATAAAGCCCATTTATAAAAATTATTTTTCTTTTAATTATTTTAAATTATTTTTAAATAAATTACTATTCATAAAATTCCATTTATTTTAATTTAAAAAATGATTTAACAAAATATCATCAAATTATCAAACTTAAAAAAAAATTTTGTTTAATATTTTTGAATATGTAGTTTGGATGAACCAATGAATTTTTAAATTTTATCTTATATAACTATCTTATAAAATATATAAACAGAACGATTCAGTATTTAAAAAGCAGCAATCTAAAATTGGCATACAAATTAAAAATGAAGAAAGTTAAATATTTAGTATAATTAGGAATGCTCGAAATTGACACAAAATGACTTGAATTGTCATTTATTACAAATATGTATACAAAGCGGCATGCTTAGGTAAGTTTGTTTGAAATTATTGACTACCCTGTCGGAAAAAAGCAGACAGTCTGAAAAACTAACCAATTTTAAAGTAGTTAGAAATCAACTGCTTTGAAACAAATGCAGCGTGCGAGTCTTTAATTCTTCGTACTCGTATATTTATATGATCGTAATATAAAATAATTTAAAAACTTTTGTAGTGAAGAGAAACTAGGAAGTTATTTAATTGAATCCATATAGTATACATACATAAGTGTATAGTATATACATTAGGGCGGGTCGAATTTTTTTCGCATAAAGCGGCTAGCAAAAACGAAAACTACAGAAAATTCTAAGAAAGTTTTGCCAAGAAACCATGGGTCTAAAATTAATTCCCAGTTCGCGCAGAGCGACTTTAGATTTTGAGGTCGTACTTATTAAATTGTACTCAAAAACCTATAGTTTTAAAAATAACAGCATGCCATGCAATTAATGCAATAATAGCAGGCTTTTGTAACTTATTTGTCTGCGTTGAATAAACAATAGTGTGTTCTAAATAACTTTTTTCAAGTTTTAAATATTTTTCGACTAATAAATTATAATGGGAACGTCTGCAATGTCAGTTGATTCCACCAATTCAGAAATTGATACAATTTCAATGAACTCCGGGTCTTGTGTTCTTCCCAGTCTGAATATTGGCTTGCCAAGAGATTTAAGTGATCTAAATCTACCAAGTATTCGTGACGTATTAAATTACTATTTATTTTTACGCGTAGCTGAGCAAAAAACAACAAAAAAAAGCAATCGTACGGTAATCTTAACACACAAGTAGCAAAAAAAATTTGGGAAATTTGGAATAAACTAAACATTCCGTTAATCAATAAAAAAACTGCCTCGAAAAAACTGAAAACATTGCTAAATAAATATCATAATGAAATATCTGTATGCTGCATACATAGAAGCACAAACTTTCGTTATAATCGAAGAAACCAAGCACAATTTTCCGGATCGCTTCTTATGAAAGTATAGGGTTTTTGAGTACAATTTAATAAGTATGATCTCAAAATCTAAAGTCGCTCTGCGCGAACTGGGAATTAATTTTAGACCCATGGTTTCTTGGCAAAGCTTTCTTAGAATATTCTGTAGTTTTCGTTTTTGCTAGCCGTTTTGTTGGTTTTTTTCCACCCACACTCTCATCCGACGGCAGAAGCCTGTTGTGTCATTCACTTACAATTTCCAATAAATGACGAATTGACAGCCGTTGTCGAAATTATTTACGAAAAGAAAACAAAACAATTTAATTCTAAATATCTATCTAAAGCTTTTTCCCATATATTCCATAGCTTGTTGGAATGAATTCCCAAATGAAAGGAAAACCTAAAAAGATGCTCTTGGCCCTTATGTCCAAGGACGTTGTAATAAATTTCAACCTCGATGGAACTCACGAAAAAAAAGATTAAAAGCTTTTGCTAATTTCTATCCCCTTTTGAAATGTTAGACAGTGGGCTAGCCCATAAAATACGTGATTCTTAAAATATTTCAATTTTTTTTGTCATTATTAACATAGATGCCTTTTGTATCGAAAATCGTGATCGCGAGGAAGTTACTCGCAAGGCCATTCAGGCGGTAAAAAACAATGTTTTTACGAAGTATGTATGCAGAAGAAACTAAATTAAAATTTATTTAAAACGTGTAAACGTACGTTAAAAATTAACTGAATTCCTAACTTAGTTTAAACAGAAAATATCGCCATGCTAAAAAAGTTAGTTGATGGCAAGAAAATATAATGTATTTAAACCACTTGTGGTTAGAAAAAAAGTACTTTTTAAATTGCTTTTAAAGTACTTTCATTTCCGACAGGGTACCGACATATTTATGTACATAAGTACATGTACATATGTACCTTAATATCTTTCGTTGATGAATTTAAATTGCCTATTATTTGGTATCAAATGTCGGCTCACTCTACCAACAATATATGTATAAGTATATGCACATAACTACATCAAATTGTCGTATTTGAGCTGTAATAAAATCGAAGTAATAGCAACAAAAAAAAATCAAACATAGTTTCAGGGTAGCCAATAGTATGTTTAAGTGAGTTAAGAATGATTTACCATTCACTTATAAAGACGATCTCAACGCCAGCAATTTTTGCATATGAATGTACATTAGACCTGTTCGGTCAGTATCGGATAAAAAAAAAGTTGGAAGATTGTGTGGACATTGTTAAATTGTACATTTGTTAAATTTGTTGAATATTTATAGCATTCATAACGCTCTATTGGCACTAGCTATTAAGCTCGGGACAATTTTTTATGTCTCACAGTTTTTTTTTGGAATAGCAATACAAGTTCTTATAAAAGAAGTCAAAGTTAGGAGATGACAAGCATTAAATAAATATAAAGCAACGTTTGAGTCTTTTAAAATAACATAAAAATTTGTTCATAAAATGTCAAAGTTATAACACTAAAAAAATTTTTAAATTTTTGAGCTGCTCTGAGTATAAGACTGTTCAGGAATACTATGCAATTATACTTTAAATAAGAGAGTAGTATTAGGAAACATTTCTGTTGACACACATTAATGCAGAAATATGTCAATACAGTTTATAAAATCGCTGCTAGCGGCGTCAATAAATACCGGCAAATTGGCGAAATTGTGTTGTTGTGCTCATTATTTGTGTCGTTTAGTAGTGCTTTTTGTACAATTTGTGCATGTTGTTATTGTTTTTGATTTAAATGGAATTTTTGATGTGCTGTCACTCCCTTTTTTTTGCATTTCCGCACCTGTTTATAGCTTTAGTTTTTTTTGTATGTCAGCCTATTTGTAATCTATACATAATTTCTCTTTCTTGACTTTCCTATTTTTTTGTTTTATTGACATTTATTGAATACATTTTTATGGTTTGTTAATTGCTTGGCAACTAAGGTCAAAGTGTTGCGGATTTTATACTGTGTTTGATGAAGTCATTTCATAAGATTAGATCGAGTCGGAATCAATATAAACACTTTAGCCTACTCAGAGAAGAGTGAGAAAACAAGGTTTGTACATATGCTTTGGTATTCTCAGTGAAGAAAGTCTTAGCCACAATAGATGTTTAACTTTCGAAATTGTTATAAGTTTTGAAAAAATCTTCGTTTAATTATTAATTCAATTAATGCACCACCCTGAGAAAAGATTTCAAACCAAGGCTTGAATAAGGCGAATTAAGCATTATGTTTTTGCAACTCTGTAAATTACTACAGCTTTTTGATTGGAAGAAATTAATATTTGGTTATATTTAACCAGTTTTATCTCGAAAGAACAGCAAGCTTCGTACTAGAAAATTTCACAATCAAAAGAGGTTGCGTTATGATGTGATGATTTCATGTGGTGATCTGATGTGATAATATGTTGTGTAATTTTGAAGTGATGATGTGATGTGATGTATTAACATGATATGATGTGATGCTGGGATGTAATGTAGCGATATGATGTGATGTGATGTTGCAGGATCTGACGATATAATTGGTGAACTGCTTGAAGGATGGAATTTAACGGTGTGCTGTGATGTTGTATGATTCGATGTGGCGAATAATAATTAAATCAACGCTGTTTAGGATGATGATTAAATTAAACTGCGCAGATGACTCCATGCACCCAGATTTGTTTCTATAAAGAATTTGAAAAAGTTTTAAATTTGCAAAACAAATTTTCATTTAGATTTAAATTATTTTTTTAGAAATGTAATAATAGTGCTGAAAATGAAAATTTATATAGGGGTTAAAATATATTTTATTTCTAATTAGACCAACGTCTAATACAAATTTTGACATCGGCGGCAGAAGTGTCTTAGTTAAAAAAAAAAAAGGGATATTAAATAGAAAACCAACCGCCAATTTTTTATGTGCGTAACTACCAGGATAGTTCTGTTTAGTGACTCGTAAGACAATTGAAAATTTTATTTGATTTTGAAAGCACTGCTTTTAAAAGGTTTATTTGGCGCAACTCATAAATATTGAAATCTATTCAAAATTTATCATCTTTTTTGCTCGCACAGAGAATTGAGAGCACAATGCAACATTTCATTTTAATCTGAAGTAGTTAGTTTCTGCTAATCACATTATTGACAAATAGTCTTTAAAAGTTTGAACATTGAATTTTATAAAATTCCATGTACTAGCAAATTTGCCTATTAATAAGATGACCTTAGTAAAAAGCGATGCGAAAATAAGTTAAGTAATCCTAGGCGGATGATGCAATTATGTTTATTTGTTCGAACCTACCAATTTTTTACTCATATTTCTCAATAAAAAAATTTGTTGAAGTATAAAATTATTCAAAGTTCCTCTGATCCCCCACTTGCATACATATGTATGTATGTATGTTTTTGAAGACCACTTAAAATAAAAAAAAATAAACAAACAAGGAAATTATGTAAAATCCTTGTCTCTTTCAAAAATGTATTTGCATCAAAAGAAACCCAAACAATTGTCATGGCTCATACTTTCAATGGCTAAGTATTTGTTTTGCTCGTCCGTCAACTGGCCGTATCTAAGCTGTTCAAATTGACAAGCGATTGCTGAACTATCGCACCATTGCGACGCAGCTCGCCATTCATTCGTTTAAACACATTTCCTCATCTCTGTGCACTTTCTCAGCCTGTCAATATTGGCATTTCATATTTGCACAAATGAAAAGGAAATCAATTTCACTTCACCTGTCGGAATTTTAAGCATTCAACCTAAATACAATTGTGTACGCAATATCTACAAAAACTCGTACATGAACCGTTTTTGTCTGGCTTTTAGACGCTTTTGTTGGTTGTTGCGTAGCTGCGTTGTTATTGTTGTTGCAGCTGTTACGTAGTAGTTTTTATGAGTCAATTATTTTTTCCTTCCTTTGGTTGTTATTGCGATTGTAGTTAAAAACCACGCAGCAACCATGTAAAATAGGCAAATTTTCAGACATTGAGATAGTCATAAAAAAGCCATTCGCCAACCTGTTCGGGCAGAGGGCAGATGTTGGTAGCCGTACATTGACGGTCAACAGCCGCCCAGTTGTTCAGCATTTTTATTTGCATTCGTTTTGCTATTGTAGTACAGTAGACGCCCACAAATTAGAAATCTCATAAACACGAGTCTACCAGAAATTATATTTCGAGTTTATTAAACATTAGAAATTTTTTGCTAGTTTACGTATGAAATTTAGAGCGCCGGTACATATTTTGCAGACTCTATACTAGAAAAGTGAAGAAAGAAAATTGAAAATATAACTAAACTAAATATCAACTAAACTTAAAAAATTGTTTGGAAACGAAAGTCAAAATCTTGGAAAAGCTTGACAAAGGTGTTCAAGAGCAGCGGTTACCCCTTGATTTTAACGTGACACCATATGCAATCAACTATATACATATAATCAGATATAGAGCGGAATATACCGTGCAATTGACGGATGGTTTTCCCAAATTTAAAAAACGGCACGGTTTTTTTTTTTAACAGATTTCTTGCAAAGGTCCATGAAATGTAGAGATGGCCGATCTCGCGACTTTTAAATAACAATGTTACTTGCAGAAATAATGACAAATTCTGAAAAAAACGGTTTTAAAAATGGAAGGAAACATTGTTATTGTGAATGCTAATTTTATTATCTTCAGTCGCGGTCACAGTCGCAGTTCATGAGCATTCGTTATAAATGTAACAGCTATTGTGAATGGCGTACTCTTGTACAAAAAGACAATTGCACAGTCAGTCACAGACATTGTTTTTGTAGCCAATGTTGATACCAGCGATTTTTGAGTAGCAGTGACAAAGTGGAAAGCACAAAACTATATATAATGCCGACGAAAGCCGATTATTTGATCGTTACCTCTCTAATAGAACATATGTAAGTCTGTTTCTGCATTTGAAAAAACCCCGCCTGGATATAAAATCTTAAAGTAAAGAGTTTCAATCGCTCTCGGAGTAAACATTATTGCCATTGGTAATTGGAAAAGCAAAGAAACCGAGTTGTTTTAAAGGATTTAATAAACACTTTATGTATGACGTCTCGGATTTTTTGTGATTAGTTTCATAAAATATTTATCAATGAAGAACAAAAAAAGTGATCCGCTTTTCTCAAGATAATAATTGGCCTCCGAACTTAAAAATTGGTTCTATTGTACTTTTTTGAAGTATACACTGTTTTTAATTTATATTTAATTAACATACGTCCAGAAATAAAAATATTTCAGAAATTATAATTAACTTAAAAATAAAGTAATTATAATTTGTGATCGTCAACTGTACCACGACTGACTTTGAATCCCAGTGAAGAAAAGTATTTACTACATTGTGGTTAATTATGTACATCGGAGATTCACAATTTCTGTCAAAGGATGTGCAATTATCAATTGACTTGTGGGATGCGCTTGTTAAAGCTTTTTTGAAAAATGATAAAGAAATAAACCACTTTCACCTTTCAAAATATTTTTTATATACTAACAAAATCAATATAAACGACATTTATAATAATTTTAAAAATTAGATCAAAACTTTTGGAATCTGCAGTTAAAGATTTAATTTTAGCACAATAAAGTGAAAGTTTCGAGTCGCTAAAAATGTTTATAATTAGGCGCTTACACTATATATGTTCCTCAGTGTTTGGCCGAGCTTCTCATAGCTTCGAAGTCGGCACAAAACTGTAGCTCCCTCCATTTGTGGTATTATATTAAGACGCACGCCACAAATGGAGGGAGCTACAGTTTTGTGCCGACTTCGAATGGCAGACGTGTTTTGTGAGAATCTTTTTCATTGCGGAAATACCATTGGAGGTTTGCCATTGACTGCCAAGGAGCGACCGCTATTAGAAAACAACTTTTTTCTATGAATAAGATTTTACTTGCCCTTTTTTTTTTGATTGTACTTTATATTGATAGAATTGTTTTAGAAATTAAATAAAAGAAATTTAAATTTTCCAAATTTGTAAATGGGTGGAAGCGTTATATTTCTTTTGCGTATAGTGCTCATCATAATTATACGAGACCCTGTTGTTGACAAGTTTTGCTTGTTTATTTGTTGATAAATCAAAACTACTCACATGCTCATAGTTTGTAAACTGGGTGTAAAGATATCCATTGGCCATACGTATGTATGTACATACACATACGAGTAGGCTTGAAGTTTTTCAAACATATTTCAAGTAAGAAATTGAATACAGAAAGTGAAAAAGTGTTTGCAGGGTGCGGGAATACGTGACTATTTTTAATGGATTTTTGTACATTTCAATTGAAACTCCACGCAGGAGCGCCGAAACGAAATTTTGTATGGGGAGGAAAAACTGGAATGCAAAATGGTTGTCAAATGTGGTTTGAAAACAAGTAAAAAATGGCTGTCTTCATACCTTTAATGCATGGAAGAATTGTATAGGAGCCATATGTAATATTTATTCGATATTAATTATTTAATCTATGGTAAGTATGTATATGATTTTCACTACTTCTATAGATTTTAGAATAGCGGACCTTCTTGCAAAGTTATGAAGCAAAATATAATATCTGAATTATTGCCTGCTTTAAATCGACTCAGCACATCATCCTGATCGTTTCGGTAGACTTTTTGATGGGTCTAACTCTTCTCCTTCAGGTACTTACAAATATCCGACCAAACTTAATATACAATTTCCATGAAAGGTAAAAAAAAAGTTTTGGTGTGTAATGTACTTTTTTCTGAGTGTAACAAGTGTTTTTTATTGTTACAATTATGAAAAATTTAAGTTAAAATTTATATATTTTAAAAGTTTTCGAAATTTTGTGTCTGTTGTTTAATACGTGTATAATAAAATACCAATTTTTTTTCCAGAATTTATGGTTAAGCGGCCAGAGAGGGTCAAGAAATTTTATTCACGAGTAAAATTTAAAAAAATTGCAGTCTTACACGTAACATTTTTTCATAACGAAGAATATCTTTTAGCTGCTTAATCATAAACGTTATTGACTCGGGAAACCTAATGTGTGCAATAGCGCAGTGAATTTAAATTGGCGGCAGGAAGAGAAAGTCTGCGGTCAAGTCCCCGGCATGTGATATTTTTATTTATTTCAATATTTATATAAATAGGCAATTATGCAGTCAATTTTTGATTATGTATTTTATTTCGACTATTTATTCCATTATGAAATACTTATTCAGTGAAACATTGAAGAGTCATCTTACCCGGTTCTGACGCCCCTAACTCCAAGCCTTTGAATAATACGAGTTAAATGTCTACTTTAGATTACTTTACATACTGGTATATGTGAGAACCAAATCTAAGAAAAATTAATCTGCGTCGATAAAATATTGAAAATATGAAAATAAATAATTTTGAACTATTTGTTTACGGTAAAAACAGAATTATTATTTAATAAACAACATATCGTCTTAGTTGCGGAGAAAGTCCATCTTCTTTGAATACCCAAAAAAGGGTTGAGAATATTTCTTGTCGATTAGAGCATACATCTTGGCTGATCTATATCTAAAGGCAAAACAGATTTCGGAGTTTTCGCGGCAACGTTATCGGTGACTGAAATAAGAACTTCTGACTTGTTTTTGTTGCTGAAAGTGTTAAATGTTTTACCATCGCACTAGTTACTTCATTGTGAGTTTTGTTTTTGGGATTGTTCTTCAGAAAATGGATAAGTACAAATTCTCTCTACAATATTAAGAACGCCGTACATGCCATTCACGCGAACAGGGTCATAAATCTTGCGTAAAATAACTGAGCTAGAATATTTTCAGGATTACTTATTTGCTTTAAGGACATTGAAATATTATTTGTTTAAGATATTAAGTAAATATTTATTCATTTGAAGGTGTTTCGATTAGCTTTGTGTTACACGTGTGTTTAATATACTTAAAAATCGCTTTGAACTTATATGGAGAACCTTTAACTTTGTTAACGAAGGCAAATTTCCAAATTTAGACATTTCCATCAAATTCTGGAAATTAAGATTGACAGACGAAAATGTAGCTAACGGTATCAGTCAGCTTAAGCCATCCATTCACACTGATGAAGATGGCTTCTCGGTAATTTTATTCAAACATTGTCCCGCACTGATTGCGCCATCGAGGCATATTTTTAACAGCTCAATTTCTGCTGGTGTTTTTCTTGATGACTGGAAATCTACTTTTATTACAGCTATCCTTAAAAGTGGAAACAAAAATGACGTTAAGAATTATAGGCCCATTTCCAAATTAACCACAGTATCAAAACTGTTTGAGTGCATCGTTAAGCACAGTAACTGTTAAACATTTGTTATCCCCTAATCAGGACGATTGCTTGCAAACTTTTCAAAGGGATTCCAAATCGATACAATTTACACCGATTTCTCTAAGGCCTTTGACAGGGTATCTCATAGAATTTTAATAGCTAAACTTGCAGCTTTAGGCTTTCATTCCGATTTCTTGAAGTAATCCACTCTGGATAATAGAATTTGTGTCGTTCGAGGTGATAATGTTTCGTCTTATTCTTTTGTTGCTTTCTCTGGTGTTCCTCAAGGTAGTGGACCTAGGTCCATTATTATTTGTGCTTTTCATAAATGATATTTCCTCCTTTTTTATTTAACGTAATTTCCTCCTATATGCAAACGATCTGAAAATTTACTATGAAATTAAATGTTTGGAAGATTCTTTCATTCTCCAGGGGGAGCTTGAAAGCTTATATTGTTGGTGTCTGCGTAATAATTTGTTACTCAATACTAGCAAATGTCACTATGCCCCTTATTCGAAACATATTAGTATTGTTCCTACCTCTTACCGAATCTCAAATGTACCGCTTAAATTAGTTAGTGAATTTAAAGATTTGGGGGTTTATTTTGACTCCAAACTCTCTTTCACCACTCACATTAATTTCATAGTAAATAAATCATTCGCGATGTTAGCATTTATTCGTCGTAATTGTTCTTCATTCTCCGATCCATATACACTCAAACTGCGGTATTTATCTGGCGCCCTTTCCATGCAATTTATGTTAATAAACTGGAGTCTGTACAAAGGGCTTTTATACGCTTTGCATTGCACTCCTTGAGATTATCGTTCTCGTTGTTTGTTGATTAATCTAATGTCATTAGAGTCTAGACATACTTTGTTATCAATGTGCTTTGTTTTTGATTAAATTACAGGTGGTATTGATTGCCCGTACCTTCTTATGAAGATTTCCTTTAATGTTTCCTCTCGAATTCTTCGCTGTAATGAAATGTTTTTTGTGGGTGTTCCCAAAACTGTTTATGGAATGAATGCCCCTTTGCGAAGAGCACTTTCTCATTTTAATACTTTTTCTTAAGTCTTAAACTTTGATTTTTCTTTTTCAAAACTAGCTTTTAAGAATGAACTCTTAAGGCACTTCTCATAGGAGTTTCCTCTATCCTTATTTTTTCACTCTTTTTATTTTAAAATAATATATATGTATACTTATCACATAGTCTATAAGCATTTTGTTTGTTGATTTAATAAATAAATAAATAAATAAAGCTTGATTGACATTATCGCCCTTGACGTAGTGGAAATAGACTTGGATTGACCACCAAAAGTAAACTGTTAACGAATTACCGAAAGTGATAGTAATAGCTTTGCTTTTATTAAAATTTCATATAAAGTACAAAACAAGCGTAATTAATTTAATACTAATTACATTAGATTTTCGCTTTAATATCAGGCAATGCGTTACTCCGTCCACATTCACAAGAGCTACTTTGAAATTCTTTTGATTTATTACAAGCCGTTTTTAGATTTGCTTAACGCAGTGTTCGAGAATTTGATAGGCTTCATCTTTGCTTAATCCTTTTTTATATTCTCTATCAGAGATACTTTGGCAGAACATAGCTCCATAACCTTGTCCACTATATTACCTCCACAGAATTAGCCAAGTAATCGCGGAAGTAAAGCTGATTTCTGCGATTTCTCGTCATACCTACAAAAACAATGTATTTATTACTAATTAGTAATTTATTATAATAAAAACAGATTCAGTCTTATGCTTACCCAGCTATCATCATATTTACTTGGTAAGGTGTTCTGCTGTGAAGGTAATCTGCCAAATTCTTGCGGGTAAAGTGTGCTGCTTCCTTGGGAGACAGCTCGTAATTGTTTCGCATTTTGTACAGAGCATTATTATTGGTGCAAACACGATACTGTTTGAAATCTTATGCATTTTATTTTCATCTGGCATAAACAAAATAAAAGTTAAAAAATGTATATTAACGTAAAAGCTCAATTATTTACTTTTATTTAATTCCTCTTTGTGTTTTTCTTATATTTGACATTTGCTTCGACTGAGATGCCACATGTAAGCATTTTGAATAAATCCTAATAGTCAGCTGTTTTTCACTGTTAAGGAAGAATTACAGAATCACACACTTGTTAGTGCAAACAGCAAAAGTTGTTAAGTAACCACACAACTTTTGAGTTGTTAAGAGTTACAGACTCGCACTACGTATACTGAGGTGGTAATGAAAAATCATATTAGCTTCAGGTAAAAAAGTGAAATTTGATTTGAGAACAACACTTCCTGCCTTTTTTCTCGTTTTCTCATAATGTTCTCATGTTCATAAGTTTGTGAAAGTGTTGTTCTGAAAAAATCTCCATTAATACGGAATAATATTCTAGGTAACCAATACAAGTACTACTCTTTTCGAATCACAGAATTAAAAAAAAAAATAAAAGTTTTTTTTTATTCTGTTCTCTTGCCTTTTTTTGCTTTAATTATGCCCAAAATGTAATAGGCACAAAATTTGTGGCAAAAATATTTACATTTTATCAAGAAGTAAAAGGTCTTTAAAATTCTACAGAATGCTTTAAAGGTCACTCAAGTAATATGTTTTGCCACAGCTTCGACGGACAAAATAAGCTATCGCGAATGATATTACGTTAAATACTTGTCGAGGTATTATGAAGAAATTTAACTTTTTTCTCATATTTTTATATGTATAGTTTTTCTTCTGAAAAAAAAAAAATATATATGTATGTACATATGTATATTAATAAGGCAGTGTCAAATATTAGTATTACTTTCTTTTTCATTTCGATGTGTATGTATGTATGTACATAAACATATGCATGAATTTGTATGTATGTATAGATAAAGCCTTATGAGTATAAAAACAAACAATTGTTTGAGAGAAAAACATAATTTCAAAGTTTTATTTGTGCAAAAAGCGTAACAATTCGGCTCATTGTTTGCAAGCACCGCTATATTTACGCATGTATTACACAAATACATATTCCTATATTTGTACATATGTACATATGTATGTGTGTGAAACATATTTATTAAAGCGTTTTACATTTATGAGTTTAGTAAACGCTTTGGAATTTTAGACCCAATAAAGTTTTATTACCGAAGCAAACTCTGAAATCACTTTCCCCGCGTCGAATAGGCACTTTTGTACTGTAACTTAAAACTACAGGATGCTCTCACGCTGCAACAGCATAATCATTAATGTTGAGTAATCGTACTGCGAAAAAAAAAACTGCAAATAAAAGTAAAAAAAAACTTTAAAATTCAACAACTATGCCGGCGAAAGAAAGGAGGCATTCAAACAGTCTACATGAAAGGTGCAGGTCACATGTACAATATAAAGTAGGGAGTATGCCGAAAGAATGCCTATAGTGATTTCTTCTTCTTCTTCTTCTGGATTTTCGGATATCATCGTTTGTGCGCTGCGCTGCGTTGGTGTGCGGTGCGGTGCGGTTGGTTAGTTGGCCAACTCAAAAAACAAGTGCGGCACAGTTTCAACATACAGTCAGACAGTCATGTGAATATGCATACATACATACATATGTACATATATGTATGAACGTGTATGTACAGCTACGGACACGTAAATGGCACAAAATTATATTTGAACTTAATGTTAGAATTGTTCAACTTAAAATTGGTAATTATGTAAAATTGTTTCATCCTACATGAAGCCGCAATAGTTCTCAAACCAACGGCGTGCAAAATGTCTCGTTATATATTACTTCGCATGATATTTTGCGTAGTTTGTTATTCAGTTATTTAAAGTGTTTTGAAGTAGAAAGTATAAGAAAATAAGATAACGAAAATATATCACAACTAAAAAAAGGCGAATCATATGGAAAATGCATGAAAGCAATTAATTCATGCGCGGAGAACACCGAATTGTTGGCCAAAGGCAAATCTCGGAAACCCGAGCCTAGAAAGACAGGTTCGCCTACGGATGCTGCAATAGTAACACTGGCAAAAAAAAAACATTGAACACAAAAATATCCTATAGGCTTGCTAGAATCGGATTAAATGAAGCAAACTTGTTTGGTCGCATTTACTGAAAAAAGCCACTCTGAAAAATAAATATTTGAAAGCAATTGACCTTCACTAAAGCCCATCAAGTAAAAGGCCTAAATTTCTGGAGACACGTGTTGTGGAGTGACGAAACAGATGACAGAATCTTTGTTCATTGTTCAAAATGCCAAAAATATAATACATACAATCTTCACACAGAAGATTGTCAAAAACAAGAGCTCAAATACTAACATTTGAGATGCATTTTCTTGGCATGGCATATGGCCGCTTGTACAGATAAACGGCAAAATGGATAAGTTTAAGTATATGAACATTTGGAAAAACAATATGGAAATAGAAATTTATGCAAGACAACGACCACAAATATTCCTTAAAACAAGTTAAGGATTGGTTTAGTGCGTTGAAGCTCTATGTTGTAAGTTGGCCAGCCCACAAACCTGACTTGAAACCTATTAGAAACTTATGGGTTGGAGACAAGATTGAAATCGCGAAGAAAAATTATAAAAATTTGAAGGATCGTTGGTCTGCCGTTCAGGTAGTTTGGTATACCATACCTAAAATTAAATGTCTAGAGAATGCGTCGCAGGTATGAAGCAGCTATAAAAAAAATAAAGGCTATCAGGCCTGTTCTGCATGCAGATTCCGACCGGAATCGTAATGAAAAATATTTCAATACAACGAAAGCGGGCATACATTTTTTGTTTTAAGTTATTGTTTCTGATTCTCCGAAAAGAAAAGAATATGTTTTGATTCTTACAGAACTGAAAAAACTAAAAACAAATCTACTTAAATGCAGAACACGCCCATATATCACAAAATATTACCGAACCTAAAATGTTTGTGCAGAAAAAATGCAGTTTTAACTATATTTTCCCTCTTTTTTCAGTTTGTGCCATTTATGTATGTATCCAACTCATTTCATCACTTTTCCCACATTTTCATTATATTTGTTGTTTTAATGAATAACTTGAGTTTTTGTTATTATTAAATGAGAGGAACAAACTTTTAGAAAATATCAAATACCCCTTGGCTTTACAAAACATTAATTTTATTTTAGCATGGGAAAGTAGATTTAATAAAATGTGCCATTTATATGTCCATAGCTGTATGTATGTATGTACATACATACATACATATGTTTGAACGTATCGACGCATGTGTACTGACGCTATTTTCGATGAAAGTGAAATTGATGTCAAAAAAAGTTTAGTAAAAGTCAACAGAGGAAAAAGATGACGAAAAGCTGCATGCCAGTTAAGTAATAAGAAAGACAAATTTCAAAGTCGTTCAGTAACGAAAGGAGTAATCAGATAGCAGAGCTGCTATTGTTGACGTTCCATGCGAAAGATGCGCGCTTTGTTGGGCACTTGTAAAGCTAAATGCAAACACCGCCGCCGTACAGCGAATAGCGCTTGCCCAAAGTTAAGTAATCTTTCATGTTGCCAACGTCAGAAAGCAGGAAACGAGAGGAAGGCAGGGAAAGAAAGCAAGCAAGCAAATATATTTTAATACTTATATACATACATACATACATACATGTGCACTTTTGTTGGGTGCGCCTGGTTAGCAATGACGGCCGGGCAAGTGGCTGTTGCGTATTGCAACTCTTTTTGACGCGATTGCGCCGATTGCGCGATTATCTATTGTGACCAACACTCTTGGCTACATGCTAATTACTAATGCATGACAATTTCGATTTCGTCAGCATAAAAAAAAAAACCTACATGCAAACATATCTACATATGCACGTACAACAAGCCAACTAACTCACTTTAAAGCAAACTAGCAAGCAACAAAAAGTTTAACTTACGCATTTCAAAGTCAACAAATTAGTTTTTGTTGTGAACAAATATTTTTAACCACTTTGACGATCCACCCATTAGATAGTAGTATGCACGTGAGTGAAAAAAGAGAAAAAAAAATCAAATAAATGTTTGCAGTGTGTGGAGTGAAACTGCATGCGTACATGCGCAATCGCTTTACGCGTTTCCGTTGCACATCAATACGTAAGCACGGGTATGTGTTTATGTTAATCGTACTCTTATGTACATATATAAATAAGTATGTACGAGTATGTAACTATAAGTACGCATGCGCACCCGACAGTCACTTGGTGTAACTGCGAAACTTTCTCTGGCAATGAAAACTCGTAAAATGCGGTAAGCGATTAACAACGGCGGCATTGTTAATTGCCAAAATTGATAAGGTTGTTGCAGTTGTTATTCCCGTTGCTCCTTCTCCTTCGGTTTCTGAGCAGCCCATTTATATTGTAACCTGGTTTGCGGCAGTTGCTTCTACTGTTGCGGCTAAGTATTTTTTTTTAAAGGCATACATATGTAACAGAAGTATATTTAGTAAGTTTTTTTTACTGAAAGTTAGAGTTTGATTTTTGTTTCACTGCAAGTTCAGTTCACTTTTAGTCATTGCAACACTATGGGACCTAAATGCAAACAGAGCACCGTTTTCAGCAAAATATAAGTTCCCAACCCTGGCGTACCCCGTTCTTTTTACCCAAATGAATTTATTCGGCTCTGCTTTTTCCAACTTCGGGCCATACGTAATCGTCGACATATTGGCGGCCAGCTTAGGTACCCTGGCAACGCCAACTTCGGTATCCTGTCAAATGCAACTGTCAAATAAGATATCCCACTTGTTATTATCCACAATTCTCTTAGTACTTTCAGCGCAATGAACTAGGCTTGGGCAAAAAATATCGACATATCGAGTTATCGATATTTTTTTCAAAAAAATAATTTATATTTACGTCGATATTTTCAAACTACATAAATGTATCGATGTTCGATATTTATTTCTGAATATCAAATTTTTATCAAATTCGATATATTTTAAGTTCTTTAAAGGCTCAATTTGATTTGATTTGAACGTAACTGTGCGTAATATTTCTTTAATAGTGCCAACATTCATCGACGTGTTCGTGAGATACACATAATTGTGCAAAACTTATGCCTGTATAGCAACATTTGCTTGCACCAACACAATGTTGCCAAAAACCAACAAATGCAAATAGTTCATTTATCAATAATTAACATTATTAAACATCGCATTATTTTAATACAAATTGAAATTTTTGTTAAGTTTTTTTTGGTAATGATTTTAAATGCACTGTTGGTTACGCTGTGTGGTAAAAGAGCACTCAGCTGACACGGCTCCAAATCTAAATTTCTCAGAGTACAAACGTATTTACATGTCGCGCGGAACACGTACCCGTAACACGTACCCGTTTGTGAGTTTTCATTTACAAGGCACCCTCATAAGTTTGATCGTGTCAGCTGACACGTAACGAACGGTTACGTTGGTGAGTGTTTGCACCATAAAGATTGTGAACGCAAAAAAAAAAAAAAAGTTTAAGCCAATAGAGTTTTCGGTGAATTTTCATCATATTACACCGGATCTCTCGGAAATTGCTTTCAAATATTAAGCTAAAATTAATTAAATTATTCAAGTTCCTCAGTATCGTCCGAAGTGCTTGCTTGTCATATTAACTGAGCTGTGCCGGGTTAATGAAAGCAGGTTAACAGGGGAGCACATCAAAGGAAGTGTACTTCTAATTTTTATATCCCTTGTATGCTGGTTTGAAGAAAATTTAATAATATGAAACCAATGTATAAACTATTTTTAATCGAATAATAATTTAACTTAGCTTTACTTTCTTATAATTACTTAAAAATGTATTTTAATAATAAATAAAACTAGTAAAACTGCCAAATAAGTGTAATTTTTTTCACTATTCAATATTTCTACAATATTTTTAGTAATTGCGTTTTGAGGTAAAAAAATTCAAAAATCGAAATGTCGATATTTTTTACTATGCATATAAAAATATTATTCGATATTGTTTAAAAATATCGATACGATATATATCGTTATATTTTTTTAATTTAATGAACTATAACTTACCTGATTGAACAAGTTCAGTAAATGGAACAGCAAAAAAATGTATGTTTTATATCATTCAAAAGTTAATTTTTTATAATCTAAAAAAGTGCATGATTTCAGTACTAAAATAAGCTTCGTTTTAATTGCTAACTTTTTCGACAATTTTGCCACAAACATTATTGAAACTTTATCATTGTTGTCATTTTTAAATGAGTGGTTTCGAGCTTTTAGAGTTTGTAACGCACACGAAAAAAAAAATGCTTGTTCGAAAATCCCTAAGTTCTCATAACTTCATTCGCTTAGAACTTGCTTATTTTAACATAAAACGATATTTATGTAGGTGTGCGCATATTAAATGGCTTTAATTAATTTTTTATTTCCAAATATTACAACTCGTTGGTAACACAATTTCTACATCAATTAATTACTCATATGCTGCCAAAAGAAAGGAAACGCTAATATCGCAAGGTGCTCATGCGCGTCTTTTTCGGTGAATGTAAATGCCAGTTTAAATCGTTGGGTAATCGCTTCGATATTAAAAAAAAAACATTTCTACAAAAATGGTTTGCCATCATAAGCTGCGTGAGGACGTGTGTTTCGGTAAGCGACGCCACCGCCGCCTTCCGCCGCTACTGCTGCTGCCAACACATGTGCCATTTCCTTCGCCCCACCGACGGGTATATACTTGTGCGGCTTATTTGCATGCTTTATAGCCAATATGGTGTTACTGCCACTTAGAGACGAATCATCCCAACTACCGACCACACCAATGCCACCAACATTACCTCTATGATATGCCTTCGTTAATGGCATCGGCAAATGTACAATTTCCAAATGTGTACGCTCCTTGGCGCCACCATCGTACGCGCCACCGTCACCAGATCCCGAAAATAGCCATTTTAGCACAACCAATCCAGCTGTGGCCAATGCAATTTTACTCATTACAAACGATGATGTTGAGAGCGCTGTCAATGTTTTCAATACAAGCGGCAACAAAATGAACTTTACGATTAAAACGCCAATCAACAGTGGCTGCAGATACTTAAGCATTTTCCGGCGCTTATAACGCCCACGACCTGGACAGATAAGTAAAAAGGAGAGAAAGAAGTAAAAATATTGATCAGAACTCAAAGGCTTGCGAATACTACATTACGAATAATTCATACGTTTGTATGTAACTAAATAGCAGCAAAAAATAATGAGCTAATTAATGAGTGGGTAAGAGCTAAAGTGAGGGTCTTCGAATATTTCTATCTGACCAACTACCGAGGGATATTAACCTAGCATTTATATGTATTACCAACTCACATACTAGGGTATCTGAAACGATCAGCTGAACTGAAAGGAGCGCATACCAATACCATTGAGTCGTTAGTTGTGCGAATGACAGACTAACACCGATTTTAAAAATAAATTTCTATTTCAGCTATGCATTCTTTTACTGCTGGGTATGTACTAACTGCATACAACGAGTTTGTATTTATGTACCTAACTGAATATGTGCATATGTAAGTGCTGTTCATTGGAATTAAAATTCAAATTAGACGCTTTACTTAAAATTAGAAACTACGAAGTGAGTGGTTGACACGATTGCACTTAGTTTATGTGAAATTTGAGTGGAATGTAAAGCAATGTCGAGAGGATTTTTTTCAAGAAAAATTAGCTAAGTTAATGAATTAAAATAAATTAAAAATCACTGAGTACGTCAAATAATTTAAAATTTTTATTTTTTGAAAAAAAAAAACAGTAAAACTACCCTACCAGCCACGTCTAACCAGCTTGCCCTGAAATTCCAAAAAATTATACAGACATTCAAAATTTTTTAGCTATCTCACCTACACATTTAAACATTTGTTTTTAAACTGATGAAAAATTGTCATACGTTAGAGTAGTGATGCCGTTACTCTAATAACAATTGTAAGTGTTGGAAGGTGAAAGATACATAGATACATATGCGGCAACTTCTAATCGAAGAAGCTTATGTGAAAACTAGCATTTTAGAGAAAAGTTTTTGATTTTGATTTATACAGCACATTTCAATTTCACATTGTGGTTTTAAAAATTTGCTGTGCAAGTTAATAAGTGTGCTCCCAATTTTACAAATTTCTTCGCATATCAGGTCATCCCTATCAAACATATCGGTTATCGTCGTGGCGTCATCAGCAAAACACTTAAAAATACGCATATTTCAATGAATAACTAATACCGAAATGTCATAAATGGCTTCTACAAACATCAAAGAATATTTTAAAAATTATTCCAATCGAAAATAATTAAACATTCACACACTTTTCATTTTATTTTACATACAACCAAGCATTCGGATATAATTCACAAAAATGTAAGTGAATGTAAAATTGGTAGCACCAAACATGTGATTTCAAACCGAATCCACAGGGAAATTTGTGAATGTGAAACTAGGAGCACGGCAATTCAAAATTCTATGCTTATAAATGCATGTACATATGTTATTCTTTATGAAGTTTCTTTACTTATGCATTTACACGATTTAAGTATGTATCTAGATGAATTTTCATTTTATGGTTTGCTTTGTTTTTATTTAATAATTACAGTAATTTGTTTTAAATTATTTTACGAATTATTGAAAATAATGTTCATCATATTTTTTTGTCACGGAAGAGGAAATAAAGTAGTACAGCTATAGTTATTCCTTTATAGCGGAACTTAATGCGTGCAAAAGTGATGCCTGATCACACTTACAGGGGAAAAGTAGTGAATTTCTGCACATACATATGTACATATATGACCCTATATACTTAGATACATACATATGTATATAAAACTACATATGTAAGTTGCGTACGTACAACCGACAATAACTCAAAAATGGATTCTCCGTTTTAAGTAGACTTCTTTTAGTTGCGTTTGTCTATGCCCAAGGAAGAATGAAAAACCTGATAAATGGCCCTAGTATCGAGTTATTACTAAAAATCATATTTATAGTCCGATTTCGGTGATATTCTATGTATTAGAATGGGGAAGAAATACATACATACATATCTATCATTTTATCAGCTAGAAAGCGTTGGAGTTCAGTTAATTATAAAAATCGTATTTCTGAACCGATTTTGAGTTTGCGAAAAAAGAAGTTGCTATACATCTTAACTGCGATGACGAAACAATGTTTTTATATTCATCAAAATTGCATTTTTTGCTTTGAAAACTGCCATAAGTAGTATAAAGAAAAGTAGAAAGCTACGAAGACGGAGTAACAAAAGAATTTATCCACCAGAAGGCGCACGAGTCAAGTCCGATTTACAAAGGTATGATAGGGTTGGAAAGTGCATTTTCCAAGAACTAATTGCATAAAAGGACTTGCCCTCAACATATGCAACTAATCCTAAGCGGCGCCGACTTCTATGACGTTGCACTTTCAGATTTCAAAGAGTGTTTCATTTATTTCTAGTCAGTTTTGGGCGGGAAGAAGTTCGCCGGTTCTGCTAGTTTTGTACAAAATTAAATAATAATTATATTTAATTTAAAAAATAAATTTAAAATTGTTGATTTTAATTGGTTTCGTTAGCTCAAACTTCGTTAAAAACTAACCTTCACTAAATTGCCCGGCAAAACTCTCCAATGCAGCAATATCCGCCACGTTGTCGTTAATGCCCTTCGTTTTTTTATTTCCTCGTTGATAACTTTGCATATTTGCCTGGAGTTGGGAATTGTTTTGAAATTCTTCCAGCTCAGTCGCATCGAGGGCTGCCTCTGTTGTGGCATTTGTGGTCACATTTGATTCAACTGTTTTTACAGTAAGCGGCGAAAGAGCTGCGGTGACACTCGGCAGCAACAAACCGTAACCGCTAGATATACCACAAACAAACAAAAAGAAGCTGCGCATCGCTGTTTTTTTTTTCGAATTCAAAGTAATTTTGTTTTGGAAAAATTTAAATATGTTTGCAATAAATGTAGGAGACCGAAACAATTTTGCAGCCACAATTCGCAAACCGTTGCGCACATCGGCGAAATTCTAACTAAAAATGGAAATGCATTAGCTGGCCTGATGGCTGTAGGTGTTGCGCCTGCAACATTGTGAGGCAGCTGCTGAACGAATGTTATGGTTACAACGTCTACGCTTGCGGGTTGCGCGGCCATTCTGTATGAGCAATTTAAATTAAAACGCTTCGCTGAATGCAGCCCAAGTACCGTAAAATTTGGATATTCTGCTTTCAGGTTGATTGTAAGCGGTGGCAACCAGCTGTTGTCTGCTGCCTGTTGGCTACTAACTGCATTTGTGTGCCCATTCAATAACTAGTGTTGGCAGCCACATTATAGTTGCTATTGCTGATTTTTAGTTACTTGGCAAGTATTTTTTTATTTTCTAAATATACTGCACAATCATTTTGTTCTTGTAACTATCAGCGGGAAATCATTAATGGCGATATGAATACAACCCTTTGCCTCCAACTAATCTAAATAAAATAGAAATTCATCATTTTCACTTAGTGAGAAATAGAGTAATGCAATATTATCGTGCCGTAGTTGAATACTAGGAAAAATGTATAGAATGTTTTCCTTTTCCTTTTCTAAATAGAGAAAATTACTTGGTTTTCCAAACCGTGATCACAAATAAAATGTATTTTTATTTATGTAGCAGAAGTAATAACTAACTAGAAGTAATGACTGGTTTTTGTCTGATTTTGATAACTTGTATAAAAATTGCTAATTTTTGATTTAAATACTTGTTGTCTATGCCATTGAAATAAAATATCTTTGATTCATTATTTTTTTAATTTACTTTTTTAAGAATTCCTGGGGTCCTACTACTTAATTGACTCGATTTGTTCAAGACTATTATTCAGAGGGTCTAGAGCTTAATTTCTAATTCAATATATAAAATAGATAAGTGCGTTGCTGCAGCAAATCGGAAATGAGATTGCTAATCTCCATTCTATATCCTCACCAGGATCCCCAGTCGAGATTTGTGATTGCGAAAAGCACCGTGTGATATGATAAGTTGCCAACATCGCAGTCGCACTGGCTCTCATATGTATGTAGAACTATTGATCGAGGGACAAGCCAAGCAACACATGAAGTTTGAACATGGCAGTCATACTTTGATCTTGTATCACAAACCCAATCGAAAGTCAAAGCAAAGTCAGCCGAATTATCAGATTTTCGATTAGAAGTATATCGGTGTTCAATAAGTGCCACAAAACCAAGTCGAAATACGTATATCGCTAAACGAAAGGAATTGTATTATCAGCCGTGCTCCCCATTCACAAATGCTTGGTTGTATGTGAAATGAAAAGTAAATGACAAAAAGTGGTTGAATTTTTAATTGTTTTCGATTGGAATAATTTTTAAAATATTCTTAGATCTTTGTAGAAGCCATTTATGGCATTTCTGTATTAGTTATTCATTGAAATATGCGTATTTTTCAGTGTTTTACTGATGGCTGCTCAAAAAAGCATACATAGCTGAATCCGAAAGGGAAATTTTAACAACAGCTGTTTGTGAATTGCCACAACGATAACCGATATGTGTGACAGGGATGACCTGATATGCGAAGAAATTTGTGAAATTGGGAGCACACTAATTCACTTTCACAGGAAATTTTTAAATTCACATTGTGGAATTGAAATGTGAAACTGAGAGCACGGCTGTATGGCTAGTGAAAATATTTTTTTTTTACTTTTCAAAAAATCGAAAAATTTTATAAAAATGTAAAATTTTAAAATTGTGACATTAAATAAAAAAAAAAATGGTTTCAAGATTCTCTTTCGTTAGATAACTTTGTTTAATTGGTTAATTAGTTCAATTGCCCTAAAACAATTTGTCGAAATCATACTCAATACAAATATAATTAAAAATGCACTTAATGTTTTTTATAATGTACCAAAATAAAAGTTATTATTTTTTGTGGAATTAATTGGTTTACAATGTTGAATTCAAACAAAACAAAGCATAAGCAAACCGCTTTCGGACTAGTTCGATATCAAAAAAAAAATTGTATTGTAAACTTGTTTTTTTTCTGGCTACTGTTTCTAAGGTTTCACTATATATAATAAAGTATATATTTACATACATATGTACGCTTATTTTGTGCGCTTCAAAAGCAAAACCGCTGGTGAATAAAATATCATTTCAATCTTTAGTAACGTTTTTTTTTTTGGTAGAATGTCTCCACTGCTGCATTGATTTTCTTCAAACTCCACACATCAAAAAAAAAAGACCAACAACAAATATGTACACATAATGTTAAACGACGACTTCGAATGCGTAGTGAGGTAATTGTACCACAATTGAGTTATCGCCGTCAGTATTTCACCAACGCAGCGTAGACAGTTTTCAAAGCAAGCGATGATGCCCCCAACTCAGTGTGATGACAGACATTTGTCAGCTGGCATGTTGACTGCAGGCCGTATGACAACTCAAGTGAAATGGAATTCATTCGTTTTGCTCTAGACCATGATGTGACTTCAAAGCCACTTTCTCAGTCAAACAATCAAACAGTCAACCAATTCATGCGCTAGGCAATTTAAAATGTTCCTGCAAACTTAAATTGCCTTTAAATGTTTATTGTACATGTTGTTATGAATGTGTGATGAAAAGTATATCGTCATAGATACGAGTGTCTAATGGCTGTTTGTGTGGGTGATACTAACTTTTTGCTTGAAATAATGAATGAACGAAATTGACATTAATAGCCTTCTGAATTGGCTGGAAACATTTGGTCTAGGAGATCGAAAGTAGGTGAACGAAAGAAATATTTTTTGAAGCTTGACTGACAATAAAATGTTAACAATATAGAAAGATACGCATGTGTGTTCCTGGATGCGAGACGTGTAATTCTGAATAGGAATCAAGTGATATATCCACAGTGACAGGTGTGAAAATGATAACTCCATTTCTCTTTTTATAAAAAGTCTTTCAACTCTAAACGCGATTTGAGATATTGCGCTATTTTGGTCTGTCTAGGGTTTAATGAAAATAATTTTTATTAAAAAAATTTGTGAAAGAGTCTGAAAACATTAAAAACTGAACTATCGTATTCATAAATAATATCCCAGGTATTAAAAGGTAAAGGTACTCTCCTGCCCCAATCAGGCGCTGATACGGTGGAGGGTTTTGGGAGACCAAAGTTACGAATATAGCATTGATGATTGACGGAAAGGGACAGCTAACATACAATTGGACGTCGTCGGTTTATGAATATGAATATCAGAGTAATTTAAAATTTTGGATAAGTCAATTATATTTGACGATGTATGTAACTCATGCCTTTGAACTTTTAAAATAAGTTTTATTTATTTGAAATATGACAGACTAAAGATATCCCCTGAAATTCGTTATATATATTTAAAGAGAAGCGTTACTCATTAAGTTAAAATCAACTATTCAAAATCATTAAACACCCTCTAGCTCTTGGGCAACAGCAGTAAGACCAAGCAACTTCTATCAAACTGTATTTGAACAAAAATTATAATTATGGAAAAGAACAAAAAGGATCAAACGTATATTTTGTTTATGCTTTCGAAATGTTAAAGATTTGTAAAATAATTGCCGCTTAAATTATTCACTCTGCTCGTTTTACCAAAATGTTGTGAGATTTTGCTATTTGACAATTATGTATGTACGTACATTCGTATGTGCTTCACCATTTCATTTAATTACATAGTTGTAATATCGTGTCGGCGAAACTCATTTCAACCCATTGGATTTCATTCCTGATATTTCTTTTATACGAGTAGTTTATTTCATTTGATTAAAAATATTTATCTTATCTATGAAATATGTCAAGGGAGCACGACCACCACCAGCCCGAATCGTTGCTCTTCTTTGCTAGCAGCTGTCGCCAAAACGGTGTCAGCTTCATTTTTCTCATACTATTTTAAGTTTTGGCATGTGCATGCTGTTATTTTATTTGCAAATATTTATGTACATGCAGACATACTTTTTAATACCAAATCACTGCTTTGCATTCGAATTTGATTAAATTTGCATAAGTTGGGGAACTTGCGTCTTAGCAAAGAATTGCTGCACATACGCAAATGTAAATTTACAGATATATATGTATGTATGCATGTGTGTGCCTTAACTTTTATAAAAAACAAACTCATTCATATGTTGAGAACAAGTCGAATGTCTTGTTTTGTAAATAATGACGCAAATGCATTATTTACGCAAACTTCGCCGTCGCCTTACTGTGCGGGATTTGCTTTGACAAAAACATATGTACATATGTATGATACACGAACTTTTAGAATATATTCAAACATATTTTTACTATACGAGTATATGCGGAAGTTTGACAAAGGAACTTATGTATATCAACTTTGGCATCCGTTTGAAAGAAAGAAGCCAAGTTCCTTGGCGTCACACTTGACATGAAACTTAGCTGGAGGAATAATATTTTCCTGCGTCATCAGAAGGCTTATGTGGCTCTATATTTTTGTAAGAGGGCCATTTAAAAGAGATGGGGTTTCAAACTCAGCGTATGATGCTGGATCTACACAGCGGTAGTTAGGTTGATTATCCTTTATGAAGTTATTGTATGGTGGCCTGTCTTGAGAAGAGCTGCTAATCTTAATCTACTTAGCTAAGTGCAGAGGGCGAGTATGATCTGCAATATCGAATTCTACTTTACGTGGGCACTGCTGCATAATGAATAATTATAGCCTTCTTCCGAATTACAATTACTGCGACGATACTGTTGTCCTGGACAGAAAATTCACGATAAAAATACCAGGTAAGGAGGAGTGGCCAAGAAATTAGTATACTCTACCTGGAAGTCCAACGGATTACAATCAATGCGAAGAGTTCTAAATGTCATTCTAATTATTCAATTTTCAATCAATTAAATATATAAATCTATTAAAAAATAATATGCCTAAGAAAGATCAAAACTAATACTTCCAAAGTATCCGCAAGTCAAACAAGTTGTTTTGTTCAAAGGCTTGATATATATACTTACATATACATATATGTACACTTTGGCCTCAATTACCGCCTCCATCCTTGTCCTGAAGCGCCCGGACGCTCTCTGTAACGCAGCGCTGTCCATATTGGCGAATGTTGCTTCGATAGGGGCGCGTAGGCAAGCGACACTTGGGTACCGCGACTTGTTGGTAACCCGTTCAACAACGATTCAAACATAGTAGCCGAGGGGATGCAATTCCGGGCTATTCGGGTGCCAAAACTCTTTGGACCAGAACATGTCCGCATTATCTGATATTCTTTTGTGACAGTTTGTCCTTTTTCAAAGAAATGTGGCGGCATGACGTCACCCTCTCTTGAAACACCTTGGACGTGAACACTAGCCGGAAATTTTGCTCGAGGAACCTTCCTCGGACTTCTCCGAAGCATTGTATTTCGCCACAACATCATAAACAGTCGATCGCGGGTACCCGAAGAATCGAATGATCTCGGTCGCCGAAAGCTCGGCGCGAAGGCTTTCAATAATAGCGGCTCTTCATGACAAATTGTTTAGTTCTTTCAAACATACATTATTTATTTTTTATTTAATTGAAAATATTTCTAAATTCAAATATTGTTAATTCTCTAAAAAAAACGTATAGTTCAAGTTTCCAAGCTTATACAAATTTTAAAAAAAACTTAAAAATGTCCACCAACATTTTTTCATTTGTTTTAGATTTGTGTGCACGTTGAATTTTAATATGAGAAAGTGAAAGTTTAAATTCAATTAACATTAATTTTATCTGTTTTTTTTTATTTACCTTCATCTTTATGGCGAATTAAACCCAAAAATCAATTATTTTTTAAAGTTCAAAATTGAATTCGGAAAAAAACTAAATTAATTTTTTCTCTAAAAATAAAAAAAAAACACCTTATTGCTCCCAAAGTCCCATCACTTTCAAGCGTAACGCATACCAAAACACCTATCGTAACACGGTCGGAAAAAAGCAGACATCCTGAAAAATTAACAAATTCTAAAGTAGTTCGAAATCAACTGCTTTGAAACAAATGCAGCGTACGAAGCTCTAGTTCTTCATTTATTTAACTGAGCGTAGTTAAAATAATGTTTAAAAAAGTTGCAGCGAAGAGAAACCAGGAAATTAATTATTTTAATTAAATTATTTGAAAAGATCAAAAAAGGCAAGTTTTAATCAAAGTAGTAGAAAACAAAGCATTTCTAAATTAGCTGGCAAAAAAACATTTTATTGCAGTTAAATCGAATAATTGACTTGTTCGTGGGGCACAGCCATGTTAATCAAGTTAGTTAATTACAAGAAAAACGGAAGAATTTAAACCACTTGTAGTTGGAAAAAAGTACTTTTTAACTTGCCTTTAAAGACCTTTAATTTCGGATAGAGAATTCACAATACTTATACATACGAATAAACATACATATCTAACTATGTGATTTTGTTTTAACGCGTTTGCCAATTTTTTCCATGATGGTAATTGACGTAAATGACCAACGATAAAGCGAACAGTTGTTGTATCCGGTTTGGCATGCAGGCGCAGACTGCCAGTTCAGCAGTTGCATGCATAAACAGCGATAAAAAATGCAAAATAAAATTGAAATCAAAGTAAATGAGTATGTAGCATGAAAAGCAAAGAAAATAAACAAACAGCACAACATTTGGTCTATTGTTTTATAACTTACAAACGTCATACATACATACATACTTATAAAACATGGCTTAAACATTTTATTTATTTATGTACATTTTCGAAAAAAGCTCCGTAACTGTAATTGTGTGATTGTGTAATTTCTTCAACACGTTTCTGTGTCAATTGCGTCAATTACAAGGCGCAAAGAGGAGCATCACTAATTCGTGTCATTTTGTTCCGTCCAACAGAAAAGTGTGATTATCTAATTAACCGCACATTTGTGAACAAAATCACCAATCTTTCTTAATTAAAACCGATTTGTTAACATTAGCGCCACCCTTTAGACTCATCACGGTGATGAAGAGCGCAAAAAAGAAGCCCGCTAGACCAGTGCTGCCGACAAGCAGCGTTAGTCCACCAATTAGCAGCGGCACTAATGCGAAGAATTTCAACTTGTAGGCCAACAACAATGGTAACAATAATTTCTTCAATTTCTTTTTCCACTTTTTCCCTCGACCAATGACCAACGCAGCTGATGTTAATGATTTTGCTGTGTCTGTGGCCACGGCTGGGACGTATTTTTTCGTAGACTCGACTGCTGTCGTAGATGCTGTAATCGCATCTGACCGTGGCCCTGTCATTACTCTCGCTGCTGTTGTTGCCCACAAAAGTGACGTAGCAGCAGCAGCTGTCTGCGGTGGCTGCATGATTGAGTGTGCAGCAGCAGCAGCAGCAGCAGCAGCAGCGACGGCTGGTACGCTCCGTCGACCTTGAACTTCAGTCGACAGCTGTGCGACGGTGCCACCAGCCGGCATGATTGTGTCTGTCGCGGCTGTGTGTGCTGCGAGTGGCGATGGTGCTGGCATTGTGGATGCTGCGATTGTGTTGAGGCTGTCGCCTTGCAAGCCTGCAAATAAAAATGAAAAGTTGAGTTGAGTGAAAAGTTTGAAATTAGTTATCAACTTTTGTGTCGTTGTGTGTTGCCTCGTTGGTTATAATTTAGTTGGTTATAATTTTAGTAAAATATGCATAGTATTAGTTTGCGGATTAACTAGTTAATCATGATGATTATCGCATATTAAATGTGCTAAGCGTAGACTTGGTGAAAGTTAAATGGGTGCGCTTCCAGTGAACTGCGCATACAATTCTATATAAAGCAATGTATGTCCTGGGTCAAAAGATAAAATGGTTTTATTAATTTTGGTTTAAAAAAAAAAAATTAATTAGGATGGCTAGCTAGTGGGCAGAGTGGCTTCTGCTGATAATTAAGCATTCGTGATTTTGCCAGAATGTTCATAGCCAGATATTTTCTGTTAGGATCATCCTGATTCCTTCAGTAAAATTTAAGTCTATTTAAATTTACAGAATGCAATATAAAGTAATTTTCATAATTCCATGTCTTTTTCGAATGTTTTTGTTTGCTCCGTGCATTAACGCAAGTTCATAGTAGGAGCAAACAAGGCACTGAGCTGTTTTGTTTCGGGATTAGTCTTTATCGGGTACAACTGAGCATTAATTAGTCGCAACAAGTCTTAAACTGTTATTATGGTAGATTAGTTCTGTATTCGCCGCTTTCGGGTATAATAAACGATGCATTGATATATGCACGCACTTGGGCAAGAAAATTTCAAGCGCGTCGTTGGCAGAACTTTCGCTGAGCAACCCTCAAGCAGCTGGTTCGAATCACACTCGAAGCTATGATTTTTATTGTTGTTTTTATAAATAGACTGGTCCTCATTTACACCGACTCGGATACAAATGGATATATTTATAGGCGTATTCTCATTGTTACTGGTAAAGTAAATTTTGTTACGTATTTTTAACACCCGAAATTGAATTTGGTATTCTAGAGAAATGGTTACAAAGTTTTTCGAAACTGTGGTAACAACTCACATTTTGACAAAGAGAGCTATCAAATTGGACATAAAAAACGTAAATATGTAAAAACATAAATGTAAATAAACATTTTGTCTTGCTATTTAAATAATTGATTACTCGCAATTATTTTACACCTGTGATTCTGAACATTTTCGTTATCTTAAGGAATTTCTATAAGTTAAAATTGAAGGAACATTTTCGCTTACGGTTTTCTATTAAATTAACAAAACAAAACTAAACAGCTGTTTTTTATTACCTTCTCTTTTACAGGTTACAAAATTTACCTGGTTACAATGAGCGTAGAATACAAAATGGTTACAAAATTTACTGAATGGTACATTTTAATACCCCAGTAAATTTTATTACCCTGCTAGAATAGACCTATTAGTCTCTTCATAAGACATGCTCGAACAAAAGGGAACTGTTCATTCCATATAAAGAGATCAGAAGTTGTATTAGTCGCATGCTTCCTTGCGACTATTCCCGGACTCATCCTAGCCTAATCACACTTTTTGCAGGTTAGGAATGGAATTATTTATGTATTCACGCTTATCGTGAGTTTCGTTTTCGCAAGAAATCGTTCACTTTTCATTGTTTGCTTAGTATGCATTTCGGGCGAAAATATTTCGCTTTCAAACATAATTTTACCTCAACGGCAAAACCAATTTCGTGCGAAAGTAATTGGCGGATTAAATTAAATTGTTCAGTATTTTTTTGATAGATGAACAAGATACAAGCAATTAAAAATGAAAGTAATTTAAATTTAATTTTTGTACATACTTGAATATATGTAATTGCTCAATCTGGGAGCAAAATAATCAATAAATTCACAGTGTGATAATATTAAATAGAATCCAGAAAAAGCCGGCTAGTGCAAGAGCATTTATCCAAAAAAAAGGAGCTGAGTTCTATAAACAACTGACATTCGAGCTGAACAGTTCGGTGTCTCCCATGAAAAAATTGTCAGAATGGAAAAAGGTAAAAATTTGATTTCCTAAATGTTCGCAGAAATACATTTTCTTATTTAAAATATGCTTGAAATGACCAAAAGCGATGTTTAGGAATAATACGTATTTAAGTGTTTCGCAACAGGTGGAGGCCCTAGCAGGACACAAACGTTTTCGCCAGTAGAAGAGGCGGCATACATACATACATATGAGTTGGTGGAAATGAGAGAAGTAGTGTCCCAAATACTAATTAATTTTCCTAGAGAAAAAAAAAACGCATTCCAATGAATTCGATTGCCTTCTTAATGCACGTTGATGTGAATTTTCTTCATCCTTACATAAAAGTTGCATTGCGATTGAATACACTTCAGTTGTTTCGCAGCGAAAATAATTTCGGTAAAAACTCACAACAGGCGTAATCACTTCGGGGAAATTTATTTTTGGGCGAAAGTCACGATAAGGGTGATTGGGTGCAGTATTCATAATGAATTTGTACATGTAAAACTTGCGCCAACGCAGCAAATATTATTGAATACCTACATATTTTTGGATAGCTTGGGACTAATACTGAACGATTTTCGTGAAACTTTGTAGGTAATAAATTAAATAAAACAAAAAATTAATGGGAGAAATTTGATTATTTGGAAAATGCTATAAAGTTTCTCTTTACTAATGAATGTTTTTCGACAAATTTTCACAAAAATATTTTTTTTGGATTTTCCTTTTTTTTAAAAAAAAAAAAACCTTCAAAGTTTACGAGTATATGCTCATAAGCTTAGAATAAATGTTAGTTTCATGATGCAATAATTGAAACTGAACGCTGTGTTGCCAGCTTTGCAATGAAACGCGAGTTACTGAAATCGATTTACGTGATCCAAAGTTATTGGAGTAGCACACATAAAAAATTTTTTGACGAATTGATAGTTTCGTCCGTTTTTTTTTAAGTCGGTGAAAAATGAGAATAATATTACACTATTGTTGGTATTCTATAAAATGTTATCATCTCAAGTCTTAAAATTTTAAATTTATCCGCTTTCACGTGGTTCTTTTTCGTTTATTCTTTTAACATGTGTGTTACCTGCTCATCATCGGATTATATTTTAGAAACCAAATAATTTATTTTGGCACTGGCAAAAAAATGTAACTCTTTTCTCTATTTAAGACTAAAACTGCTAACTGAATTACGGTTTAAATTTTCGTTCAATTTCATAAATTGATGATGCTTCAATTTTAAGTTTTCTCTGTTTTCTTTGAAAAATCATTGCCTAAGCAATATCTAAATTGCAATATGTCATTCAATACTTTGTAATTTGTATATATGTATGTATGTACGTATTTCTGCTTTAAAATATTACCTGCTTCACTCTCGCCGATTATTTGCTTCCAAAGCTCACAAAAATGCTTTACTTTGTCCAATATCTTTCCCAATGGTATAAGTATTTCGTCGATTTGTGCATCCTCCAAACTATTGATATTGTTTTCCCCACCCTCGACGACTCCATCGCCCTCGACGCTCACATTCACACCGGCGTCATCATTACCGTTCAGATTAACATTGCTAGTGTCATTGTACTTGCCAGTGTCCATGCGATGGTAGATGTTGCTCTTGATTTCATTATCCTGCCAGCCAAACAATGGTGCTGTTGTGTGTGATTTCGAAGCAACACTGTTGTCATTGTAGACAATCTGTTTATCGTTGTCCTTCGTATTCATTTTGTACTTGCTTTTGTTGTTGTGCTTACTCAGTTCATCGTTGACATAAGTACCTGTGATGTGGTTATTGACAGCTTCACCAGTGCCAGCACCGTCACCAGCATTACTGGCACGGCTGCTGCTGTTGTCTGGCGCCTGCTGATTTTCGCTCTCGCCTCTAGAAATCAGTTGTTGGCGTTGATTGGTTATCGCCAATACATAAGGTTCTACGATGCGCATCGAATCGTAATTTCTACTGCTATTGTTATTATAAGTGTAGTAATTTACTGGATATTGTGGTTTAATAGATGCGTCGTAGTTTCTGATGCGTGAGCTGTGCAGTCGTTGCTCGTCCTTAGCCGTTGCTGTTGTCGTTGCAATAGCTACGAGTTGTTGTTGTTGTTGCTGTGGCTGATTAGTGGATTTTGCGGCGACATCGAGGTCGTCGGTGGCTGCTACTGTATCAGCGGTTGCCTGAAGGATAAACCAGTTGTTGCGCGTTAAGGTGGGCGGCCATGTAGCTTGCTGTGTCGCGTATGTTGTAGCTGTTGTGAGGCGTGTTGTGTCTGGCAATAAAGCAGCGGAGGAGGTGAAGGATGAAGAAGTTGGCGCGGTGGCGATTGACTTAAATTTATTGTAATGCAAGTTTGCTTCAAATTGTTGTAAATGGGTTGTGGCAAGTAAAATCAATGCAATCAGCAGCATGTTGCACAATTATGTTCCTATGTAGTTGCAATGCAGTATACTCTGAAATTAATTTCCTTTGCTCAAACACTTTCTTATCGTCTTATCACTCTCTAATCGCTGACGTTGTCCGACAACTGACCGCCGACGCAGTTCATCGTTCGTTCAAAGTTCTTGCGTAAATGACCAATAATGCCAGTTCATTCCACAATTTATCAACTTTGAATCGTATACCCTGAAGAATCTTCCAATTCAGTTACACAAACATACGTACGTACATATATTAAATTTATGTAGCTAGCAAGTCGTCGTTGGTTTCTATTCGAATGTTGTTTTGATTGCTGGCCAACACCACCTAAATACGCGAAACAGTAAGAAATCAAAACAAAATTACAAAAGCATGAAATTATAGTGTATAAAAAGAAAAATAACTTTTAACTTTGAATTTCTTAGACAACAACATCAACACTTTAAAGCGATAAGCCCTAGTCCTACAACAACACAGCAAATTCGTATGAAGAAATATACTCGTATTACCATATCCGCCCATCCACCATACCTCGCAGCGCTCAAGAAATCAACAGCCAAAAAAAAAGAAGTAAAAAGCAATAAATGATAATCTTACCGTATTATTTACACTGCACACAATGTACTTATATACATATAACATATTTACTTGTTGATCTGCTATATCATTTATGGTCGTTCTTTTTGGCCGCACTCACGCAACCACAATTTAGACTTGGCTCATATACACACATACATAGCTAAATGGGTCAATAAGAATCAACAAACCAGCAATTAAATTGGCTAAACCAAAGCTCAAAAGTGAAGATTTATTGGCTTTTACATTTTTCCCCTTATAAAAAATACTTTTACATTAGGTATATTCACGAAAATCATTAAAATCAATCCTGTCTAACTTCGTTAGCGTACATCGGTATTAGCAAATGGTTCGCTGCGGAGTTCAGACATGATAGTTCACAGTTTTTGTTATGCGCACAATATTATTGCAGCGATATTATAAATATGTTAAATAAAAAAAATCATATAAAATATTTCAATACTTTTTTTTTAAAGGTTTTGCTTCTGACAGTTTGAGAAACGATATAAATTTGAATTTTAGTAATCACTTGCCATATTTGGATTGGAGGCAAATTGGTTTTAGTGTTGTGCCATTTTTAAAGATATTTTTCTGTGCTCACTTTTGAGAAATACATACTGAATATTGTAAAAAAAAAAATAAGAAAATCAGTTCAATGTAGTATAACAATAAAAAGAAAAGAGGCAATTCTACTAAATTGAAAGAAACAAATAGATAAGATCTTATCTTAAGAGAAAATTTTTCCATATTATAGTTTGTTTAAGAAAAATTTTAATTAAATGTATTATTTTATGAAAACACACTACACCTTCGAAAAAAATGCTTGAAAATCAGCGTTAATTTTTGGCGTGCACATTGTTTTTTAACTAAAATTGTATATTCGAATTTTTTTTTACAACATTGGAGAAAACAATTTGAAAACTTGTATTTGTATTATACAATTGTATTTTTTATTTATTTATTTATTTATTAAATGTGAAACAACAATACAATTGTTGTTGCACTAAAAAACAAAGGAGCACTGGCTACCAGGACCGTCGGCTCGCTGGTTAAAAAAGATTTAATATTTTCATTAAGTTGGTAAAATATAAAAGAAATAAAGTTCAATTACATTTTGCTCATGATATATATATGGATAGTCATTACGTTACTTGGACTTACACGGGTGATTGATAAATACATCGATCTAAATTAATTGTCTTAAAATTGCTAGTTTTAGGTATGTTGCAACTTTTTGAATATTTTCCAAAGAAGTAATTTTTAATACATCATATATGTTTTCGTCTTTAAGTATATTATGTCTAATTGAAGCGAAATGAGGGCAATCCCTTAGTATGTGTGTAGTTGTTAAAGGTGACACACCGCAATGTTGGCAGGATGGTGTGTTGAGGCCCGTTAGCCGAAAAGAGTGTGTAGCGATGGAATGTCCTAATCGGAGTCGTGTGAATGCTTTGATGTCGTTGCAGTTACCCGTAGATGGATAGGCGGGCTTTATTCTGTTTGTGTTGACTTCAGTATAATGATGTTTAATGGACTTCCATAGAATGTCATTTTTTTCTTTTTGGAGTGAGGAGACGAAATTTGACTAATCTCTCTTAACCAGGTACTGAAAAGTTAATAATGGCTCTTTTCCGGCGGCCTTCGCCAGTTCATCTGCTAATTCGTTGCCTTGTATGCCACAATGGCCGGGAACCCACATTATTTTTAGGCAGTTATGATTTTTAATCAACTTGTTTCGTATTGACGTTATAATTTAACTCTTGTTATTGGAATTTAATACTGATGATATCGTCGACATACTATCGGTGCAGATGATGGTTTCGGTGTTTTTATTTTGGCGAGTTTGATTGCTTCCCAGATTGCGACAGCTTCAGCTGTGTATATGGACGAAAAGGGTGGTAATAGGCCTGAAGAAACAGTATCGCCGGAAGTGTTGACTGCAGCAAAGGAAGTATGATTTTTTGACTTCGATCCATCAGTAAAAACTAGGTTCCATTACGGCAAAAATGGTGTTGTGTGTTCGGTGAAGAGTTGTTGGTAGACACTTTGGGAAGTATTTTCTTTTTTATATTTTCCTAGGTCCAGAATAAAACTTGATTTTTGCACGGCCCAGGTCGGAAAACTACTTTGTGGATGTAAACGAGGCTTATTGATCCCAATGTCTTTTGCAAATTCGATACAGTGCGAAATCGTAGATTTCCTCCGAAGGGGACATTTGCGGTTGAATTCCGTGAGAACCATTTTATAAAGTAGGCTGTTTTTACATACAAACAGCTTTGGAACTAATTTTTTTGTATTTAACTCCAATCCATCTTCAATAGATGGCAATCCTGCTTCCTGCTTCGTGGGCGATTTTGGAAATGCCCTAATGCTGCGGCGAGCGGCTGTATGGTAAGGTGCGTAGAGTAGTTTGATATTGCTTTTGGTACAGTTGCCGTAGATTATAATAATATAATTTTGGAGCGTACACTATATAGCTCAGTGTTTGGCCGAGCTTCTCCTACCATTTGTGTGTGCGTCTTTATATTATACCATAAATGGAGGGACTTACAGTTTTGTGCCGACTCCGAACGGCAGATGTTTTTAATGAGAAGCCTTTTCATGGCAGAAATACCCTCGGAGGTTTGCCATTGCCTCCCGAGGGGTGACCGCTATTAGAAACAACTTTTTCTATTATAAAGATTTTGCTTGCCCTGTTTGAGATTCGAACCTCGAACTCACCGGCATATCAAGTTATAGCACGCACCGCTACCAACTCGACCACAGCGGCCACGTTGCCGTAGATTGGTAGTCCATAATCAATTTTAGACAGCATAAATGATTTTGTAATATGTGTGAGTGTAGAAATATTATTAAATATGAATAATGTATGCATTTCAAATGGCAAGTTGCCAAAATGTGTAGAAACAATATATCCTGGCTGGAGAATTTGAAAACGTTAAGTCATGTAAAAAAAATTCGGATATAAAAACATGTTTCCAGTTAATTACGTCGAAATTTTTTTTTATTAATTATATCTATTATAAAATAAAGCAAATTTCAAGTGCTAGATATTGTCACTCATTTATGAGATTTTTTTTGTATTTTTTTTCACAAAAAAAAAATTCAATTCTTTTTCATCCAGTATATAAAAAAAAGGCAGCAAAAAACTTCTGAAATAACGTCAAAGGTTTCTATGAAAAAGATGCGCTGGTATAAAAATTTTAGATTTCCATACTTTTCAATTCTACTTTACTTTTTAAGTTTACTTTGTTCTAATGTAACGCAGAAATGAGTGTATAATTGCTACAGTTAAAATCAACTATTAAACCAATAAATTGACGCATTTTTTGAATGCCCCTATTTAGGTTTTATTATTTTGTGCTCCACTTTACTCTTTCCTCATAACTGTTCTTCTACATGCATTTTAATGTTTGTGTATTTTTTTTATTTTCTTTCTTATTTTAGCGTTTCGTATTGTTAGCCAATACCTTAAACTTCAACTTGTGCAGAGCTAAATAGCTTACAGGTCATTAAAATAGAAACACAAACTAATGCTGCTGTTGATTTTATCTGCCGATGATGCTGTTGAACAGGTAATCCGTAATACTTATATACTTTTTGTTTAGTTAAGAATATTGTGTGCACAGTTTAATATGCCATTGTTTTTTTGTTTGTTGTTGAACAGTTTGCAAACATCTGTCAGCTTAAAAAATAATATACAATTGTGTCAGGAAAGTAATGTGTAATTGAAACATTTTTAAGCAAACTTGGAAAAATTTTAAGTAAAATGATTTTTATTTATTTATAATTTTTTTTTATTGGGGTTCCAATTAATATAATAATAATAATTTGGCGCTTACGAGTTTATCCTACCATTTGCAGTGTGCGTCTTTATATTCTATAACAAGTGCAGGGACCTATGAGAACATTTTTCATACAGAAATACTCTCGGTAGTTTACCATCGCCTGCCGAAGGGTGACCGCTTTTAGAAAACAATGTTTTATACAATTAAAATTTTACTTGCACTGGTTGCCTAATTTATAGCACGCATCGTTGCCCCCTCGATCACAGCGACCATATACTACATATAAAATAAATAAAGCTGGATGATTTTCTTGCTACGTAAAATTCACTTGAATAAGATAAGCTGATACTAGAAAACTTTGCATTTAAAAAAAATATTAAAATGGCGGTAAACTGTTCTTTTTTTCAGAAGACTTAAAAGAAAATTAGTGTAAACAGTTAGTATTAAGAGTTAAACTGTTTAGTAATTTTGAATTCTCCTGAGGTGTAACTGACTTTCACAATTGAAAAATATTGACCATTCCTACGAAAAATTGCTTATCCACATATAAAAAACACAATTAACTTTTAGAGCTATCTAAGTATTTTTTGATTGCAGAATAAATTATATGGGTATAGCTTTTCGATGTTGAACAATTCAACTTTACTTTTTTCCATTTATTTTTGGACCACCCTACTATATATGCACGTGTATGTTGCAGTTTTGACTTTAAAATATTTATTATTCACCTCATCGTCTTCGAGGTAGATAAGCATTTTTAGAAAAAATATATCTCTTGAATATATGTAAGTATGTATGTACAATTTCACTTTTTAATAATATCCACTCGTAGTTACTGACATGAAAATTATGCCCCAAAACGGTTAATGCAGTCATGTGTAAAATCGAAAGTAATTTCATTTGTTTGTCTGGTCTCAAGATTTTTCAAATAAATTTCTTAAATTTTAACAAGCATACAAGTTGCACATAGAGTGCGGTATTTAAACAAAAAAATGTATAAAAAAATCCAACACATGCATATGTACATAAATATAATGTAAAAATTTGATTTCAAATATCTCAGTCACTTCATGTTTGTATGTCAAGTTTATGTACATACTATATTTCACTAAACGATATACAACATACTACAATATTCAGAATATTTAAACTCACTTAACAACTCGCAATTGCCTCGCGACGGTTTACTTGCAACTAACTGGACTTGATATATTTTAGTTGCTTTTTATATGTTAACTAACTATTTTGTATATGAAAGTAAAAGCGTGGAAAATAGTTTAGGTCTTAAAAAAGACAATTTAATATTGTTAGTTTTATGAAATAATTTAGCATAATTAAGTTACACAAATCACAGGCGCTCGGTTGGACCAATGTCCCACGGCTGGTCATTAGCAGGGTCACCTCAGAGGCGCGCAGCATGTCTAACTTAGAGCAATTGCAATTTATTTATGAAAAGAAATTGATTGCTCAGTGGGCTTGAATGAAGAAAGCAACTGATGATTTGTTGCCACTGAAAGTGGCACCTTTGCATCGTTGCACCGTTGCACCTTGCCAAGCGCTAAACCTCACTAACAGCCGTCAAATTATCATAATAGTTTTAATGCCTAACTAAAGTTGTGTAGATATTTTTTTTTTGGTTGGATTTGAGTGCAGTTTAAAAGCAAAAAAAAAAAAAAAAAAAACAACAATCGTAATAATAATTTTTCAAAATGTCTTTGGCGTGAAATTGAGATAACAAAGTGTGAAAAATCATTCCCGTTAAATACATATAGCGTTATGTATGTATAAAAATATTTATGTGTGTATTAAGGTATAAAGCGAAAATAGTAAAAAAGAAAAGGCGACTGCATCAATCCTCGTGAAAAAATACGCATAAATATGAAAAGCTTGCGCTGCTATGTTCCAGTCAGCTTCTCGCTTCTCGCTTATCCGAAATTTCATTTTTAATACTGATAAAATATTACTAGCAAAATTTTAATTTTAATGTTATCAATGCGACATTCTGAAAAAGATGAGAAATCGTAGTTTTCACTCCTCGTTTTTGCAACATCTACGATCACGTTGTAATTCTTCAGACAATACACAAGCGGATAAATGGATAGATAGGTACATTCTTGTTTTCGATTTTTGAAAATTTTTGGCAAATACATATGTTTTAAGGCTATAAATGTTTAAAACTTTTTAAACATATCCAGCTCATTAATAAAAACACAAAATAATAATCAATACTTGAAACTTTGGAAAAATGCATACAAGTTACCAAAATATCAAACGCTGAAAATGGTTAAATTTTTTAAGCTGTTTATTTTATCTCATTCAATTTTAACAGATTGCAAGTTTCATGTAAATTCATTGTTTTTTTATAATTTCCATACTTTTAAAATCGATTGCCTAATTCAACAACACACTTCCATATTCTTTATATAAAATAAATAAAATTTAAACGAGAATTTATTTTTGAAGTTTTTTCAATGGTATATTAAAATTTTAAAAACTTTTTATGAACAGAGCGAACCATAAACTTAATCTAATCGGTATATGTATGAACAAAAATATATTGGCTTCTTATTTGAAATTGTGGCAGATATCCTATAGAGAAGTGAATTTTCAGTGAATTTCATAAAAAAAAACAAGTTTGTTTGTAAAGTTTTTGCATTTATATTAGTTCAATTCCGTACATTTACCTCTTTTTTAAATGCATTGATTTTGTATAGAATTAATACAGTTATTCGTTAGTGGAGTTTAATATTTAAACTACATATACTTCTGTGCAAATCAACTTTAAAAAATAAAATTTTTGCATGGCATAACGATTTGACCTCAATTTGATTCAAATTCTACCAGTTATAATAACCGATAAAATCTGTGTATTTTTTATATTACAAATGTACATATATTTTTAAATTTCAAGTAATTATCATAGAACCTAATTTTAAATACGCAACTATTCTATTACAAGTAGTATTTAAAAAAACCAAAAAAAAAATACACGGACAAGCAAATGTTTGAGCTTGCAATTTTATATGTGTATTTAGAAATATCAAACAAAATAATTTATTAACTATTTGAAAATATTCCTGTTGAAAAGTAAATCAAAGTTTTAGAAAATAAATTGACAATAAATCAAAAGATTTGCTTTGTTATTGTTTGGCCATATAACTATTTATTTTAAATATTTTTGAGCTTTAAGGCCGAAGAAGAAAATATAGGCAGGCCAGGCACATAAAATCGCTAACGTACGACATTTCTATAGAATCACGAGCTATTGCTATGACACTATACTTTCGAATTTGTCATAGCACGCCCTTTCTGCCATAGCACGCACTTTATGCCATATCGATAACAAAAATGACGCACATTTGCAACTATGTTTTAGTTTTGTTCTTTATATTTTTCTATATGAAATTACCGCAGTTTGTCATTCCTCTTTGCCTTAATACGCAATTTTCGTTTGCGTCTTCGTGAAATCCCGTTTCAGTAACGTAAATTGTAGCTGTCAACAAGCAAGGGAGAAGGACATACTGCGGTGGGTATATTTGGCTAGGTATTTTCAGTTGTAACTTATACATTTTTTGTACTTAAAAATAATAATAATAATAATAATAATAATAATGTGTTGACTCCGAACGGCAGATGTATTTTTTGAGAAGCTTTTTCATTGCAGAAATTCTCGGAGGTTTGCCAATGCCCGCCAGTGATATTAGAAAATAACTTTTCTATGATTAAGATTTTACATGCCCTGGCTGAAATTCGAACCTCGAACTTAGCAGCACATCGAGTTATAGCACACACTGCTACCCACTCGACCGCAGCGGCCGACTAGAAATAAACTTTCCATATTAGTCGATTTCGGTAAAATTAGCAAGCGATTTATTTTCTACCAATTGACAGCTAACATAAACATTTAAATTATATAAATTGTTGGGATTTGCAGAGATAAACAATGATTTCCATTTTATCATAGTCATGCATTTACATGTACATACATACATACTCCTAAACACATAAACACAATATCACATAATCATAAATCGATTGAATTACTTTTATATTTTCCACCATTTAGATACATACACACAAATGTACATATGTATGTATATTAATTCAATGGCATATACTAAGTAACTGTCTCCATATACATACATACATTTCTTTTATCTACATTTCCATTACTAGCGTTTATTAAAATATTTCCGGTTCGTTCTGTCAATACAATACGTTTGACGAATTGGGTAGATTTATCGCATTACAATTTTATTATTACTTCCTGTGAAGTGCCGTTGGTGCAATCCAGATTGACCGTTTCGTTGAAATATGCGATGGTAGATGTGCAAACATATGTATGTGTGTGTGTGCTTAAAAAATATATATTTGTATAAACATACGCATGTATTTATGCTAAAAAAAATCACAATGATCGAGATGAACGTTGTAAACGTAAGGCCCTATTTCGTTCCATATTACGATGACGTCATGTGAGTCGTCATGGAACTGCCATTTAATTGCACACAGGTAATGTATATGCACGTGGAATCCGTTGCTTTTTTACAATACCAATTTATACATATTCCACAGCTACGGAAGAGCAATAGTGAAGAGGTAATGGAATTTTCGACAACATTGCTTGATTTCAGGCGCATAGTCACACCCACACACCTAAAAATTTTACGAAAATGTGTTTTGAAGCGTGTTTTCAGGCGTTGATTTAAATTAAGTCTGTGGGTGTTGTGCAAGAAATACTATTATAGACGTCAGAGCAAGGTAAATAAAGATACTTTCAGTTTTTGATGAATTTTTCAAAGGCCACTGATTTAAAATGGTACGACTTTTCTAGTTTTTGTTTTCTTAAATCTAAGGAAGCTTAATCAGCTACCTTGGAAACATATAAAAAACGCCTTCACATCTAAATTTAAGTAGGTTCATATGTATTTTCCTTTACTTTTCTAAGAGTTTAAGAGTTCGTCGAATGTAATTTTTTTTTATGTACTTATGAATAGCGTCACTGGTGCAGGTACTAATAACGTTTCATATCAAACAGGGCACTTATCAGAGCTGTTTTAGCAATTTAATTTCTCCACAATATTAGTGTAGAGGGGACAGCCAATCAGTAAAATGTATGTATGTATATGCTGGCACATATTTACAATTCATAGAATCTGAATTTTTATAATTAAAACTTTATAGATAGATACCAACTTCGAATTGCAAGATTATGTTGCAAAAGTTTGTGATAATATATATGTATAAACACTCTCTCTTTATACTTTTGCACTAAAAATACGTGGTTCTTCCTGAAATCTTTTGCAAAATATCTATTATATTATAATTATTTCATATTTAAAAAATTTTAAAATTTTTCGGAAGAAGAATTAATATTTTATTTTACTTAATTTTTAAAAAAATATTATTTTACTTATTTTCATCAGTGACATACTTTGGCTATCACGATGGAAAGTTTTTCAAATAAATACTTACTTTTAAGGTGGTACCAAGGTACATTTAACAGGTATTATCGATTGAGCCACAGATTTCGTGTTTTTATTTTCCTTGGGCTCGAAAAAAGTCAAACATTGCTCGCATAATTATTTGCAATTTTGATGAGAGGGCTGTTTGATAAGTCAGTGACTTTTTGAATTAATTTTATTTTTTCGTTAAAACAGCGTTTTGTTTCTCAATAAAATCTCCATTTCACTTCATACTCTTAGTCCAGCTATTTTCCAATGTTTTTATCCCTTTCAAATAATACATTTTCTCAAGAATCTCAAAGTATGCATTTGTTTCTGTGATGACCTCTTCATTTGACCCAAATCTCTTACCACCCAGTCTTTTCTTCAGGTTTGGAAATAGGAAATAGCCGCATGGGGCAAAATCTGGTGAATATGCTGGAGTGGGTAGCATTTTGTAGCCCATGGATTTTTACCCCCCATGAGTAGGCCGTCCTTTTCCGCTTTAAAAACTTTGGATAGCGCAAGCTTTAAAATATCATAATTGTCAGTTCAACATCGAATGCAATTTTATCGGTGAAAAATGTCGTAATCTTTCATTTAGATAATTTATTATTTTTTATTATTAAGTAGAAGTTAATGTTCATTAAAATAATTGAATTAAAATAATTTCGAAAAAATGCGCAATATACAAAAGTGTTACTCGAAAGTTGGCATAAATTCTATAGGATTTATTCGGTTTATAATATCTATGGACCAAGATGGAGTCGAATGTAGGTTTAAACTTATATAAATAATGCAAAAAAAGGCCAAGTACATATCGCACCCAAACCAAAAACCGTCACAACTCAAAATTTTTTAAAATCGCTTTTATCTCATAAACCTATTCCCAGAACACTTCCCAACATGCTCCGAAAATTTCTTCATCGTAACTATCTTATTTACTGGAAAAGTACGTTTAAAATATTACAACCATTTTTACATACAATTTTTTACTACTCTTTGATATAAAAAAAAAAAATTTTAAATCCTTTTTCCACATAAACTAATTCTCGGAATACTTCTCCAACTGCTCCAGAAATTTTTTCATAGTTACTATTTTCTTTTACTGGAAAAGTATGATTATAAAATTATCATCATTATTGTAGAGACTGTTTGTTTTGCCTCTCCTGAACATTTGCGATTTTTTGAGTTGTGACTGTTTTCAGTTTAGGGTGCGTATTTGTAAATCGGTGTGTTATGTGCTTTTTTAAGTTGTATGGTACTGTACGCAAATATTTTTGTTTATATTGACGATTGTTAAGGCTGCAAAATTAAATTATTTGAACTGCAAAGAGAAATTGGTTTGTGCTTTTTCGTACATACGTATATATGTATGTATATAAATACATTGACCTACGACAACTTTTTATTCTCTCGTAGTCTATTCTTTAATTATTTTTTACGATGTCCAGCATTTGCGCGATGTCTGATTTCAATAAATTTAAAGATATTTTTTAAGGATCTTCAACGCATTACGTGCACCATATTTGTTGCAGATGTGTGAAATGAGTTTGGAGGTATATCACATAGGTAAATACATACATACATTACAAACGTGGGCTTAAGTATTTGCTAACGCATAATGCTTAAAAAAGCTTTAGAGTACAGTGAATTCAAAAGTTGCGAACAAATCAATTTTTTAGTCTTTAAGTTACCTAGATCTGATTTTGAAAATGATTTGAAAAACCATGATCAATTTTCGTACTGAGTTTGGTAAATATTAGAATTGACTGCGACACAGCATTTTACCATTAAAGAGCGGGTCGACCCGTCGTTTTCTCAAATTTTCTGATATGAGTTTTCTAGCTAATACTTAAATATCGTAGCTTTTGTATTTTAAAATTGCAACTAAGTATATATGAGGTGGGCGTGATTTTGGTAAGATTTTCATGATTTTCAACGATGATCTTAGTGATTTGAAAGGGCAAAGCGTATATTAATTTTAGTAAAGATGTGAAACTCAGTTGTTGAGATACAGATAATTTTATCATAAGAGATCGTGGCGCCGCTAATTCTCCAAAATTTTTTAAAATTCCTTTTTCTTGGAGTAGAATTGGTATGGTCTAATCCGCATTTTGTAATCGTAAATTCGAAATTCGTAGTCTGTTTTCGCAATTCGTAATGTCAGTATGCCGGAATCCGACAGAGCTGGCAATTTACGGAATTTTTGTACGAACAGTCACTGGTGTCGAGCGAAACCAATTTTAGAAAATTAGTACATTGCAATATCAAATTGTAATGTCAAAATTACATTATAACTTCGGAAGCCGAAGTTTAAATTGAACTATAGATATAATATGATATGTTGTTGCACTAACAATGCGCAATGCAAGAATGATAAATTAGAAGATTGCGACACTTTCGTCCAGTTATCTTTTTTGTTTTGGCTTGACAGCTGTGTGACGTCATAGCATACGAGAATGTCGAGTCAAAAGTTAAAACGAACAGAATTTCACATTCGCGCGCAAAACTTTAAATTAAGTGAGTTTAAACAATATAAAATGATTTAAAAAATTAAGTGTGCAGTGGCTAATTGCAACAATTTAAGGTATCAAAATGCATGCCGAGTAATGCACCGAAAAAATTATGATCCACCAAGGGTTGAACAAATTTAACTATGAAGTGAAAAACACTTTTTCTGACCAAACATGCACTTTCGGATTTTTTTTACACGCACGCAATGCATTAGAAATAACGTAAAACTACAACACAAACGTTACCGTGCACTTAAATTGTTAATTTTATCTTATTTCACTTGCTGCCCATGTGTATGTCCCCGCATTGCCGGCATAACTCATTTTTATGTGTTATAGTTAACATATTTGTATGTATATAGTTGCATGTTTTATCGCCGGAGCACATTTTAATATGTATTGAGTATTACATATTACATATTTAAGAGTAATATTTTATAAAATTTACCTCAATATATGGAATACAAAGTAAATAATTGCTTTCGGTTTTCACGCGTGTGTGCACAAATTGGTTTTCAATTTCGTTTTAATACTGTCATTCTATTCTTACTTTCCACTCTTATCCTATATGCTATGACGTAGAAATGTCGCAATTTTTTTTTGTGATTATTTCGCGAATCGATTTTTTTCGTTCGTTTCACAAACTGTTTTTTCAAACACGTGACAAATATCAACAGATTTGCGCAAATTTTTTTTTAACAATAAACAAAAAATGCAAAATTAAATGATCTTTTTAGCAAGATTGATTGAGGCATACACCGTCTTTTTGCAAAAAAAAAAAGATTTTTGTATAAAAATCGTAACTTAAAAAAAAACAAATTTTGGCTACTTGGCAGTTGGGCAGAGTAAAGTTTTAACTGTCTATTTTCTTTGGAAAATGTTTAAAATTTTTTGCATTTTTTGTTTATTGTTAAAAAAAAATTATTAAAATTTTCATGTATGTATTTTCTGACGCTTGTATTTAAAAGATAGATAATTACAAAATCGGTTGATATTTGTCGAAGGTATGCGTGTTTTAATAAAAAGCTCGTGAAACGAACAAGCAAAATCGATTTGCGAAAATATCACAAACAATTTTTTTTTGGACAAACAGAAAAAATACGTGTCTCCCTAAATTGACCCAAAAACATCATATTAAAATTTCATGAACCGAAATGGTCGGACGTTTTGAAATGGAAAGGGCCTGTTAAATGCTTCTCGTCATAACATAAACGTCGATGGAAAGAGGTTTATGTAAGAAATGACAATAAGGGAAGCAATACACAGCCTAAATGATATGCAAATGATTCGAAAGAGAAACTATACGAAAATCTTTGGAAATAAAAGTTACAATTCAGCCATATATAATAGTGGTAGGCCCATTTTTTTTTTATCACTAAACGAACTGTCGAAACAGGGTATAAGTTGAATTCATTCGTGTCTGCGCTAGATACTTGTTTCACGATTTTACATGTCTTTAACTTTATCCAACTGAGTCGATATTAATGTGGTCACTTTCAGTCTATAGCCTAGAACCAAAACTCAATTTTCTTGAAATTATTAATATAAAAAGTTTCACTGGTTCACCTATACATTTATATTGTATTCATGGTGGATTAACTTTACTAAGAAATACAATTATTTTTATAAATTCTTTGATGTCTGTTTTCATTAAAATACCATCAATTTTACATTTCTTAATATAATATTTTAAATGTTAAAATGATAATGGTGTAATATCAATTTTAACATTTTTTAACGTTGGATGACTTTTGTAACCAAAAAATTTTATTTTTACGGCTGTTTATGGTGCAGTTTTGGTTCAGTGTGCATTTACTTAACAAAAACATCTTTTCGATCGGATTTCAGCATACCAATTTTTGAATTTGTGGAATGGTGCTACAAATTCGTAACTACAAACATAAGGATTTCAGCATACGGGTGATAAAGATATAGCAATTTTTACTCAAGTTATCATGTCCACGGACGGACAGTCGTGGCTAAATCGAGTACTATTTTCATTCATTTTCATATATAAAGGGTTTTCCAATAAGAGTGATGTGATTTCTTAAAAAAAAAAAACTAATTGTTAAGGAAATTCAAATGTTTTTTATTTAATGTGAAGTACAATCGATACAATTAAGTTTAACATTATTGAAATGGCCTCCACGACGTCTTTTTTTGCAGGAACGAATTCGATGAACACAATTTTAGAGTACTTTTTCCACTAAATCAAGTCCTATGTCATGAATAGCACGTTGAATATTGACTTCTAAAGATTGAAGAGAGTCTGGTTTATTGCTAAAGACCATTGACTTCAAATAACCCTTCAAGAAGTAGCCTAATGGTGTTAAATCACAACTTCTTGGAGGCCATTCAATGTCACAATTTCTTGAAATAATGGAATATCCAAACATTTCTCGCAATAATTCGGTTGTTGCACGTGCTGTGTGGCATGTAGCCCCGTCTTGTTGGACCCAATTGCGGCCATAAAAAGTTGGTTATCATCGACCTTTACCGCTCTCCATTGACAGGAACGGTGTCACCAGCTTCATTTCGATGATTTCACCAGACCAAAAACCACACCAAACTGGCAATTTAGGTGAATGTAATGGTTGTTCATGAATAATTTGTGGATTTTCTTCGCACCAGAATCGACTGTTTTGTTTATTTACCGCACCACCCAGATAAAAGTGAGCCTCATCGGAGAAGATGATTTTCTTAAAAAAGTTGCAATTGGAGAACGATTATTTTGATAATAAAATTGAATAATTTGTAAACGTTATTCTTGCGTTTATCTTTCCATGATGAAATTGTAAACATTACTGAATACAATGAAAAAATATATGTGTCTATATCTATCTGAATTCCTTTCGTCTGTTAAGCACAAATACGCTCGGGTATAAAACAGTAGTCAACAAGTAAAATAGAGTCACAACTCAAAAAAATTCTGGCTAGATTTTTGTATAAATCCGCACACAAAAACTTGGCAAATAAAAGCACACATTTTGCTCTTTATGATAATCTATTGACATGCCTGTTATTTTGCCTTTTTGATTTTTTATGACAAACAAATAATTTTAATGCGTTTCTTCTACTTCGACGATACAGCATATTGAATTAAACACCACTTGGATCGGAAAATCGCAGTTTATTCAATTAACTATAAAAATGTAGAAAATATTTTTTACATACAAAATTACGTATACAATATTTTAGCACATTTCGCTTAAATTCTAATGTATGTATACATATTTTTTAAGTTTTTATTATTTTATTGTAAATGCATAGCACTAAAAAAACTTAAAGACTACTTTAACTAAGAAACTATAAAAAACAATAAATAAATAAATAAGTAAAACAAGTAAATAAATTAATTAGATTTATTTTAGAATTCAAGCGAAAGAAAATGTAGATTGAAAATGAATTAATGGCTTATCAAAAAATAGGAAGTATTAGATGAGTAATTAGCGATTGATTGTTTGTGTATATGCAAGTGTGTTTATATGTATGTATGTATGTATGTATGTATGGGTATGCGCCAATACGGAAGTACACGTATTATAGTGGAAAACACGCAGCACTACCGATAATTGAAATATAACTGTAAAAGAAATGAAATAGAACAGCGCTCTCTACTGAAGAAGAGCGCAAAAGCAATGGTTAAAATAAAAAAGTTGTGTATGTGCAGTTCATGAAGAGTTCATAAATGCTTACGGGTAAGCATGAAATCATAAACGAAGCAGATAAATAAGAAGATGGAATATTTAGCAAGAAAGCAAGCAAGCGATAGCAAAGCGTTAATATCAAATAAACATTGTAATGGATCGCGAACAATAAGCGTAGCTGATTTTACAGGGAGCAACGATAAGAAAAATAAAAAAAAAGTGTGCAAAGGCGCCAAAGGCAAATGGAGACAGAAAAAGGAAAGAAGTGAGTTTGAGAGCAGAAGAGTGGAGAGTGAAAAAGTGTGTGTGAGTGTGGAACAGTAGCAGAAATTCTAATTACAAAATGCTGCACAATTAAAGAGCGGCAAGCAATTGTTACTGATTTGGTCGTTGTTTGTGTTGTTGTTGTTGTTATTAGTGCTACCGTTTCTACAGTAGTTTTTGCTGCAGTTGTGCGCCGTTTACATTTGCATTGCTGCTGCAAGAGTGCAATAATCTGTATAGATATGCACGTAAATGCACCGAGTGTATGTGTGTGTTTGCATCATATTGCACATCAAATGTGATTCAGTTATTTATTTGTTCTTCTTTTCCTTTTTTGCTGCAATTATTAATGGTGTTTATTTGCCGTTGCTGCACGTCACACTGTGGCTACTGTTTATGACTTTTGCACTTGCTGCTGCTGCTGCTGCTGTTGTTGTTGTTGTTGTTGTTGTTGTTGTTGTTGTTGTTGTTGCAATGATAACGGTTGTTGCGGCTGCTGTAGCTGTTTCTGTTCCTTATGTTGCTGTGGCTTTTGTTGTTGCGCATATGCAGCAGTTTGCTGTCGATTGCTATAGCCGCGATAAGCCAACTCATGCGCCTCATTTAGGGAGCGTCGATCATAGCCACCGCTGCCGCCGCCACCGGAGGACCAGCCACCACCACCGCCGCCACCACCACCAGACGACCAACCCGAGCTGCCACCCGATCCACCGCCACGCCCCGACATCAGTTTCTTCAGGCCCATTATGCCCGCCAGCAGTAGGGCAATCTTGGAGACGATTAACGCCTTGCCGGCCATCATGTAGAGCATACCCATGGCAACGGGTATCATGCCAACCATTTTCATAGCCATGCCCATCATCATCATGCTCATCATTTTCTTCATTTTGCCACGACCTGTGCGGAGGAGAGAGAGAGAGAGCAGAAAACGGGATAAAAATTAGAAAATTGCGAAATTGGTATTTTTGTGTGCGGGTGAAAGTGTGTAATATATGTACATACATACATACATATGTATGTATTGGTAAAGTGAAAGCTTCACTAAATTTGGCAAATTTGCAATCGTAGCGACAGCAAAATGAAGCTGCAATAATTTTCCAAAAAGGAAAAAAATTTAATTTTATAATCGAATACCATTTTTCACTAGCTTTGTACGTATATAAATACATACATACTTATGTTTATGTACTCTTGGCATTTAGCTTTTTGCGTATTATTTTATAGCGCGCTGCGTGTTTATTGATTAATTGCAATTGACATAAGTTGCAACACCTGCTTTGTGTAGCCTGCCAACGGCGCATAATCCATCAACATTAACGGCGTCTTAAGAGAAAAGTAAAAGATTGCGCACTTTAGGTGACGGGTCCGCACTTAGCGAACATAATTATATGTAGTTATTAGGGAAAGAATTTTAATGATCTAAAAACTTATGTATTTAAAAAAGGTAAAACAACGCGAATAGGTGAATGAGCGTCCAAAGCACAGATTTTACTATGCATTTGCATAAAAGATTGTCGTATATGAAAAAATGTTTGTGATATGCAACTAAATTGGCAAGTTCCTTTTTACACACAGCAAAATAATATCTAATTTCTCGAAAGCTGGGTCTCTCAAAATTAGTGCTCATATTTTGATGCAATAATTTGGTTTTTAAAAATTCAGTTGAATTTTCAAAACCAACATTTTCAAAGTTGTTAGAAATCAGCGCTTACGGCAGAAAGTTGGAATTGCATTGTTCTGGCTATAAAGTATTTTTTCCATCTATATTTAATCTACATATAATTCGTTAAGTAAACAGTATAAATAATTTTATACAGGTTTGCCTGATCCCGAAATTATCGGAAATAACTTTTTTAAAACTCGTTCATTTCGAATTAGGCACTACATTAAAATTCTGCACTTTAAATCTATTGGTTTGGTAAAATATTTTATACTCGTTCTGCATAAGGAGTCCACTCCACAACACATTTTGTTGAATTTTTTAAATACATACATATCTAAATTTGTTCCATGGGTTATTCGAAGTTTTCAAATTTAATTTTAAGAATTCAAAACCATCAACTTCAATAAAATTTAATGAGTCAAAAAAAAAAATATTTTTTTACAATGATATTTTTTTTCATACCCACATTCAGTTATTATCTAATTTATATCGTCCATTCATAGGACTTTTATACATATTCTCGACCTTAGCGCCATCTATTGAGTCCATTTTACAGAAACTTGTATCTCGTAATGCAAGTACATAATCCACATTTTGAGTTTGAACAAAATCTGATCAGTTATACAACTTGTATAAATAAAATTTTTATAACATTATAAATAACATTTTTACATTTACATTTATACACTCATATATATTTCGTTAATAGTTATGTACATATATCCACATCAGTCTGCAGTCGTCATCAGGACTGTAATTATGAATTTGTATTGCAGTTCTCCTGATGGTTAGCCAGAAATTGAAATGTGACCAAATAAAAAAAGAATTGCAACAAAATTATCTATATTGCAAACAAATTTGTTAAGTAAAACTTAAAAATTTGTTAACCTATTTTATTTTTGTTGACTCGTGTATTTGTTAAGAATGTGACCGTTTCTTTGGAAATTCTTAAAATCCTAAGGCGGCGCTGGTTAACATAAATACACAGTGACCAAGTTTCTACACCAGCGCGTGTCACATGCTTCATTTCGCTGCGTATTTCATTGCATTGCCATGGTCAACTCGTCTGTCCACAAATGAACGGCATTACCTAAATGGTTATCTGCAAACAACCATATTTGCAATCACATGTTAAAAAAAATCCATCAGCTTCACTCATGTGGTTTGTTTTCAATCACTTTCCAACTATTGACATTTCCACTTCAAAGAAATGACATGCATTACGCCTTATTGAGCACTCGCTCTTCAGTAACACTACACTAGTTTTTCAAGCATTTGCCATCGTTTGTCTATTACAATCAAATTGTCATCTCGTTTTATGACATTTGACATTGGATTAATTGTATTTTTAAGTGGCTATTAGCAAAACTTAAATTGCATTTGATTTACACAAATTAATTAACATAAATTAACACTTTAACCATTGGGCATGAATAGTTTACGTCAATTGCAATTTGATATGTGATGCATGTTGAACAAAAAAATAAAACATACCATCGTATATAAATATGTATATACGCACATACATATATGTAGTGAAATAAATATATGCACATTTGAGGGTAAAAAAAAAAACGTTTCTTCTCGGTACCAGCTGTGCAGCCTTTGGCATATAAAATGAAAATATAAAACATGTTCAATAATCTGCTGTAATTCGGAGCTGCTTGAAACACGTGCATTATTATTAAATTTAAATTGAATGGGCTACGAAGTTATGTACTCACAGATAAATCATTATCGAGGTCGGATCAGCTTTCGAGAGCTCACAAGTGTAATTTTCGAGAACTTTAAGTTGTTGCCCCCAGCAGATCTAACTGAATCTCGAATTTACAGTCATATTATGTATAAGGATGACTCGAAGAACTACCAAGAAGGTTCCAGTTACTTGGATGGATGGATTTAGGGTAGGCCGGAAAACCCAAATATGAGTTGACCAAGCACTCAGACATTGTTGCCCACTGTACTGGAAGCCTGTAAAAAGGATAAACAGGATAAGGGAGAAAGGGTGGGTGGGGAGTCATAGGAAGTAACTACTCCTCAGCATTGTCCATTGTCCATTCTCAGGGCATCCGACCCAAAGATGCGCCACCTGAGTCTAGAGAATACCGGGCAGCTGCATAGAAAATGCTCTGTACTATCCACGTCCTCAAGGCAGAATGCGCATAGCGGATTGTCGATGATACCTATGGTGACCATTTGTTGCCCCGTTATCAGTCCTGTCAGAGCTCGCAGCTCCCTCCTCCACTGGTTGAGGAGAAATTTCGCCACTGCTCTGTCTGGCCTTTTCAGAAAGTATTTAGTGATTTTGCAGGAGTCAGTACTTCACCAACGGTCCTCATGAGCTTTGCTCATAAGTTCTCTGATGTACCTAACATTTCCCGCCATACTTGATCCGACGATTGGTTCCGGTCCAACGATACAGTCCGAGGACTCGCGGTTTGCCAATTCATCGGCCAGTTCGTTACCTTGAACACCACAGTGTCCCGGCACCCACTCAAGCTCAAGCTTATTCTGTCTTGCAACGGAGTTTAGCCTTAACTTGCATTCCTGGACAATTTTTGAAGAAACACAAGCGGGGTTTCCAAAGCCCTTAGGGCAAACTGGTTGTCAATACAGACCTTATTATGGTATTCTCTCCAACTTTCGCCAACTATCCAGTCAGCTAATTTGAGTATTGCGAAGACCTCCGATTGAAACACCGTGGTGATCTGAAACAAAGCAGAGAAGCCTCTGAAGTTACCCTCCAGATGCCAGCCAGCTTCAGTCCCATTATCAGTCTTGGAGCCATCAGTGTAGAAAGTTTTTACCAAACTCCACAGAAGAGTATATGGAGTTCTCTATTCCTCCCTTGTAAAGGAGACCCCCGGTATCATTTTGTCATTTGGGGCCAGTTACTTAGTGTACTTATTAGCAACTCTGTTTTGTATTTTGTTATAGTATCTTGTATTGGGCCATGTGTATGAGAATATGTTAGCCATAAGGGAAATCGATAATCACCCCTTGTGACCGCCTGCAACTACTTTATATAAGACACTGCATCTATGTACATACATATAAACAAAGCTTACTTCATGTGAGCATCTCATTGCAGTGTAGATATTTTAGAATTATTAACCAAATTATTAAACTGATTTTTGTGTAAAAACGCAATACAATTACAAGCCCTTCAAATCTGCGTTTTTCGTAATTTAATACTTAACTAAAAACTTGAATTTTTTAATATAGTTTATAATAATCGACATTTTGCATAAACGTTTTAATTGTACATGTAACATATGTATAATAAGTGAGCTTAAACCGCAAATTTAAATCAATGTTAATTGCAATTAAAATTACCACAAATTGTTGTGATTGCTACGCATGGGCTAAGAGTAATTAAAACTATTATTGCAAGTGGTTGAACATCAGTTAAAATGATGGGTGTCGTTCAAATTTAAAAACGCTATTACAATTAAAAAAAAAAAAAAAAATTTACGAAGGATCAAGTTTGCTATAACAGGGAAGGAGATTTTTTCGTAAACAAACGCGAATATATAAATTTACACATACGAGTATACGAAAAAAGTACAAGTGAAAGTAATTGTGTCTAAATAAGAGCTTAATATAAATTATTACCATCCACGATAATTTTTATTTATGTTTTATTCTTGATGTTTTGGTAACTTAGTTGTTCTGGTAAAGATGTATTGTAGTTATATGAAACTTGTACTTTATTGTGCTAAAACTGAATGATCTACAAATTTAAATACCCTACAATTAAATTTTGAGCTTTAATGATTTTTTCCTCATATCTACAAAGTTTGAATTTCGTGTTATTTTTGATGTAGAATGAGACATACCAACATATTATTATTATTATTATTTATTTTATTATTATTTTCTTTATGAGTACAGTAAAACACTAAGTCTTTAAGCGTACTAATAACAAAATTTCATTACAAAGATTAAACTTAAGTAAGAAGTATATTAATATCTAACATAAATATAAGAATTACATACCTACTAAATTTTCCGTATTATAAACTTATACTAAGGATAGGAGACAGATAGAAGAGAGAGAACAGTAAGTGGATCGTTATTCCTGTAGTACATTTGCAACTGCTGCCTTGAAGCATCGTTTGGAACTTAAACATTTTATTGAAATCGTGAATTCCACATTCTGATAGCACTAATGAAAAAAAGAATCTTAATAGCCTCAACGTTTGATATTTAGGGACGGCAATATTACAAGTCCGATACGATTGAATAAATTTTAAATTACGGCAAAGATAGTAAAGTTTGCCGTTTCTGATTAAATTAAGTAATCATAAAATGTTACGATATTTTAAGAATTTTTCTATGTTAAATCCTATAATATTTGAATTTAAAAATTATAAAAATTGGGTAAGAGAAAGAACATTATCAAAAATTGTCAATGAGTGATGCGTTTTAAATTTTGAAATTGCGTGTATTTCGCTTGTATTTTATTTTGAAGCTACCCTCAATATTTGCATTTTTTATTGAATGGTGATTTAATAAATCAATTTTAAAATATTTGAAAGAACTTACTAATTTTGTTGGAAGTTTAACACAATGTTTGAAGTAAGAAGATTTTGATTTGATTGTTTTCCTGCTGAGCACAAATAACATAATAAAAATATATGTACATAAATGTATTTGAAAAAAAAAACGCCTGAAGCAAGAATGCTTTCTTGTTAAATATCTTCATTACGCCATACCTCTTTCTGATGGAAAATAAGAGGGCGAACTCTACAATTTTCAGCAAAAACTTTCTCTGACAGATATTTGCTAAATTTTGTCGTCTGCCCTGATTATGAGCATGGCTATTTATGGAAGGGTGATATAAAGCATAACACGAGCAAAATAATTGAAACATATTTTGTGCGTCATTGTTTGAAGTTCAAATAATTACAAACATACATGCATCCGTTAATAAATATACTTGTACATATATCAGTAAGAAAGTCCCATGCCTTACAGCGCCACATCTGGTTCTTTTTTTTGCTCAACCATCAGTGCAATTTGCTAATTATGTTGGGGCATGAATTTAATTATCTCATACCAACAATGTTTCTTTGTGATTTTGTTGTTGTTTTCTTTTTAAGCTAATTGGTTAATGGTGTGAAAAAATAGAAAAATAAAAATGCAATGATTATGAATGAAAATGTTGCAGTCACTTGGTAAAAATGTAAGCAAATCCTTCTTAATTTCTAAGTAGATAATTTCATACCATTTCAAGAATGGACAATAAGTGACACATTGCTTACGAGGTGACACAAAAAAAGAGTTAAAAACAAAGAAATTTTGAAAATGTCAGTTGGCATAAAAAATGAGGCTAAGTAAAAGTCGGCATTTTTGGTGTTTTGTGCTTCAGAAAATCTAAAACTAATCTTCGTGTATACACATTTTTAAATTATTTTAAAATGCATTTTAAGTAAATCTTGTTTAAGCTTTTTTCAAACTAGCCATGATTTTTATTGTTTAAATAAGCGAATACCAATTATGAATTACATAAATTTATATTATTTAAAAAAAAAAAAAAAAATATAACTATATGCTCGAGAAGGCTTAACTGCCCGCATTGCCATTTGAGTAACCAAATACTCATTGCATTATTATGCTTTTGTTATATTAAAGCATTTTAAATTTTTAAGATTTTTTCCCTTATCTAAATGAAATATTATATACATTGTATGCTCTTGGTACCAGATACATTTTTTTAAATAAAACCTTGGGGTTATATCAATTATATAGGATAGTTCTGAAAATCGAATCATGTAAAATCGTTATAGCAAAACACTAAAAACGCAGAGCATTTAAAGTAAGTACATACATAAGTATGATTAAAAAAAAACAAATCGCAGAAACTATATGATAAATTGGTCAAAAAGTACCAACAAAAATCATATTTTTTTTAAATTAAAAATTTCATTTAAATATAATTTGGTTTATAGGACAAATAAAATTAATTTTCCTCAGCGCTCTATTAAATGTATATATTTTGAACTAGTTTACGCCACATTCACACATTTGTTTTTGGGATAATCTGGCTTCGGGCTTTTGCATCTTTATTGAGATTTTTTATTTCCGAAAATAACCGTGAAATAACCCCAGATCATGCAATACAAAGTGAGAAAAAAAATAATTTTCTGCCAGTGACGTAGCGCTTTTAGACACCATGCTTGTTTGCTGTCAAATGAAGCGAAATTATAATAAAGAGGAGAACCAAACAAGAACACTGAAAAAAAGCTGTAATTGAGTGCAATAAATCAGTGTAAATATTACAAGATTTATTTATTAAAATTTATTGCCAATTAGCAAAAAGTGTTTATGTAATATGGTTTTCGCAATAGAAAGTGTTTTACATGCAAACAAATAACCAGAATTTGTAAGGAAAGATGGAAGTGTAAACAAATCGGAAAATTTTAAAAGCCCAACGTCACTCACTTTTCTCTCAAAATCAATTCCAAATACACGGTTGCCTGATTGCGTGATCTGAGTGAAACCAGCAATTCAAATGGAGCTTAACTTTTAAATTTTCTGTCAGTTTCCATATAAAATTCAAAATATTAAAATCATTTTTCATTCAAATCGCTTTGGTGAAACTGGTTGTAAGATTTAAAAAAAAACTCCTCAAGGCCATAAATAAAATAATTTTTTTTTCATTCCGGCTCATCGGACTTACGTACTCGTAAATATAAAAAAGGGGTAAAAAACTATGCAGCTATCAGTTTTTGTGGTGTTTAGGAGGAAACTTTTTTATAAATCTTTCGGAGTTGGCGTTCAAAAAAGTATGCATTAGGATTTTATCAGCGACTTTACTCGTATTAATTTTGTTCAGTTTTGGTAAAAGTTTGTGAAAAATTTTCAGACGCCGTCAACTAAATACAGACATGAATATATAAATATTTATGTACATGCAAACACATTTTCTTCTATGATATGAAATAAATATGTGTGTCAGCTGTGTAGCGTGTGCTCACACCATAAGTGACTAGTACGAACATAAATTTGTATGAAAGATGATTATGAAAGAAGGCATGAAACGCCTAATATGTGTCAGTCAGCTCCTTACGTGCAAGAAAATATGCTTGCATGCTTCATAATTTATACTCGCATACATATGCACATATGTATGTATGTATGTATGTTTGTGTAAATGTGTATTTTTATGTGTATGTGTATGTGTGAGGATAGGTAGGTGAGTGAACACTTATTAGCATCAATAATCGCATTCTAATCCCAAAGCTACCGTCACAAGTCCGCCGCGTGCAAATGGGAACATACTTGTTGAATAACGAGTCAATTTTTTAAATTACGAAATACTTGTTATTGTATAGACATACACACGTGAATGCGTATGTAAACATACCTAAATAAGACCCACACATACCTTAGTAAGACTCACATGAAACCTGGATTTATGTAGCTGTATCAAATATTTCTTTAAATAGTTTAGTTTTAATTTTGTAGGAAAACGACCACATCATGTTTATGAATTGATGTCATAAGGCAACCATTTTTTTTATTATTATTATCTTAATTTTTCCGTTCTACTGACACTCATCCGATATTTCTTCCATAAAACAATACTCAAATTTTTAATGTAAAATAAAATTGTAAAAATAAAAATAAAATAGAAATAAAATAACCTGATACTAGAACTGAATAGGCTATAAATCTGCTTAAGATCTGTATCCAGCTGCAAAGAAAAGGCTTCAACAAATTTTGCATAACTTTTTGGTTGTGAAATTGCAATAGCCAAGTAATCTTGACGCTTATGCATAGTGAACAGTAGATATAGGAAGAAGAAGAATTTTAGTTTGCTTTCGAAATTCCGTTCTCTAACACACAAGTTTTCGCTACACTTTGTCATAATTAATGCAATAGTCGTTTCTGAACTCGTTTCTATGTAAATGAGAGAGAAAATAAGATTATATTTTTACCAAAAGTTCTATGATTTCAGGGTGGCCGCTGTGGTCGAGTGTGTAGCGGTGCGTGCTATAACTCAATATGCCGCTGAGTTCGGGGATCGAACCTCAGACAAGGGCAAGTAAAATCGATCCCCCTTCGTCAAACAAACCTTCGATGTTATTTCGGAAATTAAAAAACTACTCATACATCAGCCGTTTGGAGTCGGCATTAAACTGCAGGTCTCTCCATTTGTGATATAATATTAAGACGCACACCATAAATCATAGGTTAAGCCAATCACTGAGTTTTATAGTGTAAGCGCTTAAATATTATTGGTATTACATGATTTTGCCTGAATAATTTTTGCTGCCAAAAACTGGTACAGTATAAAACAAGCAGCTAATTTTTAGAAAAAATTTCAGGAACCCCGCACACGAAATACTAAGCAAACACATATTTCTTGGTTGCGTTGTGCCTTTTTCTAACAAACATTTTGAGAAAGTTAGCATAATCATATTGGTTTTGAATTCCGTTTTCAGTATAACTATTATTATTTGTTAGCAAATATTATATTTTAGCCTTGCATTTCTCATTTTGGCTTAAGTATTTCAGTATTTATTCACTGATGAGTAATATCACTTTTAATTTAAACGTACTTAAGTTGAAATCATAAGTATCCGAATTGATAGTTTTTTAAGTTTGCGAATGACATTGTAGATTGTGTATTGTCGTAACACAATAAGCAGTCATTTTTTAAAGTTAATAGGTAAATTAGGAGTAGTATATTATGAAAGCTCGTACAGTTTGTACACACTCTAATTACTCACCCTCTTCCAGTCCGCGTCCTATTTCATCGGCTGTTAGTTTCGGGAAATTCACTTGTAATGTGTGTCCATTAAAGAAGTAGCTCAATCGCTCGATAAGCATATTTGTCAGCTTGGTATCCCGATCATCGCTGGAGCGTGATAACGATGATTCCAGCTCATTTTCGCTATACAGCGGCTGAAGTGGCGAGGAGGCAGCGGCGACAGCAGCACTCACTGCACTATTCGGCAAACGTACCAATTTGATGCCATCCGCCACAGCGATGGCATCGATATGTGATATGCGATCGATAAAGGAGATGGCCTTCTTCTTTAGACATGGCACAAAACCGCCATCTGCGCGACTGCACTCATCGTAGATGCGCAGTATGGTGCGTGTGCCGGCGTTGGCGGTATTCGATGGCGAGGATGAAGAGGAAGACGCTGTTGTGGATGCAGACGTTAATAATGACGATTGAGAAGCGGATAGTGGACTTTTAGCGGCCGCTGCTGAGGCGACTGCTGCCGCAGCTGATCCTTGTTGCGTGTAAGGAAGATTGGTGAGATTTTCGGTGCCGGCGTTGCAAGCGCGCAACAACAGACAGAGGTAGAGCGCGAACGCGTAACTCCAAGTTGTGGCGCGATTTTTTAGCGTCGCATGTGTTAATGTCTTTTTCATAAGCATTTTGGGCACTTGAGGTTAATGCACTTTGGGTTTAAGACTAAATTATGCTTCTTTTGAAATCAAGGTTCGATCAAAATGTTTGTTTTCGTTTTATTGCAGCACTGTTTAGTTAATTGTCATTAATTTTGTTTAAATGTGGTTAAATTTTTTTCAATATTTATTTAATTGTATACACTTGTTGTTACTATCCTGACTTAAGGCACACACACACACGTTCGCGCTTATAGCAATTTACCCAAAAACCATTTATTACTTTTGGTTACACTTCATTTATATTTTGCGGTTTCTGTTTCTGTTGTCGTTTATATATTTTGGCTTAACCGGCTGAAGCGGCTTCTGTCAGTCTACAAAACACACTGATGGCACCGTAAAGCGCGCTTTATTCTTTTATAGACACCTCTTTTCTGCGCAAAGAAACTGCCAACTGCATTTCTTTTGATTTTTCCACATTTCTTTGCGATTCCATTGCGACCGTGGCCAACACTGCTTGCGAGCTGCTTCTGTTGCTTTTGCGGCAAAGTCATTTTTTAGTTGTCTGCCAAATGGTTACTTGCCTCACTTTGTGTCTGCAACATTGTTGCTAAACAATTTTGAGAAGACGATCGGTATATGCGCAAGCAGCTGAATGTATTTTTGTGGTATAAACTAAAATTCATGAATTTTAAGTTATTATTTTTATTAATTTCTTACTAAAATAATATTTTTTTCTATGGAAAACTGTGTTTCTTAATATACATTTCTTTCCATCTCTGAGTATTTGCAACATCCACTAGCCTTGTTTTCCATGTATGTTTGTGCTTGACCACATTTAAACTGTTTGTTGACGTACAATCAATCCTTTGCTGCAACTGTTAAACAACTGCCACACAGTTGGCAATCGCTGACATTGACATGGCAATTGTCATCGCTCACAGTTGACGACAATGTTGCTCCTGTCCAATAGCCATTGCGGCGTGTAGACGTTATTTTGTTTACTTTATTCGCCTATTTGTTTGTTTTGTCTGCGCCATTTTTCTATTTGATTAAAGGCAAATGTGCAACCACTTGAACGTTGCTAGCTTGATGTTGAGTTGACAGTGAGTTGTTGTTTTTCTTTTTGTTGTTGACGAAAAGTGCAAGTAGTAATTTTGTTGCTGAAATTAGCATTTGTTTAAAATAGTAAATATGTTAAAGTATTAAAGTCGGTGGGAACTAAATTTGCTCTTCTATTACACTTTTATGCGATTCCAAAACGTTTGTCGAATCACTTCTATGGACAAATTGCATGTATTTCGTTTCGTTGGTGCATTTATTAAATTTGGACGAAATTTTTTTTGGAATCCTGCCTTTTATATATAAAGTCTATAAAGTCAATATCACAAATACAAAACTTATCGGGGGATACAACAATTATCATTCTCTAAGTCCAGTTAGTTTCAAGTTGTTTTTTTGACCCTCACTCACAGCTAAGGGTGTTTCAAATCAACTCCGATTAAATTATGATCTTGTCGATAGAGCGGATAATTAAAAAAAAAAATTATAGTAATCGATATTAGAAATAACTTCTTAAATTTTGATATAATAGCCAGGTATACGGAAGAAAATGCTCAAAACCTTTAACAAAAAAGTTCTAATAAATCTAAGGTGCATTTTAGCCAATTGCACTATGAAATTGAATGCGCTACTAAACTGCATTCCCAGAATTTTTCTTAAAGTCCTAAATAAAAAGTTTGAAATTTTGATGATAATTTTTTAGAAATTTGTTTAATTTTTGCGAATTTCGCTTGGAAACTTTGAAACTTTTTTTTATATGCCTTCAGTTATAGATCCTACTACATTTTAAATGCAGATTACCCAAATTTAAAAAAATATATATATGTACGTAACATAAATATAATTTTGAAATTTAATGCAATTTTTGTAAACAAAACTTTATGTGTCGATACATACAAATTTGAAAATTTAACTTCGCAATTTCCTTTAGTCTTTCGGATACGACCCTTTAGTTTAATCGCGAACTGCATCCTCTTGATTTTTCTTAGCGTGAGATAGCTATGTATATACCTAGGCGATGAATCAATTGCATTGCTTCTCTGATCTGACTTCGGGGTACCGTACGGTCAGATATCCATAGACAATTTTTGAAGAACGTCCAAAGGCTGAGATCCAGACACACTTTTGTGTGAAAACTTTCTTTAATATCAAAAATGCAAATGGATCTGGGTGACATCCGATTTGTATCCGATTGATATTACGAATCACGTGGTATCAGACGATATGATAACACATCATAAATATTACTTCATATCATTTAATATACAGCCGTGCTCCCAGTTTTACATTCACAAATTTCCCTGTGGATTCGGATTGAAATCACATGTTTGGTGCTCCCAATTTCCCTTTCACATAAATTTTTGTGAATTGAATTGAAAAGTAAATGACAAAAAGTGTGTGAATGTTTAATTATTTTCGATTGGAATAATTTTTTAAATATTCTTTGATGTGTTTAGAAGCCATTTATGACATTTCTGTATTAGTTATTCATTGAAATATGCGTATTTTTCAGTGTTTTGACCGATATGTGTGAGAGGGATGACCTGATATGCGAAGAAATTTGTGAAATTGGGAGCACACTAATTCACTTTCATAGGAAATTTTTAAAATCACATTGAGGAATTGAAATGCGAAACTGGGAGCACGGCTGATAGTAATATTTTACGACTTATCGCGTGTTTGCTGAGGAAGGTCGAAATTCGAAAACAAAAATTATACCAAAAAAAGCTTTAAAAGCTTTTATTTACTATTGACTATAGCAACAACTCAGGCATTTTATTGTATTTTCGCCAAATTTACTTGTTTTCTTTTTTTAAACTACTATTCCAGATAATGCCAATATATTTTTATTAATCATATGAAATCATATCACACGCTATAACTTTTCAGACCAATCCTTAAGAGCAGTTAATACGAAAAACTAAAAACTTACTAAAATCACTAGAAATCAAAAAAAAAAAAAATTTTAAAACTCGCAGTCACAAACAATTCATACTAACAAGTATTTCACACTGATAAAGTTAAATGATGTGGCCGCTGTGGTCGAGTTGGTAGCGGTGCGTGCTATAACTTGATATGCCGGTGAGTTCGAGGTTCGAATCTCAGTCAGGGCAAGCAAAATCATAATCATAGAAAAAGTTTTTTCTAATAGCGGTCACCCCTCGGCAGGCAATGGCAAACCTCTGAGGGTATTTCTGCCATGAAAAAGCTTCTCATTAAATGCATCTGCCGTTCGGAGTCGGCACAAAGCTGTAGGTCCCTCCATTTGTGGTATAATATAAAGACGCACACCACAAATGGTAGGAGAAGCTCGGCCAAACACTGAGCTATATAGTGTACGCGCCAAAATTATATTATATATAAAGTTAAATGAGTGTATGTATTTAGTAAATACATAAATATACATACAATATCCCTATAGTATGTGCAGTAGTTTCTTATCTATCTTTTCACTTTCGCAGCCATTTATGTTGCTTTCAATTCCACGCTGGCGTCTATTAAGGCCCCGAAAAGGTCAAGCATGCAACTGCCGAGCTAATCAAATGTGGCATGAATCTAGCGTTGCAATGCTGTTACCGGTACTTTCCCTGCACAGTTAGCGAAGTACTGGTTGTAATAGTACAATGAGCTTTGTTTTGAAGCATGGCAGGTGCTTGTGCTGGCATGGTTAAAAAATGGAAAGAGCGTCATAACATTTTTTTCGAGGTCCTATTGTACAGTTTTTGTAGTTTGTTTTTCATAAATAAAACTACTACTAGCAGAGATAGATGCATTGATACTACGGAACGCGTATATAACGAGTATGTACTTACATATATGTATATATATATTGTACATATATACAACAATCAGATTCACATATTTTTGCTGCTTATTGAAGTGGAAACTTGTTGAACTCTTAAAACTTACAATAATATACGAATATGTACATTAGATCAGACAGGTCGCAATAAAAAAATAATATTAATCGTTATTAGTTGAATAGCTTCAAACGATAGTATGTTGTTGTGACAAAAGTTTCGGCAATAGTGCACCAAAAGTCATAATAATTTTCCACATTTTTTTTTTAAAGAAACTAAAATTGAATTAAGTGAATTTGAAATAGATAGCAATGAGTCAAGGAAAATAAGAGCAGTCTAGATCAATACCATCCTACAAAAAATTAAATAGTTAAAAATAAGCTGCAAGTGATATACTTTGTAATATTATTTTAAAGTTCAGAAGAAAATTCAATATTGCGGTTAGTAATTTTCTGATCTAACGTATAAACTACCTTCCTGTGCTTGAAATATTTAACTCTTTCGGCAAAAATTGCATTTGCTAATAACTAAGCGTTGATATGTTGATGGGCGCATTTCTCTGAAGTTTATTGACTCCCTCTAAATATTCGTTAGCAAAAATTTTTTTTTCTATATTGTACATAGATGCTCGTATGTACATACATATGTTAAATATAGCTTCAAAAATATCGATACTCAATACTTTTCATGTGTAAGAGAAAAACTATCGATACATTGTATACTGAAAAACAAACACTCACTGGTTTTAGTATAATTAAGTGGCGAAAGCCATAGAACAAGCAATTATATGAACACTCCTTTAAAAATAATCATCCAAAATTTTAATTTTTTCAACAAAAATTTTAAGAAAATAAGCGCATACGCAGCCTTGTAAATACCTAGCCCATAAACTTTAAGTAAAATAATGTGAAAGGCCCAAATTGCTAAAATATTCTGTTGATTTTTGCGATATATATTATTTTTGATTGTGGGTTCAAAATTTCAATTTCATGCTCTTATTGTAAATTTTCGGATTTACAAAGCACTCACGACAAATGTTAATCTGCTCTAAAAGTTCCAAAAACATACTGAATAAAAAGCACGCAATAGCTAGTTAATTCGTGGTCATGTTTACAGCTAAAGAAAGTAACCTCAATGATCAAAATAAAAAACAACCCGATGCAAAAGTAAAAATATTAAAAAAAAAAACGTTTCCTAAGCGCGCTCGCAACATACATACAAACACATGTACATATGTATGCCAATGTTGTTATGTCAAGAGAAACATGCGTTTTACAATAACAACATATTCTAGAGTAACTATCGGACACATTTTAAAACTTTTACAATTGTAATGGGCGACAAAACTGAAAGTAAGGTAATTTGAAGTTTTTTTTATTACACTTTATTACCATATAGTTGGAATTGTTGGCAATTTGGCAATAAAACCTGACATAAGTACATTGAAACATGTTTGCAAACATACATACACACATGTTTTTTCATACGTCTATAATTTGGTAGAAAAAGAATGTATTCTTTACTTTCTCCGTCATTTAGAATTCCATTCATACATATGTACATATAATAACTTGCTACAACCGAAAGTGTCCAAAAATAATTTAGTATTAACTACTGTGTGACAAACTTTAAAATAAAAAAATATACTCTATTCGAGATTAAACCTTAGTATATAGCTCTCAAGAAAATCGAAAAATTTATATAAATTAACACACAAGAAAAAAAAGGAATTTTCTTCTGTAAACATTTTTTGAATCCGTCTAAGGCGCTGAAGAAAAAATTGCTCGAATATTTCAAGCCATAACGTCAAAATGCCCTAAGCGATACATACATACAACTTTTTAATCAGAAGGTGCTTTTTAGCCAATTTTCTCCATAATTAGGCTTTTCATTTGAATGTAGCTTTGTAAATATATAAGCTCTACATTGATTTTCCTGCATAACGCGACTATATTTATAAAAATGCGCCTTGCTAATGCTACTACCGAGAAATTAAAAATAATCAACCTTCTTCCCTAAAGTTTTCAATGTGTCGGTTATTTTATTTTGGTTGTTCGATTTATTTCTTCAAGAAAATTTTCAGCAATGGTAAATAGTGCTTTCAAGCAACAGAAATAATGAAAATTATTTCTTGTGATTTTTCTTGAGAGCTGTATTCAAGCTTTAACATGTTGAATTAAAATGAAATCTGAATCGTCAAAATTTTGGATTGCCTCTTGTTTATTTTGCAGTGAAAATGTCAGAGAAAACTAGAAAAAAACAAGAGAAAACGGATGGGCGGAATTCCAGAATTAGCGCAATATTCAAGCATACGTAAACGAGTTACGAATAACACATCGCATTTTCCGACACGAACAAAATAAAATGTGAAAATGTAAACAATATAACAATGATAACTTCACCACAAAATGTTGACACAAGCGTGGACAACGCCTACTTTCAAGATACGAGTAGTAAAAATGTGCAGGGGCCGGCATTCGAATCGTTCTCGATTAAAAGTGCTGCACTTTTGTCAGTTTAAGTTTTTCCTCATTGAATAAATTATTTCCTCTGCTCAACCCCAACAAATCTGTAAAAATTTCTTAGTTTAAAAGCCAATCGTTAGTTTCGAAAAACAAATCGTGGACATATCGAAAATTCATTCCACTTTATATGGGAAAATTTGGGTATTTACAGACACGGTATAAACTTGAGATTAACAGTTGAAATTTTACACAGGTTTTTTATTTGTCTTTTGGATAAATATTACCCATTCAAAGGATCCAAGACGTATGGAAATTTGGTTGAATGGTGCCACTACTGAAATCTTCGAAATCAGTTCAGGTGGATTATATGAGATCAGCTAAAGAGCCAAATGGCAATCAATCTGTTTAGAGGTAATGACAAACCAAACTGAGCATAAATCAAGTAACGGCTATCAAAAAGACCAACTCCGAAAAAAGTATTGCCTCACTGAAAACCACACGTCTAAAAAAAAATAATTTAGTTTCCGAAGCTTAGCCTCGGTTACAGCATGCACGAATTTAGGTTGTACGTTTTTGTATATTTTTTTCATAGCATAAGTTCATTCGATGCTTTTGCTTCATACAGAAAAAAAATTGTATTACAGTTTTTAAACGAAGCATCACATGAAACAGTGTACTATTTCGCCAACCAGCCTGCGTTGACACTAAGTGCCGTTTGCACCATCTCTGGTTAAAATTATGTACGATTAGCTACTATTCTACTTACTATATAGCACTCACTTATCTGACGGATGGTCTTATTTCGATTAGCCGGAGTTGGTACAAACGGCTCTAAGTATACAAAAAAATGTTTGAAAGTATTTATTTAATAAACAACATTTACGCAGAAAGTTATTTTCGTCTCTTTACATAAAAATGTTTACGCATTAGTTAATTTCACTTTTCAACATTCTAGGAAAATCGCAACAAACTTAAAAATGACCAATTATTTCTATTTGTAGGCTTGTGAAGTGTACTCGCTGGCGGTGAAAAGTTCAAGCATTAATGCCATTTACTGCCACAGATGTTAACGCGCATAAATAAAATGCCAAAGGCAAAAGCGACAGACCAACTAACTGGCATACTCACAAATTAGCGAAAAGATTCGAGTGAATTTCAAATTTAATAAGCGCGAGAAATAAGTGTGCTTTGAAATGTTTGAGAATACGGCGAAACAATGCGTTGGGAAAATCGAAATATTTTCACTAAGGTAAGTAAGAAAGTGGGCATTAATCATTATGAGACACGAGCAGTGGTGACTTTTATACTAAATTATTTATATACTTATATTTATGTTGTGAAAATAAGTGTGCATATTAGGGTGGATCAACGCTCATCGCTGAATTATAGCTCAAATATACGAAAACTTCCGATATGCTTACAATTTAAAGGGTATTTAAATAAAAAGTTCAATATAACAAAAATATAATTTTTTTGTGTTTAACTTAGCGCTCACACTATATAACTCAGTGTTTGGCCAAGCTTCTCCTACCATTTGTGGTGTGCGTCTCTAATGATGTTGTACCATAAAAAGTGGGACCTACAGTTTTGTGTAGACTCCGAACGGCAGATGTTTTCATGAGTAGTTGATCACTATAAGAAATAATTTTTCTATGATTAAGATTTTACTTGCCCTGGCTGAGATTCGAACCTCGAGTTATAGCACGTACCGCTACCCAATCGACCACAGCGGCCAAACTGCTTGGAATAAAAGCTGCAAGTTTTTTTTTATAAAAAATTTGAATTGAAATATGGAAATTTTAGTTCAGAAAATACCTGTAAAATTAGATTTTTATAAATGCTTTTAAATTATTTTTTTTTGCCATGATGTTTTTTAAAATTACTCTCACATGGTTAGTTAATATTACGAGATAATTTTAGGAGTATAATACTAACTCTAGTCACCACATGAATCATAGCTGAAATTGGTTATTAGCTTTAAATGCTGCAGTTACAGTGGGGGGATACCATTACCTAACATATTAACTTCGTAACTTGTAACCAAAAAGAGTAACATTGGAGATGTTCCACCGTTTCTAGTGTTTTAGGCACCACTTGTTTCGGGTGAACTCTTATAAACATTACGAACATAAGAACACTGCCGGGACTGTGATGTATTTAAGAGTTTTCGAAATTTTTTCTCCTTCAAACGATATGACATAGGCTTCTTTAATATGTGGAGCGTTCAAAGGCGTATATGTCTATGAATCTTTCAAAGAGTCCTTCTCTCAAATACTCCAAGGTTCCTCTCATCTGATGTTGTCATGCGTTTGAGCTATGATCATGATAAGAGACCTAAAGAGCGCGGCGTTGCTTCGGCGTGAGAGAAATTAACTACTTAATTCGAAGTTCAGAGTATCACTTGTTTTCCGCAGTACTTCATAGCTTTGTTATCGCATCTCATTTCCCTTCTATGGGAGAAAGGACTGTCCTGTAAATGCTTCAAGAAGCACACGAGACCTGTTTGCAGATGAGGAATATCTTCTACAAATAGCGCTATATTAAAAATTGTTTCTTTATAAATAAACAAACGAAGCGAATCATTTACGTTTCCAATATGCAGTTTTTTGGTAGTTAAATTTATTTTCCTATTTTTAAGATCAATTGTCTAGTTATTTGTTGATATTTGAAGTTAATCTTTAAAAACAACTGAAACGGAATGTTCAAAAGGTATTGAAAAAAGTTTTTAGTTATAAGGCGATAAGTCTAACAATCTTCACCCTCTTGAAAGATGCACTTTATTTTGATAGCATTAAAGCGAATAGAAAAATATTTTTTTGCCTAAATTTTTCGAGTGCGCAATTTGGGTATGCCATTAAATTTTTGTACAATGAAGTGTGAGTATTAAGAAGTTACTAATTATCTTCGGTTTTTGACAACTTTTAATTGACACTCTTCCGCAATTCATTTCTTAAGACACATGCTTGAATTTTTTTTATTTCGAAGAAATTTCGATAGAGCGTAAGTAAAAAAAGAATCCAAAATCAACGGTGATACTTACATACTTGTAAAATTTTGTTGTACTTCAATTGAGTAGAGTACAAAACTGCACACACAGAAAAATTAAAAAAAAAAAACAACAATAATTTAAATGAAAGCAATTTAAATTGAAAAAGGAAAAAATTAATTTTCGACATCGTCAAAAACAAATACCAAGCTCTATCGTAGATATATTCCCACTTCTTTCCGATGCTAAAAACAATTCGAAGTTGTTGATAGTGATTGAAAGCAATCGAAAAACTGTATTTCCAATAACACACGAAGCACATGCAACAACCCAACCAATTCATATGCAACGCCTTCTGTTTGTAATGTGTTTGGTCATGTTGTGGCCCACAGTGGTCTGACAGTTAGTAAATGCTGTGTAGTTAGTTGTCGCATTACACACTACTGTTCACGTCTTTGGAATCGATTTCAAGCGCTGGCAGTCGACAATTTAGTTGTCATTGTCGTGAGTAGAAGAGTGCAATTCAAATTGCTGCTGCCACTGGCATTGCTTTAAACGTTGTGGCTTTATTTTTACTTGCTTTACTTGCTCAATGCTGGGTCAGAGGCTCAAATGTTTTGTTTACTTCGTCAGGTACTTTAATAGGTGTGTAATTTTGATGGCTTTGCTTGTCTTTTCTTCTGGTTAGCCGGCTTGTTAGCTTTTTATGCGCATGCGCGTACACTCCAGCGTGATTTACGTGACCGCCATAGTGCGCCGAATCCACTTTGAAGAAAACTTACGTGCCTTTGCATTTTTGACTAAAATTTGCGGATGTACTCTTTGTGTTGGAATACATTTTACTTAATATCTGTAATTCTATAGTATTTACAAACATACATTTACACTATACATAGGTGATTTTAATGAATGTTTCCGTTGAATGTTTTGTAAAATCGAGAATTTCTCTATGTAGACGAATTTCACTTCTGCCACGTTAATTTCGCTTTCCTTTACTTTTCTTTATATATTTGCACTTGGCTTTCCTTGTTATATTCCGTGGAACTATAGTACACTTGTGTTTAGAGAAACCGCATAGCCAATATATAGCAAAAGTTATTTACATAAAGTTTTGTTTGTTAAGCGAATTACATTTGTAATTCGCATTATAAAAATAGAAGCTTTTAAAGCATTTTTTTTGCTCCCAATTTAGGTAGAATAAGAAAATATTTCTTGTGACAAATATATATGTTTATTATTTTAGAGACTGTGAATTTAGCCCTTTAATAATTTTATCCCAAAAGAAACCACCAACATCAGTTTCTTTATGGTTTCTGTGAAATAAATATAAAGGGTTAGTGGCGGATACATAATTCGTGTCATTCTTAAAATCTTGAACCCCTTCTTTTTAAAATATTAAATAAAAAATAAATAATTGATTCAATAACAAATGTCTAAAACCATAAACAAATAATTTTCAAATATAAAAAATATCCATCTTAATTTGAAACTTGTTACACATAGTTTTTATAAAAATTCTGTTCATGAAGGAAGCTAAAAGTGGATGATATTAAAAACAAAAAACTATATCTTTAATTATAACAATCAGTTCTAGGACTGAAGAGGATATTTGTTAGAAACGTTTCGTGGAAATAACAAAGTTTAAGGAGTATGGATCTTTTTTGGAAATCACCAACGTATTTTTTTGTAGTTGTCAGCACAATTTTTTAATTTTTTTTTGTTTTTCATTTACAACGTACACCTATTAAATTCGTCGGCTAGGGTATTAAATATTTTAAATTTATTTGATAGTCGGCTCTTTTATTACTATATTATATTTAAGATTTTTTTTCCGCTGGACCCCACTGCTCATTATCTTGCTTTTTATTGAACTTATTAGACCGATCAAGTTCAATAAATAAATAAATAATAAAAATATCGATCGCATATATATTTTGATCGATAGGTTATAATCAGAACTCTCCCATCGATTTTTTTCCGTTATAATTCTAACCTACTTTATCGTTTATTTACTTCAAAAATAAAGTAAATCAGTCATTTTTATTAATTACTATTTAGTTTTCACAACTGTAGCTGCGTAAAAAAGTAAAAAATATTTTGAGCACTTGCTTGTAGCGCAGCCCTTTTTGTGCTGGCCTTTGCGTTAATTGCTGGTAATTGTCCCAAGTTTATGAGCCTAAGTGGCGAACGCGGGCAGCATTTGCTGTTAATTAAATGAAAATTTCATGTACTTAAATTTTTTATAAACAGAAAAGAAATCAAATCCACTATTTCCCAATGTAGCATACATATGTACTAGGGTGTTCGATTGTTCGATTTTTTTGTAAACCCCGTTTGCGACTTATTCGAAAAATGGCAATTTGAAAAAACCGGTTTTCAATTTTTAAATCAAGAAAAAACTGAGTAAACTGGTTGTAGTTCCAAGTAAAAAAAAGCTTCATAAATGTGCATACATGTTAATTAACGCTATTATTTCTATGAATGAAGTCTTTGGAAAATTATAAGTAGTCAGAAGCATTAGACCAGTTGACATTAATTGGTCTCAAAATAAAGCCTCTAGTCTCATAATAACGTGATAAGCAGGTCACAAAAATTCAGACTAAACATAAAAAAAAAACCGTAAAAGCGAGGAGAGGCAATAATCTGCAACTCATACAGAGTCTTAAATTTTAAAACTTAGATTACACCAAGTTGCTTAAATTCTTATTGAGCGAGGTAGAAGGACTTGTTGTCAAAAAGGCGTTGTACAATTTTTCAACTTCCATTTATGACATTTGTTTAAATATATAAAATCTTCTAAAATATGTTTGCTGCGTAGTTTCTACAAATTATTTGAATTTCAGGTAAGTCTTAACTAATTGATATGGACTTTGTGTTTGCTGTTTTAATAAAAATATATCTGATATAAAATTAGTCTATGTGTTGTCATATTATGGAGATGAAAACAACCGACTTATTCGATTTTCGACCGTACAGTAATTTATGAAAAAACCGGAGAAAACCGGTTTGAAAAAACCTAGTCAAGCTTCCTAATATGTACATACGACTACTAACACACAAACATACATACATACATAAACATGTTGGTAATTTCATGAGCCATGCACGCTGAAAGATAAAAACGATGAAAATGCCACAAGAAAATTTGTTGTTGCATTGTTGCATAGAAGAAGACAAAAAAAAAAAACAAATTACAACGACTAATAGGCAAATAAAAAGTGGAAAGAAAATAATTCAAAGGAAAGTAAAAATTCTATCCAAGTTAATTTCTCACGTTTTATGCCACCATGCCACCGCACGCATTGTGTTGCCACAAACTTGACAACTGACATTGATAGTATCGCCATTAATAATTTGCTTTTGCTGCATTAATGTGGGTTTAGCGGAAAGTTCGTATTGCCGCAAAATGAAAATTGACACATATGTATGTTTGTATAATCAAAACGAAAATTCCATATCAATATAAAAGCAAATGAAAAGTAATTACGCATATGTAACTGCCACAAATAATTTATTTACCACGAACAATAAACATTTGTGTGGCAATCACAATATATTTACATTTATACATATGTATGTACATAAATACATACGTTCGAGCTTTGCAACATATTGTGGTTTATTATGAACATACACATGTTCATATTTACTTTGTAATCTAATTTGAGTTTTTATTTGATTCACAAATGTTTACTTAGCGATTAGTTCAATACTATTTTAAGATTGGTTGATTTGGCTGACCAAAGTGTGGATCAAAGCTTGGATCAATTATGGACGATAATATGCAATTTTGATACTTACTTTTCATGAAGTATCTGAATCAGTTTATTTCAATTCCAAAGTTTTCTGGAACCAGTTAAACAAATCAGTTTTATGAAAATATTCGACCGCAACCGCAACGCGGCCCAGACACTTTCATCGTAAATAATCCTAATGACTTGAATGCATCGATTTAATGCAAAGTACATATTTTGTTTATTATCGAAACTTCTACGTAGCACGTCTACTACTTATGTATGTACTTTCATAATAGTAGTTGGCTCTCTGGAAAACACTACAGCGTTCGGAGAGCATAAATTCGAAGTTGAAGTAAGTTTGTAAAGCTTCGACAGACTCCTGTAAATGCACACTCTCTACACTCGTGAACCTTTAGGCGTTAACCGTTGAGATTGAGCAGCAGATAGTCCACATAAGATCATAGAGAGCGGACCATAGCCTTCAGTGCTACCAAGTCTGGCCGAAGATCGTCATGTTAATCATTTCGGTAAGTGAAATTTATGTAGAATAATATACAAGTTCAATTTGACAATTTTTTTAGAGTTATGTTTTTGCACAGGTACATACTTCGGGCTTAAGGTCGTATTTAGATAGATACTTAAAATGAGGTGTGCACTTCGACAATATGATCCATTGTGCTCTCGAAATAAAATTTTTATAATACTCCATTTTACCCTATCATCATTAGAAACTGGAAGATGATTTTTATGGGCAGCGACCGTACCTGCCTTTCTTCTAGTTCCCGAAGGCCTGTACATTTTGTCCTATTGCAAGTACGGTCTCAGGTCCTATTGGTGTTGCTGCTGCGGCATATTTAGCCAACCCATCAGCCTTTTCGTTCCCATCAATACCAAGAGAAGTTGAATTTGGGCCGAAGAGTTAGGTGCTCTATGCAGTCAAGCACAAGTGAAGATTTCACCTCATACGAGGCGTTGGCCTCCAGTGCAGCTGACAGACAAACGAAACACGTTAATCCATAAATCTCAATACTCACAAATGCTGCTGCCCAGTTATGGGTCAATATCGTCACAAATACTAGAAGGTATGTAAATATCTAAACTTTCTCCCTGATTCAAAAGCAGATGCCTTAGTTTGTTAATTATTTTTTGAAGTATGTTGTATGCAGCAAAGGCATGATGCCAGCGCCAGGTGCATGCACTTCATACTACATACATATACATATCATACATACACACAAATAATGCACTTAGACGTTACATAGCTTGCATACATCTTTCTCTGAACAAAATCCTTAAGCCGTGCAGCATTAGAGACATGCAGATATGTCTTGATGCTAATTTATCGCTAGCACATTATTTAGTTTTCGAAATATAAAGTTTTGCGAAAGCGAACAAGAAAAGTAGATATCCAGACTTTACTTGAAAAAAAAAAATTCCATTATGACTTGAAGCACCGTACTTTTCACCTTCGAAGCGCTGCGCTTCCATCATCAATCTACCTCAATAATGGACCTCTGTTGTTGTTTTTCTATTATTTATTTATTTTTTGTTGATATTGCTTTGCATGCCGTATTGCATTGGATGCGCTACAATGACTGAATATTTTCGGTAAATGTTGCAGGTTCTAAGGATACTTTCACTTTTTTGTGACATGTCACGTTTTCTCAGATGCCACACTTACTCACGCGTTGTTGTTATTGTTGTTATTGCTGTTACTGTTTGCGCTATTGTTCCTGCTGTTATTTGCAATTTGAATGGAACGTGCAAAATGCAGCAATGGCTTTGTGAATTAACATTGGTTTCCAGTAAGTCTACTATACGTATGTACATAGTTACTAGGGATGCCAACATTAACGGAAAATAATGATCCCAAAATTTCGGACATTTATTATCTAAATTGAATCCTAGGAAACGCGATGAAATGAAACGATTTAAAATTTAAATCAAACAATTTAATTGAGTTCGAGGCCAGTTTATGGAAGATTTTGTGTGAAAAGACAAAAACTGTTTTTTTAATGGTAGAAATTATAGTGCTATTTCGGAAATCACCACATTTCCTTACCAGACTTCTTTTTATTTAATTAATAACATTTTTATTCTTTATCACTACTTTCTCAGGCTTTAAACCAAGGCGCTCCGAGTTGCAGAGCCAACATGCTATAAGCTATGCTACGCTAGCCGAGTTGGTTGTTGTGTTTACAACAAACCAACTACAAAAAAGAGCAACTGATCTGCCGCTATTTAAACTTGTTTGTGTGGTTGTTGTTTGTGTTTTTTTTTGGCAATTTCTGTTTATTTAGTTATTTACTTTATTTTTAGAATGCATTTAAGGCGTGCTCATCCTTGCATATATAAATGTTTTTTTTTCTATTGGCCTAATAAATGTTGGCCTCGAATTCAATAAAATTGTCAATTAATAAAACATTTATTAGGTCAATAGAAAAATAACACACATTTATTTCAATCAAACTAATTTAAAATATCAAATATTTATTAGAACGGACATATTAGTGATGATATTTTTGTTTTAAGTTGGTAAAAGGGAAAACATTTTGTTCGAGTAAATGTTAGCCGTAAAATAGCACAGGCTGATTCATTAACGGTTTGAGCAAATTATACGAATATGTGCGGCCACTAATTAATACAATTTAAACAATTTATTTTCCATTTATTTAATATAACTTATTTTTAATTCAAATGCATTTTATTATTTTATTATCTAACAAAACCTGTGTGTAGTACATTAAAATTCACACTCTTAACTAAACTTTTGACAATAAACATAAGTTCGTCAAAATATTGAACTACTTATTTAAATAAAAAAGTGACTATGCAGTATTGTAGTGCAATAATGACTGACGATCTTCCGAAATCTCGTTCACATAAAACCATTTTTTTAAGCATGCCGATCCAAAAAAAATAAAACACCGGAACTCCAGTCTTTGAGGACTGGCAACCCTAGCACAGCTGTACGTGCATACCTACTAGGCATGTCAACCCCGTAATCCAGAAATCCCTTGTTTCCGGGGTCCCATCCTTTTTTAACTCCCGAATACCCCTGGATAAGTCTATTCAAATCCCGGAATCGAATTAATGAGCCATGTATTTTTTAAATATTGTATCATTCTTAAAAATTCCCCTTGCAAAGGCAAAATAAAGCTTTTAGAGAGTTCACAATCGACAAATAACACAGTTTGTTTTCTCCCTTAAGTCTTTGTTTTATTCTTGCCATTATAAATGAGCTGAAGAAAATTCCAATCGAGTAGAAAATGAGTGTCATTATGAAAGCGATGTGAATAGAACTAACAACGAGCTGCCTGAAGTGGATGAGGCAGAGAGATAAATTGCATCAAGTTTTAACGAGCAGCTCTCGCAATTATCCAATAATCGAAAGGCTTAAAATTTGTCAGAAAGCTTGTTAAAATAAATTGATAGCTCTTGTAATGAGGCGATAAACGCTATGCCTTACAGGGAGCATTTATCTTATTGTCGACAATCCAACCAACAAGTGTTGAGGCGCAGCGGTGCTTCTTCTGTACCAAATATGTATATTTGTACTTGAAGTATAAATTATTTTGTATGCGTGTCAAATTTTACGTTTATTTCCTTTTTTCCCTGAAAAGACCAATAAATACAAACATGATTTACAACAAATCATTCTTTTTTGTTACATTAATGTTCTTTTGTATACTTCTATAATACAACGATTACAAACGTGTTACATTTTTTGGCAAATTAAAAATTACGAATCAAAACTTCGTGAATTTCGGGATCCCCGGTTTGTCCCGGGATATCGTTCTCAAATCTCGAAAATCTCAAAATTTACATCCCTAATACAATCATACACCTACATTTGTACCTACATACTCGTACACTGTTTGCCAGTTGCAGGCACTGAGACCGAAGATTGCATGCTGCCAGTTGATTCAGTGCACAAGTCAGATACATAATCTGTATTTAAGTAAATATGTGTAGGTGTATTTTCCTTTCGCGTGTCTGTAGCCACCAGTAAAAGTTAGTATGTAATAAGCTGTATATCGATGCATAAAGGGCATGCCAATTTCTATCTTTAATAAATACATTTCTACAGTATTGCTTTTCTTTGTTTTATCACAAATTACTCTACGCCTGTATGCACGATTTCAAGTTCATTGTACTTTAAAATTTTCAAGTATTTTAAGAATATCTCGCCCACCTGCTCATGAGATATGTGAATATTAAGAAAAAGCATGATTGGATAAAAGAAGAAAATATATTTAGGCTGAAGTGGAACTCTTAGTACGCGTAGGATATCAATTTAGGTACTGGAGTGGGTAATTACAAGATAAAAATAGCACCTTACGTTTTAATTAAAAATTTTGTATTTTCAATGTCAATCCTCTTCATACCTAACAGTTTTATGTAAAGAAATTAATATTTGCATATACCTGCTGACGTTAGAGGTGTGTAGTATTTTATATCTTGAACACTGTGTCAATCTAAATTACTTATAAAAAATGATGAGGGATATGATCTCAAAAAAAAAATTTAAATCTTTTTTATATAAGTAAAGGCGATGGGAAAATTAACAGACACAAAATTTATTTATAGAACAAACTAAAACGTTGCACAACTAATAAACATTTTCTGATTCGTTTTGCATAAGAGTGATATCGTTGCTAGGTAATATCTATGTCACAAAAGTTTTTATTTAATTTTTCCTACAAAATAGCCTAAATGGCTCATCATTTTAATTTTCAATATTCACAAAAATTTTGTCTAATCTATAAGCATTAAACATGAAAACACACATTTTTTAGTAATTTTTTCAATTAAACTGCAGCTCTTTCTCTTACAAAGCCTGTATAAACGCTAGGTTTAAACTTTGTATACCTTCTAAAAATTTCCACAATTTTTTGTAGTGCCCGAATTACTTTGTGTTTGCTGTTTTGTAGACCATTTATGTAAGTGGCTAAAATATAAAGTTGAATTTCCAAAATTTTTTCGTCGCTATTGTTTTGCAATGTGAGTGAATGAGTGCGACAGCTTTTGAGATGAGAGCAGATGGCTTGAAAACCATTTGTGTTTACATTAGGGTGATTGAGTCGGTTTTCTCAAACCTGTATGTACTGTATTGGAAATCTTTATTTTTCTAATGTCGAATAAACTGGTTACTTACATCTTAAAAACCGACTTTTTACCTGGTTGTAAATTTAAAGCCTTTGATAAATAATAGAAATGCGGCAGCACTTCGACTAATTTTGCATCCATTATATTACCATTATATATATTCGCAATCAAAATAATTTGCAGAAAAAATTAAGCAAATGTATTTAAGAAGATTTTCTATATTTAGAAAAATGTTATAAGAGGACAGCAAAACCTTGAAAAATTGTATAACGAATAATTCGACAACTGGTTTTACAATAAAATCGAGTAATTAAACACCTATACATATACTAATATGCAGTGTGTGTGCGACTCTCAAATATGGATATGGACAAACCTTAGCTCTGCGTAAAGGTTGTCGAGTTAACTGAGTTTGAGTCCCGCTGAAGTTTTGATGGAAGAAGTTCGATGATGATCTTCAAAATATCAGCTATAATTTCTACTGCGATTTTTTTTTAAATTGATAGCTATTGCGCCAAAACTTAATTAGCAATGTTGATAATTTTATATTTGATATACGAGAACTTTTTGCACTTGAAAAAGCTCTTTATGTGTGTTTTTATGGAAGAAATTGCATGGGACTATTAGAGAAGAATTTATAAAATGGCAAACAAACGTAAAAAGGCAACAAACTATTAAGTAGATTAAAATTTTGAATCTTGATTTTCTTTCGATTTTCAGTCATCTCGCGGCCGCTGTGTTTGACTTGGTAGCTGTGCGTACTCGATATGATGCTTGGTTTTAGGTTCAAATCTCAGCCAGGTCAAGTAAATTCCTAATCATAGGAAAGCTTTTTTCTAAATGCTTTCACCCTCTCATTAAATATATCTGCCGTTCGGGGTCGGCACACAAAGCAATAGGTCCCTCCATTTGTGGTAGAATATAAAGACGCACACTACAAATGGTAGGAGAAGCTCGGCCAAGCACTGAGCTATTTAGTGTAATTTATCATTCCAATGAAATGACTAATTTTATGAAATTTTGTTGAGGGGTATATTCAAATTTTATTAGTTTTAAATTTGAACTTTTAAATTTAATATACGCTTACTTAAAGACGCACCTAAAACATACGAGTATTCCATAAAATACGTTCCATCGAAATGAGTAAATTTGTCATATTTGGTTTTTGGATCTACCACAACTTTTGTTATAGTTTTAGTATAAAACCTGATGATTATTCCAATATAATGCCACCATACTGAATTTGAATTACTAATAAGAAAATGTTTACATTCGATTTCACAGACGGCAAAGGTGTTTAATATATTGTTAAACTTTGTTTATTTTTTTAATTTAGGTTTTGAGAAGACACATAAATCTTTTATGAGAGAAATATGAACTTTGCCGTTGGCGTCACGCTGCCACCGTCTTAAATCGGGACAAAAATTTATATGTGATATTTAATATTGTGGTTTAAGATACTGAAAAAGTTATTAATTTGATTGTTTAAGGACAACCGTAATTCTATGCCTAGTCCAAGCAGTTTAATACTCAGCCGTAACACTTTAATAGAAGAAATGAACTAATCGGAGCTAAGTAATGTTCATTCAATAAATGTGTTCGCCGATGGCTCCAAGTTAAATGAAAAGCTTTTATCCTCTTGTTAGTTTAAGCGCAGCTATTTCTTACAAAAAAAAAATGAATGATTATCTAAAATCAAACATCTTTGTGAGAAATCTGAATCAAACCTCAATCTGGTCGAGCTGCATTACTTTTGTGGACACCGAAAATGGATCTCGCTGTGTTGAAAAATGTATTCGAGTCTTTACATACCTAAAATGTTTCCATGCTTTTGCTTAGTTTTCGTGTGTTGTCTTTTGCTCAAAAATTAGCACTTAACAGGTAGGTGTAAAAAACGCACTAAACACCATTTAAACAAAAATATCAAAAGGTGCAATTTTTATGATTGTACGAACAAATATAATATATTAGATTTAAGTCAGAGGGCTGTGACAAGTTCTTTTGTTAAATCTTTTTTATCACATATAGCAATAGCCCAGAAATAACCACTTCTTCAGTTCTTATTTTTGGTGATTTATTGATCTACCCTCATAAATACAGGCATGTCGACATTGCGTTGATGTCCCTAATCGTAATTGCCATTGTCGTACTCAACATTTTTGAAGTTGTTGCTAATGATGATGAACACCAGGCGATGGAGAAATGACAGCATGTGTGACACTGTGACACTGGGCACGCCTGAAATTATTGGCCAAGTATTTCTGAAGAAAATGTGAAAACAGCGCATGATAAATGACTAAAAGGAAATTCCTAAAATTGCGAAAGTGAAATCATACATCAGCATTCTGCTCTCGGTATGAGTATTCAATTGTGCTTGCCCTGCCAGGTACATGTGTGGCTGGCATTGCTTAAGCAGACGCTTAAATTTACGCTTCTGTTAAACTTTTTGCAGAAACATAGAGTAGTAGACATCAACGCAGTTCTGCCTGGCACGCAACATCAATTCGGACAAGCGCGCCCACATCTGCAGGTGAACTTTTGTGAATGGATATTCGAGGCATGGCATGACAAGCACTTCGCTCAAAGTTTGCATACATGCATACTCCTACATATATATTTACATACATACATAATTATGAATGGGTGCATTTGCTGATAGCTATCACTTGTTTGCCTTTTGACTTCTACAACTTAATAAGTTTTATTATTTTTTTTTTTTCAGCCGCATAGCGCGCGTGCTGTGGCATACGTAAGAGGGATAAAAATAATATGTCAAATGCAATGTTTTCATTCGTCGCATCGGCGGGGTGGCGCCACCACGCTCATCACTTCATATCTGACGACTTTCAACCGCTGAATTTGCTGTTGGCGTTTTTGCGGTCATAGTTAAATTTGCATTTTCCCACTTCGTCGTTTGGAAAATGCTGGGAAAATGCCGCAGCTTTTATTTTTGAATTTTTTGAACCTTGAATCTAAAATGCTAGCTGTGGTGCACATATGTACCTTTACAAAAATACCTGTGTCTTTCGGTTGAATGACTTACTCTGCCGCCGCAGCTATTCAATTAAAAAAAAAAAAATTGTGGCTTCTAACTACAATTGCTAGCTTTGACTGCATATTTCTGATGAGTAATGTGTGTGGCAATTCATATGCAATTAGTACATACACACATTCAATTAAAAGGATTCGAAAGTTAGTTGATGATCGCGGTGAAAGTTTATCAGTCATTGCAATGATGTGCACTGCGTGATTAGTTCCGAAAAAATATTAAATAATTTTGTGAGGAATAGATTGGCAAAAATAAATTAAACATAATGGAAAGTAAGTGATTTTTAAAAGGCATATTATAAATAATTGTAGCTACTTTTTGTATTCCTTGAAAAGTGTACCCAGTATATAGATAACCTTTTGGTTGTTAAGGCAAGTGCCTAACCATACGTGCATTTCAAGATTAAAGTGATTCGAGAATGTTTTTATAATAACTACATACATACATACGAGTAAGTATCTGTGAACTTCTGACAAACAAATTTGTTTAAAGTCAGTAGGAATTACTGTGGACCCACTAGTTTTTATTTTTTATAAAATTAATTTATATAAATATGACTACCAAAGCGAGAGTTTTGTAAATATAATCATTTCAAATTACGTACAATACAATTTCCAAAAAAGTCATTTGTTCATAGTGTAATAATGTTCTTCGTTTGTTTGTGAGAGACAAAGTTCAATAGTTTTTAATTTACTCGCCGCTTTTCTGCTGTTGGAGAAACTGGATCAAAAATCTGCAACAAATTTGTATTTAAAAAATGGAGCTAAGTGCTCCTAAACACATGATCTGTTAACAATGGCATGCTGCGAGAAAAAAATGTTAACAATTGGTACAAGTTCTTCTAAGAAAGTCCCAGAGATTATCAATTACGAATCTTTACAACAACTTTACATTGATAAATAAATAAAAAGTTTTTGGTAAAAATTAAATATCAACTTATTTTTTGAACACATCTTTTATGTTTTTCTTAAAACAATTCATATTAGCATTCATTATTAGTCAGTCAATATCTTTGAATATCATATTCCACTATTTAATAGTAATTGTAGGTTTTTGAAGCATTTTCTTCGAATTAAGACGTGCTTAACTCTCCCTTCAAAAAATATTAATACTAGCTGCTAAAAACTTGCCAATTAACAAACTTGCATCATGGGCAATAAAACTGTATACTTAAATAAAATGTAAGACATCTGCGAAAAAAGTTTAAAATTTTAATGAAACTATCTTTAGGTTTAATAAAATTTGCACATAGAAAGTTTAAAACTTAGTTTGCTAAAATTTAAAAATATATTCGTCGAAAATATAATTAGGTCTATAAAAGAAAAAAGTTCAAAAATAAAATAATTAAGTTAAAAAAAATGTCCCTCAAAAATTCAAACTTTTTAGAATATTTTTAATTTAGCGGTCTCTAAACGATTCCAAACTAAGTTTTTAGAAGTGCAATTTTAGAGTCGCCATATACTCGAACACATTATCATTTTATTCTGCCGATGGTGTTGATCATTTTCTTCAATATAATAAAAAATTTGTTTTGTTCAACAAGTTGCATCAAATATAACAAATGGGTATCTATTAAAAAAACTGGTGAAATTTTTAATGTAAATATAAGTTGAATCCAATTTTGCAATAATAGCCAATTGATTATTTTGAGTTTGATTGTTCACCATACTAAGTTCAATATAGATTTATTAAGAATTTTTTTTAAAGAGTGCCACCCTCTTATCTTTGATAAGTTAAATTAATAAGATAAGTAAAACTGTAGTACAGTCGTATCTGTTTTAAAATATAAATTAAATTAGTTAATAAGGTAAGTATATTAATAGCTTGATATTGGTGCTTAACGAAAAAACAGTAGAAAAGCTGAGTTACTATAATTTTTATTGAAACTTTATTATTAATTTGGCTTTCACACTGTATAGCTCAGTGTTTGCCCGAGCTTCTCCTAACTATTGCGGCGTGCGTCTCTTATAGAACCAAATTACTTAAAGCGCAGTTAATACTCTGTAACGAGTACAAGGAATAGATCGGTAGATATTAATTCCAAAATTCGTGGAATTTAGAAAACTGTTAACAGAGAGGTATTGCAATTGGTTTATTTTCTTAGAAAGTAACAGCAAAAAAAAAAAATTAAAAAATAATAATCAAATTAAATTTGTTACAATTGGTAAACGTAAATCTCAAAACCCACATTGAAATTGTAACACTTTTGTGATTAACATGGGCTACGAAAATATTTTCAAAAAATTAAAAGAAAAACGCCTCTTTTGTCTAAAAACGAAGGTAATAAGTTGAAAGAAATGTATATTTAAGAGTCCATCATATTGTGTTTAAGTTTATTTATGCATTTTTCACTTTAGTACAATCATACCTGTGACCGAGCCAATTATCCGTCGGCTAAGTTAATCACAGTTATGGTCAGTTGAGCACCCCTTGGTAAACGTATTTTTTATTGCTGCATACGCCTTTGTTGCATGTACCTACATACATACATATGTATGTATGTTCAAAAACGGCTTACCACAATTATACGTCACTTACAAGTTGACAATATTTCACTAGTTGGCTTTTTTTATTTAATTTGTATTTTTTTAAACAAAATAAAGTTTATTTTTTAACCAATATCATATAATCCCAATTTGTAAACTTAATATTAATTTTCTAGTAATTAAATAAAAATAATTTCGATATTTGAAAAATTAGAATTAAACATTTTTTTTTTAATTTGTATGAAGTGTGTAGTTTTGCGGTTCGTTAAAATTAAGAAAAACTTCATCTTTCTTGTGACTACAAATTACCGTTGATTTAAAAAAAATTTTTAATTTCTTCAATTCATTCCACATATGTACATATATTTATTACGCTCGAGATTTTTATGTAGCGAAGTAAAAGTCGTCAAAAATCAACGATATTTTGTAAACACTTGCACTTTTTAAATTATTAAAATTATATTATAAAATTAAGTTTAAAAAAATATTAAAATTAATTTAAAGGCAAATAAGAAGTAAAAAATTATCAATTTATGGTTGTCGTATAACTTTTAAGTGAACTATACATACATAAGTACTATCGTTGTTTGCCCTCGGCTAATTTTTTTTCATTTTAACTTTGGCTATGATTGCCGTGGTAGCTTTTCTTTGGCTGCTGTCTACCTACCAGAAATAGATATGAACGTACGAGAGTACATAAATACTTTTTATGTTGGGGTCAAATCGGCTTAGTGAACTAAGCGATCTAAAGTGCTTAAAGGCTTAAATGAATTTATATGAGTATAGTGGCGTACTTAAAAGAAAAAATTACGTTAAATATGAGAACCTCTGCAGTTATGAAAATGTCGACACATTTGACATAGTGTGCAATAAGCAATGTGGGTAGAAAATTGTTGCTCGATGATATTTTCAAGTAAGTTTTTTTATGAGTAAATAACTTCCTATCTGCTTTTGGAGCGTTGTCGAATATGTATGAAAGTAAGACTTTTAAAATAAAAGGCATACTCAATTTTTTAATTAATTATTATTTTTTAAACTAAAAACGTAAGGTATATTAACATTTTAATGCTGTTGTATTTAACAACTTTTTACATGAAAATTGTCTTTCGTTTTCTTGCAATATTACAAAATTTACTTGAGTTTACAACTCTTGTAAAAAATTGATTTGTGGCCGCTGTGGTCGAGTTGGTAGCGGTGCGTGCTAATACTCGATATGCCGGTGAGTTCGAGGTTCGAACCTCAGTCAGAACAAGCAAAATCTTAATCATAGAAAAATGTTTTTCTAATAGTGGTCACCCCTCGGCAGGCAATGGCAAACCTCCGAGGGCATTTCTGCCATGAAAAAGCTTCTTATTAAATACAGCTGCCGTTCGGTGTCGGCACAAAACTGTAGGTCCCTCAATTTGTGGTAGATATAATATAAAGACGCACACCACAAATTGTAGGAGAAGCTCGGAAAAACACTGAGCTATATAGTGAAAGCGTCAAAATTATTATATTATATGTATATATCAAACTGATTTAGCAAAATTTTGCATATCGATGTTATATACACCGATTTTAGTAAAGCATTCGACAGAGTGAATCACTCCTTACTTATCGATAAACTCGATCTCCTTGGATTTCAACATACTCTTTTTCGTTGGATATATTCTTACCTACATGACTGAACACAACGAGTGCTTTTAAAAATACTTCTTCGAGCGTTATTTATTTATGTGTCTTCAGGGGTTCCGCAGGAAGTCACCTTGGTGTGATTCTGTTAATACATTTTATAAACGACATTTCTTCTGTAGTAAAATAATCAAACATTTTATTGCATGCGGATGATGGAAAAAACCTTTTAGTTAATTTAATACTGTTGTTGAAAGGTATTTACTGCAAGCGGATTAGCATGTCTTATTTGTGTGAAGTAAACGATATGCCACTAAACCTTAAAAATGTACAGTAACGTGCTTTTCTCGAAGGGCGATTCAACCGGCTTCTTATGACATATGTATGTAACTATAACCTCGAACAAGTGTTCAATTTTGTTGATCGTGGAATTACAATGGATCAAAAATTCAATTTCAGCTTTCACATCAATGTTACAGCTAACAAAGCCATGGTAGTCTTTTCTTCTGTAAAACATTGGTTAAAATAATTCAATGACCCCTACATTACGAAGACTCTTTGGAACCCGCACTATAATGTTTACTCAGACAAGATTGAGTCTATTATTTGAATATTTCTATGCATTCCTTGAAAAGCTATTTCAAAGAAACAAACAAAATTCTTGCAAAACGATGATATTTAAGTGCTCTACAACTATGCGAATTAAATCAAGTTAATCTCGGCAGGGGTATCCTAAGTACGGTAGTCAAAATTGTTTTCCTCTTCCCTTGATTTCCATAGTTCGAGTATACATCAGCAAGTTCTTCGTCTGCCTTATAATATTCAAATTAACTATTGTATGTATTTAAAAATATACAATTTAATATTTTTAGTAAGAGAGCTATGGTCCTAAATTCTCTGGGAATACCAAAAAAGAGCGTCAATATACTTTGATATAAAATTGAAACTCAAAATAGTCACGGTCCTTCACTTTTCAACCGATTTGATTATGTTTTTTTTAATAAAACCTGTTGATATTTAGAAAATCGGTTCTGTTATAACTGAAAGTATATTATTTTAATATTTGCCCTTGTCAAGTTTGGTTTGGAGACAAACCGGTTTCGGCGTTGTACCATCTTCAGAATCAATTTTCGTTATTTTATTGTGTTACATAAACACTAGTTGAAAATAATTGTAGACATCAAAAAAAAAAAAAAAAAAAAATGATTTTGAAATATTATAATTAAATATTCACCAAAATTTAATATTTTTTATTCTTAGTTTGGTACGTACTACGTTATTGCCGAATATATTTACATATACATACATATAAGATCATAAAGCAGTAGTTTAATGTGGCTTATATTTCTTTTAATATTAATATTATTTATTTATTTATTTAAGTCTATGAGCAATCAATTCTTGCAGACTAGTAACAAAACCAAATGGGATTATATAACAGGTTTCAAAAGATTAATGAGAACATCTTTAGATATAGAAAAATCAAGTTCGATAAAAGATTGTTTTGCTATTAATGCCATAAAAAGGATAAACATTTTGAAGATCTCTTCTTGGAACATTAAAATTGATATACTCAAGAAGGGCGGCTCCCCGGCTAATGCCATATATAAAAGAAAAAGAAATAATTGTCCTTCTACTTTCTAAATGTTTAAGATTTAAGATTTGTGCATTGGTTCGATAGTTTTCAATAGTTGTTTCCTTCACTTATAAGTAACTTCGGTTCAATGCGCATTGTGTGGATGAAGATGCTTAGCGCCATCAGCAGAAAAAAATTTATTAAAATACTCAGCGTAATTCAAACATAACTTAATGAGCAATACAACTTCTTGTGGTGAACATTTTTTTAAAACTGTTCTATCTTTTTTTCCATCTGTCATTTTGAGGGAAGTCTACAGCTGTATTAACAAGTTTTTCTATGTAACAATTATTGATTTTTTTTTTTCAAAAAAACTAAAATAAAAGGGTAGTGAAGTGCAACGCGACGGCTGATCTTCGGATGTGATGCCTTTCACCTCTCACTATCAATCTCCTCCTTTTCCTTCACGCTTGGTAGCACTGTTAACCTAAGCCTCGGCTGGGGAACAAATAAAGGAAGGTGAGAACCCTCCCCTTGGCCTGACCTTATTTCGTCCCTTGACTACCCTCTCCCTAATGATTTGTTTTGTTGATATCGAGCTGGTGGTTGCGGTATTCTGTTACCTGAGTATGCAGGGGTGAAACCCTGCAGAAATGGCTTTCAGGCTAATGCCGTGACTGCCTCCGTCCCGTTAAAACCCTGGCAGGCCTCGAAGTACGTTCCGATCTCGTCGCCATTTAGTTGGTGGCTGTAGGTAGCGGTTGAGGCGACCCTCCCGCTTTTGCGCTGGATCTGGCTCTGAGCACCTAACCTCATAAGGGTGGGTGCCAACCCTTGCATGGCCTCCCTGCTTCATAGATAACCATGGGATCCTATAGCGACTACAGCACCGAGTGAGGATAGCGGCTTCGAGTGGGGACCCTATTAACCATGGAAAGGCCAATAACTAAAAAAACTTCGTCTTCCCCTCCACGGGGTAAGACAGTGCAGGCGCATGCGCCTAATGCACCGCTTCGCCGCATAGCGAGCACCTCCGGTTCTGCTCCGGGGGAGACCCCGAGCCGACCCGTGATTACGGGCGTTATGGTGGGGCCAAGCACCAGTAAGGCTGCGAAGGCTATGCTGGAAACGGCAGGTCGACCCGCGGCCCCTGGCGCAGTGTGCCCATCAAACGCCGGCATGGCTGCGAAGCCTCCACCCATGAAGGCAAAGGTCTCACGACCTGGCTCAACTGGGGATGGGCGGCAAGCAGCCGATAAAATTTATAAACAAGGAATCGTCGCGATGGCAACTACGGGCGATTCCCTTCACGGTTGGTCGAGCGGGCGGTCCACACACGTTGAGAAGCGTAGGGCTGCCAGAACGCTCAAAAAGTACGAGGGGGTGCCGTTGGAAACGTTGCCTCAGAGTGCAAGGGAGGCGGTAGAAAGAGCGAAAGCTCTACTACCCAACTACCGAAGCACAACTGGGGTAGCGGCTGAAGATGGAGTACCCCCAACAAAGAGACAGAGGTCAGTGGAGGAGCAACAACCTGCTCCTAAAAAGAAATGTGTCCGACCCGGTGTGGCCAGACCCAGTTTTGCGGATGTTGCCAAAGACAGGATCCTTATCGGGGTTCTGGACCGCGGCAACGAGCACGGGTCGATCCCAAGGAATCAGTGGAGGTGGGTGAAGGCGGCTCTGGCAAACGTCATAATGGATGTTCTGCTAGAGAACCCTGGAGCCCCTCCTGCGTGCAGAGATGCCGGCTGGTTCCAGGGCCACGTTAAGGTAGTGGCATGTGATGATGCAAGGTCGGCGGCGCTGTATAAGGCCGCCGTTGCTAAGGTAGGGGCTGTATACCCCGGAGCGAAACTATCGGTTGTCGACTGGAAGGATATTCCAGTCAGACCTAGAGCGAGGGCCTGGGTCCCTGTAACACCGTCATCACCGGAGAGCATCTTAAAGATGCTCCAGGTGATGAACCCGACAATACCTACGGGCGACTGGAAGGTCCTACGAGTAGAGGAGCCGGATGGGCCGTCAAGGCAAGTGGTCCTGTCTCTGAACAGGGACTCCTTGGAGATCCTGGAGAAGAGACAGGGCCGTGTTTACTACGGCCTTGACGAGGTGACTCTGCGAGTGTACCGTGGTGACGCGCAGCGTGCCTCCGAAGCGGGTGCCTCAATGGAGGTGGACATTGAGGGACCTGAACCGGAGGCTGACTTTTCCGACGCGGAGAGCGGAGCCTCCTCGCAATCAAACTTGGCATCGGCGATGCAAAGAATGTATGCTGAGGAGGAGCTGCTCCTTAGCGAAGGGGAAGACAGCGCTGACGTCACTGTCGTTGCGGTGGAGGAGTTGATGGGAACCTCAAATGATGAGGGTTCTGCAGATCAACCTCCACCGGTCTAGGGCAGCATCCGCTGCTCTCCTGAGTCGCCTACTTGGCGACGACATAGACATCGCACTTATTCAAGAACCCTGGGTTAATAACTCGGGGGTCTGTGGTCTAGGTGCGGTGGGCTATAGGCTGCTTGTTGAGCGTGGTAAAGGTAAAATAAGAACCTGCGTAATGGCGAAGAAAGATCTAAACATTTTTCTTTTACCTTGTTATAGTAATGGAGACATGACGACAACACTGCTGGAGATCGGAGGCAAGGCTTTGCTATTGGCCTCCACTTATATGGCGTATGAGGCTGAGAATCCCCCTCAGGATCTACTCCGCGATCTAGTGAACGACCACGCAGAGGGTTTAGTTCTCATCGGGTGCGACGCTAACGCCCACCATGTGCAGTGGGGTAGCACCGACGTTAACAATCGAGGTGAGTCTCTCTTCAATTACCTCTTAACCACTAACTTAGTTATATGCAATAGGGGCACAGAGCCCACTTTTATCGTCAAAAATCGACAGGAGGTTATAGACCTCACTTTATGTAGTGAAAAGCTATATGATATGGTAACTAATTGGAAAGTTCTTGATGAACATTCCTTTTCAGACCATAGATATATTGAGATAACTCTAGATCTGTTCACCAGTGCTCCGAAGGTTCGTAAGAACCTAAGAAACACTGACTGGCTTCTCTATAGGGAAATTCTCGAAAGCAACCTACCACATCCATTACCGGTAGAGCCCAACACCATCGGTAAACTGGAGGACATGGTGGACTTTTTTACTGTGAGCTGCTCGCAGGCCCTGGCCAGAGCCTGCCCTGACCCCAAAACTTGGGGAAAGCGTAGGCCACACTGGTGGTCCCGCGACTTAGACTCGCTGCGCAAAGATTGCCGAAGGCAGTTTAACAGGGCGAAAAGGCTGAGTCAGGAGTTAGAATGGCAGACTTATAAGCAGCTCCTGCGGGTCTATAAAAAAGCCCTACGTGAAGCGAAGAGGTCCTCATGGAGGAAATTCTGTACTGGCATTGAAGGCGTCAACGAAACTGCCAGACTAAGAAGAATTCTGTCGGGCACAACAAACCCGATTGGATCTTTACAGAGACAGGATGGCTCCTGGACGGCTACAGGAAAAGATACGGTCGAGCTGCTTCTCGACACACACTTTCCTGGGAGCTCACAATCAAGGGAAATAGAGTGCCCCCCTTCGGGCGCAATCGTTAATCTCCCTATCTCAAGAGAAAGTATTATTTCAGCGATAAAAAGCTTTAAACCTTATAAAACAGCAGGGCCGGATGGCATCATACCTGCGCAGCTGGATGCAACAATCGAAACTTCTGCGAATTGGCTACTAAGCATGTTTAGGGCCTGCCTTAAACTAAACTACGTACCAACGGCATGGAGATCTGTTTCAGTGGTCTTCATTCCCAAGGCCGGAAAAGTATCACATACGCGCCCGAAGGATCTCAGACCAATAAGCCTGTCATCCTTTGTTCTCAAAACTCTAGAGAGGCTGATTAATAACCACCTCTCTTTCACGATCGATAAAAGACTTTTGTCAAATAACCAGCATGCTTATCTAAAGGGAAGGTCCACAGACACTGCGCTACATTCCCTAGTCAGCTACATTGAGAGATCTTTTAGTTACAAGGAATTTTGCCTCGTAGCTTTTCTTGACATTGAGGGAGCTTTTAACAACATTAATCCGGGAGCCGTAACTCAGGCCTTAAGAGGACTCGGTGTAGAAAACTCCCTGGTTGAATTTATAGAGCAAATGCTCTTAGGTAGAAAGATTACAGCAGAAGTCGGCGCAAACCGTGTTTCGAGGCATGTGTCTCGCGGAACGCCACAGGGTGGTGTACTTTCCCCCCTACTCTGGAATCTAACTGTAAATTCACTCTTGCGGGAGACGGAATGGGGTGCCGCCAGGGTTGTCGCATATGCAGATGACATCGCCATAGCATACATGGGCAAGTTCCCGCAGACCTTGTGTGATTTGATGCAAAGAACACTCCGCGCTGTAGGGAACTGGTCCACGCAATGTGGTCTTAGCGTCAACTCAGAAAAGGTGGAGTTGGTACTCTTCACTAGAAAATATAAGACACCGGAGTTAATTACTCCGGTACTGAATGGTATTCGTTTAAATCTAAAGAAGGAAGCCAAGTTTCTTGGCGTCACACTAGATATGAAACTAAGCTGGAGAAATAATATTGTCCAGCGCACTCAAAAGGCTTCTGTGGCCCTATACTCCTGCAAAAGGGCCATTGGAAAGAAATGGGGTCTAAATCCAAGCGTATGCCGCTGGATCTATACAGCGGTAGTAAGGCCAATTCTCCTTTATGGAGTCATCGTATGGTGGCCTGCCTTGAGCAAAAATGCTAACCTCAATCTACTTAGTAAAGTACAAAGAGCCAGTATTATCTGCATTAGCGGAGCTCTACGAACAACACCAAACGACGCCTTGAATGTTTTTCTTGACCTTCTACCCCTCGACTTAGTGGGTCAACAGATGGCGGCTCTTGCCGCGCTTCGACTAAGAGAGACATATCAATGGGAGTCTACCCTATGTGGGCACTCAAGCATACTGAGTAAGTATAGCTTCCTTCCGGACTGCACTGATCGCTGCGTCGATACCATGGTCCCAGACAGAAACTTCGCGATGTTGATTCCAGGTAGGGAGGAGTGGTCTAAAAATTTCTACACCCCACCTGGAAGTATTACGGTGTTCACAGATGGTTCGAAGCTGAATGGCAGAGTGGGAGGAGGGGTCTTCTCGCGAGTCTTATCTCTGAGCTGTTCCTTTAGGCTGCCGGATCACTGTAGTGTTTTTCAAGCTGAGGTCTCAGCCATTAAGGAGGCTGTGGACAGGTTGCAAACCGTCTTAAAAGCCAACAACGTTTTTATATTTAGCGATAGCCAAGCGGCAATCAGAGCAGTAAGCTCAGCTGCGATAACTTCAAAGATTGTACTGGACTGCCGCCGATCTCTTCAGGAGATGGCTAAGCAGAACAGACTAAACCTCATCTGGGTTCCAGGCCACAGGGACATCGAGGGTAACTGTATAGCGGATGAACTTGCGAGGGAAGGGCCAACCAAGCAGATTCTTCCTGGTAAAGAACGCATTGGTATGCCCTTTGGTACTTGCAGGCTGCTCTCAAAAGAACATGCTTATGCTCGTGCGAATGAGAGGTGGGCACAGACCACGACTTGTAGGATATCTAGGCAGACTTGGCCTAGATGGGATCGTAAACGGTCGCGTGGTCTGTACACCTTAAAACGGGATGATATATGCTGCGCCGAGTCATGAAATGCAGAAGTTTGTTAAGTTTCAGCTCATCAGCTGATCGAATAGTAATATTTGTATACATATGTATGTATTTATCAATTATTGAGAACATTCAGTATAGAATAGTTTTCTTTATGTAAAAAAGTGAGTCTGAAATATCAAAAGAACCGGAGTGGGTGTAAAATTCCGGTCACAAACTACAGAGTGGCTCATTTTACTCAAAATTACTTTTGCATGGCTTCAGAAATAGAGGGCGGAAATGTCTTGAAATTCCGGAGGGAACGTTTAGTTTTATTTCGCCATAAAGATATGGGCTATAGATCAAGCCTGTCAGTAACTTGACCAAAAATATTATGCTTAGCATTTCTCTGCGACTAGCAAGTGTAGGAAGATTAATGAGTTTTAAACGACTATGGCGGCAGGTTGTACTGAGAATCCCAACGAAAATTTCTTAAAACAAAAAGTAGAAATTGTTTTTGAATTGACTCTATTCGGTCGGGATGAACTTGATAGCGCGGGTTCCAAACAACAGATCCATATTCCAGTATTGGCCTCACTTACGTTGCGAACAGAGCCTTTGTAATGTAAGGGTCATTGAATTCTTTTGACCATCGTTTTACTTGACTGAGGCTGAGACTGAGCGGTGTACACATTTTTTACGACTACATACATATATATTCGCTGAGTAGAATTTGTATGGAAAATGTTTGTACTACTTACGTAAATATGACAAAAAAAAAACTCAACCCGAAGCAAATCTTAAAAGCAAACGAATGCTTTTGGCTGGGTTTGCGCCGCTGTTTGCAGATGTTCGCTGCCTTGAAAATTATTTAACGTAATTCGCCGATCGTCATTAAATAGTGAAAGTGTCTCTTATTTCTTGACTATGTACATAGGTACACGCAAACATGCTTAGCTCTCTAATAAACATTTTCGTTGGTGGGTGTGTTGAGCGGTTAGTTTTTTTGTTTTCTTGAGTATTTTTATTTCTTTTAACCATCAAGCTATCAGCAACATCACCTTTGACTTGGTTGAATTCGCGGCGAAGGTGTAATTTTTTCAGCAAATTACACCGACTGACCCGTGCATGAAATAAATTTGCAAACCCATTGTTTTGAAAGCTCCAACAAACAGCAAATAAAAAAAAAAACAACAACAACAACAATGGCAAAGCAAGGTATGCAACGCGAATCAAAATAATAATGAGCAATGTAAAAAAAAAATGCAAATAAAATGTAAGCTGCAACAACTTTTTAGCACACATTCTTTTCGCCTTGTTTTGCAATCAGTTGCTGTTGATTCATGGCAACATTGTTATTGTTTTTGCTCTGCTTACAGGCCTTTGCTTAGTAAGGGCTTATTTTGCTGGAGTTTCCACAATATCCACATTGATGGTAGTGTCAATGTCATTGCCGGTTAATCGCTTGGAAAATAAAAGTTCAAACAAAATTTTAATGTTTTATAATAACCATTTAAGCAAAATAGATTGATGGCACGTTGCTGATTTCGATTAATTTGATGTGTCTTTTATTAATGATAACTACTCCCGAAATAATTCTCTGTGCGGCAATAAGAAAGATAATATTTTCTTACGCCGCAAACTTTTAAAAATAACCACAATAAAAAGTCAATAACATCAAAATACATATGTACATAAATATGTACATATATCTTTCTCCAAATTTTTGTCTTATTCAAAATAATTTAAAAAATGTGTGTAAAAGTTTTAACAGAGGACATAGTCATACAAATTATTATTTTTTAAATGCTTTGAAGGAAGAAAAATATTAACGATATTTAAGGTTTAAAAAACCTTTGTACAACTTCAGAGCCTAATAAACAATTGTTTGTAAGAAAGTTTAATTATTTATATTGAGATCTTGTTTCTTATGCTGATGTCGTAGCAATGATAAGGTAGACATGTTTTGCGGCTATGTTTTAACTCCTAGGATGCCTAAACTTCGTTAAAAACGAGGTTCTTATCTGCAGACGGTGAATAACAATAGCAAAACAAAACTATCTATTTAATAATCTTAAGGCAATGGGCAACCTTTTTTAAAGCTCTCTGATGGAGGTAAGGAAGGAATCACTTGATCTTTGATAGCAAGTTTTCCTGGCAAATATGCACTTTTAAATCGATCGTAACATATTTGAGTTGAAGTTAATTTAAAAAAACCTTGACGTGTTCCAAAAGGCTGGTTTTAAAATCGCTAACAAAACAATAATAAAAATCAGAGAATCGTCTGCAGCGCCCATTTAGCAGCTGAGTGCCGTTTTGATACCAATGAACTTCGGGGTATTGCTTGCAAGCAACTAGCGCAGTTAATGAACTGCAGAATCTGGTTGAGGCTGTGACTGCAAAAATCTTGCAAAGAATTGTACTCAAATAGCCCCAGACTGGCCATATGCTTCCTCATTAGAGCTCAACATTTGCACAGAAGGTGATCAACTGTCTATTGTTCATATTCATTCTGCAGCTTCTGCAGTAATCATAAAGGGCAATGCCAAGTCTTTTAGCTTGGACACCAATTAAGCCTTCGGCAAAAGCAACATTTTCAACACATTTTCCGACAACTCTGCTCCATATTGGAACCGGCGATTCCAGGCAGACATATCAAAACCTCTAACCAATTCAGATTTTGACGGGAGTAAGATCCCAAATGGTATATATAAATCTATATCTGGCTGCATATAATCAGTGCCCTGTCTGATCGAGGTGGACAAGAGGGAAAGAACCTTGATATGCCCTTTTCCTCTCTCCTTCCACAAGCCTAGTTCCCTGAGCCGAACAGCTGACACTGATGCGAACTACGGCTGTGTATATCTAAAGAACTATTTTCGGGAACCCACGTTTTGCCAAAAAGCCGCTTGCAGGAGTAAAACGCGTTGCTCGCTTTTTTCACTTTCTCTTAGATATTTCTTTCCAACTCAACTAAGGATCTATTTAGAACAGCGATGCCCACGCCATATATACTTCTGCACTTTTTGTTGTTGTAAAACACTTCAGCATAGCAATGTTGCACCGCAAATCCCCGCGCGCGCACTAACAATCTCCTTGCCAACTATCGAAACTTGTACGCGTGCCCATAATTAAGTCTGGAGTAATTTTTCTTGGAATATTCAGAGTATTTTAAGTTCATATAATTTTTTTATGATCAGATCTGCATAAAGACGTTATCTTTTTACTATAATGTAAGGATAAATTATAACATTCCATAAAACAATTTTTGAACCAACCAAGTCCGACTGGGTCTGCTAGAGCTGTTCGCTTGAACTGTACGCTGATTGGATGTAGCTATGCTTCAATTGGTTTTTGTTATTTTTGCACATCATTTTGCCAGAAAAAACTTGACGGCTACGCACTGAAAAATTGATTTCGTTTTTAATGTAGAAGTGCGCGCACTTCCATTTGCAAGTTTTTGGGCATCGCTGATCTAGAATGATTCCGAAATACTTTCGCTGATTGGAAAAGGCGTCCTATGAAATCTATCATTCACAGCCACAGTTTGTATTGCGCCCAGGATAGTCTATGGGTTGATGCTATTTTTAGTGTGGTTAATTTGCAATTTTGTGTGTGAAAAATATTAAAGCATGCTAAAACTTTCACTCGTCACTGCAGTTACACGCTATCGAATCATTATCTGCTACCAAACTTCTTAGTCAATTGGGTGTAACCCTTTTGCGAAAATCTATTAATGGAAAAATTAATTTCAGTTTGATTAGTCAATTTATTTCATTTTGTTTTCACTTTGAGTGGAATGAATGCTATAAATTTCTAAGTGTGTATTAAAGAATCTTTTTATTTATTTTTAATAGTCAAAAACGTTTAAAACTAATGATAACGAGTAACGCTTTTATGGCACACAATACAAACTACTAATGCACTTTTCTGGGCATGGTGATTGAAAAATTTCTCCATCTTAGAGCGCAATGGTATACACATACTTACTTTTTAGCAAATACATATGTTTTAAGCTTATCTTAAAATAGTTTTGCGTGTCCGCAAACATTTTGGCAAAAGCACGAACGTCACCAAAGACAAGTAGAGAAATGAATGTTTTCTGAAAAATTTGAGCACACGAACAGTTAAATGCTAAAACTTAATTTAATTCATGCAATCAATCCGTTGAAGAAAGTGGGTGGAAAAAGTTAGCTTATGAAAGTGTTGAACAAAGATATATCTACAAACGCTAGCTGCAACTCAAAACTGATGGCTATTAGCAATTACAATAAAAATTAAAAAAAAAAATTGCACTTCTGATAAGTAATTAGATGATCATTTTCAATTGCAAGCAAACCAGCAGCCAGCAACAAGCAACAGCCGTTCATTTGTTGTACCAAATCAGCAGCGATGCTTGCAATTTTTCACTGAAAATCGACGTGCCGCATTGGAAAAGTAAGCATCTTGCCAACCAACACGCTCTAAATACCCGCAGCAAGCGCATGTAGCGAAAGAAGAATCAAAAGCGTAGCAAAATGACTGCGCGCGAGTAGATCATTTGGTGAGGGAAAACACTAGCAGATTTTTGCGGCTCTGGCAGACTAGGCAAGTGGGACCAGCGGAGCAGCAGTGGCAGTCAAAACAAGGCAACCAATTTAACGTTGCACTAATTGTGGCAAGGTAAAGTGTATAAATTTGATTGCTGCACAAGCGGCGCAGATCAGTTGCATTTCGCTGAAAGTTTGAAGTGGCTGTAAACTTAATCGTGCTACTGTCTTGGAACTAAAAAAAAAAATATACTAAAAATTAGAAAGAAGTATCTACACGCATTCCAACGTTAGACGTTGCAATATAGCCGCACGCAGCAAGGATATGCGTTAGAGGGCAACACTCGAGCACGTCTGCGTAATTACGGATTTACACGCTGTGCTAACGCGCCGAGTATCCTGCCATCTTTGGTCAATACTCAGAACGACTCAACATAATGGAAGCGAATTTAAGGCTTTTAGCCGCACTCATACTGATCGCGCTGTGTCGGCAAGCAACGCTGCTGGAAGTGTCCACGCATACGCCCGATGAAAGCAGCAATGCAGGCCGCAGCACACTGCTCGAGAATGGCTTTACGCGTACGCTCAAACATATTTACGGCATCTGTGGTGATCGCGATGATCTCTTTTGGTGTTTTAAAGTGCAAGCGACGCGTCTGCTCGGCCGCGCGCTCAAGGTGCACAATATAAATATCGTGGATGGGGTGACGATTGTGAAGAAGGTGGACAATGAGACGCGCACGGGGCGAGCCAGCGCCAATGCTGAAATAAACCTAAGCAATCGTGATCTGGAAAATCTGTCGATGAAGAGTTTAGATGCACTTTTAATGGAACGTTTTTTGCGCTTTAAGGATAGCCGTCAGCTGCAGCTGAATTTGCCGCGCCTACTTAACTTTGGACAGCGAAATGGAGAGAATTTTCTTAGCGCCATAATGGCGTACTTTAGACAATTTACCATGGATGATGGAGGTGAGGATGTAGACAATGCAATTGTTGAAGGGCGTAAGAAGAAGGGTGATGACAAGAAGTACTTGGGTCCATTCATTGCGGCTGTTATGCTGAAGACTGCCATACTCAAGATGGCCTACCATTCGATCGCTATTGTCGCGGGCAAAGCGCTGATTGTGGGCAAAATCGCGCTCATCATAAGCGCTATAATTGGGCTGAAGAAGTTGGTGTCATCGGAGGGCGGCGAGAAGACCACATACGAAATTGTCAAACACCCGCAAGTGCAACATAGTCAGACCTACTCTTCGAGTCATGCGGGCGAATACGAGGCCGGGCATGAAGGCGGCTCATACCACCGAAGCATCGACGACGAGATGATGATGCAGGATAAGGCATACAACGCTTGGGTGCCCTCGCGCGTGCAGTCATAAATGTGGTGAAAGTTGAAGATAGTTGCGTTTGACTGTGTGAATAAGCGCCAGACCAGCGTCATGTAGAGAAAGTCGTCGTCGACAACACTGATGTGGCCAAGCGATTGCAGACGAAACCAAAGATGAGCACCAAAAAATAAAAAAAATTAATACAACCAGGATAAACGCTACATAAATTAATTATAAAAACACAGCGTTGAAATATTAAAATTGTTCGTTTTTGTAGATTAATCACTCATCTGCTGCCAGTGGCAATACAATTACTGACAATTTTTATTTTTATTTATTTATGTATATGTTAAGCTTTAAGCCTAATGTCTATGCTTAAATATATTGTATTTATGTATATTTAGGTATGTAAGTCATAGTTTGTAAGTCGAACGACGCAATAAATCCAGATTCGCTAGCAACTGCTATTTAATTTACTTCACCTTAAACTTTTCGTTTAAAATAAAAAAAGCCTCTGTAATTCTAAAGAAATCCAGCCATTGGCTGTTGTCTTCGTCGAATTTCGCTGAATTCACTGTGACCTTCATTCGGATGAGTAGCGTGCGGCGTTGGCGTGTGTTTTGGTGTGTGATAGGATTTGCCTTCATGCTTCAGCTCTTTGCTAATTATTTCGGTTTCAGGATAGATGAGTGGCATGCTACGATGCCATCCCGCATCATAGCTATGCTCGCTGTGTCCGTTCTCATGTCCACCGCCGTGCCCTGAACTGGTTAGAACAATGTGCTCGGTGCTACCACTGCTTCCACTCGAACCCTTTTTGAGACTGCCCTAAAACAAATGCATTTAAATGTCGGCTTTCCAAATTTTTAAAAAATAAATACTTATTTAAGGAGCTTAGAAAATATAAAATGAAATGCCGTATAATAATAATAGTTATTAAAAATTTGGCATTTGCGGTGTGCGTCTTTATATTCGACCGCAAATGGAAGGGACCTAGAATTTGATGTACACTACGAATGCAGATGGGCAGGTACTTGGATGAAATACCACCGGAGGCTTGCAATTGCCTGCCGACGAGCGATTGCTATTCGAAATTTTGTCCTATCATTTTAGATTCTACTTGCACCGGCTGAGATTCTTAAAACTTGGCGACTTCTAAGGTACGTAATTTTTTGTCCTTGAATTTGATGTTTTCAGAAAATTAAAATTTTTTTTCTTCCAACAACTTATTATTCGAGCTTTTTATTTTTGTAAAAATGCTTTGACATAGTTAATTAATCTTAATTTTCCTTGGCAATATTTAAATTTTTCTGTTTATTTTTTCCATTTGCAATATATTAATTTCAATGTAGAAAAATGCAAGATTCAAATAGTTAAGAAATGCTTTTATTTTTTGAGAATTTTTTTCGATGAGGAGCCGTCAAGAGTCTATAGCTTCAGCACAAGAAAATCGGGCATATTCAATGGTAATTGTAAGGTACTTGAAATTTGCATTTGGTTATAACAAAATGTGTGGGCTTTACATTTTTTTACTGTTATAAGAAAAAATTGTATGAAAATAATTATTGCTTAAAGTTTGAAAACTAGGATTCACGCAATTTTTATTATATTACGAACTTTATTTTTATGAAATGTTAAGGGTTAAAATATAAATTTTTTTGCATTAGAAATACGACAACATTTCTAAAATTTGACAGAGAAATTAAAAATCAGATTTTTACTTTAATCACTCAACTTCTATTAAATATGACCGTCAGTTGCGGAAATGATTTAGCATGTTTTAGAATTATATGAAAGTTCATTTGAATTATGTTTATAAGTATGATACTGAATAGAAAAATTATAAAGAAATAAATGAAAAAATTAATTTTTTTTTTATATATTCAAATTTAAATGACTAAATTGTATACTATCTACATATACTTACGTATGTCATATAAATTTTTACTCACAAGTACAGAGACGAGAAGTGCTATTTTCGCCATCACGAAGGCGGCGCCAGCGATCAGGATAACCTTGCCAAGGAACATTTGCGCGAACATCGCCATCATCGCCATGCCGCCCATCATAGCCATATTCTTGTCCTTGTCTTTCTTCTTGCGTCCTTTAAGTGAATTTTTATTTGGTAAGTAGTAATCTTTTTTTATTTTTTTCTTCTTCTTATATTCGTCCGTGAATGTGTTTATGGTGCCTACTATGTCTTTGGTTTTGTTTTTGTCTTTTGCCTTTTTCTGTTTGTCTTTGTCTTTAAAGTTATCCTTTTTCTTGCACTTATTATTGCGTTTGCCTTTCTTCTGGTTATTTATTGCTTTTTTCTTTTTGTTTATGTCTTTCTTCTTGTTTTGTGTGTCCTTGCCAATTTGGATTTTATCCTCGTCATATTGTAATTGTATTGTGTCATCCCTACTACAACTACTACTACTACTACGACTACAACTGCTAAGCGTCAATTTAGTAACGAATTGATCTAATTTATTATCAACAAGACCATTTAAAATTCGTTGCGTACCTTCATCCGCTTGCGCCGCCTCCGCTGGTGTCAGCGATACTCCGGACGGCCCATTGCTTTCCAACGCCAAACCGTCGATAGCATTCGAAATCCCAGCACCAATATGGTTCAATGCTTGCGTGGAGCTCGGCAGCTGGAAACGTATCGAGCGTGATTTGGCTAGATGTAGCAAACTTGCTGCTACACTGCCCTTTGTTGGCACACTCTCCTCAAACGCTTGCAGCGAGCGTTGGCGTTGTGCGAGGCGGTTGGGGAAAATTGATTGTGCGTCAACATGCGCATCGCTTCTGTTGCTTGCCACTTTCTCGATAATAATAAAATCCCCATACTTCCAAGTGCTATTGTCCTGTGCCACGGCATCAATGCTGCGTGTTAATTGTTTTTCCAAGCATTTCCAACGCTCCGCAGTGCCCAGGCATTGCGTGAGTGAACGTCCAATATCGCGAAACAATGCTGACCCGTTCGCAACTTCCTTGGTTGTTGTTGTAGTGGTTAAAGTAATCGCACTGCACTTGAGAAAGATTAAAAGCTGTAAGACGTATCCTGTCACGCACAAACACTCACTACATCGCCACACTGTAGACATTCTCATTTATGGTAGTGATTTACTTGTAAAGGCAATCGTTTTTTTTTTTATTTGTTTTTTCTTTTTTTTTTTGCACTTTTAATTTAACTTTTTGTCTTAATCACGCCACAACGACCTTAATGGTATTTTCAGTTCATATGCGAACGACTGACATCTACCGACAAATTTGTTGAAATACTAAAATGACTTCTCTGAATTTGTCTGCATTTATATGGGTTCTATATGGGTGGCTGCACATCAATCATACCCAAAGGTCCCCAAACTGATGCAAGGCAAAAAATGGGAAATTAAAAATAGCAGATAAAAGAAAATGTTTTTAGAACAGAGAGCACGTGCCAGCAAAAAATAGAAAAATAAAAATGGAAACGTTATAACTCCAATAGTGTAGTGCCAAAGGTGTGCATTACTTTTCTCTTACTTCACTTTTTATTTTTCACTTTCTTTTTACTTTGCAATTATTGTGTTTGACAAAGCGTTAAAACGAAAAACAAAATTAGAAATTGATTGCCATCTAATCAGTGATGAGCTGTTGGTAAGTACAAGTAGATTTCCGGCTCTCTGGCTGTCTGGCTCATGATGTGGCGAACAAGGTTGACGCCTTCCGGGGTATGGTTGCTTTAAATTTTTAATATTCGACATTTTTGTGACGTTAGCTTAGTCTTGCTTCTCCTCTTTCTTTGTTGACGGTTTACACTGACGCCACAAATTTGGAATTTAATATATCTTTTCAGATTTGCATTTGTATTAATCTTGTCAGAACCACCATTGGCCAATAATGTTGGCTTTTCCATGCCGCTGGCGTTGAAATAGTTTGGACTCAGAATTTACTTTTATTGTATTGAAAACTTCATAGTAAAAATGCTGGCTATTTGAATCACTGAGAGCTTTTTAGAAAAAAACGAAACTTCTGCAATTGCTTTGCGAGTTACGTCAGTTACTCATACCAATAAAACACAAGTCCTTCGACCGTTTGTCCTTTCATTATTTTTCTTGGCGTCCTTGCTTCGATCCAAAGAATCAGTTAAACAGATCCTCATCAATCATACATAATCATCAAAGTTATTGCAATTGCTGACTAAAGCATACACGTTTTTCGAAGTTCCAACGTGTTGTAGTATAATAAAGCAGAAATATAAGTATTTTTTTAGACAATGTTTTAATTAACTTTTTTGTTTACCGATGCATAACTTAGAAAAGTATGATTTTCAGTCCTGCCTCTATTGAACTATACATTTCAAAATTCACCACATTTAAGCTGACCGTTAGTTCTTTGTTTTATTTGAACATCAAAAAAATTTACTATGCGTTTATAAATCCACGATGAGAGTTGAGTTTTAACTTAGCCGGAGAAATAATCGTGTTCATAGTAAATATTGCATGATTTTTCAATGTACGAGTATTTAGTTTAAAAGTTCAAGAAGTCAAGTTAAAATGTTGCGAATAGTTAAAAAATAAAGTTTGTTGATATCCGAATGAAATTTGTTTTCATTTCGATCGACAAATTATTCGATTATAGTGTTATTAAGAACGAAATAATTAAATATTATTTTTTTCCTTATAATTCGCAAAGTAAGTCCGGCTTTTTTCAAAATAAATTTATATAATAATTTCAACATTATTGTATGATTTGCACAACCTGTTTTTATCGGCAAAGCAGAAATAAAAATACGATTAGGGTTGTAGTATAGATAACCTTAAAAAAATGGGGGTTTGGTCCCTGAGTATGCAGATTTTTTCTGCTTGACTTAAATTTTAAATTGAGATGCACATATTCGTACATCTCTCGCGGCCTTGGTATAATCTCAAGTCTCAAAATGAGTTAGAGATTATTACTTTTCCTCACTTTCACACTTTTTTCTTTTGTTTTTATTTTAATTTTATGTGACCTGCTCGTCACCAGGTCACAGTATAGGTACTTTATTTTGAAACACATGAATGCTAACTGGTCTAAAATTGTGACTTTTGTCTCTATTAGAGACTGGGACTAAAAAGGCAATAAAAACGAAGTTTTACAAGGGATGACGAAAAATCATTCCAATATACAGCAATAAAAAGCATTTTATTTAAACATAATTTTAAAGTAATGAGTGTTTTTTACAAATGCTGAAAGGCATGTTCTCCGTAAAATTTCCTACTTTTGTTTACAAAGTCAAGAAAGTTAACTTATATTAAATTAAATCTTAAAACTAAGCGGTTTTGATAATCAATTTTTATGAAAATCATTCAATCATTATTCGTCCTCTAAAGCCGAGCTAACATTTTTTATTTTTATTTTTATTTATGAGTAAAAAACGTATACCAGCGAAATATATGATTGGTAAAATCTTATTAAAATTGTATTTAGAACATAACATTTTTATTTCAAACATTTCGCATTAATCTTAACATTGTACAAATAACTTAGAAAACATATGTGTGCGTCCACAAATGGACTCAACAATGAATATTTTATTTTAATTAAAGATGAAACCAAGACAACAAATTAGCAGTAATTCATTCATTACCGCCATTGGCAGTAATCAATCCACAGATTTTATCACATCTCATCGCTTTTGCGCTTTGGACATAGTGGTATACCATTCCGTACTGAATTTCGGTGGCCTTCTTAATCACATAATCGACAACGTGGTCTTTTTCTTTTTTTTTCTTCTTTTTTTTAAAAAAAAAAGTCCATAGAACACGGAAATGCCTCATATTTCTCCAATGCGCCAAAGTGGGCCCTTTTCTTTTTTTCTTTCAAAAAATAAAATTAAGTACTTCTATTATACCTAGGAAGCTAAATTTGGTGTCATTCGACGCGTAAATGTATATAGTTTCATAATAAACCATAATAAAAAATTATGAATGTCGATCCATGTATCGAAAAATCTATATATCTCCGAAACTAGATGCGACAAAGTGGGCCCTTTTCACGTGGACGCACACATATGTATAATATAAATAAATATTTACACCATACACACTCAGTTGATACACATACCAATATACATAACCAAAAAAATTGTAGAATAATAATTTAAAATACGAGTTCAGACTCTCAAATCGACGACTTTCCAACCGTTGACTTCTTCTTGACCCGTTGTTTTAAAATCGCCATTCCGCATCTCTCCCTCACCATCGTCGTAGGCGCTTGGCCCTAACTTTCCATTTGTGTTGCGTGATTTTCCGCTCCTATTGTGCATCATAGCCACTTGCTTTTCATATTCGTAGAAGCGATCGGGCGATGGTGTCGTTGCTGTTACTGTGGCGCGCGTTGCATATTCACGAGGCTTCTCGAAGCTAACTTTGCGATCGTTGCGTTTATAGGGCGAACTGTGATGTAATTCATCGGCGTCGTAATGATGGAAAGCACTGGGTTTGCCTCCTGGTAAATGACCTTCGCCAGCACCAAATGAATGAGCCAGCGATTGGAATGATGGTGGACCCAACGGAATGCCACTGCCACCAACACCGCCACCGAAGAGTCCAAAGCCACCGCCGCCTAAAGCACCTGCGCCGGCGCTTAGCGCACTCAAAGCACCGCCAACGCCTAAAAAGCTGCTTAAGTAAATCGCCAATTTGACTAAGAAAAGCGACTTCTTCAACAGTAAGCATATGCCGGCGAACAGAAGTGGCACCAGTGCAATCAAATTGAACTTAAAGCCCAACAGAAATGGCAGTAAGTATTGTTTGGTTAAGACGCGAGCTTTTCGTTTGCCATTTACATTGGAAGTGGGTTGGTTGTTTGCGAACATAAAAGAAGTGTTCAAAATATAGGAAAAAAAAGTAATGATTGGTTAATAGGCGAAAGTTTAAGTACATAATTTCTTTTGTTTTTTTGTTGAATCTCAATTTACCCGTTGATGGTTCTTCATAGCCAAAGTTTCGTTCAACACCTGTTGGATCGAGCACAAACTGCGCCACACTGTTTGCGTCGGCAGTTGGGCCGATTTTGAACATCAAGCCTGGGTATATGACATCCATATGCCACTCAAGTCCACGCTGACCCATTACAGCGCCAGCATTTTCTAAAATGCCTCTGCAATGATGAAAAGACATGATTAAAAAATTAGATTAAAATACATTTTCTTTTCTCAAAAACTATTTTGGCGACTATTTTGCGACCAGTTTGAGGGTCATTTCAAGAGTAGAGTGATTGACTGGACCCGAAAGAATCCTGAACTAGTCCCTAAGTAATTACGAAAAATTTTGAATTCGCCTATAAATGATCCTGAACAAGTCCCTTTTATTATCAAAATAATAATAATAATAATCCCAACGGTTTTTACCCTCCATTCCCGCCCAACGGACGCGAGGGGCGCATCCGCATGACGCAGGTATTTAATTTTTTAATATTAATTTTTCTTGGATCAATTACTGAATTTATAGACTCAGATCAGGATAAGTTCTGTGAAACTATTGCCCACCACAGTCAAACATATCGCACCCTAAACCAAAAACAGTCACAACTCAAAAAATTTCAAATGTTCAGGAGAGGCAAAACAAACAGTCTGTACAATAATGATGATAATTTAATAATCATGATTTTCCAGTAAAAGAAAATAGTAACTACGAAAAAATTTCTGGAGCAGTTGGGGAAGTATTCCGTGAATTAGTTTATGTGGAAAAAGGATTAAAAAATTTTATGTAAAAAGGTTGTAATATTTTAAACGTACTTTTCGAGTAAATAAGATAGTTACGATGAAGTAATTTTCGGAGCATGTTGGGATGTATTCTGGGAATAGGTTTATGAGATACATATAAGCGATTTTAAAAAATTTTCAGTTCTGACGGTTTTTGGTTTAAGGTGCGATATGTACTTGGTAATATGAAATAATTTTAAAAAATTTCAAACTTTTTATTCAAATATTCGTAGCTCTTTCAACCTTAGTACAACAAAGTGCAAATTTCGAGTACCTTAATGTGAATGTGGATTTTCGAGAACTCATTTGCGAGAGTACTCGTATTGAGTATTTTCTTCCACATAAAATCCAGCTTGAAAGCCAATGTGGAATATAGCAAACAACATATTCGCCGAAAAGACAAAAATCAACAGTAAAATTACACTTTTAATTGTACTGAGCTAAAAATTTTTCCTAAAAATTCCTAACTAAATGCTTGAAATTGACAAAAAAAGGGTACATTTGTAGATTATACTTTGACCCTCTGCAAATTTTGTTTTCCGCTCTCATCTCGTAATGACATGAATTCTGCACTTTTTTCGCTTTTACGTTCATTGAGTTTTCGGTTCAGTTTTCACACAAATTAAGGTTTTCACACAAACTAAAAAAATGGTTACCTGAAAAGTTAATTTATGTTGCAATGAAAGGCTGCAACATAAATTAAAACTTTAATTAATACGGTTTTTTTTGAGCACTATATATTCATTAAAAGTAAAAAAAAACGTAACACGAACACGAATGTTGTAAAAAAACAAAAACATCCATTAAAAATGTTTGACGTTTGTTGAGGACACTGCAGATTTTTGCGAAATCACGTTGGAGATGTGCTGCAGAAATGCTAAAGTGCTTTCAGAAAGCAGGACCTTCTCGTTGCTGCTCGCTTTTTAATAGGACTACAGCCATTTATAGTTAATTGCTTTACTTTAAACTTTGAAGATTGCCTCAGCACTTGGCGAAGATGCGCTAGTTATTCATAACAAGTGTACACACAAGTACTACTGCACTTTATGCTTTCATGTCATTACACGCTTGCAAGCACACCCTTTTGAGGATGTTTGTAGAAAGGATATAATACTGAATTAGAAATCACTTACTAAAAACTCACTAATTCGAGCCTCCTTTTTAAATGATTTTTCGCAAATGCACAGTTTGATATTTTAAATATCTGATCTTGATTTCACTTCACCTTAAATCCACTGGATCTGTGTCCAAGAAGTTCACCAACGAACGTCCAGTAATTGTATCGTCCTTCGTAGAAATCAAATCGTTGAAGAGCGTAAAATTCTCCTGCTCATCGAAGCGTTGTAGAAAATTTATAGCCGTACGACCGATGCACTCGCGTAAACTCGGATGCTGCGATTTGCGCATACAATAACGAAACTGATCCAGATTACGCGTTGAGGTGTCCACATTTGTGACAGCTTGAACGAAGGTGATGCACAGAATTAAAGTAAATTTGCTGAGTATGCTATAAATTTTGTTTGAGAAAGGCATTTTTAGCAAGGTTTGAGATTTTCCGATTCTGATGTGTAGGCGTTAGAAATAAAGGCGGTCAACTGAACTGGCCCGCTTGTTGTGTAGTCCGATTTATAGGTAATGGACAGGTTAGTAGGTTAGCTCTCGTGGCTGCTGTTTTCAAATTTGTACTACGCGATGCGAACAGATAGTTGGATGGACGAGTAGACATTAGCACAAACATACAAAGTTACACACACACACATGCAACTTGACCGAAAAATCATTGGCATGCGTACTTTTTGCTGTGGTCGTCTGCACGTACGTATATAAATACATACATCAGGTGAGCCAACTAGCTGCTCAGCTTTGGATTTTCGCACATTAAAGCTGTAACAGCAAAAACTGGGGAATTGTAGAGCAGCGAAGGAAATTAAAAAAAAAAACAAAGCCAAATTTCAACCGCCGAAACTGACAGCAGGTGAATGAAGAAGCGTATTTTTGTTTTGTGACGCTACGTATGCGGTAAGCCGGTCACATGCTACCTACATATGTATGTACATATCTCTCTATTTAAGCTTAAGTCAAAGTACCACCAGCCGCTTGCCGCACGCCACGGCCATGGTCAGTGCTCGCCACAACCGTCACTTTTTTGCTTGTGCATTTTCGAATTTTCCGCAGTTTTCGCACCCGTCCGTTCCATTATGTAATTGTATGTTTCATCGCCGGCATTAAAAAATATATATGTATGTATATGAGTTAATGTATTTTGTAGGTAGCTCTGTTATGCATTCAGCGCAGATTTTTAAACAATGATAAAATAAAATTGCCAAAGTTATGAAATTTGCGCTGCTGTTAGCGAGTAAAGCTTTTGAAGCCGCAAAACTTATTGCATTCATTACAAAATTACGAGTATGCACGTACATACAGATGTATACTACTACAGATGAAGGTTTTAAGAAGTGAGGAAAGAAGAATACGCATAAGTTCCACTACCATATAAGACGGGGTAAGAGGTTTTGTGCGCCCTAATGCATCACAGAAGATTGGAACCAAGGCCGTTGCAACCGCCAAGTGGTGTATCCAAATCGTCCGTTCGGCCCATTGTACGAGCAGATTGGAATCTCGGCCTTTCCGACTGCTTAAGGCCTTCTGTAGAAACACAAATTCGGGCGTGGATGCGGATTGGAACCTAGGGCGTTCCAACAGTCAAACTACGCAACGAGGAAAAATAAAAATAGAATAATAACAAAAATAAATAATATAATAATATAAAAGTGTTTTTCATACATAAATGCAGCATAGGAATTAATGCATCACAGCGGATTGGAACCCAGGCCGTTGCAACCGCCAAGTAGAGCATCCTCAACGTCCGCTGGACCCAATAAACGAGCCGATCGGAATCTCGGACTTTGCGACTGCTCAAGGTCTTTCGGCCGAAACACGCACACTCAGGCGTCGACGCGGATTGGAACCCAGCGCGTTCCAACCGCCAAAGCTCCCAACGGGGGAAATATTATATTTCATACAGTAATATACAAGTATTTTTCAGTCATAGACGCAGCAAAGGATTGAAGAATCTGGTGCGGATTGGAACCCAGGGCGTTCCAACCGCCAAGAGCTACGACGCAAACCTGGTCATCTTCCCGTTGGTAACTTTCAACTAATACGTTTACCTACATGGAATCACTCGTCGCTTGCATATGTAAGTAAGTACATCGATGCCTTATTTATATTAAATAACTTAAAGGGGACGAGGCTGCGGCCCAAGACAGATTACAATAGACTTAGAATGTACGTTTGAGCTTAGTGCTCAAACCACCTCCCGACCTGACGGTGGTACCGGGGGGTTCGGTACATGACAGTAGGAGGTTTAGTGCTGGTTAAAGTCCCTGACGGGGTGCAGGCTTTCGATGCTTCCTCCTCGTAAAAAAAAAAAAAAACAGATGTATACTACATACTATACTACTGCAATATGAGTGGGTGGACGTCGTTATTTCTTTTACGTAGTTTGTAATTAATTGGATAGTTCGCTTTGCTACATTGAATGTCAGATATATGCGACGCCCAAATATTGACACTTTTTATCTTTTCATTATTCTGATGCTTAATTTCTTATAATTTTTTGTTTGCAATTAAAATACAGTTTATCGTCTTTAAGAAAAAAGCCCTGTTAACTTAATTTAAAACTGCATATACACAAAATTTCAATTGCTAGCACAAGTTATATGGAAAAATGTTGCACATTATTATATAAATATTGAATGGGTTACAAAACTGCATACCTAGAAAAATTTAAATATTTTAAAGCCAGAAATTTTGGTTGATTATTATACATTTTTATCAAGTTATAATTGTATTTAAATTAAAAGTATATAAAATTAAATACAATCAAAATATATCATTTGAACTTGTCAATATATGGGTGCCGTATATTTGTGGTAAGCAATACGAGTTTATTTATATAAAAACCGAATATAATAACCTAAGTTTGTTGTACATGTGTGTATGTATGTATGAGTACGTGCGCTTGTATATTTGAACTGGCTTAATTTATTCTAAAATATTTTTTTAACAACGCATTACTCTTTAGATGAAAAGCGAAAAAAATCCCTAAATTACGTTCACTCAAAATGATTGCAGTAGGGGTATTCGAGATCTGTTGTATTTGCCATTGTTTTTTGTATTCGTGGTTTCTGTGGTTTTTATAGCAAATGTAGTAAAAACCACAACAATTAAATATAAGTTTAACTCCTAATACAAGAATGCACGCAAATACAATGGGTGGATCCTGCTGTGGTTTTTCTTTTGCAAATTTCTCACAGCTGATCACAACGAAAAAGCTGAATCGTCGAATCATCTAAATACAAAAACGTTAGTCGAATAAATAAATATTTATTCGTGAGTATTAAAGTTTATCGTTTATCTTAGCAATTTGATTTTCACAATTATTAATAATAAAATCTAATATTTTCGGTTTTTCGCCTTTTCGCGGCATATTCCGTACTTTTATTTATTTGTTGGTGGCACACACATATGAACTTGTAAATCAGCCGTTCGGGTTATTTTACAATAGTCTCCATCTTTTGTAGGCGACTAGCAAAAGAACGCCCAAATCGCTTACAATCAACTCTTTTATATTTTAAATACACTTTACAGCACTGGTCTGTCAAAATTAATGGTCGTTTGTAAAATTTGCTAGCAAAACAAAACAAAATGAGTAATTCTTATAAAAGGCGATTTTACTAACGTCTGCTTAATCTTATTTTTCTTTACTTATTTTGATGTGTAGCGAAAATTTTCCAATTTCCCTTGGTACTTTCCATTGATTATTCACAATAGCACCACTTTCTCACTTTCCAACACTTTCAATGAGGTCGGCTATTTTTGAAGCGAGTTTATTTCAACCCGCTTTTTTCAACTCAACTCGCTTGTTGTTGTTTTCCACGCTATACGATAAGCTACCTAGTGTTCTTTTGCAAGCCGCTTACAAAAGATGAGTCCTAATGACACGAATACTTGTGTAAATCCGATTAACTTGTGTAAGTCCGATTTTTTTTTTAAAATAGTAAATATTACTACGAATACAACAAAATGTTGAAATGCAAAAACACTATTTTGAAACAGTACGAGTATATGTAGCTAAGAAGTATTGTGTCTTTTATTTTAAATCAAATTGGTTATTTGAAATATCACGTTTAGAATTAAGTAATTAAAATTGTCGATCTCTTATCGCAAAAATATGTAAGAGACCCATTTATCGGTTTTGACGTCGCTAGTTGACTGGAATGCGCAAAATCTGTGAAACTTTTTTGAGCTGTAGGAAGTACCTTTAAAAATATATGTTATAAGAATTTTTAATATAAATGCATTTCCAAAATTATTATTTTTTATAATTTTTGTCGCTTAAGAGGAATGAGCGCATTATTTCCTCAAACTATACGTTTAAGCATCTTGACGGTGGCTGCGTCATCGCCTAAGCGAATGGGTCGAAGTGTATTTATCTATTTTCAAAAATATACATTGCGATTCACTTGATAAGGGACACTATTTTTAGCAATAAATTAATGCTCTGCGCTTTTAAAATATTTTGAGGACATGATTGTGTTGAACATTTTTTTAAAGATTTATCATTAAGCAATCCGAATATCAAGAAATAGCTTAATTTAACTTAACAGATTGAGTATATGCTTTTATCCAAATTTCATTGAAAAAATAATCCTTATTTTCGCGTTATATGAATAGGGGCTGTGATAAAAATCTTGCTGTGTGGACTAGTGCATTATTTTTATTAACAGCAAAGTGTTGTAAATGACTATTTTCGATATTAACAAGGGTTAATATGATCGAGTTGGTAGCGCTGCGTGCTATAACTCGATACGCCGGTGTGTTCGAGGTTCGAATCTCAGTCAGAAAAAGCAAAATCTTAATCATAGAAAAAGTTTTTCCTAACAGCGGTCACCCCTCGGCAGGCAATGGCAAACCTCCGAGGCTATTTCTGCCATAAAAAAGATTCTCATTAAATACATCTGCCCTTCGGAGTCGACACAAAACTGTAGGTCCCTCCATGTGTGGTATAATATAAACTCGCACACCACAAATGGTAAGAGAAGCTCGGCCAAACACTGAGCTATATAGTGTACGCGCCAAAATTATATTATATATAAACATTAAATTCATGTTGAAAACATGTCGACGTTTAGGGTTGATTATTTCTTGACATTCGATTTGCTAAATGATAAAGCTCTAAAAAAATTTACAACACAATCATATCCTCAAGATATTTTGAAAGCATAGTGCATTAATTGATTGCTAAAAAAAAAGTGCCCCTACTTAAGTGAATCGCAGCGTATAATAGTTTTGTATTCTTCGTTTAATCGAATTAATTAAAGTGTAAGCACAGTAACAAATTTCTCAAACATTTAACATTTGATTTAACATTACACTATCAATATTGCCTACGGGAATAGCGACCCAAAATTATGTCTTCACCTTTATTGTGTCAAACTAAATATACAAAGCCTTACATACATATATTTATTACTACATACAAACACAATTTGTCATTAAATGTCAATCAGCAGCATCCAAGTTAAATGATATCATTAATGGTCTGTTTTCATAAATAAGTATCAAATATTTTACATCAAACAAATAGGAAATTTGTACTGCCATGATTGAGGACATTAACACGTGACCTCTTACATATAAATAATTTTGGCTGTCCATCTTATACCGTGAAACAAATACAAACAGTATGTACAATAACGAATATGTAAGTTTTTGTTTGTATGCAATTTCATTTTCTAGTATGAGCTTGTTTATTAAAGCTGATAGTCTTGGCCTAATTGTGATATAATCAGCTTTAAACTTGAGTAGCTCGTTTCAAATATTTAAATGAGATTTTTTTATTGAAGCTTAATTTACAATTAGATTTATGTTGCGTAGTCGGCTGGTTATATGGTTTTAATTTTTATCAGTTTCCAACAACAAAGTGCACAAAAAAAAAAAAAACAAAAAAAAGTCTCTACTAACCTAAATGTGTTTTATTATTAACAGATGAAAAGTTAATATGCTGCTAAGACACGAAATGCATTAAGTGACACTCTATTTAGTGCCATAATAAATTTAAATTAAATTAAAATGTTTTAAATTTGCTTCGCTGAAATAAAATTGAATAGTTTAATTAATGATACGACTTTGAAATTATAAATTTCTATATTTCAATTTTAATTCCTTTTAACCCCTTTAAATTACTAAAAAAAAAAAATATTTATACTATATAAGTTATTTAAACAAGACTACCTATTCTAGAAAGTCTAACTGAAGGATAGCTGAAGGATATCACAAAGTAAAAAAAAAAGTTTTGCAATTTCTACATACGCTGTTGAAAGTATTGCAGATGTATCGTATAAGTATTTAGAGCGAAAACTATAATTTTTCGCGTAAACAGGAATGTCAGAGGCAAATATATAAAGTATATAAGAAAAGTATTCTCGGCCAAAAACAATGGCCTGAGTTTCAACCTCAATTTCAAAATAAGCAATATGACAAAATAAATTCGAATATAAAAAGAAGAAGCGGCAGTATTTTCAAATATGAAAAATAACGCTCTAATCTTCTAATGCGTGCAGCAACAAAGTCGGTTTAAAAACACTGTAATACGGATTTCGCTGCAATTGGAATTTTATATACAATCACGATCATCGAAGGCCAATCCCAATCTCCATGGATGAGTCATTATCTTTCCTTATCAAAAATAATGTTCCAAAAGAGCAGTGCATTTCGCGAGGTGGAAGCAGAAATATGGATTATCAAAAATCCGATTTCACGAGCCAAGTACTTGAAAAACTTTGGTTTATCGACAAGAAATGTATTCTGACGACTTTTAATACATATTCTCCGTAAAACCAATTTGGATCAATTCTTCACTAGAATCGATAAGCTATTGTGAAGCAACACAAACAGATTATTAAGTACAGTTGAGTATTAGCGTAAAAATGTTTGCTGACGTCTTTGCGAAGTCGAAAAGCTACCAACAAAAAAATAAAAAATTGCTGCAGCAAGATTTGGACAGCATAGTCAATTGGTGCAGCATTAATTATATGCCGCTTAACCTTAACAAATGTAAATTCATGTGCTTTTCTCGACGAACCATTCAGCCGGCCTCCTACAAAATAAATAACTACGTCCTAGAACATGTAAACAGTTTTGTTGACCTGGGTGTAGGTAGGGATTGTAAACTCAATTTTAATTTTCATATTAGTTCCACAGTTAATAAAGCAAGGGGTGTGCTGGCTTTTGTAAAGCGTTGGTCAAAGGAATTCCGCGACCCGTATATAACCAAAACATACTGGAGTATGTTTCCATAGTTTGGAATCCTCGTTATCAGGTCCACTCAGACCAACTAGAGTCAATACAAAAACAATTCTTACTTTTTGCTTTAAGAAATCTTTAATGGGATTCGCCATACAATCTGCCCCCTTACACTAGTCGTTTGAAACTTATTAATCTTCCTACTCTTTCGAGTCGCAGAGAAATGTTAGGTAGAATATTTATGGTAAAATTAGTCAATGGATGGATCTCAAGTCCATTTCTTCTAGAGCAAATTAATTTTAATGTACCCTCCCGTGCAACGAGAAACTTTAAACCACTTTTCTTGAAACTATGCAGAACTAACTTTGAGTTGAATGAACCGTTTCAGGGTTTATGCCGAGACTTCAACAATCATTCCAGCACCTTTGATATATCGGACTCACTTTTTATAATTAAAATAACTGTTCTATCATCTCTTAATAACAGCTAACGATAAAATTTTCTGACTTTGCATTTCTCTAACTTTGTATTCGGCTGATGAATTCTTATTCTGTAGCTGAGCAGCTTGGGATCTCGACGCTTAACAAACTTTCTTCTGTCACGACTCGGGACCTAAGATTTGTACATTAACATATATAAAAAACATTCGTATGTTATGCGGATTGAGCACCTCGTGTCGGTTGGGCGGGAAAGTGGGATTCCGTTGGGTTATAATATAATAATAATATGATATAAAAAATTGTATGCCGAATTAAACGTCTATTGCTTGTGAGCAAATAATTGAAGCAAAAATAACTATCTAGCTATTTAACTTTTGCGATATGTTCTAGGAACTTAATTTTTATTTCCATAGATTTATTGGATATTGATTTCCTGCTAATATTTAATTTTTTTGAACAAACTATTCATAACCCACAAAGTTGGTTAGTTTAGGGCAATTAAAAATAAAGCTAAACATACATTTTTAATTGCTTAAGTTTTTTTTTATTTTGCGCAAAATGCCAAATTCATATTTTTCCATCTAAGACCAATTACAGAAATTTGATTGAGCTTTTCATTTAAATTATTTATAATATTCAGGCTAAATATCACTTTAAAGTCAGCCAAGACTTCTAACATCAAAAATGGAATATTTCAGAATATATGTACATACATACATACATATGTAAATACATACATACATAGTACGCATATTGCAGAAATATTCTAACTAGCAAATATTTACAACATGTACATAAGTATGTACCTGTCCATTTATACTGCTATTCCTTTTTACACTTATTCGTATTTCATAAGTTCAAGTTGAAAGAGAATAAATAAGAACAAACTCGAAACTCAAATGAAAACAGGCTGGCGCTAATGGACTCTATTAATTTGCTACATATATGTACGTTTGTAAGTAGTGCGTATTTTGTATTTGTTTCGCATACAAATGTTACTGCATGTCTGGCTTTGAAGCAGTAAATTAAAGCATGCTTTTAGGCTATGAAATATGCTTTCCTGATGTTGCCATATTTGTAACAACAAATGCCACTACAACTGGCGTGCACGATATGGCGTTAAAGCCAAGACAAACATACGTCGAACATCATGGCAAAAAAAAAAAGCTTTGACTGAGTTCATTATAAGACATACAAATGTATGCATATATAGGGTTCAACAATTATAGAACAACCGCATATTGAAAAATTTTAGACAATTGATATTTTTCTTTTATTTAACTTTATTTATTTTTCAATTGAATTACTGCTCGTGCTCTTACCAAACGTTATAAACAAAACAGTTTAAAACTAAAAAAATTAGCAATAATTTAAAATATTACTTGAAAAATTCGAACTTAAAAAAAATATGAATTTTTGTTTGTAGTCGTCTGAATTTGGTATCCCGGCAAAACTTATACGGCTATGTAAAATGACGTTGAGCAACACCCCCAGCTCCGTCTGGATTGGGAAGGACCTTTCCGAGCCGTTTGATACCAAACGAGGTTTCAGGAAGGGTGACTCTTTGTCGTGCGATTGCTTTAACCTGATGCTGGAGAAGATAATTCGAGCCGCAGAACTAAATCGGTCAGGCACCATCTTTTATAAGAGTGTGTAATTACTGTCATACGCCGATGACGGTCAAGCATGGATGATGACATCAGATGAGAGGGCTCTTGGAGTGTTCGAGAGAAAGATTCTTCGAAAGATTTCGGACCTTTCCCGCTTTCCAACGGCAAATACCGCGTACGATGATACGATGAGCTGTACGAGCTGTACAAGGACGTAGACATAGTGTAGCGGATTAAGAACCAGCGGCTCCGCTGGCTAGGCCACGTCGTTCGAATGGAGGAAAGCGCACCAGCTCTGAAGGTATTCGACGCGGTACCCGCCGGTGGTAGCAGAGGAAAAAGGAGGCCTCCTCTGCGTTGGAAATACTTTGCACAGATAGGTCAAAAGATAAAGGAATCGCTGCTCTGAGAATAGGATTCAAATATTGTCAAAAAACAATAATTTTTAGTGATAGCCTCTAGATTTTGGAAACCGTATCCAGCTCAATATATGAAAAATGTAACAAAATCAGACAATTATTACAAAACCATCCGTCTGAGCTTACATTGTTCTGGATTCCCAGCCACATTAGTATTCTAGGCAATGAACGACCAGATATTGCGGCGAAGTACGCATGCTCTGCACCAATCACTGCAAATCCTACAGTCGAAAACTTGACCTCAGAAGGTATGTATATCAAAGCATATTTCAAAGAAAAAATAAAAAATATTGGTTAAACTACAATCACTACCACTACTCTATAATCAATCGAGAAACTGACTTATCACAATATCCTACAGTCGAAAACAAATACAAAATAAGAATATTTTCTAGTATTTTCCATAGTATTGTTGATAGTAGCCAGACTCTATACTGCAATGCATGTGGTGTATGTGTAACAATTTCGCACATCCGAAGTGAACGCCCAAGTCTACTGAACGATAGAATTACAATATTCGAAAATAGCAGTGCGATCGATGTATTGAAAACTCCATTACAAGGAAATATCAATAACATGTACAGCTTCATAAAAAAGGCTGGATTGTAAGCAATATTATTAATTTAATATATATTTAAATATGTAAATATGTAAATAGGTCTGATATACAATATTGTTTCTAGTAATTAAGTCGACCTGATAGCCACAGCAGCTATTGCTCTATTTTATTAGTCTTACAATTTATTTTAAGCCTACATAATAATAAACATGATAATAAGTTAATCGTAGCAAAGTTGCTACAACGTTATTCAAAATATATATGTATACACATTAGTAAATATGTTAGTACATAATATAAGTACTTAGATATGCGTACACAGAATCAAATTAATAACCAGAGCGCAATAAACTTTTGCTTGTAAATTTATTAAAAGTAAATTGACGATGAATTTGTTCATTTCAATTTCCGCGTGTAACTTTCACTTTTAATAGGCATTTAATGGAAACAAACACGGCGGCATACAAGAAGTTCCCTCAGCATGCGAAAAAGCTTATTAACTTTCACCTTCACCCTGCAACGGCTGTCGTGTCGCTGACATTTGAAACATACAGGGGGAAAATAGCATATAATTTGTACTCACACATCGTCATGCCAACCAACACCAGCGCCATTATAAGCCAACTTTGCCCTCTAACTCATATTTAATAGATGAAAGTGTGTGTAAACATTCCACATATGCGTACGAGTGTAGCGGCATCATCCTTTAATCACCGCACAGCTGCAACCGCAAAAGGCGTTGCGGAAATTGAGTAGATACATATGTCAGTATGTAGGTACATACATGATATACATACATATATAAGCTTTGCTTACCTAGTTGGCAATTGTAAAATAGCAAACAGAGACCCAAAATAAAAATTATTTGACGGTTGAGCCATAAAAAAGTCATAAAAATTCATTTTAAACAATAATCAGTGCAAGGCACATTTAATAGGTAGCAGCAGTAGAAAATTTGAAAAAAAAAAATTTGAGCTCCGTATATTTTGTTTTTGCTTTTAAAAGCTAAACTTTCAAAAATATTTTATCAACTACCTTGAATTGCACTGAAATCCTTCTTATCACAACGAAATTCAAAATTTGACAATTCAAATTAAATTAAAATATGAAAAAAGTTCAAAAAAAAAGTTTGCTGCGCCTACCTATTTGATGTGCCTTGAATCAGTGAGAAATTTTTTGAAGTTATCAATAACTAATATTCTGAGACTTATGTACATACATATATTTATCGTAAAAGTCTATCAATAATGCTTAAACATCAGCGAGATTAAAAAGGAACAGTGTTCCACAATTATATTTATAATTCTAGTTAATTTAACCATAAATATCAATTTTATAAACCCCTAACTAACTTGTATTTCGTATTGTTCTGCACATGTCCCGCCAATTAGGACCTTGAATTTTTTGTCTCATGATTATTTTGAAAAGCCTTTTATACGTATATTAACATAAATCTCAAACTAAAAGACTTTGAAGATTCAAATATATTTATCTTGCCATAATTATTATGGAACGACTTTTATAATTTAAGTGATTTGAATTTTTTGATAGTTCAAATGCAAATGAGTTTCGCAAATAAAACTATTATTCCGATAAGAGAAATTGAACAATTTTCAACAATTTGTGTTACATTTTACCAAAAAGCTCGTCCACGCATATTTACATTTGTATTTACATGTCTCCAAATATTTACTTACCTGAATTTGTTTATTTACTTATGGACATATTGCTATGTGCGAGGGGATGCTTTAATTTTCATACAGATAAAATTAAAGATCTTTTGAGAAAGCCTTTTAACTATAAAATATTTTGTACAACTTTTTTCCTTATTGAGGAGATGTATTATCTCCATAAAAATCCTTATTGCTTTGATATATATACTTACATATATACTTTTTATTTTGACAATCTATTTTTCTAGTAAAAAAAACGTTAATTTTCTAACAAATTCCATATAAATCCAAATTGCAAACTCCATAAAAAAATGTGTAATAATTAATTGAATAAATTTTTCATCAAAATTTCAATGTTATAAATATATAACTTTGGCAGTTTTTCAAAATATTAACAAAAATCAATCCGTCTAAGCCACTCAAAAATTAATTTTCAATAACTGGTATCGAAAGTGTATGCAATTTAACTAAAAATATTCTAAAAACTCTGACTAAAGTCTTCGAAATTTAGGTAAGTATTTGATACATCATCTTAAATTTTGTACAAAGCATTGATTTAAATGATAGTTTTTGTATAATAAATTTTATTTATAAAGATAATCTTCAAAAAAGTGTTGTTAAACACATTTCCACTACTACAAAAAAAAAAGAAAATACGTAAACATTTGTTTGAGCCTCTGCACTTTCGAATGGCTTGTTTTCTATCATAAGTTAAAAAGTGCTCTAGGATGCCTCAATGATAATTGTACTTATGTATTAAAAACAAGCAATGATATCTTTTTTCGTTAAAATTTACAATCGAAAGTAAGTCCACTGAAACTATCCTCGCTGATTTAAACCTAAATCACACATAAGTATGATAGAAGAACTATACACCATCGGCAAAAAATCTTATGTTATTTTAAACCACTTGAAACTTGCACTTTTTGAATTGGTAATAAAACTGAGTTTCCAATTAAAAAAATATTTTTTTAATTTGAAATTTTTATGAAATTTGTTATGTTATTATAAAGCTTCAAACTTGGGTTTATATATATGTTTTTAAATAAAAGAGAAAATAATAATCATCTTTGCTAGCTGTCTTACTCATTCCTTAAATTTGTAAGAGTAGTACTGTCTCCTAGGGAACTATTTTTGATCTCCTTCTGAACAACATATGGTCGATTGTGCTGCAAATCATATTTTGCAAATCTTTGTGTATATTTATATTTTTAAGCTCATTTACTTTCTTTAAACATATATTAATATAGATACTTACTTACTTATGTTTACATATGGACTAACATATGTATATACATATAAGTATTAACAAACGTATATGTATGAATATGTCGTTGCACCAACTTTCTAGTTGGCAAAAAGTTATCCGATCTGATTGCCTTTGTCTTGGAATGTAATACATTTCAATTATTTGTAGATCATGTTGCCAAAGCAACTGCTAATGCATACATACATACATACATATACTATATAGGCATATACATACATTCGTGTGTACGAGTACATGTGTTGTCATTAGCAAATCATCTCCACAGGTGAGTGCCCACATTCCTCGTTATCGCAACAAACTCCAAACAATTCTCGACTGTTTTGAATGCGGCTCTAGCAACGACGCTGTTTGGTGCATTTGTCGATGGTTGCATGATTTGATTACAAAAATAAAAAAATGTACATATATACGAGTGCATAAACACAGAAAAAAATAATTGAAATAATTAAAAAAAAAAACAGAGAAAAGTAAGCGAAAAGAAGGTCACAGTGGCTACATTCTACGAATAGTTTCCGAGCTATAATCGCAGTGAAATTTCTTAAATTCTTAGCCCAAAAATGCCAGAACAATTTTGGTTGGGATAATGAAATAAATTCTATCGCATATGAGATATTCCATGGTATTGCAATTTTTTCGATTTGCATATAAATTTTTCAAAAGTTATGCTTCATCAAAATGTAAGGTGTCTCGGTGTAAGCCACTGTTTATCACTCATAGCAAGTTATAAGTTTTCATAAAAAAGTATTAAGTACTTTTTTATTGACAAGTAGTAAGAGATTTTCAAAAAAAAATTGTGTTTAAAAAAATTTTTTTTTTTCATACGTATTTCAAATAATAAACTGATCATCTAGGCTTAAGTTGTAACAAGCAACGAGTAGTGACTTATTTAATACAACCATGTGCTCAGCGAAACACTTCATTTTATCAGACAATGCTTCAGGGAGAAATTAATATCTCAGGCCCTTTAAGGATACTTCTTTTGAAAATTGGTTTCTTGATATACATATATGTTACATATATGTACGTTCTATCACATATATTAAACAAAAAAATTTTTAAATCGTGCATACATGATTTTTCATTAATATTTATTTTTAATAACAAACGTATGAAAAATGTTACTTTTTTAAATAAAAATTTTTTTCTGACTTTTTATTAATAAAAATGTATTTAATTTTTATTTTATTAACACTAATAATTTGCGAAGCTATAATCTGATAAACAATGGCTTACGCCGAGACACCTAACATCTTGATGTTATGCACCTTTTAAAAAAAAAAAATATTTTGCTTACTTTTGCGTTTACAGATATTTTAGGAGCTCCTCTGCAACATATCCAAAATTCACGCAAAAGTTGTTTTTTACCAATAGAAATAGTGTGGAATGTTTTATATGGAAATTTTGTGCTCCTCTGAAATTATTAATTCAGATAATTAAGAAAGTTTTGTGTTCGCGTACACAAAAATCCAGCAAAGAAGGGGAAATTGAAAGCATAAAGTGACATTTACTTCTGTTAAGAATTTGTTGCTTCCATTTCTCTCATTGAGACTAAATACTTGTTAGTTCTACGATTTAGTAAATACAGAGGTTGCGCCTTCCTCAAACCGCTATTCGTTCTCAGCAAATTTGACAGAATCAGCTGTGTATGTTACGTCACAAAACGCTGTTGGCTTTGTTTGTATGTTTGTAAGCATACAATTGTGCTTAAATTCAATGCTTTAAAGTGATATTATTTAAAATAAAGTTATTAAAAACGAAGTGCTAAAAATGATGTGATGAGGTGTAGCTGCGCACTTGGTTGCAAGTTAAGCTTCTTGTGTCTCCTAATGCTGCACTGCAGTTTTTTTCAAGCCATCCAAATAAAGACAGAATAAATGAAGTTATTTGAATATAAATATGTTGCATAAAGTAAATTGGTAAAAACTTTAAAATTTACAAATCCTAGAGGAAACCTAACCACACATTTTTCTTTGCGATTTCTTTCGATTCTCAGTCAATCCATGTTCATTACGTTGCACGAATTTTGCTTCGCATAATTTTTCGCCGGGAAGGCGCAATCTTGTATTCTATCGTTCTTGTGTTAGTTCGTTAAAATTTTGCTGTTGAGAGTTTCCTGCTGGTAAGAATGAGTTCACACACAGAAACTTTTGTTGCGGAAACTCGAAGTTTGTAGAAGAGCGAGCGTCGAGGAAAGGTGAATGGCACCGAGTGTTCTTATATTCTTTGTGTTCTTATTTAACTCAGTTCGCTGCTAAAAAATTTGACATTTCTTTTCATTTACAACTTCTTTCGGTGGTTGCTCTGTTATGAATGAATTCATACAGTAAGTAGGTAAATTGAAATCTGATTTTTGATTTGTTTAAATTTAAATATAAACTAAACATGTATATATTTACAGGAATACTTATAATAATTATAATAATATAATAAATCTTATAACTAGTTTATCCGAAGTTGTAAGTGCCACTTACGCGAAGCGTACAGAAGTTTGCGAAAATAATGTTAAATGAAATGTCAAAAAATAGCCTGAGCAATGTTGCTTTGTGTAAACGCGATGGGCAACACCAAACGAGTAGTTGCCGAAAATTAGCAACAAGAGTCCTTTATTTCTTTTCGTTGTCGGAGTCGCTATCGATATAATAAAATTAAATGATATAAATAATTATAAATATGTTTAATGGCTTCACACTTCAACTTAAAGATACAATTAAGACACAACGTCTGCCGATGTTTTTTTTTTAATGCATCATCAACAATTTCGTCAAAATAAGTAAATTAAAAGTCATTTATATTAAAATCTCTGATCCGGGAAATAGGTAACATAATATAAAACCCTCAGCATTATGTTGGTGTATGAACAATTTTCGTGGGAATCTAAATAATATAACATCTGGAAATAATTTATGACAAGCTGGATTTCTTTTCGACATTTCCGTGGTTGTTGAATCTTTATTCAGGAATCGTTAAGTAGGATTAAATTCAACGCTGTTATGCGAAATAGTTCTTTTATACTACTAAACTCAAAGTTTGCTGGGTATTTCAATCTAGCAATGACTTTCGTAACGTTTTAAAAATACCTTTCTCGAAAGTGATATAAATTATGCGCAGATTTATTAGAACTCTTTTTCCGCAGCTTAAAACTTGCCTTTTATTACAATTAAATTTATAGTGCTCCAAAACTGCTTATACGAAAGAATTCTTTCACTTCTGAGAAAGATGTTTCCAATTCGGAAAAAATTGTTTTAATGTTTTTTTTTGTTTTATACGTTAATACCGAGTGTGCTTTTGTTATGGATTGCACTGCATTTTAAATTAAAAAAAAAAAAAATTACATAAACTGTCAATAATTAAATTTTGATAGTGATTTCTAGTGCATGACTTTTAAAATAAGGTAACATTTTTCTTACGTTTGAGTGAATAAAAAATATTTGATATTGAACTGCATATTTTTACACTCGTATTGAAGTTTTTATAATTCCATATATTGCTGTAAGTTTTGCTCTTCACTTCTGTCGGTTGTTGACATCGTTCCCCAATTAAGTATACAAAATTATATAAAAATTATTTTTTTGCAAACATTTATTTTCATTCTAAGTTATATAGAACTAAAAGTAGCATAGAAAAACTCAATTACACGTTTCGCATAATTGTCTTTTACTTGCTAGAAAATTCTTTATTTTTTAATAAATGAATATACATATATTTTCACTTAACTGATTGGCGAAATGGCAGCCCAATGCACTGAACTATGAAGGAAAAGGATGTCGTATGCAAATTTGTTTTGTGGCTCTATTACTATTTGATTAAATTTAAATGCATAAATTCAAGGCTTTCTGTTTATTAAATTAATTTTACTAAATATATAAATGCGTTATTAAATGAAGATTGTAAAATTAGTTGTTGTTTGTTTTGTACTTTCCACAGATATAAGTAAGTATATACTCGTATGTTTGTATTACGTATGCATTGGTGAGCGTAAAAGTGGTGAAAAAAGTTGAAGTGAAATTGAAGAAAATATTTTTGGGCATTCATTAGTGTTTAGATATGAAAAGCAAGTAAATTTTTAAGTTAAGTTTAAGTAAAACAACAAATAAAATTATGCAAAGCGTAAGTTATTGTTATAAGGTCATCACTTACATATGTATACAGTTATTAAATTGGTATGAATAAAGAACCATTAAGCCAGTCTTTTATGAGAGTAAGAAATAGAGTAGGCGAACACCTTTTTCTTAAGCATTAAAGCGCTAAGTTGAGTACTAACAAAAGTATACACTTATTAGTATTTACATGTATAAAAGGAAGAGAACACAAGAAGCGGTGACCACAAGTACAATAAAGTAATGATAAAGTATAAACTAGTTAAGCGTCCATATAAGTTATGGTAATAAGCAACTAAGTAAGCTCATTATCTTACTACAAAATTAGTAGGCTAGAAGGCAAATTGGCAATTTGGCGAAGTGCCAACTGGCATCCAAGGCGAAGCAGCTATGGAAAATGAATACGTATGTATGTATGTATAAAGGTATTTATCAGCATATGTGTGAATGTATTTGTCTGGTTATATGTGCAAATCATGAAGTGCAACCTGCATGTCACACATTCATTTAAAATACAATTAAATTTTTTTTTAAGGGCTGTCTTGGTGACGTTTGTCATATTTTGCTGTTTTACGAAGTTCAAAAAGCGACAGAAGCTATGTGCATATGTTACATGCGTAAGTAGAAATGTTCACTTCAAAACTCAACATAGCTACATAAACATACATACAAATGTGGCAGCTCCCATCGCAGCCCTTTTCTGTCGCTAATTATTTTTCAACTTTCCTTATTATCGTATTACTTGCTGCCTCGATAAAGTTATATAAACGCATGGCCTTCTTTGAAAGTTTTTTTTTTTAAGTTTTTAAACACAAAAAAAAAATTTTCTAAATTTTAAATCAATTATTGTAATTAAATTCATATAAATAAATAAATAATAAAATTAAATTAAGTTATTTTGTTTTTCGTTTCAGGATATACATATTGCACTCCAATTTAGCCACTCTCTTTTTCAACAATTCCCATATCTGTCGCAAATGTCTATCGTCTATTGCTGATACGCTGAGTAGGCCAACTTTTGCGCTTCATGCAGCGAACGTCCATAGCTATGCTCGTCGTGTGAGTAGTGTGGATGTGCAACAACTTCATAATTCTCCTTCTTCGATTCAAGCAATTTCTTTAGTCCTATAATACCGCTAAGCAGCAGTGCGATCTTGCCGATGACGAGCGCCTTGAAGGAAATCAATGCCAAGAAGCCGATGGCAAGTGGCAGGAGTGCGGCCATTTTTAACTTGAAGAGCATCAGCAGTGGCAGGAGGTACTTCTTCTTCTCCTTTTTCTTACCGCGCGCTACGTTTGAAAAACCATAAAGGGAGAAAGAGAAAGAACGAGAGAGAGAGAGAGAGAAAGAGTGAGTGAAGTGTTTAATAATTTACTTGATAATGCATATAACATACACAGTAAAATAAAGAAATTGCCGTTTTGAATTTAAAAAATTTAAAGTATGTACGTGTGTAAATCGGAGAAAATTCGGTGGTAACAAATATTTTGGTAAATTCATTTTTTAATTAATTTCTTGATATTTAACTCGATTTAAGTTATATTTTTTTTATCATTACAATGTAAGTACTTATTTCAAAATACCTAAAAGCAAACCGCTATATCGCCTTCTAACCTTTTGGCGACAACTCGAAGTGCGCAATGTTTTCTTTAACGTCAGTTTAACTTTTCATTCAATAAATATTAATATAAACAAGTTTGAAGCTGATCCTGCTTGATAGCTCCATTAAAATGTTCTGAAAGATTTACAATATATCTGTTTCATCGCTTCTCTAGCATAATTGTATAATAATGAGAAATGTTATAAATAATTTTATACTCACGTTCACTTATAAAATGTAATTTAGGAATAACGGAAAAAAAATCTTGCAATAGAGAGAGAGAGACTAAAAAAATTAGGCTCGCAGTTAAAGTCGTCCTATTTGAATTTCCACTCACCCCAAAAGGCGGCTCGGTTAAAATAACTGATTTTAAAGCATCTGTATGCTTGCAATATTGTACGTAGTACACTCTACATATACATGATGCACTCTACAATCGAAACCCTATTATACTAATTCTATCTTTAATATCACACTCATATAATATCTATTGCATTGTGTACTGAGATCTCACACACAATCTTTTTAATTAAAAAGTCAAAAACTGAAATTTTCACTAAATTCTTTCAAAAGAAACTCGTTGCAATTAGCAAATAAATTTAATTTAAAGATATATAAAAAATTTTCACTTTCGAATATTATCTACTAAATGCCGTCCAGGTTGATAAATGTATAAAAAAAAATCGAAATACTTGCAACAATAGACCTCAAGACCCTTGGCACGAATTATGCAAGAAATGCCCCATTAGCGCGTTCACTTCGAGAACTCAACGAGATTTCGAATTCTACCCTGCTTGATTTTTCTTTGCCAAAGAATGTGTTTTCTAAATTATTGAATTCTATTTTGTTTTAGTGCTTTCTGCACTTTAATCCTAAGTTTTAGTCATAAGAACCTCTGTAGTATAATCTAAATGTTATCGTTTTAGTCAGCAAGAACTTGTAAGTTATTTGACTTTTGAAATAATAATAATTAAATAATTAAATAAAAAAAAAATAATTAAATAAATAAATAGTTTAGTCAATTTTCATTTAATCAAAAATTAATTTTCTGTCACACAAGAAATCTACGAGTAAAACATGCATAGCTTAATGTCAATTTTAATTTGCATCATAATTACGAACGTTAGACGCCATACCTGCAGTCTTCAGTTTCAAGCTCAGTTTAATTTGAAATCTATAGAAAAGGAATATATCTAGTCTATAGATTGAAACGTTTCCAAATAGTAAGACATATTTCGTATTAGAGACCGATATTTGTAGTTGGTGTTTTACAGCTTAACATTAACATAGTTTTTGTTTGGAATTAAGTAGCAGGTTTTGTTAAGGCTTAAGTCCAAAGTTCTGGCAAGAGAAATGGAAATTGTCACGAATCGAGTTCAAGTTATCATCAACTCTATCGCCGGAACAATGTCTTGACTAAATGGGAAGAAGTAAAGACATTCAACTAAAAAACTCAAAATATCAAAACCAAAGTTTTTTACATTTAAGAAGAAGAAACAAACAACCAACAAACAGCGAGTGGACATTTTTCGACCACCTTGTGTTTTTGAAAATCTGTGTCATCTTTTCTTAATTTACTCAATTTATAAATTCTTAAAATGTCGAAATTTTTTCTTCCCACATTTCTATTTGCTTTAAATTGGTGATGAATTTTCAAATGATTTCGCATTTGCTAATCAATTTATAGAATATTAATGATTCTGTATATTTCTCTTACTAATAGATTAATTGCGAATTCTTCTTGAACATTTATCATTTTTAATAAACATTTATTTTTATTGAAAGTTCATACGTGCATCCGTTGGTCTCGACTGTGCTTTGCTCTTCAAAATCGGATTGCAAGTTAGTGACTTTGTAATGCAATTGTTCAAAGTTATTATGAAATTGCCACATGTTATCTGTGCGAGCTTCAAAATATATATATGTACATATTTTATAAAGTTGTATCCTACAAAAACTAATAATAAACAGCTATAAAGCTCTACAGTAATTAATTAAGCACTTAAAGTGTTATCCTGCCAAAGTTATCAACTTGTTTGTATTGGTTGTTATAGCTACATACTTTCAAACTATTCGAGAAAACAGCATTTGCTTTTAACAAGACAATTTAAAATTCTCAACTCACTTTTTCATTTTAAGTTAACTCGGAATACTTAAATATTATGTTATGTGTTTTATTTTTGTGTTTGTGCGAACATCAAATTGCACATGTGCAAAACATAGTATGAACTACAATACTTGTATTACTCTATTTACATGCATATATATGCGCACATGCATACGTACATATGTATACATATTTATATGGGCATATGGTATGTGCAGCTTCACCGACAGGATCAACAAGCTTTCTATGAAATGGTTTTCTAAACTCATTTAAAATGCTTGGCACTACATTATGGGGAAAAGAAATTGAAAGAAACAACAATTCCGAAAACAAATGCCGTCGCAACTTTTCTCAGAATGAAAAGAAAGCAGAAAAACAATAGCAATAACAACCTGCGTAGAAATTACAAACATACATATTTATATACATATGTATGGTACATACGAGTGCATTCATGCACAGGTTGCCTTTAACAGAAGGAGAAAACAGCTTTCCAAAGTTTATAAACAGACACAGCGGCGAGCAGTGAAGAGGAAATTATTGGGAATATTAGTAACGAAGATGGGCAAAATGCGAGAAAGTGAGTATTGCTGTTGTTGTGGAAGAGTTAAAGATTTTACCAGTTGTTGCATGCAATAATGTTGCAACTTGCATGTACAGTAAAGGCTTTGAAGGCTGTTGCTTCATGGATGGTTGCAAAGTGGAGAAAGGGGGTTATTGGGTAGTACGAAAATGTATGGGGACAAAAGTACATATGGAATTCTAATGCTCACACTTCTGAGACTTTTTTAATCTAAATTATTTGAGGCCGCTCAAAGTTTAATATTAAAATATTCACAATTTCCCAATTATTTTAAAAGGAGAAAATAATTTTTCTAAGAATTCTTGCAAGTCATTTTTTTTTAATAGGCAAACTTTGCTTCTTGTCAAAAGAATCCAAACAACAGTTCTCAATGGACCATGTAAAATTCCGACTTCACTTTTTTGGGACAATGATGATGCGACTGCTATAGGAAGCAAAGAAAATTTGCACAGATTTTATTTTTATACTTCTATTTTTGTTAGACTAAAATTAGCAGCAAACGGTTCTTTACTCGTAATACTTCAACCCTTTAGGTACGTGTTCGACAATAGGACACGACGGACTTAAAAGCAGGTCACTTTGTATTTTTTTATATATATATTGAAAGAAGTTTTTTTTTTTCAAAATGCATGTTCCCAAAGGTTCCGAAAGTCCTTCTTTTTGCTTTTTTAGGGTATTTTTATTAAACTTCAAAAAATTTACCATTCTCTGAAGGCTTTAGGAGTGTTGAGCGTTAACGTTCACTAATGCAATAAAATGTTAAAATATGACTCAAAAAAATGTCAACGGATCGATTAAAGCTCCAAAATTCAATAAAAATTATAACTCACCGAATTGACATTTTCGAAGTATTTTTTAAGACTACATGCGGCGTACTCTTGCGAAAGAAAAATTATTCAATTAGCGCTGCTTTGAGGATGAATATAGCAAAAAAAAATATTCTTTAAGTATCCTTTTTTTATTTGGGGTTGTTTTTGGATCAGTAAATACACACTGGTATCTGCCATATTTCAGTAAACATTATTCAATTAATCGACTATTTTACAAGAAAGCTTTTCATTTAACCTACTACTATGTCATTCTCGAGGCAAGCGAAGTATCATGTGGCTCTTTGGAGTGCGATGTTCTGGCAAGTGTGTCGTAACGTTCGCTTGGTCTTGCCTATCCTTTGTGCGTAGAAGGGTGCAGGATAATTTATCTCCTGCCCTCCGCTCGCCTGCACTTCGTTGAATATTTCAGTCTTGTTCGCTGAGAATGACAAAAAACCCGCAAAAGGTAACCACTGAATATTTCGTGTCGTTAACCATCGACATACATAGATGTTGAGCTCCAGCTTGACCTCCCTCATCTATAGATACAGCTATGTCCGGTGGTGGCGGAAGCTTGTTTAAAAGAATGTAGTAAAAGTCAACAACTTGTGGGACGCTAACTTTTAGGAAGTTATGCTTCTGAAGCTGCCGCCTAGCCTAACTACTCGGGAGGAAGCAAGCCACTGACTTTAGTAGTGCCTGTGTATGCATTGACGTTTCCATTTCAACAACCAGAATGGCGTGACTAAAAGGTGATGCTTTTCTCACAGTCAGACTTTATGGTTGCAACTAAGAGAAAACTCTAGAAAAAACACTGTCACTCATTAAGTAACACGTGCAGTCAATCACTAAGATCATTAAGGAGCAATGAAAGTATAGTTGAACCTTTACGCAGTGCTTATTATTCTGAGAAGCATAAGGCTGACTACGATATTTTCTCTATATTCAAGTGAAAACTTTGCATAATTCCAATGAATGAAGTGTCAAGCTTGCCATGAAATTCTAGTATGTTGCTAGAATTTAGTACGGAAGTCACAACTTATATAGAAGAAACGTTTATCGCTACGCTACTGCAGGTGATACAGAATTCACAAGAAAGCAAGAAAATTGCATACGAAAGATTTGTTGACATAATTCTCAAGCAAGCAGGCAATGCAGCTGTTGACATACTTAGCATCTGCTACCCAAAATAGTTTGAATTTGACTACGCTTCAAATTGGCAGTTAATGGCATTAAGAAGCAAAGCAAACACGCTTTCGAGCACATTCGGATAGTTGCTTCAACCAAATTACATGGAAATATAAACGAGTGTGTTCACAGCGGGTAAGCGGCATTAATATTCACAGAATTTAGCATAAAATTTAAGCTTGAAAATAGCTGTTATCTACAGCAAATATTCCTTGTTGTTTATGTCATTGTCTCAAATACTATGAAATGCTTTTTATATTTTTCCAGCATTTTTATGTACATTGCCTCGATTTGTAATAATTTTTCTATGCAGTTGGCCATCACCTCGAATGATTTCTCCAAGGCTATTTTGTATGCAGACTGCATAGTTGCGCGACACAACGGTTACTTTCCTTGTTCGTTGTTTGGCCAACCAACTGGTCGCCCGCTCAGCACACGCATGCTCGCACACACATATTGCTAATTTTTTTTTTTTAATTTCTCTATCTACAGTTGTTTGCTTCCATTTAAGTATATATGTATGTACATATGTTTGTGTGTGATATTAACTTTTCCTTTTTTCACAATCACACAAACACACAGTTGCACGCCTACAAGTGCGTCTTGAACACTCGTTTGTATGCTTCTTGTATGCGCATGTGCACACTTCCCTCTTTGGATTTTTTCCCACTTTGCAATGTTTATTTAACCATTTTTATTTAAGTATTAACGCCATTGGTTTGGCTAACACACTTTATAGGCAATACAGCACAAGAATATCGGTTAACTAGGTAGACAATAATAACAATAATAAAAAAACAGCCACAAATTGCGTTTGCCTCACTGTCTGTTGGTATTTACGTTTGCCTATTAAAGCACGCTTGTGTTTGTTTGTTTATTTTCGCACGAGAAAGTGCTGCGGCTGCCACCCAGGCTGTTGGGATGTGGCCATTTTTGGCATTCAATTAGATGTTCGGGTATGGCGTGCGCAAGTTTAGCAACTAAGTAGCCTTAATTTGTGATAATGATAAGCAATTTGTGCGCTTAATGAAATTTAAAATAGCCAGGAGAGATTATGGGTGCTTGAACAAGTTGGAAAAAAATAAGAAAGAAATAAAAGAAAAATCAAGTTAAAAATCATTTGAATTTTTTCTTAATTTTTGTTTATCGTTTTTTTTTCCCAATAAACTATGTACAAAAAGTATCAATTCATAAATGAATAAATGAAATAACTTTAAATTCAGTTAAAGTGGGCTCTTCAAAGAATTTTAAAATATGGACTTTAAAGGTTTCTTCAAAATTTCAATCCAGAAAGTTAGATGGAAAGAATTTGCCTATTACTTAGATACTTGAGGAGTCTTCGATTTCTGATAGAAAGAATAAAAGTTAATTATAAGATTAATGTTTTGACTAAAAATAAATTGATAAAAAAAAGTAATAAAGGTCTCTGAATTATTGTACTACCATAGATTAAAATTTTTACAGTAGAAATTATTGAAAGAGATACAAGGCCGGATGATGAGTGCCTTAAACCACCCATCGGTTTTTAATAACGTTGTTAATGACTATTTCGTTGGTAAATTATAAATCCTTCGAAATAAATTGGTTTAGTTTGCATTTAGTTTGGTATTTTGCGTAAAGTTTGAAAATAGATTTTGTAGAAAACGACTTGTATTTTGATAGAATTATATTAAAGATTAAGTAAAAATATTAAAATAAATAGTCAAAACTTGACAAAATGAGGGTATTATACAAAATATGATATGTCCAAACTTTTCTTCCCTACATCTCATCAAACGTAAACAGTTAACGCGGTTTATGTTTAAAAATTTTAATTATTTTCTATTTAATTATTTATTATTAATTTCTAATTTCTAATGGTACATTGCTCATATTTTCAAGGCGAAGCTAAACCGCGCAGAACTTCGACCAACTTCAGCAAATGTTCGACCTAATTTAAACAACTAACATACATATAGAAAACTTTAAAATAATTTTAATTTATTTGTTTCACTATTCGTTGGACAAAGCATTGCTCTAGTTTATTATTAAATTAAAAAAAAATGCTAAATCAATATTTTCATTAATTTGGACCCAAATTCTTGGAAATGCCGAGTATGATTTTTGTCAATTGAATTACATATTTACATATATTATTAAAAAAAAAAGTTTTTAGGCGAATCACAGCCGCTTTCACTAACAATTGGAAGATAAATAAAAATTGTATTTTCGCCTGACTGTAAGTGATACAGATAAAAAATTGAGATGGATATACATAAGTATATTCGCATCCAAACAATTTAGAACTTGTCAATATTTTAAAGTAACGAAAGGTTTGGCGAAAGCCCCTTCGTTTAAATAATTATTTTTGGGACATGCGTTATAATTTGCATTTTTGCATTTTTATTTGATAATTTTATTAAGAGGCCTCAAATAAAAGTGCTCTTTAGTTAAAATTTTTAAATTAGCTTAAAGCCAATTTTCTATTTTATATTTGATTTTAACTTTTTATTACCTTGAACTTAAACATACTCGTACATTCATATGCGTGTATGTACATGTGTGTATACTAGTGTGGTCCAATATTTAGGTAAAAAAAAATCGAAATTTTATAATATTTATAGATCGTTTAAAGCGCTCTAATTATTCCATATAAATGATATGGACAAAAATTTTATTTTCATAGAAATGTTATGAAAAATGAAAATCAATCGAAAAGCCAGTTTTGCTTCAGGTGACTTTGAAACCAATAATCACTGGTTAATTTCGCAATTTTTTTTTATATAGGCTATGTAATATTTTAAATTTATTTTAGTTATTGGTTATTATCTTTTTAAGTCTTCTGAAAGAGACAAACTCCGCCTTTATTTTTTCGTGTAACATACTAATGTACACTATGGCAACCATAAGTAGTGAAGGTGTAACGAATTTATTTGTACACATATAGGTACAAATTTTGATATTAATATAAATTGTTGACGTTAATTTCATATCGGATGAGCACAAAATTATTAAAGCTGACGGCCAAAGAGGTACCCAATTTTAAAATAGAAGTAATTTGAAATAAAATTATTTACAAGTGGGAGAGGTGAAAAGTTTAAACCGCTTACTTGCAATATGTTTTACAAAATCGTTTTATGTCCAGTTGCCATATAAGTGACGTTTATCAAATAATATATGTATGTGTATGGTTTGTTTTTAAAGCAATTTTAACACAGAATACAAATTTTGTGCAAAATTTTAAACCACAAGTGGCATGTAACAACAACATTTATTAACTATCGAAAGCTAGAAAATGGAATTGGTTATGTGAGACAAAACTAACAATGAAGCGATGTTGCACTTTCAAGAGCAAACTAAAACGCTTGTGGTATGACACTAGTTTGACGACCTCAAAATACGCAGTCACACACACACACCTACATACATGCTTGTATTCCATTAAAAGCAACCAAAAGCGGCACTTAACAGTGAAAACAGGATTTTTTTTCACCGCCTGACCGCCTGAAGCACATTTCGGGCAATACATAACCCACATAAAAGTAAATATTGCATCCGTGCGCGAAACACACGCACACATACCGCGTATTCATATACGTATACTATATATGTATGTACATATGTATGTCAATCGCACTTGACATTGTGATAAGAGTTTGCGTGATAGCAAAAACTTGCTTTTTAATTTAATCGCAAGAAAGTTATTGATCGTGCGCGCCGCTTTGCCTGGCCACCTCGACCACAACTCCAATTGTACGCTAGGCAACTTTAGTTTTCTCTACTTTTCCTGCTACTTGTTCTCCTCAATTTATTTACTATGCTATCAACAGGTATGTATGTAATTGTACGTATGTATGTATTTATGTATGTATGGATATTCACTTACATTCTTCGAGCGCACGTTGCATATCCTGTATCGAGTCTTTGGGCACCTTGAATTGGAGTGTGTGTGTACCGAAGAACCGCGCCACACGCTCCACTAACAAAGCATCGACCTCATTTTCACGCGCTTCTGGTTCTTCAGGCAAGGCAGCATCACTTAGCGAACGTCCAACTGGGATGTCATCGGTTTTTATTAGTGAAATACCTTCGGTCAGTTTGACATCACCATTCTCATTGTCGAAGTAGTGTAACGCACGTTCCTGTGTGTAAAAAACATACATTTATTTATGTAGATTTTTAGTAATTTTACTATTACATTTATTAAAAGCTCGTTTGTTAATGGTCTCAGTTTAGTCTCTGTCTGAGGGGGCTCTAAGCGAAGTTTTTGTTTAGTAAGGTTATGTATGGTTTAAGTGTTTGTGTTTGCTCGTTAAAGGGCTCATTTGACATTAACGACTAATCCACTGAAAGAAAAAACCTCAAGGTACAAAAAAAAATATTTACGACATGGAGCTAAAGAACTTAATTTTTCCGCAGTTGTTCCTCCGCTGAGCAGAGGCATTTCAAATGCAACTTCGCCTCAACTCTCTCAAAAATAAAAACCCACACAATTCTCCTGTTTACTTCAAGTAGTTCTACAGTCCCTTACCGGTAAATATTCCGAAACAGAAGCTTCAAAGAATTCCTTGCATTACCTGTGAAGTTTATCGGTCCCTGACCAAGAATAAGTTATAAGTAAAAGTTTGCTAAAATCTCCTCAATGGCAAAATGTTAAGACTGTGCGATTCTATTCCTTGAAGGGGAAGTATGCAGAAGTAACTGGAAGAGAAACGAGGTATTCGACAATACAGTGAATGGAATGTCTTGTCTTCTCCAAACCATATTGATTATTATTACAAACCAGGTTAAAGGTATTTATTTTATATATTTTTTCTGCCTTACGTTTAGGTTTCATGCAAAAAAAACCGTAGCAGTTCACGAAATTAATATTGTGCAAAACGTTTTGTAATATATTCTGCTGACCGAAAATGTTATGAGTATTTATTCGATCATGCAATAGTAATTTTTAAAAAAAGAAAGAAAAACCGTCAGCAATTATAAAGCAATTGGAAATTTAAGGTCTCAAAACGAACTTCTGGGAGTAGAGTAATAAGTAAGAAGGCGTGTTGCTCAACACTGTAAAATACACTGCGGCGATAATAATGAAAACCTAAATTGGAGGTTGTATAGATTATGTTACTGTTTCGAAAGAACAGTTAGGAATAACTTTTTTTAATAAACTCTAAAGAATCGCTTTTGGTTGTGTTGTTTACCAAAATTGGAAGTGAGTATACTGATTACCAGAGAGCCTTCGAAATAAATGTAATTTTTGGAAAAAAACCGGAAATTTATTACTTAACTAACTATAGGCAGATTATTTTTAAACAGCCAGAAGCCGTATTTCCTGTCTGATTAAACAGTTAACGTACGTTATTTGGAATAAGACTGGCACTTAAATCTGGATCTATGTTCTTTTTTGACTAGATCCTATATCACGTTCATGTGGAATACGCCCACTGATATCCGATATCCAACTTCTGTTCCTCATTATATTTTACGTTTTAATAACAAGTCAATCTTGGAGAAAGCGTATTTATATATGCATGTGGGAAATTCACCACCGCACAAGGATTTTCATTGAAAATATTAAAAAGCGTCAGAAGAATACGTTCTCCAAAGAGCACACTGTTACGGAAATAGGAAGTAATATTTTCTCAATCAGGTGAAGTTGATGATTGAGAATTTCGAATTTGTGAATTTATTGTTCCAAGTACTGGATATTTTGATATAATTGATAACCCATTTGTACTTAATATATAAAATAATGAAAATGACTTCACTTGGTCCCCAAACGCTTTAAGATTGAGGTCTCGTGAACACAGTAAAGAAATAACTTCCACTTAACATATCCATATGTAAATATTCGACATTTTACTGATATAGATACCAATTTCTTCAACGTTTCAATTTAGAGCAAATTAAATGCAGATATTCTTACGGAACCACAAATAGCAACAAATGCTAAAGCTATCATGATATTTAGTTTAGTTTTTTATCAATCTAAATTGATTCATTGCCGCCATTTTCGCACAATGGACGAAATGGGAAAAGTTTTTCACTCATCTGGATTGTATTTACTTTTAGTAAATAGTTTTAGATAATTGATTTTTATTTTATAATTTAACTTTGATATACTATATAATTTCAGTCCGATTTTTAGGCAAAACATTATTTGGCATATATTTGTATGCATAATTTTAATTATCGTAAATAACATACATAGCACAGTTTGTAGTTTGGAAATCACTTTTATATTTTGTGTGTTGTTTTCGTTAATTTTTTTTATATTTTTTTTTGTAATTGTCATGCTCTACCCACTTCATTCCTTACCTTCATACACAAAACCATCGAACGATCACCACATTCCTTGACCATTTTCAGAGCGCTAGTCAGGAGGCTATCTGTCTCGGATACATGATTGACGCTGGAGGCGGCACTGGTCGCCACCAAAGCAAATAAACACACAAATTTAAACATTTTCACAATTTGTTTCCTTTTGTTTTACTTTTTTTTTTGTTTCTTTCTTCTTTTTCTAAATGTGCACCACACAACACCTCTGTCCACCGCCGACTGTTCTCACACTGTGTTAATCCTGCTGCTTGTCCTAGCTATCCACACCCACTCAATTGAATTTGGATTTTCTTGAGCTATTTATTTTTTTCTTGGCTAAGCGATCAATTGATCGGTCAGAAGGCATCCGGTAAACTGTGACTAGGAGGCGTTAGTGGATCGAGTTTTATTCCCGGCGTAAAACCGAAGGCGACAGCGAATGCGCAGTGACATACACAGGCGCACATTCAAACATCTATTTATACATACTACATATGTATGTACATATGTATGTATTAATGTATTAACCTATCGTTGTTATACGAGTACATGTGTGACATACAAATACTTGCGTACGCACAACGTATTTTTTCTACTCATAACTATTTGCTTGTAAGCCAAATAGTAGAAGAATTGCATTCAATTGTAGCGAGTTAAGCGTAGTGGGTAATCGCGGTGAGAAAGCCACTTGCTTTGCAATCGCTTGTGTTTGTTGTTGTTGCTGTTGTATTTGTAATTCTCGCTAGCAAAGTGGTTTATTGAAAAACAGCGCGTTCACGTTGCGGCTCAATAGCTACATACTCGTACGTTGTAGCGTTTTAAAAACATATACGTTTGTATAAGTAGACCAATCGCGCTACCCTCAGCGCCACCCGCCAACCGACAACCGACAACTGACAACCAACAAACAACAACCACCAGCAATTGGCCGACAACCACTCCATTGCCAACTTCTGGATGCGCAACTTAGGCGCACTACTTTGCATTGGTGAAGCAAAAATTGCGCGAAGAATATAAATCAGCTGCGGCGCATGCAGTGAGTGGCCTCTTCTGCAGTAACAGTAAAATTAGTTGGTTCTTGTTGTTGTTTGTGTTATTGCTGTTGTTATTGAAACAACTTTGTGCCTCTTTAACGAACGCCACCGCTGGCAATGACATTGCAACACCTCAACACTCGTGTTTACTCAATTTACTCACGCGATCATAAGTACATACCATACATATGTACGAATACATCGGTGAGAGCTTTAGTTTATTAGTTAGCCCGAGTGGTAGTGTTTAGCTCAACTCGCTATGACATTGTTTCTGCTTATTGTCATTGCATGCGTAACCAGTCATTGTCAATTAAAGTAAGGAGCTACTCAGGTATGTATGAATGTACTCGTTCATATTTACTAGTGCCACACTTTACTCAGAGTTAATGACTTAGTTTTGATTGATAAACTGAAAGCTACTCTTAACTTGGTATATACTCTTATTGCAGAGAGTTAGATCGACAAAGAGAGCTAAATTACTTAACTTGTAACAGTTTCATATGGAGATCTGTCTTTTAAACCCGAGAGTCATTTTTGCTTTGTTAGGCCTGACTTATACACTCCCGGAAACTCTAAGGTTATTCTTCACTTGATATTACTTACAATTATCAGTAGACCTCCTGTATTAATATAAATGGTGAGAAGATTCCATAAATCTTCTAGAGAATATTTTTTCGCGTGGATTGTAGTCCCTTCCGTGAAGCCTATGCACGACTGCTTGTTCTAAGCAGATAGCGGCTTAGAACTTTCTTCGCATATCTGAGATACCATTCTCATAAAATGAGACTCTCTACGCTCTCTAGCATGTTTTGTGTGAATGTTCACTTAAAGTTTGTCTTAGATTTATTCCTTCATCCAGTATCATCCAAAGTACTTAATTTCATAAATAGCCTTGACAAAAACTACATAAAGCAGAAAATAGGGGCGATATCGAGAACACAGGTTATCTCTCTGCGGATCCTGCCAATTAGAATAAACTCGGATACTAATAATAATAATTCGAATTTTTTTCGGATTAGTTCCCCCTCATCACCCTTCACATAGCTACGACGAAAATAGTCATATAATATTTTTTTCCCTCTTGCTCGGCACAAGAAAATCTGACATTCTAGATGGGTTTCTCTTGAGTCAATTCATCGCCTTTCTCACTTCGGTATGGCTTGCAACAATATCGGCATGATCAGGATATATTCAGAAGCAAACAAGAGCGATGTCTAGTTATTATATGACAAACTTTAATCGATAAAAAAAAATTGCTTTAGGACCCGAATTGTAGCTTGGCATTCAAAACAGATACATGTTAATTAACCTGCTTTGAAGTTATCGAACTCAGTGCATTGCCGATCGTACTGCCTCTCCGATAGTGGTTAATTCCCCTTAAAAAGGACAATAATATTCTAGGAGCCTGAGTTTTTGGTTAATGGTGAGCTTTTGATGGTGTAACAATTTAAAATCATTATTATTAGTTTCAAGTAGTTATTTGGGTCTCGTCTATCCCTGCACATTCGATATTTTTTGAATACCTTGATATGATTCGCATTCACTATTAATGAACGAATGAACTCTTAATAGAACGAATTGATTAATACGCAAGAATTTTTAAGAGAATTCACATTGTCGCTCTTTGCTTAGCGAAACACCATATCACCTGACATGCATTTTTTGAGGTACTCGTGTGTATGTGAGTATAAATGCCCTGAAGGAAGCTTGGGGTGAAGTGTCTCTAAGTTATCACTTTTGTCGACTATTTTGGGTTATATTGTCAACGAAGCATATACTGTGCCTTGGCTGGGTAGAAATATTTTTAACAGCTGCAAAACTGCTTTTTTTATTGTTTCGTTTTTTGATGTTTAAAATACACCTGGATTTTTTTTAAGTAACTAAAAGTGAGCTTAAAAAATTAATAAACGTATATTTTAAACAAAATATATCATAAGCAAAGGAAATTACAAACGATTAGTGAAAAAGTAATATTTTTTTTATAAAAACAGAAGGAAACAACACCTTCTGGAAAAAGTTTGAAGAAGTTGCAGAGTATATTACAGGAAGTAGGCCTTTCAGCAGCTGCTTCGTTGGGCAAAAGACAACAAGTTTCAATTAAAAAGGTTTTATTAAGTTATTACCATATAGGAATTTAAACTCAGCTAAGAAAGGAAGGTTGGAGACATTTTCGAAAACTATGACGAAATCGAACTGTACATAAATGTTGAAGATGCATTGTTAATTTAAATTTTATTTGGTTTGTATAACTTAGGACCAGTTTTTCAGTGCTGGTTTATACTCTGTTTAAACTAAGTTTAGTTAAACTCAGCTTAAATTTAAACTTAGTTTCCTAACGCTCAATTAAATGTGTTGCAAGTAGTAAGCAAACAGCTGATATGTTAAACTAATTTTATCCTCCATCAAAAGTTGACTGAAAAATTGCATACTGCGTTTAAACTTAGTTTAAACGACAAACAGAGTCCAACTTGCACTGAAAAACTGACACTTAACAATTAAACACTTTTCGCTTGTTATCTACAAGTTGTTGATTAGGTGATAAGCAACGTTTACCTAAACTAGTTACACAAAAGCTTTAAATCTAAACGAAAAATGCAGATAAAAAGACTGTAACGTACGCACTAACCAAGTTGGTTGTAAAAAATGTTTTTTAGTTTTACTTTTAGAAAAATAATAAAGTGTTTTTTTTTTGTAATAATCGCAAAATATCTAATTTTAACAAAATATAAGTGTTGACTAAATTTTTTAAAATATCCTACTGAATCTCTGGTTCCAATGTCTCCATGTGGTTCCACAAGAACCACCAAATCAATAATTCTAAGAGCACTAGTTGATTCTCAATGAGAAGCGCATGTTAAATGTCTGTGGTCAGTAGTGCTGGTGGCAAAGTCAATAGCTAATCACTGCAGTTTTACTATCGACATTTCCTACAGGGTATGGTATATATATATTCATACAATGCAATAAAGTTCATATGTGTTGTAAATTTTATAGCAGAGACGGTTTTTGTAGTTAAACAAATCGTTAGAACTTATATGTTGTTGCAAGCGAAGTTTTAAATCTGATTGGGGTTTGGTTAGCTGCAAAATACGAGGGAAGTGTGTTTGCGTGAAGCGAGCTGCGCATGATCAATGCTTTCTAACTGTTAAAGCTGTAAAAGATCAAATTCAACGAACATGAGCACTCTCATATACGAGTACATATGTATGTACATATGAACGTATGTAGTATCTAGATAAGCAAATATAAAGTTTATTGTAGCTAAATTGTTAATTGAATATCGTTCACGCGCATTGACTTTTATGCTAGCATTTTATACATACAAAAGTACAGAATATCCCTTTTAGCACTTGATACAAACAAAAACTAAAAATTAACCTACAAAATTCTCAGTATGGCATCGATACCAAAACGTAAGAAGTATCCATCAAAAAAAACCTTAAAAATTGTTTACTTAAGTTACTTTCTAAGTGATCAAAACTAATAGCTAATATTCTTTAAACTCGGCTTCACAAAACTTTGGTAACAGGAATGAAAGTGATAAAATAATTCCACTTCATTGGCCTCCAAACAAGTACGACAATGTGATAATTCCTATATGCCCGAAGGATCTCGCAAACGTACATGACGTGCCTAGCTTCGACAAGGAAATAAATTGTATTTGTAAACCAATAAATAACCAAAATACTTATAAAAACAAAATTGTTTATAATTTAAAGGTATTAAAATAAACGTTCATATTTAATGTAGAACATTGTTTTTATTTTAACGGGTGATTTTTTAAAAGCTTGGTTTTTGAAAATAAAAAAAAAAACACAGAAAATTTGCAAAAGTAAATGAAATATTTATTTGGAGCGATAAATCAATGCCTGCCATTTACTTTTTAAAGATAATTTCATGTAAATGTTGCCCACGGCTACGCCTAAGGTGGTCCATTCGTAAGGACCAATTTTGGCATACTTTCTCCAGCATTTCGGCCGATGTCTCACCAATGACGGCGGTAATGTTGTCTTCCAGGGCTGCTATTGTGGCTGGTTTGTCCCTGTACACGAGAGGCTTTACATAACCCCACAAAAAATAGTGTAGTGGGGTCAAATCGCATGATCTTGGTGGCCAATGCACTGCTCCAAAACGTGAGATTAATTGCTCACCAAACTCGCCTCTCATTAGGTCCATGGTATCGCGTGCCGTGTGGCATTTGGCACCGTCTTGATGAAACCACATGTCAACCAAATCCAATTCTTGCATTTTGGGCAAAAAAAAAGTCGGAAATCATCGCACGGTACCTTGCTCCATTTAATGTAACTTTGCGATTTTGACATATCGCGATCTTCATTGACACTGGCGGATACAACAGCAATATTCACCTCGGTACGCATTCTCCGCACACGGGTCGGTGGATTAATGTCCAATAAAGTGAAATTGGTGTGAAATTTGGTGAGAATGGCTTGAATAGCCTGTTCGGTGGGTCGATTATGACGACCATTAAATGAACGCAATTTGCGAAACACATTTTTCACAGAGCACGAATTTTGGTAATAAATTTCGATGATTTGCAAGCGTTGTTTCTTTTGTTAGTCTATTCAAGGTGAAATGGAAAACCTTAGTGCGCATTTTTTTCACTGACACATGTCACGAATCACGTGTGATCTGTCAGGAACTTGACATCAGAAAAACCAAATAGCAAAAAAATCACCCTTTATAAGATTTTAAATGGTTTGCTCAGAATAAAAGCAATTTTGAAATCGCACATTAACTCACCCTAATTATTTTCATGGAATCAACTATAAAAATGTTCCTTATATTTACCTTTAATTCCAACCTGGGCATATGACATCTAATACTTCTTCGGCTTCTGGCAATCTCTGTTATATTCATTAGACTTAACGCAAGTCAGTCTGCCAGAGAGCATTGTAGGTTCTTATTAGAGGATACAATTTGAGGACATTATTTTCAAGACCACCGTCGTGTTTAAGCAAAGTGTGGCCTATCCATTTCCGTTTTTGTCTCCGGATCCTGATGTGAAGGGGTTCCATGTAAGCTTTTCTGAGCAATTTCTGCGGTATTCGTTGTTGTTATCTTGACTTCCCAACTGGAGCTAAGATACAACAGTATTGATCAAAATAATTGCTTTGTTTTCTTTGCTTCGATTGCTTCAAAGCGGAAATAAGAATAATAAAGAATGAGATAAAACGTAACGCTGGAATAAGCAATTACAACCTGCTAAAATCACAATTTAATAAATCATTTTTATTTATAATTTGCCCAACACAACATAGCATTGCATCACAACATAATAACATAATATAAAAAAACGTAACATAACACAAAGTTGCTTAATGTATCATAACATAACATAGATTTGGTTTAGGTGAGTGGAAGTGAAGTGCGTTTAGATGGGACAAGTCCAGAGATGGTAAGCAGAAAAATGTTTGTGACCACCTGCACGATTTCCGCCGCATTCTCCTTGTTTATGTTTCAATTTACTACCGTCGCTAAGGTAGTTTTGCTTAAACAAAATTTAACCTTCATTAACTAAATATTTTAAAATCATCAGTTTGACCCAACGACTGGCTCCTAGTATAATCGAATTATAGTCACGGAAAAATGTTGCTCCTCGAAACTTCGTTAAAATGAAGGTCCTCTCCCCCTGCAGCTGAACACTGATTAGTTTGAAAGTGTTGTTGTTCGAATTATAGCGTTTCTACTGTACACCTGTATATTATACGAGTTTGTATATATGTATGTACATACATACATGTACATATGTACATATATGTTGATATATAAGTATGCACGTCATACAAACATTATTCTTGGCACTCAGGCAAAGATAAGTACGTGTATGTAATTACATGAAGGCGTGTGCGGCAATAAAATTAGAGTAAAATAGAAAATGATCACGTTTGAAGCGAACTATAGCTATGAGATGAAAAGAAAAAGTTTCACTTTGTTTTGTGCGCTACCACTTCAGCCAACGGCTATCGTCAAGTCCACGCAGTATCTCATCCGGTCGCCTGGAATGCTCATACTCGTAGGTGTGTTTGTGTGTGTGTGTCGACGACTATAACATTTCGATTTGTTAATGTTGTCAACGCCGTTACGCGTCAAATTTATTTGCTACTTTGCTTAGTTTTGCTTTCTAGCTAACACTTTTACTGGCAACTATAAAATTGTTGATACACATTAGCAACTACAACTACATAACTAAAAACATCCCAGTTGTCAAAGGCAGGGAGAAGTAATTCTTGTTCTTCCTTCAGCTGGGCGTAGGTCTTTCACTCTGCCTTCTTTTTTGTATGAAACTGCCCACTTGGCAAGGTCTTATACCCTCCTTTATCCAAGGAGCCCTTTTCTGTGGCCTTCCTAAGCAATACTCTAGAATTTCTTGTTGAATAGTTTGTATTGTAATATATTTTAAATTAAATTTGTTAGAAGCATATAAAAATGCAACACGCTTTCAGGCCTTCTATGGGAAGGTATGTATATTAGCATGGCTTTGTTTGTGAAGGCCGTTTGCAAATGTCAACTGGGATGTACGAGTGTACACACACTTGCACACAAAAAATACATTTCTTGTTGGTGGCTGTAACTTTGTTGTCAGAAGAAAGTGTCTGCCGGCCGTACATAAGTATATCTATGTATGTATTTAATATCAGTATACATATAAGCAATTAGATATTTGCTTGCATGCAAATTCGCATACGAATACTTCTATGTACATAAATATGTAGGTAGACATGTTTATACATTCAGAGTGTAGTACATAATTATAGCTACTTACTTATTTGCAGCTTCAAGACACAGCCCCTCGCCGCTCGAATTTCGTCTTTGTGTGCTAATAATTGCAATTGCTCTGTCATTTATGTGTTTCTATTGTCAACATTTGCCTTTGAACGTGTATGTTGTTAGCGCAACAACTACAAGAATTGCAAACAGTATGCAAAATTAATATTAGTTAAAACGTTTGCATTTTAAGTAAAAGTAGTTAAGTCAAATGATACTTAGTTATTAAGTTATTAAAAAGTGAAAAGTCAATGGTTATTGTAAGATGGATAGTTAGATAAAGTTTTAAAGATGTTGCAGAAATGGAAAGTGTTGTTGTTGTTATTATGGCGTTTGGTTACATGAATGCATGCAAAGCGTATAGCGTTCATGGAAAATTAGGTAGGTAGGTAGGTAAGTAGATGTGGCTGCCCGTTCTAAGCAGTGAAACCCTAACCACGAGAGTTTTATTTATTCCCCCTTACTAAAACCTTTGGAATCTTTGACGAATCTTGGCAGGGATTTTAGACCTATAAATTTGTATAAAGGTCACCAAGAAAGGCGACCGTCGATGGCGGAGGACGGTTACATAGAAGATGTCTTCCTCCTCATAATTCTTGCTACTTTTACAACATTTATTAGAAGGTACTAATAGAAGTTTGTTTATAAAAATAGTTTTTTGAAAATTAAGAAAAACATATGTGAAGCTACACAATAAATGGAAAACTTTTAATTTTTCAAATTACCATTTTTTATGAGAAATATTGATTTTTTATGTGAATCATTAATTTCAGAAACGTGTAATGAATTGTAATTGTAAGACAGATTTTAATATTTAGAATTCAATTTAATCGTAAAATTTTTCTTTTTTTTCTTTTTGTAACTCCGCAATTGCTTATTCTCATAACATTTAGTTTGTTACTGTCATCAATGTTAAATATTGTGCGACAAAATGATAAAGTTGCCACACATTAACTTTTTTTGAAAATTCATAATTAAATAATAACTACTAAAGAATTGAATTGTTGCAAAATTTGTACGGTCTACTCTACTTTTTGATTTTGCAAAAAAAAATTATATTTTTTGGGGTTAGCAGATTTTAATACTAATCATTTTTAGCGATGTTTAATGTTTGAAAAATAGCTTACTTTGACCACTGTGTAAATATTTATATGTTCCTCTTATCGTTAACCTTCTACCGGGACAGGGAAGAGAGTTCGCTAAAAATGTTAACCTCAGAAAGACTAAAAAAATGTAAATTTCAAGAGGCCAAATTGGTGAAATTAAATTTTTTGGCAATCTTCTCCGCATCCGCATTCATGCAATCAATGATCATCAATAATATATGTATGAAGAAAGAACGCACCATGCTTGACAAACAAAATTATTTATAAAATTCACGGTACCTTTTAACCAGTCACGATTTGTACTCAATTAAATTAAATGGAATATAAAACTGCAAGCTCCAAAAAATTCTAAATATTTTTGAAAAGGTGTGTTTGCCACTTTTTGTCTTCTTAGGTAGTCACGCTATTTACATTTTTAAGGACTTCAAAAAAAAGTAATGATCTTAAACTATATTTGATGAATTTTTAATTACAGTCACAAAAAACTAGTTCAAAAGAATATATAGAAGTTAAAAGAAATATTGGCAGACAAACATAAAAAAATATGTCAACTTTATCCAGCTCGACTTTCTAGTATTATACCTTTCAATCAAAGCTTTCCGATTTGTTTGATTATGCAGTTTTGTAGCCCATTTAGGATGAAAACTATTCACTGCATACTAAAAAAATTCTTTAAAAAATAATTTAAATTTGTTTTAAAATTTTTAAATTAGTTTATTTTTTTAATATTTTGCAAAATTCACGCATCTAAACCTGTCACTCGCCCCTGCGCACAAGTGGTTGCTATAGCAATTCCCCAATTATAAACGAAATATTTATGTATGTATGTATGTATGTGATGCATAAGTTGTTGTACGAGCACTTCACATTCGTGCTAAAAATATTACTGAGTGACGGCGACGGTACCCAAAATTGCCATTAACTGGAAGTTCAGGCAAATACGTCACTTTGCAAAGGTAGGCGAAATTAATAAGGCAACACTTTTTTTTAGCAAAGAAATTGTTGAAACGGGCCTTGCGTAAAAAGGGACATATTTATTTAAATTTTGAAGCTGAGGCAAATTTGTTCACAGCGCAAAAATTGCGTACGTCATTTTTATAAAACTAAGGAGGGATTAGTAAACGATTTTAATATGTATAACATTTAAAATTTTCAGAGGCTTTGCTTCTCTTGTATTTCATTGTTTCAGGTTTAATAAGTTCAGTGCCTATTAAACGTGACACCTTAAGCGATTTTATACCCAAATTTGGTTGATTTCACATGGCAGGAAAAAGTCGCGAATTAACCTCAAATTTGAACCTTTTTTCAAATTTCTATGTGTGTATACTCATCCTGTTGTCTACATAAATACGGATATTTATTTGTGTACGCGTACTTATAAAGTTTTCACCGGCGACCGGCAGTTGGTTTTTGTGTTAATCGCTAAACATGTGCCAACGCCACACCTCATTAATATTTTCGTCAGTGAGTCAAAAGTGAAAATATCGAATTCCGAAATGCAAAGCAAATAAATCGAAATTGTTAAAAACATTCGTAAGCAGCTCTTTTTACAATCCGCAACTGCGACTACAACTACACCCAGTCAATTTCCAAGCCATGTGATATCTTCTGTCCATACTTCTTTTGGATCAAGCAAATATTGCAAAAGTGTGTAAACAATTTGGGGATAAAGACTTACCTACATAATTCACACTTCAGCTTTGAGCTATGCCTATATGGTAAATATCTACTTAATTTTGTGTTAATCGAAGTAAGTAAGTACGAGTACATATTGTTGCTGCTGTTGTTAAATTGTATGCGTGTACCTATGCACGTGAATTTTGTTGTAATTCGATTTTTTTTTTCTTTAGTAGAAAGTGAATCTTGTTTGTGCATGTTTAATGCTTAGTTGGAACGAAAAAATGTTACAAATTTTATTGATACTGGAGTTAATTTTTGCGAATGGGTCGAGTAAAAAGAACATAATTTGTTAAATTCCAAATTAAATATGCGCGTATGCATTGCTCGTATATGCAGGTATGTATACATTTTTTTAACTCACATTTAAAAAAACCGGTGCGAGAAATTAGGAAGACGAATAAGCTTAACGTCAGCTACTATTTAAAAAAAAAAATGTTATAGTGTTGGTTCTAGTTTAACGGGATTAGAAAAACACTGACCTCCATAATACAGTTCGATAGTAAAAGTATTTTTCAATTGTTTTATTAATCGTATTTATCGCATTTTTAATTGTGTTCGTACTCCTCACCGATATCGAAATTTATATTGCAATCGGTATACTCGTATAATATTTCAATCGTTATTGCCTTTTTATTGTTTTTGTTTATTTTAAATTTAAATACAGAACATTCCCTAACTTTCGCATTTTTTTTTTTAAAGTGGTATAGTTTAATACATTCCCGAGTTGAAAATGACTATACATAAATTCCAGTTGATTGATTAAATTTTTTTCTGTCGTTTATTAGCAATTTCTTCCATTTATCACATGTTCGAGATATTTTTAAATGGAGATCAGTGCGCAACAACATCATTAAAAAAAATGGCAAAATTCAACGGTAATTTCTTATCTTATCTACATTGAGTTTTTCTATATTAAGTTGATTGACTTAGTTTTTGATTTTAACTGCATGGTTTTTTAATAGAGAAGGAAATGTATTTAATTTTAAAAATATTAAAAGTTTATGGAAAAAATGATTTTTTTTAATTATTATCGTTTTTATTTTCATATCGATCTGTTGCCATTATTTACTTATAGTTATGGTTATAGTTATTGTTATTGAAATCGCTATCGATAATCGATTTATAGTATACCAACTGACAAAACTCCTATATTTCGAGCGGTTAATTATTAATTTATCTTGCGATTTCTAGCACGAGTTATCGTATCGTATCGTTACCTGTTATCGTTTTTCGACTACTTTTTGGTAAGTCTTCGAGATATACTTGATTATGGAATTGTGATTTTTATGGATTATTATTTACTATAAGTTTTTTAAAAATATTAAAATTGTGCAAACATGATTTTTCAGCAAATTGAGTTTTTTTTTATTAACAAAGGTATGAAAAATATTACTTAAAAAAAATTTATAAATCTCTGACTCTTTGTCCCTAAAAAAAACATTAATATTTTTGTTGAAAGAACTAATATTTTGCAAGTTTTTAAGTGGTAAACAATGGCTTATAACGAGATAACTTACATTTTTAAAGTTGCAGAACTTTTGAAAAATATTTTTTTTTCTCAACATATCCAAAATTCGCGCAAAAGTAGTTTTTAACCAATTGAAATTGTGTGGAATGCCTCATAACGAAGCTGTTGACTTTTTACTTAAACTATGTGGACATTATTGGGTCCGTTGTGGTCGAGTGGGTAACAGTGTGTGCTATAACTTAATTAGCAACTGAGTTCGAGGTTCGAATCTCAGCCAGGGCAAGTAAAATCTTAATCAGAGAAACGTTTTTGTTTTCCAATAGCGGTCACCCCTCTGCAGGCAATGGCAAACCTCCGAGGGTATTTCAGCGACTGAGCACCAAATTAATATTATTATGTTACATTATTATGATAAATATATGTACAAAAACATACGAAATTTGACACAAAAGCAAAGCGGATTTTACTTAAGTATTTTTTATATGCATTGACTTAAGTATATTAGAATGTACATTACTCGTATGTACCTACATATGTATGTACATATGTCCTGCAATAACTTTCGCTACTCCTTTATAAATCGTCTTGCCCTATTATATTCATTGCTATTTTCACTTACTCTCACTCTCATTTATTACTTGTAGAAAGAAAGCATATTATTTTTAAACGCCTTTAGTTGGCGCCTGCCATCCCAAGCGACTTTTGCAAGTCTCACTGAATAAATGCCAGCTTCGCTAAACATTTCTCTAGTCGAGAACGTGCTTAGCATACTTGTACAAGTACACAGGTAAAATGGTAAGTATTTGTAATCAAATGTTCATACTGTCTACTATAAATCAACTACATACAACTACAAGTGTTTAGGTAAATGGTGACACACTGTTGCTGGAAATTCTCATAAATTTGCATGCAAGACATCTTGACGAAGTTTCGGTCGAAGTCCCTCGCCGCTACACATCTCCAACAACCATTTAAATTTAAATTACGAGTCTGAGACAGTTAAGTGAACGTTAAATAAATATAAGTTAAAATCCGATAGCAACTTGTACTGCCGGCTATCCGTTACGAAACTAGTGTCTTTTAGTATTAGCCCACACTCAATTAGCAAAACACAAACATATGTACATCCTTTTTTGTGAATGAGACTAGTACCTCTTAATGATTTTAAAATCGCATTTTGTTAATCGTTAAAATGTTGGCTTGACATTTTGATCTTACAGTTTTCCAGCAATTGTTCAAGTCTCTTCTATGTGTAGTGTACTAATAAAAAAAAAATACTTGTTCTGTAAAAAGTAAGTACACGACTAATTCATGTTGGAGTGTATCCCAATTTACATTGCGGTGTTATTAAACATAAAACTATTCACAAATTGATAACAGGGTATGCAGTACATCGCATACTTTGTATTCACACTGGCCGCTTGAGAATATTTTTAACCAACGAAAATCGAGTGCAAAGTAAAGAAAGGACAGCTTCGCCTTTCTTGTGTGTAAAGTTGATCTCCATGATATAATATTTTTTCTCGCTTAGTAACTTGCGGTTTAAAATATTCTATAAACGTTTTACGATTTGGGCCGATTCACAAAAAAAAAAACGTGTTCAGCTGTATCTCAACTTTGTGAAGTGACGCAAGTGATTCATATGAAGTAAAGACAGATCCTTCTGCAATTGGTCCTTCCATTGTATTCGTAGGCGCCCTTGTTTTCGTTGCCCACTAATGGTTTCCGTGGAATTTTTATGTGCTTGCTTATGTCTCTATTTTTAAAGAGCTCACAAACATTCAAACATTGAAAGTTCACAAAGCCTTCTCTGAGCTGATCAACATCGCCTATGTTTCTGCGCCATATAAGAGGACGTACATGAAGAAGGATTGGTTCATGTCGCTTGTAGATCAAATGAGAATGTTATCAGCGTCACCCGTTATATAACTTGTAACCCTCTGCCACTGACGCGGTAGTGTGACAGACTCAATTGTACAAAAAAAAAGCGGTTTGCGCCGTTATTTTACTAACATCGATTCTTGTATTTTCAGTACCTTCTTATTACGTACTCATGAGTACGTTTCTGTGAGAAAAGCGATCTAAGTAAGCGCACGCTTCGGCGTAAGTGAAAAAGTGTCTGCACGCCAACCACATAAGTATTAAGGTAGGTGTCTGAGAAACAACCACCTCAGTATTTATGTATGTTATATTTGCGTAGTGCCTCCTAGGTAATACGTCAGTGAAATTGTTTTGATATGTTATATTTGTTTATAGTTTTGTTTTGATGGATTCCTTAAACATAAATCCAGGGTCTCACTGTTCTAAAAGAACTTCATCTTGATCTTTCAAAAGCCGTAACAAGCAGATACAACAGTGATTGGAGGAAGAAAGCGAGCATAAGCATCAGAAGGAGTAAAACACTATTATCTTATGTACCGAAAAAAATAAAGCTATTCTGCTGATTTCTTCTTTTCACCCCAATCAAGCAATAGATGCTGGCACAAACAAATCTACTACGAAACAAACAAATCTACACAAACAAATCCATACAAAAACAGGAATTGACGAAGTTGAGAAAAAGTGCTCGATATATTCATGTTGCTGTAAAACTCGTCGTAGGCAGTTTTCCAAAGTCTACTAGATATGATTGCTATTAATAGCTTTGTATTATATCAAATGTGTACTGATAGTAAAATGCGGTGAAACACTTTCATTTTCAACTTGGTAAGGGAATTGGGTTAGATCTTTTCCCTTCTCAACCATCTATTCAATCTAATCCTCCAAGTGAAAAAATCTGTGCTCAATTTGTAACTCGATACTGTTGCTGTGATTGCTTCAAGCCAATTTGCCTCCAGTGCTTGAAGCCACTTTGTGAGACCTGCTAAAATAATAAGCACAATTGATATGATCTCTTTTTTTTTTCTATGCTGATAAGTTTAAGTGTAATCTAAAATAATTGTAGAACTTTTGTTATAAAAAAAATAATATGAATTAAGTGCTAGTTGTTTTTGTATAGGTATAAGTTTTTTAGAGCCAATGTCTGGTTGTCAATAAATAATGTTTAAAATGAATTGAGAGTTTTTAATTAAAAAAAAACAGTGTAATAAATAGTAACTAAAACCCTTAAACGAAAAACAACATTAATAACCAATAGATTTTCAAGACGGAATTTGGTAAATATAGGTCGTCGAAATGATGTCTGGTGTAAAAATTAAGTCACGTCAGTTGCAGAGGGTTAATTAAACAAGAAGTGGGAAAAAAAGAACTTTCTTTTGAAGAACTAGAAAATGTTCTACAAATAAACCATGCATTTTATTTTAAATAAAAAAATGCTACCCGTAACAGCGGCGATTTTAAATTTAAAAAATATCGTACAATGCAATACAAATCGAGCAAAAGTCAGAGCAAAAGCACTAAATTTATTAAGCAAATATTGCATATGTATGTACTAGGGATGTCAATTTTGGGCAATTTATTTATCCCGGAATTTTCTAGATCTGCCAACAAAATCCCGAAAGAATCCCGGTATCCCGAATTTCACGAAGTTTCGATTCGTAATTTTTTATTTGTTAAAAAATGTAACACGTCTGTAATCGTTGTATTATAGAAGTATAAAAAATAACATTAATATAATAAAGAACGATTTGTTGTAATTCATGTTTTTATTTATTAGTCTTTTTAGGAACACAAAAGAAATAAACGTAAAATTCGACACACATATGTAGATACAAAATAATTTATACTTTAAGTACAAATATAAATTAAATCTCTTTACATTTCATTAGTAAGAAGTCGCTTGGAATATTGTGCTTTGGTATGGAATCCCTACTATTGGATCCACTCAAATAAGATTGAAAAAGTCCAAAGGGTATTTACGAAATTTGCTCTTTTGAAGTTGCACTGGCAAGATGGTCCTCCTTCATATATTGGTAGAAGGAAACTGCTTGGTCTGCAATCTCTCCACGAGAGAAGAATTTGTCTTTCATTAACCTTCGTTTACAAATTAATTAATGGTAGCATAAATTGCCAACAACTTAGTAACTTTCTCACTATGTATAATTCTGAAAGAGATCTTAGGAACAAGCGCTTATTTGTAGAACCTTTTCATAAGAACAATTACTCATATAACGAGCCGATAGCTAGATGCCTGCGTTTATGTAATACCTACAATAATGTTATTGATTTTAATGTTAACTTATACAGGTTTAAATTAAGTTTACTCGCTTTATTTAATTAAATTTATCAATTAGTCTGTAAGAAATTTCTTTGTAGACTGAAAGCAAATAAATAAATAAATAAATAAATATAAATATTGGGTACAGAAGCAAATGCACATATGTACATTAAGTAAAATAATTTTTAATCACTGTTTGAGACCTAAGTAAAAAAGAAAATACATCAAGTAAAAATTAAATACATAACCCATTCCATTTTCAGCGAGGAAGAATTATTCCTTATTTTGATCAAAATGCGATCTTAAAGAAATTAAAGCTGTAAGTGTGCTATCATCCAACCTGGACGTAAATTAGTTACATTTAAAATCTGCAGTGTAGAAGCACTGTTGCGCCTCAACACTTGTTGATTGGATTGCCGACAAAAAGTTAAATGCTCTCTGTAGAAATTAACCTTTATCGCTCGTTAAAACTTTATGCAAATTATCTTCGAGACTTTCTGCCTTATTTACTTCAAGCACTTCGCCGTTAGTTCTATTAACATCGCTTTCATAGGAAGGCTTATTTTATACTAGAGGAGATTATCCAGCTCATTTTTAATGGCAAGGGCAAACCGTGTTATTTGTCGTATTGTGTTATCGTAATACAACAGTTGTAAACTTGTTATTTTTGTTTCTCATGTTAAATTTTCTTATTTCAATAGAACTCTGAAAGGTATGTTTAGTGTGTTATGTATTTATTTTATTCGATCAGCTCTTTCTGTTTTAAATCATTTGAGGTTTAATTTAGTTCGAAAAAATGTAAATTAAAAATTAAAATAATAAATGGCTATTAAACTCAATATTTTCTGCCATTCCGGGATATGAATAGACTGTTTCCGGAATATTCGGGAGTTAAAAAAGGCCGGTTTTCCGGGATACCAGGACTTCGGGATCCCGTTATTGACATGCCGAGTATGTACACATTCTTTCTAAGTATTAGAAAAATAAAAATAATCTGAGAAAGAAATTCACGAAGATTGCATATTTCTTACATTGACATCAATTCGGGCACACTAAAAAGTTTGACTTTAAAAATCGAAAACAATTTTCAAAAGTGATTTTTATTTTTTAAAACAGGAATTCTTAGTTCTGAAATCTGAGTCATTATTTGTTTTTAAAACTATTGCCATTTTTGAATCCGAAAATGTATATCAGTATCATCAATTTATGAGCTAAGTGTTAGTTTTTTGTTGTTTTAAAGAAAAAGAATGCTTAAGAGGCTGGTCCTGCTCAATAACATAACTATATATATATCTGATATCGAGGATATATACCAAAGGAGGAAATTTCACTTTTAACGCAGTAGTCGTTATCGTGTTCAGTTCTGGAATTGCAGGTACAAGATCATTACAAAAAATTTTTCATTATTAACTTAAATACACTATTGTAAATTCATCTTATTATATTGTTAATAAAATAACTTCTTACATTTGGGGGCTCGTCCGGGAAAACGTGTGTGTTTATTTTATAATTTAAACGAGAGTTATCATGCCGAAAGACTGTCCGAAAGTTGCACAAATGCAGGACTCATTGCTCGATTGATAGAGTATGACCCAACCGAATGAAGATAGTTAGAGCAACGAGAAAATTGCCGGCGAAAGCGCAACCGGCTGTAAAGCAGAGCAGAGTAAACTTACCCATTGAAATGTTTATATGCAATAAATACAATTAAGAATATTGTGCTAGGGTGTGGTTATGTGTGTCTTTTTTATTTGTTATTATTTTCGCTTTTCAATTAATATCCTATAGAAACTCAGCTCAGGCTTAATTGGATGGATGTAGGACAAAGCAGGTCTAAGTACCTTTACGCATGTGAACGCCATTTTTCCAGGGATATGAAGTTGAACACACTTTTTCCGAAAATACGTTCCAAAATACATATGTACATTAAAGAAAAAAACATATATTTAAGCTTTTTGAAAACAATTTCTGTTTTTTATTACCATCATTTACTTAGGTATACAGTACATGTAAGTATGTATTGATTTAAACTAAAGTACTAATGCAAAAACTTAACACACACACTTTTAATTGTTACCTACTTGGATTTTAGAAATTGTTATAAGTAAATAAATAAATAAATACATATATATAAATAAATAATTATATATGAACGTATGTATACGAGTATGAATGTTATGTACTTAATTGCTAATTTGCATTGTCAACATCTTTGGTCTAGCTGCCGTTGTTTTCGTTTGCTGGAGTGCAAACCATTCGAAACATTTATTTACTACATGCTCTTCACATTATCTTTGCCCGGCTTCCAACCACTGTACGCCAGATCGAGGTCACGTCCCCAACCGGAATGACTGCCCGACGAGACGACCACTTCGTGTGATTCCTTGCCATGACCGCCACTCAGTAGCTTTTTAATGCCAACAATGGAGGCCAAAACGAGCGCCAATTTGGAAACGATTAAAGCTTTACCCGCCAACATGGCGAGCGCGCCGTAAGCAATCGGTATAAAGGTGCCGCCAAGTAGCAGTGGTATCATTATATAAGCGCCGCCACCTTTCTTGTCTTTCTTCTTGCGCGACTCCGTGGCATTTTCGTCACTTTGTGCTGAATTGCCGCGCATATTGGGAAATTTTACCTTGTTTGGAAACAAATTGTTCATCTAATTTATTTATTTTTTGTCTGAATCTAACTTCTTACCTGCAATGTGAAATTTTGCAGAAGATTGGAAAATTGCCGCGCAATCATGCTATACAGCACTTGCTCCTTAGCAGCTTCGCCACGTGGCAATACCGCTTCGAGTTCCTTTTCACTTGTGAAACTCAACGCATTCGACGCCCCACCGCCATTCGTCGCGTCATCATCGCTTTTGACAAACTGCACGCCATCCATTAGCTTGACCACCTTCGAGGAGCGCAACACTCGTTGCAGTCCCGTCAATAGCTTCACCTTCAGGCACACCGAGAGATTATCTTGCGCGCATTGCTTATAAATACGATAGGCTTGTGAAAGCTCGCCCCACAAGGCGCCAGAGTTGGGCGCGTCAGAACTGGTGGGTGATTGCGCACCGCCACTGCCACCGCCCTCCTTGGCCTGCGCCGCTGTTAGTTGTTGCGCCGTCGAACCGGTAGCTGTGCGCGCAGTTACATTGCGAAAGGTACACGAAAGGATGCTCAGTGTTGCTAGCAGCCAAAATGAGTGGCCTAACATGCTGGTGTGTATCTGTGAGAGAGTTGTTTGAACACTTTCGAAATACACATGGAAATTGGTGTGAGTTGAGAGTGCCTGCACAGTGTATCCTTGTTTCGAATCCTTAAATGTGGCGTACAGTACTTCACTGCGTTTTGCACCAAGTGTGACTTGAGTGTTTAAACTTTATAATGTTTTGCTCTTTTTGTACGATTGAAATGCCATCACCGGCGGTATGACTCTAGAAATGCAACTGATATGCTCTAGAGATTGTGAAACTGTTTTATACTCCACTTAAGGTTTTCGTGGCATCCACAAATTGCATCTTTTCATGTCTACGGCGAAAAGGAAAATTTGTGAATACATAAATATTTGGAGTTGTAAGATTAAAAATACTGCTAAATGCTGTTGTTGAAAAATTCAAGTTGCATTGAAACACGCAATGCCATTTCTACACAAAGAAAAATATCATGAAAGAGATTTCAAATAGCCGTGCTCATGTCGCACCGGCGATCGAGTAAGTAATTTGTTGTTATATTGTTTTGAAACCGAATAACGAAATGGTAATTGGTAGGCTTGGAATATTTACGCCAAGAAACTCCAGAGACTAGAGACGAAATATGAACTGCAGTTCCTTTTTGAGAAGGGTTTTATTCTTATAATTTTTTAATTTTTTGCAATGATTTGAAAACCGACAAGGATGGGTTCTCTCTCTATCGGGAAACTATTGTATTACTCTAATTGACCTGATGCATAGAGTTATCTTTCATTTGTTTCTGAATATTTAACCTCTTGATTTGTATGGGTATCGGGTTATTGTGACATCCCTGGAAACTGACAATGTGGAATATGGCCTGCTTAGAAGTATAAAAAAATCAGTTATATTGTAAGGTTTTATCACAGCTGAGATCAACCGTTTCTCGGATCTCTCACTTTATTTTATATTTGTCTCTTCCTTTCCAACGAATACTCTGCTCTCACTTTTTACATATCTTGCGAAACTATAAGGAGCGCATAACTTGCTTGTACATTTTTTTACATAACTTATAAGTCCAGTTAATGTCCATTGCATTACTATGGACATCATAGTATCCGTATTTGTAAGTCTTATCTTTATCATGATAATAACTCTGGAAATAAATAAAAACCCTAGCAACATTGGCTGTATTGCTGTCGGTGCCCCCCATAAATTCAGAAAGAAAAAATTCAGAAATTCTGTTTTTCAGAAAAATTTATTCAGAAAACACCTTTCAGAAACAAAAAGTCAGAATGAAAAAGTCAGAAATCACTTTTCAGAAACAAGAAATCAGAATAAAAAATTCAGAAAACACTTAACAGAAAAATGAATGAAAAATTCACAAACTTTTATTTTTTGTCAAGATATATACATTGTACATACTTATATACATACATATGTATGTATGTATGTATAAAAAATAGTACAACTTAGAATTTTAAATTAATCAGACAGTAAATAGCACTCGAAATGGATGAAACAGACTAGGTGAGAATAATGTGAAGACGAATTAGAAAAAAATCTACAAAGCTTTGTCCTCATCTTTTCCACTCTTTAATAATTTTTGTATCAAAACGTGGTACCTACATCCCATTCATGATAATAGCTGGTTATGCTAGCGTATATACATACTCACATACTTATGTATGTATGAACACAAGGGATAAGAGAACAATTGCAAACAGGTGTTATGCATTGCGTTCTTAGAAAGCTATCAGACGGCTGAAAAAAAGAATGTAGAAGTAAAAATTCCGAAGTAAAAATTCAGAAGTCAAAATTGAGAAAGTAATCAGACGGCAGAAAAATTTAATGTTTTTTCTGCCGTCTGATTACTTTCTCAATTTTGACTTCTGAATTTTTACTTAGGAATTTTTACTTTGGAATTTTTACGTTTGAATTTTGACTTCTGAATTTTGACTTCTGAGTTTTGACTTCTGAGTTTTGACTTCTGAGTTTTGGCTTTCTGAAAAAAGGGTTCTGACTAATGTTTTCTGAAAAAATGTGTTTCTGAATTTTTGTTTTCTGTATTCTTGGGGGGAACCATTGCTGTCATAGTTCTGTCTTCAGCTGTAATTCTCTATCAGAGTCTTGAAACAAGCTTTTATTAAGGCATCAAATCCACACATTGAAAATCCGCGTATATATTTGTGGCTTAGCAAGAAATCCCGACATAACTGGATAAAATATTAGGTGGTTGTCCATAGAGCTTCGAAATTCACTTCAGAATTGGTGACTTGTCCGTCGTCGTGCCAAGAGAAAAGTATTGTGCGATACGCCTTAGCTAACAATAAAAGAGCCGTATTTCGTTCTTGGAAGTTCATCTGACGTGTTTGTACCTTTAGTTTTGCAAAGATGGTAAATTATAGTAAATAACAATTGTGCAGTTTCTTCAAAGAGTAGCCTACTGGTTGTCTAAGCGTTCTCTGCCATTTAAGGCAACCTCGGACTAGCTTCGAACACACCTAAAGATCTGTATATCGCATAGCTAACCGTATATGACTTGACATTTTAAACGCTATTACGAATACGAGCAGTTATCTCTGTCCAAAATATAATTTAATGGTCTAGGGGTCTTAATTATAGGTTGGAGGAGAGCTCTTTGCGGAAACATATCATTCAAGCTTTCCGCCTAACTTTGACCTGTTTGTGAATACATTTACCATTTCATCGGTACATATGTATGTAACAATCCCCACCAGTCATCCTTTAGAGGAATCTAGAGAAGGAAAGATATACATACCTGGAGCGAAAGCCGGTTCGCACTAGGACAAAGCCAACATTTTCAAAATATTAAAGTGCTCGTAACTTGAAAAAGCATTATTATCGCTTAGTTTTCATTAATGTCAAGAATTTTTCTTATTGCCAAAATAAATGTAGAAACAAAATTTTTTTCAAGTGCATCATGTGAAGCTCATTCGAAATATTCGCGCTAAGCAATTTATGCGCTTGATGTAATCAGTAGGTGCACTTTTTGTTTCTTCACCTTCTCCTTCTTTCTCAGCTAATTGTAGTCAGCAACATGAGCATTTAAACCATTTTAAACAACAACTACATTTACCATATAAGTATGGAAATTATTGTTGAAATTGCTGTTCATTGTTTTTGCAAACGATGTTAAATGTATTGTTGCTTCTGTTGCATGTTTGTGCAGCTAATAACTCATTCGACGGCTAAGTGCAATTGTTATTGTTTCGCGAAAACTATGAGCGTTCTAATCTGATGCATTTTCTTGGCTGTATTTAAGCAGAAAGCTAGCAAATGCAGCACGAGTCAAACTTAATGTAACAGTAATGAGAGGAAGAAGAAATCAAAATAGCAGATTCGTCGCGGGTAGAGCTTGAGAATTAATAAAAGAAAGAAAGAATTTGCTGTATGAAAATTGTGCCAAATTCACTTTGCAGTCACACACAAACTCGAACATACTTATTTTCAAATGTGTGTGCAATCATAACGCAAACTTATGCATCGTCATTTAGACCGCAAATATTTATTAGAGTGTAACTTCTTTATATTTTCGCACGAAATACGAGAATACTTTGTTTGAAGACGCATTGTACTGGTTTTAAGATGCTTTGCTTTGTATGTACGAGTATCTAAATATGTTTCCGGTTTCGACCAGACTTTGAGCATAGCTTGGCGTGTGTCCATAATTAGTTTTCTTCTTCCATGCATTTTTGGTTCAAATTTTGCGTTTGCGGCATCGAAAGTACTTTGCACTTTAACTAAATCTTCATGCAAAGTGAAACTTTATAATTGCTTTGAAAGCCATGACCTTGATCACAGCAAAGTTATGGCTATAATATTTGATTTCACAAAGAAATTAGATATTTTTGGGCAAATCGCATCTTAAATAAAATTAATTAGAAGGAATGTTAAATGGATATCACGTTTGTAACATTAAACCGCAAGACCACAGCACCCGAGTTAAATAATTAAGATTATAAGATTTAGCAAATATAGGCTTGTTTATAATAGTCTTTCTGGTGTATTCAACTCCTTAAAAAAAATTTTATTCCACGTTGTTTTTTGTTTTATCTTTACCAAATTTCAACGCTCATCATTTTAGTTTATGAACGAACCGAAACTTTGTTTCGTTACCCAGTAAACCAAAATGTAGTATGTAGAATAAAAAATAAATAAAACTATGTGCTATCAACTAATGTTATTGAACTGTAGATTTTTTGAAGACAAAATTTGGCAACTTTTTTCTTCTTGTTGCATTGATAGTGAATGTTTCGAATGGTATTTTTTGGATTTATCATATATTTTTTACAATTAAAAATCTTTTCTATAGACGTGTGAAATTTAAGTTTTTACTATTTATTAATATACAAATGTATATAAATTTTGAAATTATAACTAACTTTACAAAAACAAAATAATATGAAGCTATATAAAAATTATGATATTACCAATGGGATTTGCCAATATACTTTGTACGTATGTATGAAAAACATTTACTTTGAAGTTTGAGTTAAATAACAAATTCAAAGAGGTAATCTTTGTTGGCATAAATTATTAAAATATTTAATACTGTTACAAATTATTAAAAGTATATGTGAAAGCCATAAAACGCATGTAAATGTTTGTGTGTTTCAAGATGATGCAATTCCTTTTTACTAGGATATAAATATATGTACATTATGTTCAATTGTTCAAAAACTACTTTTGGAGATGTTGCAGAGGAGGTCCTGTAAAGACATTTTTTTTTTCAAAAGTTACGCAACTTTAAAAATGTAAGGTGTCTCGGCATAGGGGCCTTTTTTTTATTTCATTCGAATTACATAAGTCTAAGGGTAAACTAGCTATGGGACTACAACAAATTTGTACAGCTGCCCCTATAAGCAAATGAATATCAAGAGTAATGCACCTGAGGCAAAGAAAGCATGCTTGAAAACATTCTGCGCTACTCGTTGCGTTGAAAGGCACGAATCTGTTCACACTTTTCTTGAATTGTTGCCGTATACATTCGAAGTATTGGGACATCTTCAGTATGATCAGTATATTGAAAATTCTTCAAAAGCGTCACAACTTCTGAGCGCTATAGAAAAACCAGCGTTTTTAATCTCTCTGCACCTTGTTAATACTGTCAATGCTCTAATTGTAAATCTCAGTAAGATCTTGCAACAGCCTGACTTGAATCTTTCATCATCCTGCAATCATATTGCTGAGTATGTTGAGTTTTTTTTTCAAACGAGAAGAGATGAGGCTTCTTTTTTTGAAACATTCAATGAAACCAAGAAAGTAGCCAGTGAGATGGATCGAAATTCCTCGATTATGTGGCAGGCAGACGAATCGAGATAACGTACAAACTGAGGGTACTGCGCCATTTGCATATTTTCGGTACGAATGATTATATTTTACACGAACATGTTGATTTTTCTTAAAAACTTGAATAATGATATAAAAAAAGTACTTTCAACATTTTGTCATGTATTTTCAACTGTATGAATCAATTATTAACCTTAGTTTGACACACTTCTGTAGTGTAAAAATTTGTACACACATAAATCAATCATTTTACCCTGACAATAAAAATCGTTATTTTAAATAGGGAATTATGTATTTATAATCAAAAAAAGAAATTATTTACTAATTTATCATTGTCTCTTTGACAAATCTACGATCTACTACCCCTACCTAGATCACTAGATCACTTCTCTGAATTCGAGGGTTTTAAAAATTTGCCTTTAGAGGGACTCATTCCAGCACATCGATCGAATGTTTCGTAGATCGGTGAAATTGTCACTGCTGCTGCAATAAAGACGGTTTTAAAACAGCTGAAACGGCAAGTAACGTCTTGAAAATTTTAGAAACACAAAAATGTCGTTCCTTTTTTCCAAACATTTATATAATGTTGCAGTTGTTTGCTACTATTCCAGTGTCTTCAGCCACAGCGGAGCGAACTTTTGCATTGCTGAAACGTCTTACGAGCTATTTAAGAATTAATATGACAGAGAGTCGACTCAATGGTTTGGCATTTGACAATGTTCATAAGGATACAGAAGTTTCAGTGAAAGAGATAGTATACACATTTTGCACCTAGACATCTTAAAATTTTGGATTGGGCGGTGGACGATGAGTCTGACAAATAACAATGAGAATATTTTTAACATAGTTCACGAGGGATTGACGTCTATTTTCATGTGTATAAATTCTAGTTTTAATATTCAATCATAGTCGATTACTTGAATTTATTGTACGAATTTTGTTTAATAATATTGACTACGAAAAAATGAATTGCCGATTTCAAATTTCTCACTCCAGCCCCTCTAAAAGAAACTAGAGTTTTCATTGAAAAAGTATGGAGTGTCTCATTACCCAAATATAACTTTCAAGGGACTATGGCTTAACTTTCGCATTTGATAATTTTAGATCGATTTTATGCAAAAAAAAAAAGGCGGGACCAAACGACGAAATAAAGTACAAAAAATTAATAACCAAAACTTGTAATATCCAATCGGAGCGAATCTATCTGTCATGAATAAAAGCGATTTCTAAATAATTAATTTTCCAATTATTACTTAACACATATGGATTCCTTAATGAACAAATATGTATTTGGTTTACAATTCAAATGCATATTTTGTAATTCAGTGGTCCTTCCACAAGTGGCACTATTTTAAATCTATGACAGTTTTATACAACGTTTACTAAAGGTAATCTGAAACTTCAGCACCGATTTATTAAGTATTTAATTTAATTTATTAAGCTTTTAATATATGTGTGGTATCTCGGCATAACCGAAAAAGTCACTCACCGGTGTTTTCGAGAAAACGCAACCTAAAATTTTGAAGCTGTTTGGTAAATGCAGTTTTGGCAATGTCGAGAATTCAGCCACAATATTGAATATAAAAGTACTTATTTACATTCCTTCCATTGATTAACACCCACAGATGTCAAATTTTGCATTAACTCGATTTTGCAAAAAAAAGTGACTTTTTCGTTTATGCCGGGAAGCCATATATCTATTTCAAATAAATTGCAATGCTTTTTTAACGTGTCATTGTTAATTTGCAAATGCGCATGCGCACAATCATTTCAGCCTAGATCCATGCTACGTTTTCTTATTCACCGCTAATATTGCAACATTTTTCTTTGCCTACATTGAGGCGATTATTTTATCAAAATTATACATAATCACAGTTGAGTACAGTACGAAAGTAAATTTCCGCATGCTTTAGTAAGCTGGTTGATAAGGTGAGCATCATTACTAGCCACGACTCGCAGTTCAATCTAAAACCAAAAAAAAAAAACGATAGTTGCGTTAGTTTTTCAGGCGGTGACTGGTTGAACATCATTTCTTTCGGATAAGGCAACAAACAAAAAATTGCCCAGAAACCACATTCCGTTTTAGCCAGCGCCTGGTAGTTACACAGGATAAGAGCTCTAGCATTTGATTTTGGAAAGTGATAAAACTTGCAAGATTATATATACCTATTCAAATGTGCTTCTAAATAAATTGACGAGGGTTTTCCTCTTTCTCGCCGTTAATATGTATTTCATTTAATCACCTAACGATTAGGATTAGTGGCCTGAGGACAACAAAAAAAAAGTAGTGGTTTGTAAAAAAGTTGGACTTTGATTTAAAAAATAATTATTTGAAGACGAATTGCCAAGAGTTGAAAAGCCCTTAACATGTCAATCTGTTACCTTTAGATATATCCTTTCTTTATTCTACTTATTCGAAACAGCTTTTTCATTTCTTAGATCACAGCTGTTAAAACCTAACGAGCATCTTAATATAATAAATATCATTTCATTTATATAACCATACACTAAAGAAAAAATTGATGAATAGTTAGTGCTATGGAGCTTAAACATAATTCATTAGGATCTATTAAACTTAATAAAATACTTGTAGAAAACAATATAGAAAATTTGATGAAGGCACCAGCAACAGAAACTTGGATGTTGGATGATATTGAAGCTCAGTGGTCAATGGGGACGGTGACGGCAACTTCATGGTCGACGGAGATAGTGGCGGCAACTGTGGTTAGCGTTTTTTTTTTCAGAGCAACATCAACATTATTAATTTCTGTTGCACTGCCTAATACAGTGGCCATTCGCCGGCCATTCATCAACATTCGAAGATTTGCTATTTGATGCCCTTTGCTTACAAATTTTTTACAAGGGCGTTTTGATGTGTTAATTTTGAGTAAAAAACATTTTTTTTTTGGCAAAAAAGTCTTCTATTTCTCAACATAATCTTTTTTCAACGCCAAATCTGGAGAATGTGCTGGATAAGATAGCAGTTCGTAGTCCACTTCATGTAATTTGCCATGGGTTTCAAGTGGTCACACAGTTGCGCTTATGGTCGAGTAAGAGCAATTGCGGCACCCACCGCACGGATAGTTTTTTCATATCCAAAAATTCGTGTAAAATTTGTTGTTCCAGCTCATTTGAGATACCGCCAGGCACAGCCACCTCTCCGGTCATCCATTGAAATTGATGTTGCAATTTCTCTATAGCATTTATCAAGCATTTTCTTGGTTTAGGTAAAGGTTTCTTTTACGCAAAAAATATAGCTTAATCAGCACACGAAATTCACTTCCACATAAAATTTGTACTTAGCAGTTCTACGCGTGAAATTTAAAAAGCCGCTGACTGCCCTCGTATTTGAAATTGTGAACTGTCAGACCAGTTGACAATGCAGCAAAACTTATGGACATTGATGGCATAATTTGTCAACAGTCCGGCCCAGTGTTGGGGCAAATAGGGGTTGCGTATCCATAAACATCAAATCAAAAGTGGTGTTTAAAGCGAGTTAGACGAAAAATATTTGTATGGTAAACTTCGAGTTTATGAGAAGTGTTTGACGTTGAACTCCAAAATTCTGTCATTCGCATGTGTGCTGTGGCGGCGTTCAAGCTGTACAACGGTTTAAATTGTGCGACTCTACAATTTGCCACAAAATGTACGGGGCAGGCAGTGGATTGGTATGCTCTTGGATGATATTGTTGGTTGGTATTGGTGTTGGCGTAGGTCAACTAAAATGGAAGCCAAATAAGAGACAAGAATTTTCACAAACTAAGAGAAATTATGTTTAAGCAGTAGTGGACAAACGTATTCATTATGGGCTTTTAAATATCAAAATCATTTCGAAAATAATTACATACAAAGGGAGCAGTATATATGGTCCACATAGCACGCCCAATTATTGCCAAATTTTTTTGTGATCATTTCTTTTTATATTTCAATTAAATTAGTGTGAATTTGAAAACAATCAATTTATAAACTCTTTTTTTTCTACTTCATTCAGTTAGCTAACTCAATTAGCTTATCGCTTATTTAACATTTTGTCACATACATATATAGTATAACTTCACAAATCATAATATGGCAATCACCTCACCACATACGCTCAATGTTTACAAGTGCTATTGAAGCACAAAAAGGGCATCTCTATTAGCAACACAATCAGTATTGCTAAATATCTTAGGAAATGTAAGCAATTTAGCAAGCAACAACTTAGGAGTGCCACATGGCGCCGTAACTATGAATGTATGTATGAGAAGTATAAGTACGAGTGCATGAAATACAACCACATAAAAGTGTAGCTACGAATACCAGAAAAGCATGGCAAATTGCAAATTGCAAATTGCAGTTTCCAAGCGCATCATGCGCTAGCATTAAAACGACAATGGCAACAAATTGTAGCAAATAACCTAAATATGGAAAGTGACTAATGAACTTGCCGCGCCGCCGAAAGTCAACGGAGCCACGTTCATTCATTCATGCGTTCGTGCAGCAGCAACCGGTGCGGCCAGCGCTGTCAGCAATGAATTGTTGCGTCGTAGGTAACATCTATTGGCCCAATTTGGTTGGTACGCTGATGAACAAAATCCAACCAAAACCACACGAAGAACACTAACAAATAGTGAAACAAATGTTGCTGCGACGACGATACCACTAAGTAAAATTGTCATGAATTAACAGCTGTTGGAGCATAATGCGCTTTTAAGGTGCACAATTTGACACTTGATCACCGCATAAATGTCACGTCGTCTAATGAAGGAGAAATTTATGTGCGCAATTTTTTCGCTGTGTTGTTATCGAATGTCGCTGGCTTGGCTAGCGCATCGGCCATCAGTACGTTTAAAGAAATAAAGATGAGGATTTTTGCAACAAAATGTGCTGCTGTTTCCGCTGCTGCTCAGTGATGCTGACATACAAGAAGCAATGCATGAAATGACTATCGAAACATTAACGTACGTGAAAAAGAGAAAACAGGCAAGTGTAAAAGAAAAGCGATAAGAAAATGCGCGAAAAAAGTGAATTTCAGCTATCGTATTGGCGCGAAACTGTGATGCCGCGCTGGTGTGCTCCGCTGGTGATTAGTTAGTTGCCTGTTCCGAACGCTGTTCGTCATGCATGCGCCAAACTCATATTGGCAATTACTTCGCTTCAACCGACACTATTTGCTACTTCCAAAGCTTTTTTTTTCTCACATGGCTCATTTGTATTTTGTTCACATCTTCCTATATTTCTTCGACTGTATTCGTTTCCTCGACTGAGTTGTAGCGGCATTGCGTGTTAACACTGGCGTTACTACAAACTTTTCGAAGGAGGATGCTGCAGCATTGATGGAATTCTTTTTTTATATGAATTTTTTAAGGTATTTTCTCCTGTGGAGCTGTTGTGGCTGATTTGACTAACTTATCGGGAGTTTACTAAGATACATTGCTGATCTGATTGATTCAAGCGTTAATAATTCCAATTTTGGTTGTACAAAAACATGTCAGCTCAAATTGCATTTGACTCTCGTTTAGAGTGAAGTTGAAAGAAGTATTGATTAACTGAAAGCTATGGACGCGGCAAAGTCTTTTAAGGTCTTTGCAAAAATACGATGTTCGTAACAAAATATTCATTGAGTCGCAAGAAGAACAAACAAATGCTTAATTATCATGAAACCAAAAGCCCCAAGCACATTTGTTCTTAGTTTGCTGTTAGTTTATGGTCGCTTATTGATACGTGGAACCTATTTAGCTAGTGCAGAAAGTGTTATATAGCTTTATCTCTTCGACTCTGTTCTAAAAAATTTAGAGCTTCTGGCGTATCTCAGTTTTATCAGTTGATGTATTTCACAACAAATATGGGCTAAACGCATGATTCAATTATAAAAGGTTAGGTAAATAATGACATTTGAATTTTGACACTCCCTTATAAAAAGTTGTTTTACGTAGTATGGAAAACGGGTTAGAATATTTTTCCCCCTTTTTTTTAAGTTAATAATTAGGAGTAAAATGTTATTGATTTTTTAACTAGAAATTTCGAAGGCATTTCATTTAAATTAGGAAATACAAAAGCTACGTTTACAAACCATAATTATGTACTTATTGGTAAATTTAATTTTTAATTTTTAACCACCAACTAAATTTCAATTTATTTGCCCCATGAACTAAACGACAAATAATTCCGACTGATCATAAAACATTATCTTGAAATATTTAAGTTGTTTATTCGCTTTATTCCTTTTATTTACATACATACATACCATTGACATCAGGATTATTCTTAATATTATGACGAACCCCTGGACGGCGGAAACCATAATAATTCGAAATTTAAGTAAGAGAATCTTTACATATTACATGAAAAATTTATCAAACTTCATAACTCAAAAATTTAGTTCTTACAAATTCATGTTTTGGGATGATTATCACATTATGTCACATTATTTAAAATTTAATTAAACCTATTCCTTCTAGAAATTACAAAACTATCCACTCCTAATTTAGATGCGTTTCGAAAAGCATTCAATGGAAAAGCTCGTCATTCATACACATTTACATGTAATATTTACGATACGGGGTCAGTCTTGTAATTAGGAAAAAGGCTGACTTTAAAAGCCGGATTTGAGCTTACTGTTTACGCGGACAAAATAAACAAAAAGTGTTGCCTTTTAGTTTTACTATTAAAAAGTTTTCAGGTTAATACTATTTTTATTTTTAAGAAGCAACATGTTTTGGTTGGTAAGGGAGCCGTTTGACAAAAAGTGAGGGAGCTAGCTGCTTAGTTACCAAACCTTTAATAATTGAATCATGGGCTAAACGTATGTGAAAGTACCTAATTATTGTCTTGCTTACCTTGAAGGAGGCGGCGACTTTATTTAAGTGACCTGAATATTTTAGAGATAAAATATATTATAACGTCTCAGTGTTTAAGTAAGTAGATTATTCTTAACTGGTTGACAGCAAGATGAACATTTCCAGGCTTAAGATTTAAGCTGTTACTACACGCTCTTTTATGGGATACATCTTTGCTAAAAAAGTCGACTTCCAAATCAAGTTGATTTTCTTTGCTCATCACACAACTAACTAACCCAACAGTCTTTACTCATGTTGCTTCGTTAAGCTCGACAGTTGAAAAAAATACAGCATTAGGCCAATCGTTATACCGAGCGATAGTCAAACAACACCAAAGCCTCTGTCGTCAAACGCATTAAAGTGTTCGCTTGTCATAGAGCGAAGGAAGAGGCGCAATCAGCTAGCAAGGAATAATAAGATTTGGCACCTCTGGATTGTATACAGGGGGAAAGTGCTGTCAAAATGAGGTTATTTTTTTTTACTTTTGAGGTAATTTTCAACAATAAATGAGGTAAATTTTAATATCTTTTTTTACCAAAATGTATTATTTTGCAAAATGTTCGATTAAACAATTTTAGGTTAGTTGCACTTTTCCTATAACAACACTGATTGGGCTTCGAGCCATTAAATGTGTTGGAAAAGCACACTATAGGGTAGGTCCACGCGAAAGATAAAATGTTGAAAAGGCGTCAATACTGAGCTTAAACAGATGGTCTGGGTTGGGGAAGTTGTTTACTGGTAGTTTTCAACACGAGGAGGTTTTATTTCTAATAAACATCACAAAAAAGGTTCTGAGAATATCATTGGCATCCTCACCAATCAATGTTGACTGAGTATATGGCCAAATGAGTTTTCTCGCTTTTATAATACGGCAACAACTAAAAAATGTTTTTGGACTTCCTAAAGAAGTTGGGTTTAAAGACCTTCAGATCTGAACAAAATCCTCTTATATTTATCTATCTTTCTAAAACTCGACTTGTCAACTATATCATCATCAGGAAAAACTATATGTTAGTTCAAAAATGCTTGAATAGAGACCACTTTCCCTAAAGTTAAATCTCTCTCCCTCTATGAGGCAGAAATATAGGCAACGACGATAACGACTAGAACTATGACTTTAACAGAATCATAAATTTAGTGTAACCAAATAAGCTTTAACGTTAGATAAGTCATGACTAATAACAGATGTCGTATGTTCTTTTCTCTTGGAAATATTTGTTGTAATATTTATCGGATATACAATGCTTTTCAGAATACCTTTAAGATATGGTCTTTGACCTCTACTTTACCCTCTTAAACGCTCTTCAGAGTGTGCACCTATTTCGAATTAAAATGCGTGCAGACTCAAAGACAGCGGCCATCGCCAAGCAACGGAAAATCAAGATCGGTAATTTGTTGCTGCCAGTTAGCTTCTGTTGTCGCTCCAACTTATTTCCTTCAGCATGACGAAACATTACGTTCGCACGACCGCGTGCATGCACTCACAATCGGAAAGCAATAACAGCTAACTAACTTATTTAAGTGATGAGCGCGCCAAACAGCGCACGTACTACATACATATATACACGTTGATGAAGAATTTTGCTATTGACTTTGGCTTTACTTTTAAAACCAGTGCAACATTAATTTCAAACAGCTTTGCGTGCATGTAGCTGTTGTAGTGTTGTTGTAGAGTCTTCTTTTGCGCTTTGCTTGACTGGTGCTATTACAGTTGCTGTTGCTGTCTCGCCGGCTTTCCTCGCTCTGCAGTCGATTTTGTTCTGCTGACACACTTTCAATCTTGTTTATGCACCCAACAACATTTATTAATACACGAATATAAAAATGTATTCCGTATATATGAATGAGCGTATTGTTGTCGTTTGTTGCATTGCTTGCACATTGCACGCCGTCATTTTTACGGCAGTGACAGTGAAATTATTCGAATTGCGTTCGGCCAGCCAAGCCATCCACCAAACAGCCAGCCAACTTTGAGAGTCATTAAATTGTATATGGGTACTAACGCTTTACCTGCACGTATGTATCTGCAAAACAATAAAAAAAAAACATTCTTAAAGCATGCATATACATCGATGTGTGTGTGTGTGTGTGTGTGTGCAGATACACACTTATTTCCAAACACTTGTTGAATGCTCGCATTTGCAATTTATGCACAATTTGATTTTATAGCTTTTTTGGTTTTCTTTTCATTTTGGTTTATTGTTTTAGTAGAGCATGTCACATTTTCCTCACACAATTGAATAGTTTGGCTAAAAAGTGCGGTTTGGCTAAAAATCTCAGGCACAGCCTAAAGCCAACAATTGCAACTGTTGTACTTGCCCCTCGTATCGGCGCAATTAAAATGAATGATTCTGTTGATATGACTTTGCATGCAGAAAACATGCATTTTACGAGGTTATAAATGCTGTCAAGTGTACTTAAATAGATCAACAAAGCAAATATTGTAATCAAGTTTGCTACGTCAGTCTTTCGTTTTGCTTTGGTGAGTAGTTTTATAAAGCTCAGAATTTAAGTACATGTATGTTAGCGCATGCAACAAATGTAGTAAAAAAAATTATGACAGTAAATTAAATGGTGCAACAAAGAGGCAATAATAGTGCAATTGAAAATGAATTTGGATAATAAAAGCTATGATTTAAGTAATTCTATAGCACCAAACAATCTTTGTCTATGTGTTTAAGAGCTTTGTTAGGTGAACTTGTGTGGGAAAATATGAAGTAATTAGCGAATGGTTAAGAGAAAAATAGTAATTATATATTTTCATAAATATATGGAATTGTAAACATGTACTTAATCAGTTTTTCGCAAGAAGACTGCATTTGACTTGGGTACGCAATGCACTTGGGAACAACGCATAACATAATTTTTTGTAAAAACATTTGCGTTTGCTTAGCAAAGGCTTCGAAATAAAATACATTGTTATCGATATCAATGTCGCTGCCATCATTGCTGCTTTTATTTACAAGTTATCGATACATATATCGATAGTTTTACCACCATAGATATTCAAATTGCTTTCGTTACAGTTAACTATATTGCTTTCGTTACTGCCATACATTTTTTTTGCCGTTTTCTTGGCCATATTACCACCCACGCAATCAAATCCGAAATCAACAAAACATGTCCACTATTTTAGGCTTTTCCTAAGGGGCCCAAATGGAAACACTAAGTGTACTCAAAGCATTTGCTAATTAGGGTTTTGTTCGCCGAGGGTATTTTAGTGCTCATTTGTATTCGAAGTAGTATTTGATGGCAAAAAAGTAGAAATGATAGTGGTTCTTAAGGACACGCAACTAGCTTTATTTTAAAACTTCTAGCTGTCGACAGTGATGTCAATGCTCAGGCGTGTAAGCGCTGACTTACTATTTAATGACGGAACAGTTATATACAGTTTTGAGAAGTGGGAATTCTAACCGAGCTGATGTTGTTGCTCAACGTCATTTCATAAAGCCGCTTTAGTTTTGCTGCTATACTAAATTCAAACATTGCTGTATAAACACAACTTCTTCTTGTGCTGTTAAAAGCAGCCTTTTTATTTTGTGGGTCTTTTCCTAGTTTGTGGGTTTGGTTGATAAAGGGGGGAATTGCTCGGACTAAAATTGATCTTTTTTCAAGCATTTTTATCAAAAATACTATAACAGACTTGTGTAATTCTTTTTTCAATATAAAAGGCTTTTTTATATTTTTTATATTATCATACTATGCATAATAATTGTTTTATACAACAATAAACATCAGCGTATACTCAAAACATGGTCAGTTGGCGTGCAAGCTCCCGTCCTCAATAATGATCTGAAATATCCAAACAAATTGTTTCCCATTAATTTAATTTTAATTCTACGCCTTGACGTGCTCCGATTTTTATTTAACGAAAATTAAAAAAAAAACTTTTAACATTTTTGAAAAAAAAAGCGATTTTTTCGAATTTTTTCGCCTTTAACTGATCTGAAAAATTATTAGTAATACAAATTTATGTTTTCCTCTTTGTCAAGGTGTAAAAACAATTTCAAAAACTAATGCTATTTGGAAACGTAGTTTTTTCGCAATCCTGCACGCCAACTTTGAAAACAGTGTTTCGAGGAAAGTGCCCGTAACTGGTGGCCGCAGCGGTCAGCTGCAGCGTGCGCGCTCATACTAAGTCCAGAATAACAACCATAATTTTCAATATTTTTCGAGGAAACATTGGAAAATGGTTCTTTGATGTAATTGACATCGATTGATTAAATAAAAAAAATCGATTTATTTGACCAGGAAAAAGCAATTAACTAAAGCCACACTGATAAGGTCCCATCAGTTTATTGTCAGTGGGCTTATTTGTATTTTTCACACAATACGCTTAATATAACTTTTTACGAGATTTGCTCCGTCCATAATTGCGGTATGCTCTGGACATCACTCACCACATAGCCATTGTGCAGAGTCAATCGTGGTGCAGAGTCTGTTTTCAACAAATTTTGAATATCTGAAGTATTATCTCCAACAATATTTTCGTAACTGGCACAATTCAGCTAAATGAAGGCACCACAACTTTTCACAGTATCGCTGAAAAATAGCTCTCGTATTAGTACTTCACTACACAGTCTCACTCTTATCAAAAATCTGATGCCGAGATCGCATTCCTCTACCCGTAATCAGTAGTAAAGGTCTTAGAGACCTTCAGTTTTTTCAAAAATTACTATTCCAAAGCATTTTTTTTTTATTAAAAATAGTGCCTTTTGTTTTTGAATTTATAATCGTTTGCCGAAAGTGTGCAACTAGAGATGACAAAGTATGTCTTCTTTTTCGACTAATATGTTGAACACATACGAGTATGTATATAAAATAACCGTTAAGTATGAGTGCAACTTGAGTGCTCAACTAGTTTAAGGTAAAAACTGGTTTTCGATTGACATTTTTTACGTAAAATAAACACAAGTTTTAAGACACGAAAACAATTATCGAATTTGTTTCGAACTTGATATAATAGTTCCTAATCCCGCATATGAGATCAAAATCGGCCTTTTGTCTCTTTTTCTAGATTTTTTACACAACATAAATATTATCAAAAATTTGCTGGTCACCTAGGCAAAAATCACTTTAAGCCAACCAAAAACCATTTCATCGTTCTGAACTATAATTTACTCACTAGATAACTTTTTCATACAGGGAAGACTGCAATTAAAACAAAAAGTTAACACACACACATGCATTTGCATGTATAGGTGAGAAAGTGTGTGTCAAGAGGTGTGCGACCGCCAAACTTGTTATAAGTAGCTGCAGATGTGTGAAATAAAGGCGCTTCATTCATATGTGTCGCAGAGTGAAAGACTTTAAATATGAATACCATCAAAAATGTATACAATTTATATGAATGCTCATTTAAGAATGTTAAAAAAGAAAATTAAATTTTTTTTTTTTTTTTAAGAAATTGTTGTTTAGTCAAATATGCAGAAATGTAAATCGGGTTGACCGATAAACGTTGAATATTTGTTGGCCGAGAAGTATGTTGACTTTATAGTGGCAGTGATGTGAGACGCTGCGGTTCGTTTAGCTTCCGCCGCTTAAAATAATTTTGCCACACCTGGCGGCGCACAGTATTGGGAGCACATTTAGCTGTGACATAAATACCGAATAACGTTTACATTAATTGTTTTGTACCATGTTTTACATATCTATGTATGTACATTTTTGTGTTGTGCTGAATTAATTTTTGGTCGATTTATATTCGGCTTAATTTTCTTGCTTTTGAGCATTGAACTAATAAAGACTAGTTTGTATTTTTGGTGATAGGATTTTGTTTGTATACATAAATTTTTGAGTAAGTTTATTTTCTCTGTACTTTGCTTTTGATTTTTGATTTGTTTAGATACGTAAGCATTTCGAGAATCTGTGGAATGAAAATAGTATCTATCATAAAAATTTATTCATTCGCGCTTTATTAGTTATTTATTAAAATTTATTAATTAAAATTTCATTGATTTAAGAAATGTTTCTTACAAGCTATTTCATTTAAACACTAAGAAGATTTTGACAAGTTTGTGACTACAAAAGCTTGTACTTTAAAACAATTGATTCACCAAATACGAGCTTTTTGAAAAAAAAAATTGTCAAGCTATATTTCTGGATATTTTTTTTTGGAAAAGTGCTTTTGAAGATGCTTTCTAATATTTCTATTGCTATAAAAATTTGATTCGAAAGAGATGCTTTCATAAAAATCGCAAAATTTTAAAAGAAATCGTGTTGCATACAAACAGTTTGGAACACCAACCTTACTACAGAAATGGGCAAGCTTGAAGTTGATAAAAAATTATGGTTGATTTTTGTAAGTATTTTTGGACATGCGCTCTTCCATAATTTCTTCCATTCAACGAATAAATGATATTATTTTGTAAGAAAAAATGTGAGGAAGTGCGTCAGTAAAAAAAATTTTCCCTTTAGAATAAAATTATCTTAGAATTTAAACAATTGTTGGAAACATAAAAAAAAAAATGGTATGCAGCGCTGAAAATATATGTATAAGTATTACACACCCGAGTTATTTTGATCTCATACTTCTAAAAAGTCAAAAATTTCTTTATCTATTTATAACGTTTTTAGTTTTACTTAAAAAAAATAACAAAGTGTCTTTTCCAGGTTTTTATATTAAAAGGAATCATAAGCCTAATATTTACTTCAACGCAATGGCATTCTAAAAAATTGCTTATTAATCAATTAGTAAAAAATATACGATTAAAAAAAATGTTCAAAATCAAATGTTATAACTTATTGAAAATTTGGCCGACTGCAAATAATATTTCCCTCCCCAAATAAATGGAAATATTAAGATACTACTATTATGTAAATAAATCAGAGCAGAAGTCAAACAAGCTGTTAGTACCTTTAAAACTTCTTGTTTTTTGTCTCGTCCACGTTTTTTATTTCACCATTTTGTCTAATTCAATATTTGTTTAATTTCAATCCGCTAGTTAATTGCTTAAATTAAAATAGAATATTGTTTATCAACGTCGGGAATATATCTACAGATATGTATATATTTACATATGTACTGCGACATATGGATATTTCGCAGTAATTCCAAAAATGTTTACTTTCACTCCCGATGTGCACGCACACAATCAAACTTCACTTGTTGCCAACATTGGTATAAGGCCTCTTCATTTATCGCTGGTCAGCAGGTGATTCAGCGGCAGGCGTCAATGTGTTTTGGTTGCTCTTTGAACACTTGCAATTATACATATGTATGTACAAACGTATGTACATATCATCTGTCTGTTAACATACAAGTTTATATACATATATAAACATGTTTACCAGCAAATGTATTATATTAGTCGTTTTCATTATACACACACACACATAGTTAAATGTATACAATTTAATTAAATATTTCTTTGAATTGTGTAAAGTGAAAATAGCCAGATGGTTCAGCAAATGTGCATGTATGTAAGAGATATCAGCTCCAACCAGTAATGGCGAGACTTGTCGCTTGATTTAATAGTTTCGCAAAAAGCGAAATACCAGCAGTCGCATAACTCATTACATGCAGCGGAACTTTCAAATTCTTTTTCTCTTTTGAATAAACAAAATGAACTGGAAATAAGAGAGTACGATGTTGTTTGGCGCTTACTAATTTAATAGGTTTATATTATTTACAACTTGTACACGTCTGTTTGAATTTCACCAGAAATTTGGAATTTCTATGCCATTTGTTGTAATGCACAATAATTCGATCACTTTCATTTATTAGAAATCTGCATAAACATATTTCTAAACGTTTGTATAGTTAGATATGTAAATTACATAATTCGTTGATTTTATTTTCAATTTATATCATCAACACCTGCAAAAACTGTACTCGATTTCTCTATTGCTGCTTTGACTCTTCACATACATACATATGTATGTACGCATATATGTATATACAGACATAGCATACCTTACTTTCACAAAGTCTCTAGAGGCCAAAAGCCATTGGCCTTTGTTATGTGTTTATCAAAAACTATCAACAACTCAAATTGTAATTTGAGTCATTTTAAATCAATACTTACAAAGCCTAATGAATTTTTTTACTACTAATAAGCAAAAATGAACAACATTCATTATTTATATTTCCATTAAGCAATGAAATGTAAGGAAAATATTCAAAGGCTGAACAGTCTACAGAAAATTGTGGTGATTAAGGATTTTTAGGTATTTTTAAATTTTACAAAATCACAGTACCCATTTTTTGTTCCTACTCAAAAATTTGTTATTTGAATATGTGCAGAATTGCATTCAACCATTGCTGAATACCTTCTGCTATTTTTACTAAACATTTTATTTGCATTAAAATCGTCAAGTGTTATAAACTTCTTTGTGAAATGCTCTAATATGTTTCTAAATGTTGCTTAAATATCCTATAAACTTCAATGTGACTGTGATTCTATAGTTATTAGTTCTGAAACATTTTGATTGCTTTTAAGGATACTCATTCAACTATTAGCCAAATTCAATACATTCAACTGTTTATATTAAACTGCTAATTAAAGCTCTAAAATTATGAGTGAACAAAAATCGTACACTACTTATTATTAGTACTATAATACGTTGAACTGCATAATATTGATATTCTGATGTATAAAATAGTTACTCTTTATTATTCTCTTAATGCTTAATTTAATTTTCTGCTGAATGTCGTCAATCTCAGACTCGTAATTTCCTTATTTCTACTTTACTTTTAAACGCAGCACACTAAATACTAATATTCTCAAAATTTCTCTCTATAATTTTCTTAGTCGCTCGAGGCGGCTCAAACATTTAGCTCATCTACGAATTTTCTCTCAATCCTGCCCTATTTCACTCGAAATTTCAACTCAGCTCTAATCTTCTGTTAGCTGACTTTACCCAAAATCCTCAAATGAAATAATTTAGTTAAAAATTTTCACAAAATTTGTATTTTTATTTTTTAATTTTTTTTTTGAGATTTTTTATTCATATTTGAATGAAATGCATGCATGACAACGTGAAGTCAATAAATGTACAGTGTCGCTTTCTAACTAAAACATTAAGTTACTTATTGTTTTTGATTTTCTTAATTATTACTTTTGTATGTGTGTGTAATTTGAGTGTGTGCTGTTGATATTTAAATCAGATATTCTTTGTTAGTTAATAGCATTTAAACATTTACAGTTTTCATTTTTTAACATTTCACTTGAAAAGGACTACTTCATTTCTTTCATTATAAAATATTAAATATTAAATTTCAATAAACAAGATTCATTAAATAAATAAGAATCGAATCAATAAATACTTAAATATATATCTTTAAATTTATTATATAATTTGTGATTATGAGTACCCTTTGATTTGATAAAATGAGGGTAAATTAAAGCAGTGAGTAGTTACTCATTAAAGAGGTGAGAGCCAATGAATTAAAAGTAGAGAGATAGTAAGAGAAAGTGATAAAATATGAATAAGTATAAACAGTTTGAATGATATTGTGAGAAGGATAGTGTAATAGTTTAAAGTAGAGCCGAAATTAAACTGAAATGGTTGAGAATTACAGTGTTAGAAATAAGCTGAAACGAGTATGTTAAACTGAAATGATAACTAGAAAAACAGTATTGTGACAATTTTTTAGACTGAGTGAGACTAAAAGGATGGGAGTAAAAATATTGACAGTGCCTGAAGAGGACATGAAAAAATACGACAGCTAAAAGAGTGAAATGAAATATGTATGATTTGGAGAAAACTATGTATGTATGTGAGATGTTCATGCAAAGTTTGTAAATGTGAAATATATGAAATGTAAATGAGCAGAAATGAGAAAAGAAAGATTAATAAGTTAAATTTATATGAAGAATAAATAAAAAAAGAGTATTTGATTAATTGAGATGTTTAGTTAGAAACTATGGCAAGTTATGGCGCACGATGAGAGGGTACTTTGAGCACCATTTCAAGTTCAAAATATTGCATGAAAGTAAGTAATAGTAGATTAAAATAAAAATGTTTATAGTTGAGAAATGGAGCAGAGAGTAGGAAGGTGAAGGTAGATAATAAGAAACAAAGTAGAAAAGGAGAGAGATGCTGAGAGATAAAAAAGAGACGGAAAGTGACAGCTAGTGTGAGATGTATGAAAGAGAAAGAGATCGAGATCGAGATCGAGAGAGATGTATAGAAATAGTGGAAAGGAGAAAATGAAAGAGAGAGACAGATAGAAGTTTTGCAACCAATGGCTCTAAATCCACTGATGCAAAGTTACAACTTTAGAAAGTAATGAGTATTTTTTTTAACCAGAAATTGGCCAGATACAGATATATATGAATATATGTATGTTCTCTTTAAAATCCATGTATTTGTTATATGTATGTGTAACGGTAAGACTAGAATTATAACTGAAAATTATATAAAATAGACAATAAGTAAAGTAAGAGAAATCTATGATTGTACTAGAATTCGATTGAGAGAATAAGAAAAGAATGATTAAAGCGAAACTCAAAAGAGAAAAATACAGTCTTAAATGAAAAAAAGTACGACAGATTAAATGAAAATGTGAGAGAATGGAATTTGATATTTAGAATGTGAGACATAAATGTTTTTAATGCAATTATGTATGTTTATATTTCGAACATGCTTACGATGTTACACGTTGTTGTGCAGTAAAGATCGAAAAAAGTGCAGTGTCAATGTTTGATAGGTCATTAGAAGTATGCTAAATGAAGACAGTTAGCAATAAAAAAGTCAGTTAGCAGCGGTAGATGAGTGAGAATTGATGAGAGATTATTTGAAAAGAAAATATAGAGAAAAATAGGTAGTAGATAAGTTAAAGTGTTAGAGTCGGCAGCAGTCAAGTAGTTGAAGTCGAAGTTGAAGATTTTAAATGTGCAAGAGCTGTGCAAAGAAAATGAAGTCATAAGAAATAGCAAAGCTGAAGTTAAATACAGTTAGATGAGTTAAAGTGCACTTAATGCGCTATTATATGTGTTGAGTGCGTGCGTTTGCAAAAAGTCTTAGCCGCGTTTCCCTTCAAGCACTGCTAGTAGCCGCACCTGCGTGTGTGTGTGTGTGTATGGAAAATAAAATTTACATATGCATACATATACATACATACATATATATTAAGGTACCGACTTCGTCTCTCATTTTTCTGCTAATTTTTACAAAATCTTAAACAGTTTGTGTTTTAGCGTTAGCTTAAAAGAGAAAAAAACTAAATAATTACATAAGTTACTTTATAGATAAAATCTATATATAAATAAAGTTATTTTTGTAAAAATGCACACACACAAGTTTTTTAGTTTTAATTTTTTTTTTGTTTTTATATAAGTTTTTCTTCAGCATATCTTGGTATGTATTCGTTGTCGTTCGCCTTAATTCAACAGTTCAAGGCTGCGCTTTGAAGTTTTCTTCTTCTTTTTCTTTGAGGAAATTAAAAGTACGCAATAAATTAAATAAATTAGTTAGCAAATAAATTAATATAATTAAAATTGGTTTTGTTGAATTTTCTCGTATGTTGTGCTTGTTCCCGTTGTGTCTAGTTACGCGTCGACCTTGGCTGCGCATTTCCTCACCAAAAATTGCATTCACGCATGCAAGCATGCAACATTAAGTTCATTGCCATGTGTTGCGCCATATATGTGAGTATTTACTTATTGCTGCCGGTCGTTTCACCGCTTGTCTTCTGATCAAAATCGTACATCGAATCGTTGTGTTTGTCGTTGGGTTGCAGCTCAAAAGAAATTGTGCCTCTTCCAAATGTCATCGTTATGTCGTCTCACTTATTTTCTATCTCATTCTAACCACTTAAACTTGTGGCTTTTGTGCAGCATAAGCTAAGTCCTGTGCGTCGAGCGAACGTCCCCAGCCGCCGTGACCGGAGCTGCCGTACGAGCCAGAAGAGCCAGCATCTGCACTGTAACCACTGCCGTACGAGTCATGACTGACGGAGTGCGATGCACTGTGGTGTGGGTGGGCGACCACTTCATAGGTGACATGTTTCTCTTGTGACAACAGCTTCTTCAGACCAATCACCGCTGACAGCACCAACGCGATCTTGCCGATGAGCAATGCCTTGCCGGCAATCAAGGCGATCGCGCCCAATAAGAGTGGCAGCAATGCGGCGGCTTTTAGTGCGACCAGAGCAAGAATGGGACCCAAAATTTTGGCGGCCTTCTTCTTCTTGCCACGGCTCTCCTCGGGCGCATTTGGATCATCAGTAGCGCCGAATAACGATTCGGAAACATCTTCGAGCGCACGTCCGGTCGAGCTGACGGCTTGCACAATATCTGCACCCTTCAATTCCACCTTGATGGTGTGTGTGTTGAGGAAACCTGAGATGCGATTAAGTGCCAGTGATTCGAATGATTCATCGCCGGAGATGGAGCGTGCGGCCTCGTTGGCGGGCGCATCGGGTGAGCGCACCACCGTCACACCATCCGTCAGTGAGAATTGTTCGCGCACTGAGAGCACTTTGTCGACGAAATTGAAGAGTTTGTACTTGACGCACGAGACGGAGTCCTTGCGCAGGCAGTCACTATATATGCTGTCCATGATGTCGTTGTCGCCGCTGATGGCGTTGCGGGCATGACCACGCGTCTCCTCGGCGGGTAGGGCGGCTGCAGCTGTGATCAAACACAAAACACCGAAAATCGCTTTCTTTTGTGACATTTTTGCAAACACTTTTTTTTCGTTTATTTGTTGTTTTATATTTTGTTGTTTTCGATTTTCGTGGGCAAATTTCTTAATACGAAATTTGTTCGTTGTTGTTTTATTTATTATTTTTTAAGTTTTTTTTTGCAATTTTGCAATTTTTTGTCCTTGTACTTTTTTGTTGCTGAGTTTTTATTTAAATTCGTTTTTATAAAATTTGAACTTGTACACTTTCAATTGAATGCACTTTCTCTTTTCTTGCCGAAAAAAAATTAGTTTTGCGATCGTAGCAAACTAAAAAAAAAGTAACCAAACCACACACAACTATAACTGGATCGTACGAAAAAGCATACCGCTCGGCCACTTATGCTGTTTGTTGCTCGGGTTGTGTTGCCGTTTAGACGTGAAAGGATGAAATGATACAATTTTCCAATAGCTTCAACAATTTATATAGCGGCTGCACTCTTCTTCAGCGATGCCAGCGTCGCCCGCAGAGTCATTGTCAGTGGTCGCACATGGCAGACGCAGTCACATCAGGCGCAAGCATTAACCACCATTGGTATGACTGCAGCAGAAGCTGAAGCAGAAGCAGAACCAACAACCAACACCAGCACCGGCAGTAGCAGTTAGTAGAAGTAACAGCAAGCGCCAGAGCAGCAGCACAAAAGCAAACAAACAACAACAGCGTCTGCGTCTGCGTTTGCGTCAGCGTAAATTCATATTCTCTAAAATCCAATAGCAAAACATTGCGCCAGCAAACAACCAACAACCAACATTATTTGTCCATTTTACCATTTCGCATTTCTTTTCTGCTACCACCAAGATTGCCGACAAGCCGACAACTCGCTTCATTGTTTTCGTATGTGTTGTTGCAGAGGTTGCTCTGCTGTTGCTCTTTTCACTGCCACCACAATCATTGTCAGTGTCAAAGTGCTGGCGGCAACTGCAGAGATGGCAGTGGCGGCGGCGGCGACGTTCCCCGCTGCGGCATTGCCAAAGCTAACGAAGACTGGTTCAGCAGGTTTCCCGCTTAAGTCTTTCATTTTCGACTTGACGCAGTTTCGCTTGTTGCATGAGGTTGTTATTTAGTAGCGGCGACTTATGTTCAACTTTAATAAAGTTAACACTTATGTACGTATGTATATGCAAATGCATGGATGTATGTATGTACATATGTATGTAAAGACATCTGTGTATACATTTTTGGCCACTCTTAGTTGGTGGCGCTAACAGCGAAACAACACATACAAATTTTTAAAAACTACAAAAACAACTGTCTTATATGAAGTCTTTTGCAGCAAAAGAAAAAATAAAAAGTTAAAAAAAAAGTAGAATACTCATAACATTTTAAAGTTAAAGTGAATAATTTATAAATGTTGCTGGCTGACAGGAGCGATAATAACAAAATGCACAACTCTTTGCGCGTCTGTTTGTCTACCAGCAAAAGCGAGTAGTCGGTAGTCCATCAAAAAAGAAATGAAAGGGAAATTAAAATCCAAATTGCACACAATAGCTAAGGCTTGGCGTAGACATAGCACCTTCTTTGAATTCTCTCAGTTTTAGTTTTTAGTAATGATAGTGCAGTTTAATTCATATTCAAATGTATTCAGAATATTTTAACAGACGTTGAATAATGATATTTGATTGTTTCGACAATGGTGCTGCATGACTAAGTGCAGCCGCTATTATATCTTTTTAAAAAGAGGGTTTGTAATAAGTTTTCAGATTTTCACTTTCCATATTCTATTTTATATTAACTTATAGTTCGAACACATGATTTAACATCACAGTAGATATTTGGTTAATGTTTACTTGTAATGTTTACTTTGACTATTCGGGATTTGGTTTTTGTTTGAACATTTTAAGTTTGTTATTAGGAACATTCATGATTATGATTCTGAAAGAAATATAATATTAATGATATTTAGGCGCTTAACTTATATATGCAGGTATGTAGCTCAATGTTTTGTAGAGCTTCTTACACCATTTATGATGTGAGTCTTTATGTGGTACCAAAAATAGAGGGACTTACCATTTTATTCCAACTAGGAAGCTTTTTCATGAAAGAAATATCGCCGGAGCTTGCCATTGGCTGCTGCCGGGGAGCGACTACTATTTGTAGATATTTTTTCTATAAACACGGCATAGTGTCTTAAAGCACACATTGCTTCACACTCGACCACAAGCGGCCGCAGAAAAAAGTACTTTATTTTCTTAAGGGCGAAATGCATATTAGGAAATTTCATAATATGTATGTATATTTAAAAAAAAAGCCCCGTCGAACTTGGGATGGGACCTCTGAGAGCCGTTCGAGACCAAACGAGGTTTAGACAAGGTGACTCACTTTCGTACAACTTCTTCAATCTGATGCTGGAAACTGTAATAAGAGCTGCCAATCTGAATCGCAGTGTCACTATATATAACAAAAGTACGATGCTGTTGGCGTATGCGGATGATATTGCCATCGTTGGCTTTATCAACAGCGCCGTCAGTGTAGCATTTTCCAGCAAAAGAGGTTGGCCTTGCAGGGAACGAGGACATACGTGCCTTATGGCAACAAAACAAAAATCCTTGCATATTGAGACCTACGTCACTGTTGGCAGTTACAACTTTTAAGTAGTGAAGGATACTGAAGACGATGGAATTATGAACTGTACGAGATGTATAATGATATGGACATAGTCAAGCGCATAAAAATGCAACGATTGCGTGGGTGGGTAATGGAGGCAAGGGCGCCCACGAATACACTGGAAGGTTCAAGTGCAGAAGGACCTATCTATACTTAGTGTGAGAAGTTGGCGTAACTTCGCAAAAGAGAGAGGGAACTGCCGGAGCTTTTTGTTCTTGGCCCAAAATGACGAAAGGTTGTTGCGCCATAAAAGAAGATATATGTACATATGTAAAAACAGAATTTGGTTATAGATAAAAAGGTTTGTTTTTTTCAGCTGGCTTAGTCGAACTCGGAAAATTCGGAGTAACTATTCTGATCAGCTTCGCATTTAGTACGCTGCATAGTGGCCAAATGTTAAGTGTCATAAATTAAGCCATAACCGTTGCGACCAAGGTTTTAATTACATCGCATTATATTATCACATAAAATCACATCACGTCAATCCGATTATGTAACGTCACATCATTGATACCATCACTAAATCATATCACATCATTGCATCACATATCAGTATACCATATAACGTCATTAACATGATGTCAACAAATCAATTCATATGACCTCATCATATTATATAATATCGCACCATATATTTACATATCATCGCATCAGATGACGTCTTCACATCACATCAACATATAACATACAGGCCTATAATGAATTTCGTCGGAGCTCCCGACGCTGTCACGTCTATCATCAATTCCGACGCGATCACGAAATTTTCACATTTATTCGTGGGAATAATCTACGAACGCTTTTCCTTATCGGGAGAAGTGAAAATAATAATTAAAGATAACCAAAAAATTTAAGTCTCCTAGAAACTAAGTGGATATTTTTCACCAAAGTAATTAAAAATATAAGAAGTAGTTATTAATGGCTGTAGTGTATTAATTGAAATCTATTTTTCATCAGGTCAAGAGCATCCACTAACCGTAGTAAGTATGAGACTATTGAATATGATGGAGGAGCGATCAAGGTTTTCCAAAAACTCCGTCCAGCTGAAAAGCCTTTGGCCGCCAGTTAAGGATACAACTTTCGTAGTCATCTTAGTGAATCGGAAGGAAGTGCTGTTTATTTGAATTCAATGTTTCGTTTTTAACACGAGTATAAAATGCCAATGTACATTTAACTATAATCTAACATAAAACTTTAACAGCATGTTTGATAATTTGATGAAGTATTATAAAAAGTAGAACGATATTTTGTTTCTGTTATTCTCTTCATTTTAGAGGTTTAATACGACCATAAAAGCTATGTACAACGAAAGCCATATCTAAACAAAATTAAACCCAGAGGAACGAGAAAAGAAAACAACCACATACACACATTCAATAATTTAAAGGGAAACGATAGAAATAATTTGCGGGTTGGAAACGTCTATTTTGGTCTTCGCGCATGTTCTTTTAATAAAACAGCTTCCACAATGGAACTCATTTAATTATTTTTTTGTTTTTAAATAATTATTGTAAACTTTGCCTGTGAAAATATATGCATTTTCTTTCAACTGCTGTCAAAAAAGTAAACAAAAAACCGCTGAATTTCGTGTAAAGAGATGGTAACACTCATTCGAACTTAGCGCAACAGTTGGCAACGCAAACTACGAAAACGTCGGAATTGCTGATAGCATTTTTCCCGAATTCGTGACGGGAGATTTTGTCACGACGGGAGTTCATTCGGAATCAGTGATTGGGCTGATAATCACATATGTATAGAAGGTGGAGCATCAATTGTGCTGCAATATCATTTTTTAGCAACATTCCAGGCGAATTGGCAAAACTAGAGGATTTAACTGGCTTGTTATTTGAACTTTGTACGGAAACAGATTTAAGTCATAATAAATTATTCGTTGTAATGACCGCCTACTAACTCCAAGTTGCAACAGCCGCGATTTTGTCTTTAACACAAACATACGGATCTCGATGGTACGGTCTTCTTGCGATGCTTCCAGATTAGGCAAACATATTTTTCAGCCTCATAATGGTCCAACTATTCGGGGGAGTTACGCCAAACTCCCGTCCGAATTCTCTTTGCACGGAAATGACGGACTGCAAAGTATGGTACCGCTGTACTATCCAAATCCTCTTTTCGGTATCCCAAGCATTCATTTTTAAAAAATTTAAATAATAACCTGCCAAATAAAAAAAAAAGTAAGCCGATTACTCACACAGAAAAAAAGTTGTTTTTGTAGCACGATTCGTGCGCCACCCTGTACATAAAATATTTAAAAATGCTTTCAATTTAACCATTTTATATGTATATTTTGTACTTTTATTAAATAAGTAATTGAGGATATGGGATCCGTCTAATGCCATACATCAGTAAAATTGATATTAATTTGTGGACGCTGTGAGTGACACGATGTTTGTGGCTTATTTAAAATTATTAAAAAATAATTCTCATTTTCGAATATTTAAACAAAAATCCACGCATACTTTCAGAATGTTATTGTCTTTAGTAAAAATTGAACAAAAAATTCGTTTAATAAATTATTAAATTCGTATGCGATAAAAAATATACTTTAAAAAAAATACTTTAAAGCCGAAATTTTCTTAATTAGTTTCTTTTCGAATATAAGACAACTCTCCTTAAAAAATATACTTATTTTTGTAGACACTTGAACATAGTTTAATTATATATTCAAAATGAAAGTTTTTTTTGATTATACCTGACAAATTTTTTGACTGAGTAAGTTCCGTAAAATGATTTGATTTACATGCGAGACTAGGTATTATATTGAAGAACACGTTTTATCAAGGGAATTCTAGTTAGTTTCAAAAAGTTACTACCTATTGTTTCGAAACAAAATTGCTTACAACTTGCTTTACTTCTTAATTTTATGCCTGCGTAGAATATGTACATATGTATGTATGTACAAACACACAGACGCTTTTATAGCTTTACATTGAGCGAAATGCAACTCTTTCTATTTGTGGCCGAGTAAGTGGGTATGAATTGTGGTTGCCCCAAGTTGACAGTCGTACGCCTCAAATCGTAAGCCTCGATCAACGTACAACATTCAACAAGTTCATGTAACATTGTCAAGTTGTGGTGACATGGACGCGGCGGCGCCTCGTACTTGCTGTGTTTTGTTTTTAATGTTATTTATATACTGTACATATTTTCATTGTTGTACTAATATTTGGGTTTGCTTTTGGTATTCCACCAACGTTGGTGAATACTGTGTGAATGCCCATGAATGGCAGTGACATGTTGCACTTTTCTATGTTTGTATGTATGTATTTTTCCTAACACTTTTCCCCAACGCCTTTTCTTTAACGTGCGAACAATATATCAATGACGTGTAATGCATTTTACTGCCGTTGGCACGTACATATTTAGTAGTCTCTTTGGACTCTTGCGGACATTCCGCCCGTGTGCTTAGCAAGCGATTTGCATGTCCGCCCGGTTGGCACTTTGGCCGCCACGGTTAGTTGGTTTGGCAAATAAAATGCTTTTTACTGAATATTTTCATGCTCTCAGCGGCAATTGTGAAAATACGATTTATCATGGCTGCGGTGAGGGTTTGGTTGTATGCATCAGTGATGCAGGCGCGCGCCACCGTTGCGTGGCCCTTGATCCATGAACGATAACTTAATTCTCGACATTTTCTATAATTAATATTTTATGCGGCAGTTTTCGTATGTCAGTTGTTGGTGACCACAGTTGTCGACCGCTAAAAGCTTCTTGTATGTGTTTGTGGCTAACAATATTTCGATACATACAAACGTGTACTACATATGTATGTAGATATTTGTGGTACCAAACAATAACGGCTTTAGTCAACTAAATAAGGGGATGCGATTGGCATCTGTGTGCCGATTATATTTTTGTCACAGTTTTTTCCTCAATGATTCTGCAGTTGTGATCTCATAGTAGAGAGTTCAATACAGGTCACACGACCTAAAAATGTTCTCTCTCGGATTGCCGATTTAGAGGGGAAAGAAATTGAAATAACTTTCGCGCTTCAATGTAAACGAATGACAGTTTTTTGTACTAAGTTTCCCCAATCATCCCCAAAACATCTCTAATCACTCTATTGAAGAGAAAAACAACAAAGCCCATAAGTACAAACAGATTTGTATACACCTTTTCAATATTAAACATTTTTCCATTATACTTCTCTCTATAAGATATGAATAATTACAATATAAAGAGTTAAAAAATCATTGTCATAAACGAATTTCGAGGATCTGGACATACTTATATACATAGATATTTTTCAAAAATAAATATTGGAAATTTTCAAGAATTCCAAGACACATCAAATGGAAGGCGCGACACATTTTTAACTTTTTTGATTTTAATTTGAGTTTTCAAATTTTTTATTTCGTCGTAATAAGAATGTTTTAAGTATATGTATTTCAAGGTAGCTGATAAGACTTTTTAAATTTAAGCTTTAAAAGCAAAAAACAAAATACACAGAGCTCAAATATATTTTTTTCAATTTTTCTACTGCGGTTACCTACTACGTTTTCAAAAGGACATTTTAAATACTAAATCTTCCTTGTACTCAAAAAAAAATTCATTTCTTTCAATGCTATGGAATTTTTTCTTTTATTGGAAATCCATATTGTTATTCTACATTGCTCTGAATAATTTTAATATTTTTTTTTAATTAACTATATCAAAAATTCTGAAGTTGGAGAGAAAAACGCAGTTATATAGTAAAACTCCTAGTTTCGCGAGTATATCGATTTTTTCGTTTGTAAAATTTATTGTCACACGCATTAAGATTTAGACATGAGTTTATATGGTTTTTGTTTTCCCAATTTCTCAACGTATGGTTAAACTTTATTTTTGTTAAGACCTGTACAGTCTACATAAGAACTAATCGGTCCATGATTTCAAAACTAATATTTACTTTTTATTATTTATTATTCAAATCCGCAACTAATATGTAGAATATGTAGACAAAACAACAATTTTTACTATTTTTATAAGAAATATGATGCGCATAAGTGATATATAACAGTTAATAAAATGATGACATGACAATTTCCTTAAAGCTTTCATAAAAATGTTGATAGTAACGTTAAATCGACTGTTATGATTTCATGTTTTTAGTTTAAAATTACATTTTTTTTTAAGAACAGCATAGAAAATTTAGGTTAAGAGTGATTATTTTTTAAGTTACAAAATCCTTTCTACTGTCGTTCAGTTATTTTTAATGTGAACTAAATTAAGTTTGAGGAGAAAGAAAGTTTATTTATGTCAAAATTAAAAGATTTCTAAAATGAGTTTTCGAAAAATTCACAAAAAACAACGCAAAGTTTGAGCCACTTGAAGTATAAAATTACGTCAAAGAAATTGAATTAGGCTGTTAATCTGCATACAAGAGTTTTCTGCAGTATGTAATGAAAAAGGTTCAAAACTGTAAAAAACTTTACAAAATCGATACACCTTGGACTATCGAAAATATACTGGCTCGCATAACTACATATGAGTTTTCTAAAAATTCAAATATGTTGGGATCTGCAGATTACTTTTTGAAATAAAAAACACATATCGGCCGGTTTTGAAATTCAAACATTTTTGAGAACGAAGAAGTTTTAAATTTTTTTTAAAAGATTTTAAATTGCAGAACATGTACAATAACTTTTATTAGTTGAATGCAAGTCACACAGTTAATCCTTTTCAATTACATTTTACATTTTCTTTTTTAAAAATATCTTCACTAACAATTTTATAAAAAAATATGCAAACACTTATAATAACAACATTGCAATATGGCATACGATATGAATTTATTTAATGCATAATTCACAGACATTTGCCACACGCGACATGTATCACGCTACAAAAAAAAAACATGTGAACAAAATAACAATAAATAAAATTTCATTAGTCGCATATAAAAAACTAAGCCAACAGGTTAGCAGAGGAAAAAGTTGTGCGATATTGTTGGGAATATTAAATAGCTAATAGAAATTACTGGATGCAAGCTAGCCAGCCAGCAAATCGGCAAGCGGAATGCATTCGAGAGATTGTGGCTGGAGATGACGAGTGGTGAACGCAAGTGGACGCTGACGAATTGGCAATTTACCTTTATTGTTTTTTTTTTTTGTTTTTTGTTAAGCAAATTGCAATGACGTTTTGAAATCAAGTGAATGTACCACGTACGAGGCCTGTTTGTGGTCATTGGCGTGCCTTTGGAAATGTTGCTTGATTGGTAGCAATTTGTGATAACGAGCACGCGATAGTGTCACCACTGTTTTGGCGTAATCCGATTTCATAGATGACACAATTGAAATATTGCACTATGCATTTAGCATGCACTGACACCAGTTGAAAAAGAAAGAGCGATTCGAATGCTGGTATAAATTAAGTTAACTTTTTGATATCAACTGTTGATGAAATCCTAACGAATTATTTAGAATAAATAAAATCTCGCGATCATCCGAAGATCTGGTAGATATATAGTGCTTAAAGCTGCTTTACAATGACCTGCCGAAAATCACAAGTTTCATTGGCTCTGAAACTGTGAATAACTTCTTTATTTTTATATAAAAAAAGCTCAATTTTGGAAGAAATTTAGTAACACCTTACAATTGCAGTTCTTGCTTCCAGTTTATACACAGCTCATATTTTATACATCGTGTTGAACAACGCTTTCCAACTATCACTTACCATTTTGTGTACTTACAGTCCACGACCAAAATATAAGACGCCCATATACTGACAAATTCGCATAAAATATTTTTATTTATCAATCAGAGTTTTCACATATCGTTTTCACTAAAGTTATTTTTATTTGAAAAGTTCTCAAAAATCGTCAATATTTGGCGACTTTAATCTTAATTTTTATTGACTAAATTCGAATATGCTACAAGGCTGTAAATATAGTTCTAAACAAATCACTTAATTGCCACTTATAAATTCTTCCAAAATAATAAAAAAAAAAAAATTAAAGCTTTTTTAAAACGCTTTATGTCTTTTCTTATAAAAACATCGAACGTCGGTTTTATGGAAAAATTGCGAAACAGTGTTAAACAAAATAAAAAAATCAAAGGCTTTTTAAAGTAACTGCCAACTAAAATTGTCATGCAGAGCATTTTTTTTTTTAAATAACGGATAATATTTAGTTTTCCGATCGCTAACCGAAAATGAAAACAGGCGGCTGAAATTTCGCCACTCGATTTTTGGTGACGAAAAACGAAATTTCCATATGTGCACATGGAAATTTAGTATTCTTTTGGCACAATTTGTTATACTCGTATATTTATTTAAAACTAGCAAAACATGGGAGGTATGTAGGCGTTGATTAACTACCCTATTCTTACGACCATCACATAATCAAATAATCTCTACTGTAGTAATTACTGCTACTAAAACAAACTTTTGTACTCAAAATAATTTTCACAACAGAAATGCGATGATTTTTTTTTTAAATAAAATCATAGAAGTATATAGGTGATTCCAGTTACAAAAAAAATTAAGATATCAATAAACGGGTCTATAAGAAATACGATTATATGAAACTTCATGAAAATTGATAAAGTAGTTCACTCGATAAAAACTCCTAATATAAAATATAAGATAGCTTTTTTTGTTGTTTTTCGCTGTGGTTTTTTTGAGTACAATATCTTTAATGATAATTATAAAATTGATCGAGCTTCTTTTGTATCACAAAGGGAGAGGCTTTCGTTTGTACGATGACTCCAAACGACAGAGTTTTTTTATTAGAAGCTATTTCATGGCAGAAATAACAATCCGAAAAGGGCAAAATCGGACAATAATTTCGCTTATCCAGATACCTTCAGTTAGAAAAATTATACAACTGGTATATTTCCCCAACGACTTTATTTGACATTAACAAAATAAGTCTCGCTATCATTTCATGTTTGTATTCTAATCCACTGTATTGTTATTTCGTACATTTTTTTTTAATAAACATTGCAATTGTAAATTATACTCTTCTAATCGCGAAATGTGGGTAAACCTGCAACGAAGCTTACAAGTAAATACTCGACGTTTAGCTTACAGTTAGATTGTGCTTTCTTGCGAAGTATGAATGAGTAAAAAATTAGTATATATCTTATCTAATGCATACATACTATATTATAAAATATTTCACTCAATTCGAACGATGAAATTCCAACTGCTTTTTCGCAGCAAAGCCATAAAACGCAATTAACATTTCCATAGCGATTTCCTTTACCGCCAGCTTGACTCTTTGGTCGTTTTGATAATTCTGCACTTTTTTAATGAATTAATTAAGAAAAAGGGAAAGTCGTTGCGTTGCCTTCACCACATTTCTTCGTTTTTTTTTAATTTAATTTTTATTTTTACTTTTATGGTTTTTGTTTCGCATTTTATGACATCTTTTGAATTTTTTTATGCTTAATTTTTTCTTTACTGTAGCTTTTGCTGTTGGCTGCTGTCAACGTGCTTGTCAACAGCATCACTGCGGACGGGACGCATACGAAAACTTTTGGTCATCATGATGTACTAAACATACATAAATACGCAATTATACATACGAGTACATACATATATGTACGAATATGTTATGAGGTTGCGCACACGCATTCGCCGTTTATGTTAGTGAATTTTCGAGATTAAACGATGAATGAACGACTGATATGATATTCGAGGCTGGGCGGTGACTCTGAGCGGTGACTCTGAGCGGTGGGTCATGCGCTAACACATATACGAACATGTGTTTTATGATTTACATATGCAACTCGAAAATTTCTTTTTCCTAAAGTCGCCTTTTTAATTTTTATTTAGAAGCATATTTGAAATGCAAATTTTTATTACAAGCTTGGAATTGGGTTTTTTGTTTTTGTATCATCACTTTAGCCATTTATGTCTATTAGGCGCTTCGTTGGTCAATAAAAGCCGCTTTGAAAACGAAAGCTTGCTTTTAAAAAATGTTATGTTATAAGAAAGCTATTCATACAATGCTGCGTTTGTTGAAAGTGTCGTTGGGATATGAGGTAGCATGATGTGATGCAGCTAATCCAAAAAGCGCGCTTAAATGTGTCACAAATTTTTGAGCGACGATAATGGATTTATAACAAAAAACGTACAACAGAGTAATGTCAGCCCATAGGAAATTACTATACAATGAAGATGCGTAAAAATTCGTTATGCCAATGTAGTTGGTACAACCGCTCATTGTACATACAGCTCTTAATACGACTGACTGCAAATAATTGTATGAGTAAAATAAATACAGCTGGGTATTATGTGCGAAATTCAACTTTCATTGAGACACTTTCCAAATAATTCCTAACTACTTGCGTACAATAATACTTGCATTCGCACAAATATGTTGGTATACAATTCATTCACCGTTTTCTGACTTTGTTGTTATTTGACGCCATTCATTCAACCACAGCAGGCGTACCAGCGACTAGCGGCCACAGGTAATCAACTCAACAATCAACTATGTGGCTGGCCGGCGAGCGAGTCAACCAGCTTTAAAGTCATCAACATTTCTGTGGAATCAGTTGCAGGCGCATGCGCATCACACGCATCGCCGTAAACGGATGTTTACTGTTTGTGTGAAATGTGCGAAAGTGAAGTAGCCAGTGATAGCAGCAGACAGCAGCTGCCCAGGTTCAAATGCTGCAGCTGTTGCGAAATTGAAAGTTATTAGCTAAAAATGGTAAATTAAAAATATATGCAGAGCTCACTTGCAAGTAATACACACACACACACATGCACGCGCACAAACGCATTAAATAAAATCGCAGTGGAATTTTGTTTTTTGCAAATGATTATATTAGCGAAAATATATATTTTTTTTTATTACAGTTAATGTCGCATAGTTGTATCCGGTGTGAGCACAAAAAGTAAAAGACGCATTATTCTGACTTCATCGACATTAGTTGAGAGCACAATGTTAAACTGTTGAGGGCAATCACGCAAATACTCGTAAATATTGTGCAGTATGTTCAAAATCTACCCAGCATTTGTTATTACATCGGTTAAACTACATAGATATTAAAGATTTTCATACCCAGCTCGTTGCTTTCAAAAATGGTCCATATGCGACAACGACGCCATCAAATTAGAAGCATATAATTGTGAGCATCTTGACAATCAGTTAATCAATATTTGGTATGAAGTTTATGTACAATTTTATCATTTACTAAAAAAATCCAACCAATGCTATTGTTAAATGTGGAAAAGCGCATAAAAAATGATGAAACATAGTTAACCCTTAATCTGTTTTTATCACTTAAACCAAAATTCGCCACAGCTGCCACCAGTTAATTTTGTAAAAGAAAAATATTATAATAATTATAATTGACAATTTCATTGAGCTCGAGGCCAGTTTATGGAAGATTTTATTTGGAAAAACAACAACAGTTTTTTAAATGGTAGAAGTTATAGTACTATTTCGGAAATCACCACATTTCCTCATCAGACTTCTTAATTTTATATTTATTTTTCATAACCACTTCTCCAAGGCTGTGAACCAAGGAGCTCGGTGTTGCAAAGCCAACAAGCTAAATGCTGTGCTACGCTAGCCGAGAAGACTGCTGTGTTTTTCTATCTTCCTTCTTTCTACGCTTATAAAAGCAACGAAAATTTCGGTGGTTTCAGTGGTTATTGTGGGAACGAAATTTCTTTAGAGTCTATTACTGATATGAATTAAACATTTTTTGCAGTCGCTGCTCCCGACAGGGTGTGGTATGAAATATTTTGGAACGAATTTTAGTCAACACTGGTCTAATTTGGTCTCGACACAAATCAGTTTCGATGTTGTGCCATTTTCATTGTAATTTTCCTATAGACATGGAATGAACAAAAATCATTTCAAGCCAAATTTTATCACACGTTTTCGGAAAGCACACAATCGAAACCGCTAGTTAGAGTTTATTCTATTATGTTATGTATTAAAAAAGTTGAGTATCTTCCACCTAGTCGTATAATTCAGATATAGCATGAATAATTGCACAGAATGCTTCTAGAAAATTCGTTGAATAATACCCCACCCAACCTTTCGGGCAAATTATCATATCAGAAGCAAAGCATCCTACTTGCCGTAGAAGAGGTGAAACAGCAGCGGAAAGGAAGTGTCATTTCTCCTTTGAGAAAAAAAATTAGCTTAGTAAAAAATGCATTTAATCGCGCACAATAGTTTAAATTCAACCACAATCTGTTTATTGCGTATAATATCGATGGAACACCTGCGGTATTACAGTTTTATAAAATTTAGTAAACCATCACTTCCGGCGAATAAACATGCATTTGATTTCAGTTTGTACATGTCATATCTAAAGAATTTAAATATTTTTGTCATGTTTATTACACATCAAAAATTCAATCAAACAAAAGACTTAAGCAACGAACTTTCTAAGCAACATAATATGTTTATTTTATCGTTGAGACACAATACAAAGTAATGTCATCAAAATTGCAGCTAATAAGTTTATAGCCAAGTTAATAAGCCGTCCAACCCAGATGCTGTGTCAGTAATAGTTAAAGCAATAGAAACACTGATATATCCCAAAAAATGGGTATCATATTTATACGACAGCCATGCATGAACCAGTTATATTGCTTTTATGAAATCTTTATTATTTTTCAAAGAACTTTTTAACAAGCACCATACAAATTAAATATTCAAACATTGTAGAAAGTAAAAAAAATTCAACACACTTTTTTTAACATTATACTTTGAATTTATTTTGAGTATGCAGTTTTAAAACTCTTTTAAATTTTAATAGTAAAACAAAGTGATTGTTTCAAGTATCTACAAAAAATTACAATATTTTGTTGTCGTATAATTATAACAAGCAATTTATATCTACATAAATATTCACAGGCGGAGCGTAGGCTACGTGTTAACGAGATAAACTAACAATTGTTCACAGATGCAAAAGTTTTTGATTTTAAGAAATTTATGAAAGCATAACAAATTTAATGCGGGATTACATTAAAATATAATTCTTGCAGATTTATGGGAATTGTAGTTTTAATAAGTGAGATTTAAATTGCTTAAGCACACTTTCATCGCCGCTAAATTTAAATAGTAAAGCAAATAAAATATTTACTTTAAACGGTAGCAGTGCAAAGGGTAAACCACTATACATATGTAAGTACATAAACATCTTAATTACCAGTAGCCGCTTTGTTGAACGCAAATAAAACGCAAAAACTTAAAACTCACCTTAATGAAGTATTCAAATTTTTAATGAACTTTTACTTTTGGGACTTTTTCCCCGATCGGTTTGTTTGTTATCGTTTAAATAAACAATTTTTGTTCGTTTGTTTTTCCTATTTTTTTTTAATATTGAATTTCAAATGTCTTAGCAACACAAAGAAAATGTGTAATTTACATACTCGTACATAGTTGTTATTTATTAAGTTTTTGTTTAAATACTCACAAAATGAAAGGGCCTACGTTGAGCTAGTGAAAGCGATTAAAAAATATTATATACTAGATTTATGTATGATATGTACATTTGTATTCTGTTTAGTATCCCACGTATCACATCTGGCTATTACATACTTTTATTTGAAAGTAAAAATTGTAAGGATAAATTCGAAGAAATTGTCAAATAGGTTACAGTAAAGCATGAATCGTCACGAAAGTGATGATTACCAAAATCATATACTCGTTTATTGAAAGTAGCTGCAGGGCATTATTATAATTACAAGAGAAATATACAACAAAAATGCTGACAGCCTTTTATATTCAATTGAGGTGAAATTTCATTTTCCAATTCATTACTGTCACATGCCAACGAAGCGGCAAGGAGCATGTCGGTAAAGTAATTGTTGCGTTCACAAAATGTAAGAATTTTCAACACAGTACAGTGAAATCGAATGCGCTAAAATACACCAAAAAAATTAAAAGTTTATTTAAACTAAGAAACTTCACAAAAATTGTCTTGAACATTATGTAATTGCGAAGTGGCACATTTACGGCAACTTGCCTATTAGAACATAATTGAGAGAAGAAGTTTAAGCTTCGTGCCATTCTAACCATCTTTCAAATAAATTATTGGGTGCGCTTTATCTTATGGGTGCTTTTGCAGTGCCAATCGAATAATTGTTTGTCGAAAAGATAAGTGAAATCAATTGTGCTGCTTTTATAGTCAAGACATTTAATGAATTTTAAAAATCAAACCAATAATAATGATTTCTCTCTAGAATAACTTGTTTCATTTATTAAGTATATTATTTTTCAATTATGGGACATCGAGAATTCTATTGAATGCAATCAAAGCTTTGCAATTTGGTCTAAGTGATTGTAAATAGCTTTATTAAAATTTACATGAAACACAACTTGCCAAGGGGAATTGCAGAAATTTCATTGTGCAAAAGAATCGGATATGAATGTTCCCGGAAAGCTGCTCCATAGCCACGAAAAAAGCGATATCATAATAGACTTTAGAAATAGTATGTTTTATGCGTATGTAACAGTTTATTTAAACAAATTTGTCATCTGTTCAAAACTTGAAATATAATTCAAATAATACACATCTCTAGAAATATTTGTGGTAGAGTACTAAAATTTCGTATGGTGATAAATGAAGTAAATTCCAATGTCATGAGAAGAGAGGGGCCACATTTAAAGAAGGCTCGTCATATCTCGCATACAAATTAAACTTTTATTTCTGTATATCTCTTGATGTATTTGCGTTAGAAACCTGGAACTTGGTTTGAGGATATGTATACATACTCATGAAGTAAGTTTCAAATATATCAAAATCCAAGAAAAATGTAAGATGAAAATATATACATACTCGTATATCTAACACTGGAGCCCCCAAAGAACGCCAGCTGTGCAGGAGTTTATTAACTCCTTCGCTAATTTTTTGTTATTTCTTGCTCATAAGTAAAAAAGTTTTCATAAAATAAGCGCACTAATGATTAATTTTAGAATTCATAAGTATATTTGGCAAACAGAAGTATATTTGAGCCAGTAAAGAATGGACTAATAATTACATATTTGCCCTAATTGGTAGGCGTTACTGGCGTGTTCGATTAAACATTAACTTTAATTAATAAAATTTTAAGATAATCTTAGCTAGCGTATAAAATACTTAATGACTAATTTGCAAAGCTATTGTACAATAAAAAAATATACCGAAAAGCCATATATATCCGATACTGATGTCAGATTTTATTGCTTTTTGTATGTACTTATTAGGCATGTCAATCCCGGGATCCCGGCTCTTTTTAGCTCCCGAATACCCCGGGATAAGTCTATTCAAATAACGGAATTGTGGAAAACAAAGAATTTAATAGCCATTTATTTTTCAAATTTTGATTCATTCTGACAATTCCCCTTTCAAAGGCAAAACAAAGTCTTTAGAGAGTTCACAATCGACAAACAACACAGCTTGTTAACTCCCTTAAGGCTTTGTTTTATTCTTGCCATTATAAATGAGCTGGAGAAAATTCCAATCGAGTAGAAAATGAGTGTCATTATGAAAGCGATGTGAATAGAACTAACAACGAGCTGCCTGAAGTGGATGAGGCAAAGAGTCTCAAAGATAAATTGCATCAAGTTTTAACGAGCAGCTCGCAATTGTCCAATAATCGAAAGGCTTAAAATTTGTCAGAAGGCTTGTTAAAATAAATTGGTGGCTTTTGTAATGAGGCGATAAAGGCTATGCCCTACAGGGAGCATTTATCTTATTGCCGAAAATCCAACCAACAAGTGTTGAGGCGCAGCAGTGCTTCTTCTGTACCAAATATGTATGTATGTACTTGAAGTATAAATTATTTTATATGCGTGTCAAATTTTACGTTTATTTCCTTTTTTGTTCCTGAAAAGACCAATAAATACATACATAAATTACAACAAATCGTTCTTTGTAATATTAATGTTATTATTATTATTATTTTATTAATTAAGATAATTGAAATTACAAAATGAATATATCTTAGCACTAGCTACTTCTATAATACAACGATTACAGACGTGTTACATTTTTTGGCAAATTAATAATTACGAATCAAAACTTTATGAAATTTGAGATCGCGGGATTGTCTCGGGATTTCGTTTTTTAATTTCTCGAAAATCCCGGAATCAACAAAATGCCCAAAATTGGCATCCCTAGTACTTATACACTAACTTTGTATTAAATATTATAGTATATGCGGATAATTAAAGTAGTTTTTATTTTTGTTTACTGTTATTGGGTATAATTTGACTCTCCACTATTATAAACCCACTTCCAAGAAGGAGAAGGTTATCAATATGACGAATTATCTTTTTCTTTTTTTTCATCCTTTTTAATGTATGATAATTGCAACTTTTTTTTTTTTTTAAATTAGTAATTTAAGGGGGGTCGCATATGAATTTGATCGTTCCGAGCATTGTATCATGAATAAACTAATGGTGATTCTAGCTGTTTATGAGCATACAAGTATATTAAAGTAAAGTTTTTTTTTAATAATTCACAATTTTATTGAGCTCGAACCAGTTGGTAGAAGATTTTTATTTGGAATAACAACAACATTTTTTAATGGTAGAAGTTATAGTACTATAACTAGTAGAAATCACCATATTTCCTGATCAGACTTCTTTTTATGTAGGGTTTTTTTTTGTTTAATTTTTTTTTTATTTCAAACTTCTTGTATTGACATACATATATAATTAATTAAAGTTACTTATATTGAAATGAATATAATTTCGCTCAGCTTGCACCACTGTGCCGAACACTGGATAACTCTTGATCACGCAATGCGTTGGCTTCTGACCGTTCGGTTCAAAGTCGGTGCGTAAGCCAGCTGCATGTCGTTTGCAGCTTGAAATTCAAAACCAAAAATAACAACAACGTCGCCAACCAACGAGGAGGATAACGAATGTAATTTATCAACGATTGCAAATGATGATGTGCCGATGAGTGTCGAGTTATTCGCTTTCACCTTGTTGCAACAAGTTGACGTTCGCTTTTTTGCACACACACACACACACACATACGAACACATATTAAAGTACAAACATAGTACGCAAGTATAAATACATACATACATTCATGCGCTGTAATGTAGAATTGAGATGAATGCATGTGAAAAAATTTACTTACGCACAATAGCGGTTTTACGCATATAAATTAATAAATGAATAAATAAAAGCTTACTTATTTGTATGTATGAGAAGTGGCATGCAGCTATATATATCAGTATATATGTATGTATGTTTATATTTGTGTATACATTGAGATGCCGTGCGCACTTCATCTCACAATATTTATCAAAATTCGAAAGTAAAATTAACGAAGGAGACGTTTGTAGTCAACTGGCATCCCCTGTTGACTACAAACATACATAAATACGCACATCCATTCATACATACATATGTCCGTATGTACATACATGAATGCAGAATGCAATTTTTTCTTAAATATTTATGATATTTACAGACAAAGTTTTATTTGCGCTCACGTATACATTTGTGTACGACTTATCAGTGAGTTTGGCATTTAACTTCTCGTACTTTCGCGTTCTTATAAAATCGCAGAGAAAACTGAATATGTAGAATAAACGAAAATAAACTCGTCCAACACTTACGCTGAACTGCCATAGTGACACCGAAATGAATTTATAAAATTATGCCACCCCGTGTTGCACTCACACACACACACACACATATGAATGGACGTGCAGGCAAACAGCTGGCACATTTAGATGAATTGAGTGCACAGAGAGTGAATAGCAGTAGATAATGTGGAAGTGAATATTCATAGATACTTTGTAGCACAAACACAAATTAGTGACATTCGGAAGCTAAGAATGAGTGATGAGTATTGAAATGTTTGTTGTAGACAACCTAAATTACCGCAAAATTGGCGCCTTGCATTTGCGCTGAGAGAAAATGCGTTCAAGTAAATTGATTATACAGATTATAGCCGACATTAATATGTGAAAAACTTTCTCAGCATTCGAAATGGCAGACCTGAATAATGGATTTTATTAACTTTGACACTTACACTTTTATATAAATATGAATGTACATTCGTACGTGGAAGTATTCGTCTATGTTCTTGACATAATTTATAGTGATTATGTACTTGCATATATTAAGAAGGTTGTCCGATTGTTGTGCGTAATTGTTCGTCTCAATGACATAGTGTTATAAAACTATTATCTTGGCTGGCTGAATGCAAAAAGAATATCCATTGAAAAAAAATTGTTCACTAGGTTTTCCAAAAAAAAAATTTTTTTATAAAAACTTTTCGTAGTGATTCGTTAACAACTTGTGGAAGAATCATTCAATCCACGAATACAATTCATGAACCGAAGGGGTTTGACTGCAAAATGTACCAAAAAACGCCATTTTCAAACAAAAATTTCAAACACGAGTCATTGACTTGTGGAAGCTTTTTGAAAAGCGAAATTTATATCAAAATAATTTATCTCCAAAACACAACTTGACAAGGGATGGTGTAAAATTGTGCCTATATACATCAACATTCTACCCTGTCGGACCAGAATTAGCAGATTAAGAAACAATTAAAAATGTGATTTTTTTTTTTAAATTAATGAAAATTTCAATTTTTTGAATTAGATCGCTGGTAGTACTTATTTTATATTATAACGGTCAGAAACTATACACATACTTGTGTGAATAATAATCTGAACACTTTTCTTATAAAAAATCCTTAAGCCTTTTTCATAATTCTTCTATTGAAATTAGTAAATTCATTTAGAAAATTACTAGAGCAGTATATTTTTTAAAACGTATTTATTTGTAAGCTTATTTGCTTTTTATCTTCAAGAGAACATTTGTTTTATTTTAATGAATTTTTTTTAAGTTACATTTAAAATATTTTGCCAATGAGTGCTTTCAATTTTTTTTATTTATTAAAACTGCATTAAATTAAGAATATATTTCTTAAAAAAGTTAAAGTATTTTTTCTTTAAAAAAAAATTAACTAAATGTTAACGTAAAGTAAATAAACATAGGTGAAAATGATTCTGAGATATCATTTTGAGTTTTGAAATATACTATATGCAAAATTAAGTAAATGAACAGAGAACATATTTTCAATGCATTTTAAGAGTTTTTGAAAAGATGTTATCGCTGTGGAACCTGTTTTTTTCAGTCTTATAGTCGAGGGTATTAATATAGAGTTTTTTAATAAAATACAGTTCCGCAAAAAAAACACGGAAACTGGTGGTAGTATCCAAAGAAGAATTACTTTCTTTTTGGAAAAGCTGAATTCAAATCCGATGTAAATTTTCCTCCATCTCGTCTGGACTTTTTGTAAGTGAACTTTTTGGAAATCATTGACCCACGAACGCTGCGGTCCCAAAAACCTTATTGCACTTTAAGCCTGTAACTGCAAAAATTGGCGAATCAAAAACTCCATAATAATGCAACCTCATAACCTTAAGCCCGACCTGCAACAAAGATATGTATCTCTGATGTCTTAAAATCACCGTAAGTGGACTGTAAAAACTGAACTCGGATTAGGATTTAGCAACCCGAAAAACGTATAGTCCGATTGGTTGTTGCTCTTGTGTTATTTCTTTTGTATTTTTTTTGTAGAGCTGTGATATTAACACATTTCCAAAAAGTTATTCAATACCGTATCAAAGTAAATTTTGGATAGATTGAGCGCATGTTTTCACATGTTTTTTTGCATGACTTTTTGTTAAGTTTTTTTCTTGCCCATTTTATGAGTACAATAACAGTTATGATAAATGTGTAAAATACTTTCTCATTTGGGACAGTTTAATTAATTGTATTAAGAGGGCAAGCGAGACTAATGCATTGAAAGCTAAATACCACCGCATATCCATACATACATTATGTATGTAAGCTATTATGCATTAAGTAAATTTTCCCACGTGATTACCCTGCAAAAAATGCGATTAGTCTGGGATGAGTTCGGGAATAGTCGCAAGGGAACATGCGACTAATACAACTTCTGAACTCTTTGTATGGAATGAACTGTTCCCGTTTGTTGTCGTATGAAGAGCCTAATTGTCTCCTTTTATACCAGAATGGGTATAAATGAGGACCAGTCTAGTTATGAAAATAAAAATAACAAGTAAGAAAAGCTAAATTCGGGCGAAACCGATTTTTATATACCCTCGCGATGTATTTTTGCATGGGCGGTGCCCATAATTTCATAAAAACCCCGTTTCTTTGTTTTAAATTGCAGCTAATATTAAACTTTACTCAATTTCTTCCAATAAATACTGAAAAACTAAGTTTATTTGCATTTTTCAAAATTTCCGTTATATAGGAGGTGGGCGTGGTTATGATCCGATTTCAAAAAATTTCTATGATAATAATAGCGATATAAAGGAAAATATGTCCACCAAATTGTGACCATAACTAATACTGTTATTAGATACAGAAAATTTGTCATATTTCAAAATTTCATAGATACCAAATTTGTTAGTTCAAAATCGCTCCAAATTTCACTCAATTTGCTGTAATGGATATCGAAAAAACGGGTTTTTTGCATTTTTAAAAAATTTCCGTTATATATCTTGACCATTGTCAATACCAACCTTCCCTGTCCAAAGAGCAATCTGTGTACCAAATTTCATTGAGATATCTCAATTTTTACTCAAGTTATTGTAACCACGGGCAGACGGACGGACGGACGGACAGACAGTCAGGGCTAAATCGATTCCTCTTTTCATTCTGATCATTTACGTATACATATATATATGTCTATATCTATCTCGCCTATTTTTTGCTGTTACAAACAACCGTTACGCGAACAAAGTTAAAATACCCTTGCGTTAAAGTACGCTCGGGTATAAAAATCATTGCTTCGAGTGAGTTTCAACCCGCTTCTGGAGTGTTACTAAGCGAATGCTCTGCTTACCTTACATGTCAACGATGCGCATGATATTCCGTTGCCTAAGTATCATTGGATCGTATCGCATTAAATATTGGACTAATCTACAATTATACCCGTTTGAGATTTGTTGCGACTAATTAATGCCCAGTTGTACCCGATAGAGACTAATCCCAGAATACTCTCTTAAGAGATTAGTCGCACAACTTTATGCAGGGTAACTACTGGCTTAGCAATTCGTCACAGGCCGTTTAAGCAAGCCGATGCAGTGCTGTCACATCCACCGGGTGGTCAAGCAAAATTTGAAATGCTCTTACAACAAAACTGTCAAATCAAAACGGTGATTTGTGTGTTGAATTGAAAATGTACTGGTTGTTTCTGTTGTTTTTGTTGCTTAGTAACCTAAGGGCTCTGCCGCTGCTTAAATACGTATTCTCTTTCTTTAAATACACAAAGTGATAAAACTTTTCGTTGATTTTTCTCGCTTGATTTGACTTCCATTAGTGCTAGCAAAAACTATGAGATTTCACTTTGTTGTTGCTTTCATTTTAGCCATATAAATATTCTCATATCTTCCGCATGTTCAACATCACTGCTTAATTATGTTTTGTTTGGTGTCGGTAAATTACCATGAAATATCTTTCATATAAAAAAAAAAAAAAATAATAAATAACGGATATGAAGAAAAAGAAACCAACAGTTATAAAAATCCAAAATTTATGCTAAAAGCGAAAGTGAAAGTTCTCTCTCACGTCGTCATCATCGCCGAGTTGATTCAGTCCTGCAATACATATAAGGGCCAGTGAAAGATTAATGAGACTTTGTCGTTTCCGAGCATTTAACACGCCGCAATATGTTGCATAAGCCAAGAAGTTGTGTATTGCGGCATTAAATATTGTTGTTCACCACTTCGCACCACGAGCGCGGCGGCGATGCTTCGTGTTTTTTTCTACTTTTCACTGGTTGTTTTCCTTTTCACCGCTTACCATATACCACCGACCGTATTTTTATTTATGTAAGCACATATGTATGCTTGTATGTTTGTATGCATGTATGTATGTATGTATGTATGTTTGTATGGGTCTTTAAGTTCATACAAACATATGTTGGTCGTTAATCGTTAATGCGAATGGCTTCATTGTTGTCACTCTCACTTTGTATTATGTTCGGTAAGCGCTTTTTGTCGGGGTCAAGTGCGCACGTCTGAATTAAACTACGAGTATATAGGAAATGACCCCGCTGGCTCGATACACCAATTTCTTACATAAATACTCAATCAAATGTAATTATGGTTATTATAGACTGTGAAAGATTAAAAAAAAAGACGTTAAGTCATTGACGCTCTTGTAAAAATATACAAATTGGTGGAACACCAAAGTTTGGTACTTTCAAAAAAGTAAAGTCGAATATGCCTTCTTTGCTTATACCGAATACAATTTTTTGGCATTTGATATGAAAAATCTGGTAGGTCTTACAAATACACGGATATTTTTACAATGTGATTTTTTTTCTTATGGGAGGAATTATTTTTATCTTTTATACAAAATGTTTTATGCTTCTTTGAAAGAAAGAAATTTTAAGAAAAAATAATATGAAATAACTTAGGAATCGGTATATCTAAATACATTGTGAAATTTATTCTTTATGCTCTATTTTTTTTGGAAATATTTGTGCCTTATGTAATACAAAATTTCTTTTAACGAATTTGAATTTTTGTTTATTGATCTTTCCCTAATTACACAAAACATTGAAAAGTTTCAGTATTTTTAAAATGCTAAGACATTGAATTCCACGATTTTACCAGACGTTGCTTAAAAACAATAAAGAATTCAACAAGAATTGAACAAAAATTAAGTTTGTGTAAAAAAATACTATGACTTTTTGATTATGCAACTTCAAATGCATAAATAAATAAAAAAAAGCTAATTCCAAGCTGATAAGAATTATATTCAAATTGTGATTTTTTGTGCCGCAGAAGCTTTTTTTTTTTTGGTTTTAATTAACTTTTTCTTATAAGTCAAAGGCATTTTTATACCTTTCCTGGAAATGGTTCCTTAAGTTTGATCCGATTTTTGTAAGTACCAGATGGATAAGAGTTAGACCCATCAAAAAGTATACCGAAATGATCAGGATGATGAGCTGAGTCGATTTAGCCATGTCCGTCCGTCTGTCCATCTGTTTAAAAGCTAACTTGTCCCTCAGTTTATAATTTATTAGACATTTGTTGGTATCGACCAGATCGGACGACTAAAACGAATATAGGTGCCGATTGTTCAGATATTATATTTTGCTCCACAACTCCTTCATTTAGTTTAGCAAGAAGGTCCGCTATTGTTAGCTCTATATAAGGAGTGAAAATGATATGGATCAAAGAAATATAACATATAGCTTCCATACAACCGATTGTTCAGATATGGCAATTAGCCAGAAAACCCCTCAATTTTGCACAAATAAAAGCTATCATAAGAACTATTTTAGCAGAGGAAATCCAAAAAATTCGGATAAATATAACATACAGCTGCCATACAACCGTTAGTTCAGATATTGCATTTTGGGTCATAACTCCTTCATTTAATTAGCTAAAGACTTGACTCGCACAAATATTAATTGTTGTTGGGACAATTATAGTAGTTGAAATCATTAATATCGAATAAATATAACATACAGCTCCCATACAATTATTCCATTCATGAAAGGTATGAAGCCTTCAGCATAGTCGAAGACAACCTTTTTTTACTTGTTTAACTATGCGAAACTTCCTATTTTGTGATAAAGTTCATTGGGCTACAAAACTGCATAATCCAAAAATTAATATATAACTTTATTTATTATAAATATTATATATATTTACAACTTTGATTTAAATATATTTTTTTCTTGAAGAAAAAAAAGTATTTTATTATAAAAATTTTAGAAATTAAACAAAAAACAAATAAATTGCCAATTAAAAAGTTTCTGAAAATCGCAAATAAAACTCCGTAAAATTTCAAATTTCATACCAAGGCGAATTCGTTCAATATACTATATAGCACTATTACCATTACCGTAAAAAGCTACATGCAATGAACCCCATTTTTTTTATTTCTTGTATTTAAACGGTAGAATTGTTTACTTGTAACAAAACAATTGACTTTGACAACCAACACCACCTTTTACGAATTCGCCTTAAGCGGTACGTTTTTATGTGAAGATTTTAGACAGATATTAGTCTAGATTAGCCTTAATATTAATCTAGATTAACACAAAAAACCTTTTCCCTCTTACTAGTGGTATGCACAAGTCGATTTTTGATTTTTTGTTTCGTTTATTTCTTTTTGTCTTCATAAAATATTTTAAATCTGATGTTATTTTTATTGTTTAGAAATTTCATTCATAAAACTTCAATTCACTTTACATTTTCATTTAACTGAATATAGAAATACGAGTTCACTTAATTGCGGTTTATAAGCCATAATCCTTCGACTTGTCCATCCTGAAGTATGAAACCAGCAGTTTCACTAGCTTCGAAGCAATGCAAATGAATGAGATATTGCGTAAAAGCCCTAAAAAATGCTGCAAAAAGTGTCTACTTTGAAAATGTCGCTACAAAACGAATAGAAAGCCATTATAAGTATGTACAAACATAAATATTCGAAGTTGCCCTTTCATTTTGATGAGAGTGGAAAGTTAATTTAAGACAGAAAGTTCAAATGAATAAGCATTGTTGTTGTAAGTTGTAGCCAGCGGCATAAGGCCAGCTGAGTTAATGGCAGTTAATTAAATGAAATTCGGCTGTTATATGTAGCTGAATTGCTTTAATCGGCAGACATTTTGGCACGCATTTAATCGATATACGTGCACAAATCGAAACAATTACACACGCTCAAATGTCGGTAGTTAATTTAATATACTCGCATATACATATATACATAAACATAATAATGTTTGCTCTTTACCGGATACAACGATGAGTTAAATTAATAAAAAGCTATTAAACAATTTCAAATTCAACTTCACGCTTCAGTTAAGATGTAATAGATTTAGATGCAGAGGAATGTGCGAGCTACTTACTTACCTACTCGTACATACATACATACATAGCTACTTTTTATATGCGTTGATATTACATTAAATACTTTCAATCTGTTTATCTCCATTATATGCAAATATTTCTTATAAATTCATAAATACTGCAGAAGAAGAAATTAAACCATTAATAGAGTAAAAAAAAAAAAATTTCAATTTAACTGCACAACGCTCGCTACTGAAAAGCATTTTTAAAATAAGAATAAACAAAATCCCACCGAATTAACTGTACTCACATTTTGAGCAATGAAAACCAAATAAAACCATACATCCATATAATAATATGCGCACAATTGAGAAAAATCCCTTTCTCTTTCGAAAGAAAGTTGTTCAGCCGCTTTGTTGGCCATTGCCTAAAGTCCATCTCACATCAACTACCCACGAAACCTGGTTTCAAATTAGACTGTTACGCATACTACCAGTTGACTTCTGCATGTTGTATGTGTGTGTGTGTGTGTGTGCATGCGCGTGGTCAGAGCGAGATATGCTCATAATCTGTTGGTAAACAAAAATCGTTTCGAAACAATACAACAAAAACAAACAAAAAATGCATAACAACGCAGTGAAATATTCGAAATTTAAATGAAGGCAAATCGAATTAGGTTACATAATAACGTGAGAGTTTAAATCCGAGTGTTGTAGTTTCCCTCGTCCGTGTGTTAATAAGTATTTCAATATAGAGATGCGTATATTAACACATAAGCCACTTTCAAGATAAAAAAATATTCACCTCATGTTTGAATATGAAAATCATGGTTTTATAACAATCTGTCTACTTAGCGTGCTGCAAATAGGGCCTTCGCGTGTGTATTTAGTGTCTTTGTAAGAATTGCATATATGTACGTACAATCCTATTTACTTGAGATATTAACAAGCAAAATTCCTCCTACATTGAATTGAAAGTGTGTTGGTGCTGTTGAATGACTCACCATCATATTCTGTCATCACATCACCGGGTGTCCACAGAGTACCAAGTCTTTTAGGTTCTTTTCTATTTATCTCGTTTATTAATGACACAAAAAAACTCTTTTTCAATACGCTAATATTTACAAGTTAAGAGTAAGAAGCTCCTTCGACTCACGAATCCATCACAAGTACTTTGGTCTAAAAACGAAATGTAAGAAATTTTGTAACCTAATAAAGTAGAAACCCTATTCAGAAAACAATTCTGAACGCCTACTGTACGAGGGTGGTATGAAAAGTTTCCGACTTCTACGTGAAGATAGTCACTAAAAGCTAGTGAATACATCTTTTGACAGTTACTCAACAAAAGTTCAGCACCAAAATTGGCGCGCAGTATATAATTAACAATTGTTTGAGTGAGTCGATGTGAGTGTTTTTGTGAAAATTAAAAAAAAAAAAATATTTTTAGTTTAGGCACCATAAGTCCTAGTTTTTGGCGCCGATTAATTACTATAGAAGAAACGACAGAAATAAAAATACAGCCAACACAGTGGACCGCAAAGGGGGAGCCGGCTCCAAAAAAAAGCAAAACCTGTTTGTACGGGTTAGAGAGAATATAGCATTACTGGGAGAAGTATATAGACTTACAAGGAGCCTAGGTAAAAAAAAGTGTAAGGAATATTTAGAAAAAATGTCTTATATAATTGTTAAGTCGGACATTTTTCAGACCCTCGTATAATATTAAACGAATATTTTGTGTTATTAAATATAATTATTTATACAATTAATAAGACCGCAATCATACACGTATATATTCAATAGCAATAAAGTAAGAAAGTAAAATGTTTATTTATATTCTTTTTTAGCTTTGTCAAATTGAAATATTTTTCTACCAATACTCGTACGTGTAAAATCTTTTCCCATAGCTCTCACCGATACTTCAGTAATCGAAAGTAATAAAATATTTTTTCAACGATTCATTCTGTGATAAAAATAATAATGAAAAGTTTTAAATAATTCATAACTATCTAATATAATTGCACAAAGTCTAAACATTCAATTTGAAACAGATTTTTTCCGCTGCGGTCAACGACTGGCAGCCGGCATTTCAATGCCTAAGCCAAGTGAACACATTGGTATGTATTTATGTATGTATTACAGTGTTTGTAGGCATCTACTAAAACTGAGAAGTCGCCATCGTTGTAGAGTGCCAAATGCAAAGTCATTGTCCGCGCTTCACACCTAACACAATCAAGTAGTGTAACATGAGGAAAATAAACTTGTATGTGTGTATATACAAGTACATACTATACACCTATAACTATAACTACATATATAAGTATATGCACTAGGAATGTTAATATTAGCGAATAATTGTGACAACGGGATTTCGTGTTATATTTAACGAAATACTCAACACACCGTGATACGGAAAGCATTCGACACACCATGGCATAAAACCCTTTAATATAGTAGTTAATCGAATTTTTTTTAAATCTAGTTTATTTACATTTTTAAATTTGGGTATGAGCAAAAATTGTTTATTGTCCAAAAAACTACTCAAGATAATTGCAAAAATGTATGCTGTGTAAAAAAATATATATAGCGCTACCCCACAAGGATAAAGTGGACATTTTATGTGTGTTTTTTTTATGTACGTAATATTATTATTTTTTAATTCAAATAAAAGTCAATCAAAATACAATTTGCAGTCCATTCAATATTAAAATATAATTATGTATATACAAATTTCAATCGGCTCAAGAATAACATTTGTTTTTTGGATACACTCCTCGTTCGCAACTTTTTTGAGACCATTTAGGTACTAGTTCTAACCTAGTTCGGGATTGAAACGAATCCTTAGCAGAAGATACTAAAATTATCAAAATTTAAGGGTAATTTGTATAAGTATGAAATGTAAAAGCATTTAGCACGTAAACGAATGCATTTGAAATAAGTATCTGCATATTCATATTTGCATGTATGTATGTACCATATTTATGTACAGTGGGTTGCCAAATTACTTGGGACAGTCACGAAAAATTCTGTTTGTGAAGTATTTCTTTAAAATTAATTAATAAAACACACAATTTGTAGATATATGATATACAATGCATTAGAAAGTAATATGTGTGCCCAAAGAAATATAAAAATACAGTTTGCTTTAAAAATCTGTAATATAATATATTAAATGTATATAACTTAGTAATAATCAGAATTTAGTAATGGTGGTGATTATAAGGTATGCACTGTTTTACACATTCTTTTAATTTGAGGTTGTGATGCCAAACATCAATAAGCTTTTCTATGAGTCTTTGCTTCGTGGTAATCGATTGGTTTCATTTCGGGCGAAATTCACGAGCATAGTCATCTCGTTTTCTCTTCATTGCATCAGTCAACGGTTTTTTACTGGACAATGGCATCTCAATCCTTCCTTTGCCAACCTACGCTGGACAGTTCTCTTGGACAGAACTGAAACACAGGACTGTTGTACTAACTGAGTTAAGAGTGCAGCACTTTTATTCGGTTTTGTAGGCAGGTTCCCTTAATTTTCCTATCCCAACGTCGTGTTGTTATGCGCTTTCTTCCACTACTGTCTTTCCTCTTAGGAGAAATTGACTGGTTTTGATCCAAGTTAATTTTTATTCTGTTAACTGCTAATTTGAAAATCAGCTATATCTGCTATCTTCCTTTGAGAGTGAGTCGTATGCTGGATAAGAATTTTAATTTCAGATTTTATTCTGGAAGACAAAACGCAGCCAGGACTCATGCTGGAAGGCAAAGGATTAAATAATTAAACTATTATTATAAAAATTATTTGGTAAAAAATATGTTTCTAATTAAAAAAAAATAAAAATACTTACATTTCAACTGTATTTTATAGCGAAAATTTAAAAATAACATAGATTTAAATATTCAAAATCGTGTTTCACTGTTTAGTGTATTCAGTACTTTGCAGCTCTCACATTACTTTAAAGTTTGCAAAAAAAAAAACAAATATAATGTTTAACGCTGAGCATTCACTTAAAATATAATTTATAAAAACACTGCAAACATAAATAATAAATTCTAGCAAACACTTACATCTCTGTAAACAGCAGTGCAGTGCTCCCGAAGTGAGATAATTACAAAAAAATGTAACTGTCCCAAGGAATTTGGTAACCCACTGTATATGTACTTTCATACAAACTACAACTAACGAAGTTTAAAAGCGTATGTACTTCGAGTAAGTAATTTCGCCGCAATAAAACTGTTAATATGTACGTATGTATGTATATACAACACTTCAGTGAAAGTTGCGAAGGCCACCATATTTTCCAACAACTATGAGTACTGCACAATCGGCCAACAACGCGACATAACACATAACATACAATGCTACTGCGCTGCAACATGATCAACAAACAACAGGCAACAACAAGCAATGAACAGCAAAAGCGTCAACAACAACAGCAGCCGTAAGAGCATCGTTGGCGGCAACAAAATATACTACAAAAAATAAAATTCACAGCTACAGCATCCCATTAACAATTGTCAGCAATGGCTGTTGTTGTTGAGGCTGTGGCAATGATGATGTCTTAGCTGTCACTCTGCCGTCACAAATTGAACTCATGCCATGGCAACATCTAACATTTTCGCACTTGCAATTATGTACGTAGTAGCGTACAGATTTTGACAGTGGGCGGCGAATGGAAAAACATTGTCAAAGCAATACTCGCATTTCTTTAATAAGCTGAAAACACGCAAAATATTGCCTTTGCATTTTGAAAAATGTATTCTCCAAGGCAGTGAAAACTCTCATGAAGTTCTCAAAAGATATCGGATGTCCCTCTGAATTTCCTCGCTTCTAGACGGTAAAGCAGCTTTACGATTTGCTTTAAAAAATATTCGTAAAATTTTTCAGTAAGTAAGAAAAAATTTCGCCTATGATTCTTGACAAATTTATTCTTTAAGGAATCTTTATAATAACCGTGACTTACACTCTTCATTCAAAATTTTCAAGATTTTCAAAAATTTTTGTTCATGTCTTATATCCAAAAATTTGCGAAGAAATCACTAAAAAGGAACTGTGATTTTCAAAACTACACACTCGGAAAAACTCTATTTTATTTTAAACTTCGAAATTTTGATAAATTGCATATGCCTGCTTTTTTCGGACCATTATAAGTACATACATATGTAATTCCATACAAAATGTCCAAGAAATTGATGTTTTAGCCATTTTTTCTTAGAGACCAAATAATTCTTTATTTTCAAATAGCATAGTAGATATTCTTAGCTTCAAATTCCATTTTTTTAAATCGCTTTAAAGTTGATTTTTGAAAGAGTTATGAATATTTAAACTAATGACATTAAGCATATTTTAACGGTCCGTAATACTGGATTAGCTATTTTGAATTTTTGATATCGAACTCAATATTCGTAATCAACTTCTTTCTGACGTGTAGAAAAAATTAAAACAGTGAAAATTAAATGGTTTAAATTACCAAATATCATTTATTAAAATATTTAAAATTAGTTTTTGGGTCTTAAGACGCATACTATATGATAGCGCTTAAAAAAGTTATCAAACAATTTTTGGTCTCTCGCAAAAAAATTTACAAAAATTCCGAAGCAGACATTTTTAATGCTTGACATATTTATTTTTATATTTATTGTAAATTTTGTATTGAATTTGAAATTTGGATTTATATGGTTTTCTTTATAGAATGCGCCGTATTTAACTGAAGAATATTAGAAGTTATATAAAAGAAAAATAAAGTTCTAATATTTATTTTTTAGTTTTGAGTAGAATATTTGATTCTAGTGTATATTTTAACCGGTGAGAACACCTTTCACTTGCCGAGAAAATATAAAGATAAGCCCTTAATTATGTAGGAAATCTTTAAACTGTAGAAAATCTTTAAATGTAAGTTATTTACGAATGTTGCACATGGATTATTTTGCAAATGAATTGTAAACTATATAAACAAAATGTGTCAATATAGTCAAATAATCATATTTTCTAAATATATAATAGTTACTTTTACTTCTTGATGGATAGAGTGTTGTTGACTTTTTATTGTTAAATTTCGCTTATGAACTGAACAACTGAAACTGTAAGCAGCAAATTTTAAACACTTCCTAGCAAACGCCGTCCACTGTAACGGAAAAATGCAATTGCTAACATTACCCATTTAGCAATGTAATCTTAAATATTTTTGAGGAATTTGCACACTCCCTTGCCAACAACAAGTAATGGCTAATTCATAGTCCGCACCAACGATCAATCACCTGTCATCGCCGCCACAAACAATTGTTGACAAATATTTCAAGTTTGCTACAACAACTAGGCAACTACTGGCCCAAAATCATTTAAAAAAAATGTTTCTTTTTATTTCTATATAACAGGTAACATATACGTATGCATGTATATTCATCTATGTAAATATTTGTTAATATACAAATAAGTAAATAGTAAATAAGTGTTTAACGTCCGTGCCAAATTTTTTAAGTGAGATCTTCTTGCGTTGCGTACAATTTGCATTCAAAGCTTGGAATCAACCTATCTCTCTCTCTGTCTCTCTCTGTCTCTCTCTCTCTCTCTCTCTCTCTCTCTCTCTCTCTCTCTTTTCTTCGTTTCATTATGGGTTTGTGCGATTTGGGACGTTGAATGAAAGTGACTACTTTTATTTGCAAAAACGGTAAAAAAAAGTGATGTGCGTAGACAATACTTTGTAACAAATATTTGCGCTAACACAACTTTGTTAAATAGTAAATATGTATATAGTTTTCACCTTTTTGTAGACTAAATGTTGAATTGTTGTAATTTCAGCAGGTGTTTCCCCAACGTTGACCTTTCGATCTGCATTAACATAACGTGCATATATGCAAGTGATTATTTAAGTTAAGGCTCGAGTACAAAAGAAAATCGATATTAATATTTGCATACACGCAAAGTACAGCTCACAAGCAAATAACATAATTTCATTTAACACATACATATAGTAAGTACATATTTGTGTAACTATATTAAATATACAGATGTATGCTATTTACCAAGTGTGTAGCTGTACAAATATTTACTGGACGTTATTATATAGCGTTAGCTGCGCGTCAGAAAGCATTTAATTATTGTACGCGTTTGTGTATGCCATGCACGAAAAAGCTCTACATATTACTAATCAGTTTGATTATATTAAATTTGCGCTCGTATATTTTTTCCCTACGCTGCTAACGTACGTCGCTGAGACATACGCAATTGAATTTTGGTCCTCTATCTCACCTTTAACCTTTCGAAACTTTTTTTTTGTTTTTGACTTTAAAAACCATAATTTTACATTTTCTCACTATCAAAGTCTATGTAATGAAAAATCAACAAAAAAAAATTGTATTTCGTTAGCAAAAGTTGGTTTTGAGCATCATGCCATATGGCGTAGAATACTCTTAAAGGACAAAAAATAAGACACACATTTTTATTTTAAAAGACATTTTTATTTAAAATTAAATAGTTATCAGAAAGGGCGATCAAATTGTTTACACGGAATCAGCAAATAACCAAATTTTTGTAATAAAACGTGCAAATGTATGAAGCGATATTTTTCATAAAGTATGAAATTCGAGAGGTAAGCTCGCATGCTGAAAGCTAAAAATTTACGGGGAGCAAAAATCAAACAAAATTTTTTGTATTAAAAAAAAAAAATACAAAAATATTAAATTAAGGTATATGTTTTTTGAATTAAAACAAGCATTGAAAAGCAACTATGCCAAAGTGTTAATTTATTTTTTAGTTTATTAACTTAAACTTAAACAAATTGAAAATTGAAATTATAAACTAAATAAAAGATTTAAAGAATAAAAAAAACTGTAAGTGCCTTTTTCAGTATGAAAAATGACGTTGCGCCAGCAGGGTTAAACAACTTCTAAATTGTGCTAAAATGTTAATTGTCATGCTTGGTATGGAACGTGTATTAAATTCTGCAAACAAAAATTAGTAGCTTTATTTCAATGTCTTATCTGACAATATATTTGTTCCATTTTCACTGAATGTATGACCACAAAACTTAATGCCATAAGATGAGAAAGGATAGAGTAGATTAGAAACTGAATAATAAACATAAGATAGATAATAGCAATAACTGGTCAAAGACGGTATATCTGTGTACTACTTGAATTCTACTACATTTTTCCATTTATTAACTTTATTATTATTCCTATGTGTTTGACAAGATTATGTCAACAAAAAAAAAAACTAAGGCCAGGTCAGTACGCGACTAAATTTAAAAAAAAATGAACACATTCAGAAAAAAGAAACAAAAAAAGTAAAGTAAAAACAAAGAACATTAGAACATTTAAACCTTTAGAAAAAATTACTCAATAAAAGAATTACCTGAATTTACATAAAATATGGTTGATGTTCCAGAATGCCAGACTTCGGATAAGAAGATAATTATTACATTAAAATTTATTCATACGGATCAGCGAAGAAATATTGATGTAAACTAATATTGTAAAAAATTTTTTAACAGATACACATTTTTTTCTTCTTATAGGTTATTATACACATGTTTTATCTGTATATGATTTTTTTTATAGTTGTGGAGAGAGTTACGGAATAAAGATTACAAAGGAGTTTAAGTTTTTTAAAGTTTCTTTGTAAACTTTTCTGGAGGCTCTTGCGCTGAGCATTAATGCTCATTTATGACACCAAACTGACTTCAAAAATGCATTAAAAAGAGCAAAAAAATCTTCAAATATGTCTCCCAAAAAGCACAAAAATTAACTGAAAATGAGAAGTGAACCAGAAAATGCACCAAATTCATCCAATGTGAAGTCTTTTTGGAGTAATTTTTTGGACTCCTTTCAGAGTGGTATCAGATTGAACTATTGAAAAAAGTGATATTCGTTGGTTGCAGTAAAGTGAGGCAAGCTGAATGCCATAGCTTACCAGCCAAACCGTCCAATACCCAAGAAAAAAATAAATAAAGAAATCCAGCGGGTTTTAAAAACTTTGACCATTTCTTAAACTTGTTGATAAAACTGGAATTGCCGTGACCAAAAATTGTAAAAAAATGGCGAACAGAACTGATGCAAGTAAAACTACAATGACGAAAATGGCTAGCAGCAACTTGCACGACGAACAGCAAATGAGTGAAATGAAAATCTTGCAAGTCGCTTTTTTATTTGTTTGTTGTCAACACGAGTAGAAAAGTGCATGTAGCAAAGTCAAGTGCAAAGGCGTATAACAAATACGCTACTATGTGTGTATATGTGTTTGCATGAATGTGTGTGTACATATATGTGGGTATACTTGGTGTGGACATTTGATATTCACATTGTTTCGCTCGTCTCCATTCAATTCAATTCAATTTCGGAGCGTCGTTTTGTATGCCTGCGCCACTGCCTGCCTCGCTTGGTTAATAAAAATTTCACTTTCTCGCCGGTTTACAGTTACTCATAAACTTGCTACCCATTTATTTTTTATTTATTTTATTTTTTGCACATTTTCTTATTTATAATTATTTTTGTCTTTTGAACTGACTGCAGTTCACTTAGCGCAGCTGCTCTGTAATACATTGATAAATTGTATAGCGACGCCTGCCCCAGCTTCCAATAACAATTCGATATTCAATACAGCTCTTGACTTCTTTCTCGTTTTACATTTGCAGCTTTTTAAAGGATTTCGTATACATGCATATATTTGAAACCGAGCATTTGAATGGCGAATAGGTTCATTGACTGCTCACAACATAGTATTTATATTGGCTGATTGCTTTGTCTGCATCGACAGCTACCTCTGCTGCTACGATTGCTGCTGCTACTGCTGCTGCAGCTGCTTCTGTTGCAAGTAATAGTGCAACGAATTGTGCGATGCAAATTATCTCAATAGCTTAAGTTCAATGTTATGTTAAGTGTTAAGGCGCTTCACTTTTCCGGACCTTATGCGGACAGGAAGTAAAAAGGAAGAAGAAATAAATAAACTGAATGTTACTCAATTTGGAAAAACCGAGGAAAATTGTATGCAAAATATTCAACATACCGTCTTAAAAATTGCAATAGCTACTTATAATGTACTACAAAAGTAAAGTGTCGTTTCCAGCTCCAAATACTCGTATAAAGGCACCATAAATTTATTATTTCGAGTGGGTTATGGGTCATATAAAATTTCCGTAATTCATATCAAATATTGAAATATAGTATAAAAATCAATTTTATAGATAAGAGAAAGTTTTGTTTGCATGTTTGATTTATAATCAATACATTATACATGTTACATAATTTATCGGTTGAAAGTATTGAATAATACAATAACTATATAATATAATATAATTTTGGCGCATACACTATATAGCTCAGTGTTTGGCCGAGCTTCTCCTACCATTTGTGCTGTGCGTCTTTATATTACACCACAAATGGAGGGACCTACAGCTTTGTACCGACTCCGAAAGGCAGATGTATTTAATGTCAAGCTTTTTCATGGCAGAAATACTCTCAGAAGGTTTGCCATTGCCTGTCGAGAGGTGACCGCTATTAGAAAAAAAATTTTCTAAACCAGGAATTTTAAAAATATTTCTTTTGATAACACCACATCTTTATAATGATATTAAATTTGTATAATAAAAAAGGCCTAACTACAAACACCTGTTTGTAAATAATCTGCAAGACATTAGGCAATTCATTGATATACAAAATTTTATTCATATTTTCGGAACCAATTAAGAACCAAGACTATTTTAGTTACACTTCGTGTGTAGTTTCGAGCAATCTCGAAATGAGTTCTGACTTGCCTTAGCATCTAATAATGAATTTTCCCCGAAATGATCTTAATCAATTTTAACCTATTTCCGACGTTTCCTAGAAATGATTTTCAACAGGTCCCGTAATGCTATTTAATGATCTTTAATATACCTTAAATAGTCCTTCAAATATACATCATTCGGCACATTCACCACTGGGATCTCACATCACTGTTGACAGTTATAACTTTGTAGAGGACTTCGTCTACTTAGGAACCAGCATTAACACCAGCCCGCGGGTGGTGACAGAGGAAAAGGAAGACCTCCTCTGCGTTCGAAAGACCAAGTGGAAAAAGACTTGACTATACATGGGATTTCCAATTGGCGCCAGTTAGCACGATATAGGGACAGCTGGCGTGTTTTGTTGACCCCGGCCAAAATCGCTTAGCCGGTTAATGCACCAATTAAGTAAGTAAGTAAGTCCTTCAATTATTCAAACCAGCCCCGAAATGGCACTGAAATAGTACCGAAATTAGACCAAACTAGCCACGAAATACACTTAACTTCTCAAATGTTTCAGAACTGGTACCGAAAAGGTTCTTAAATAGTCCCGAAATAGTTCTGAATGAGGCACTGAACGGTTCATAATTTATCTCGAAGTAGGCCTTAGCAGTGTATGTCTTAAGTTCATTTGTTTTAATTTTATTTTGCAGTGCAGACATTACAGTTAATTTTTTAGTTTATTTGAAAAAATTTTCAATATAATATTGGGTTATACTACCATATATTTACGGTGCCGCATAAACTCGTGTTTTTGTAGTTTGACAATTCATTTTTTACTTTATCTTATGTGTAGTGTTATAACTACAGATGTACAATGCGGCGAAATTTTTCAGCGGATCGGCCAAATTTTCCAATAGTGCGGCCAAATTCAGTCCCAAAAAAGGGTTGCATATCTTTGTTTTTAAATATTGATTTTATAATCACTTTTGACTTATAAATATAGTCGACAAAAGCAACCGCACTTTTTAAGAATCTTCGCATTGTTTGAGCTCGGTTTTGTTGATGATTTCGAGTTCTACTTTTAGATGAAAAAGTCTATCTTCAGCTAGACAGTTAGATAGCTAGATAGTTAGTTTGCAAAAATTCAACGAAACGGACAGATATATTTCAGCTTTGAAAACAGTATTTTTAACATCTGTCAGGTTAAACTGTGAAAACCACGGAAGAGCGCATATCACCAAAAAGAAACAAAGAGGAGGAGCTATTTCGGATCTCTGAATTGAAAATGTACTTAGCAAGGCGATGGGAAACTGGAAAGAAATCGTGAAACATGAAAGTGAGTTAAATGGACATTCGGTTGAGAAGCCCTCTAGATACTATTTTTTTTTATTGCATTTACCGCAATACTTAATTTAATACGGATTTATTGAAATTTTGTTAATCGTGCCGCAAGCCAACACCAACATTGCAGCTTCAAAAGTCACAGCCACAGAAATACAAACACGGTTCGATGGGAAGATCGAAAACTGAGTCGGAGTCGGTAGATAGGGACAGTGAAAAAGAATGTGGCACACAATAAAATTGGAAATTTTGGTGCAGAAAGTGAGAGTTTTCACTTTACTTTTAAACTCGAGCAGAGCAGCCAGAGTAGTTAAGATGTCGGTGTCAGAAGTGCAACGTTGCCACGCCGCTTCAGTGGCAGTGGCAGTTATGTACAGTTTTTTTTTTGTATGTGCTTCTCCGCACATACATACATACATTCATACATAATACATACATTTGTATTTTTAGCATCTATGTAGGTAGGTGCTGGGTGGAGGCAGTTCGCAGCGCCACAGCAGATTCACTTTCAAAATTGAAACTAAAAACCCGATGGAAGCAATGGTAAATATTGGCTGTGTTTGGCTGTGTGTGATTTGTACCGCCCTCGGCACGGTAGAGTTCACATGGGCAGGTGCGTCGATGTGGCGTTTTTTCTGTAGCACCAGTGAAGCGTACAGTTCGAGCTACATACATACAAACTTACATATATTTCTTCGCAAGCGGATGTTAGCTGTTGATTATATCTTTCGAATTGCTTTCTTTCCCCATTTAAGATTTTTTTTGTTATATTTTGGCTGCTGTATGAACCAACCCAATGCAGCAAGATAATAAGTTAACTGTAAATGCTGTATTTTGGAACGAATTTCCGTCATCCCTTGTCAAGTTTGGTTTGGAGACAAACCGGTTTCGGCGTTGTGCCATCTTCAGTGTAATTTTTCGTTCTGTAAATCTATTTAAATTGTATGCATGCAGATATATATATATATTTATATGTGCGTATGTTACTGACGAAGCAGTTTACTTGAACTATTTCTTAATGGAAACTAATAAATTTCAATTTATGGCGTGAATAAAATTTATGAATGAACTCATGACTAGCAAACAGTTGTTTCGATAGTACAAAAAAAATTATTGTCATTACTATTTCTTACTATGAACTGTCGGGTTGTAAATGGTTAGCATAACGTAATGTAGGTATGTATGTGTGTATGGAATTAACCCATATTGCAACATGTTTATACAAATTCAAAGTACAGTATCTTCTTTACAAAAGTTATTCCATTTTGCAACGTAGTTAAGCCAAACCACCTTACATTCCTGGACAATCTTTGAAGAGGTAAGTGCGGTTTCCATAGCTCTGAGCGCAGCTTGGCTGTCACTACAGATATAAATTTGGTATCTACGCCACCTCTCACCGATTATCCAGTCAGCCACCTTTAGTATCGCGAGGTCTTCCGATTGGAAAACCGTTGTCATTTTATCTAAAGGGACAAAGCCCCTAAAGTTGCCTTCCAGGTACCATTCTGCTCCAGTTCCATTTACAGTCTTGGAGCCGTCAGTGTTTTTACCGATTTCACCAAAAGGGAGTCTGGATCACTCCATTGATCCCTTGTAGGAAAATAAACTGCGTACTTTCTCCAAAAAGAAACCCTTGGCAGCTGTTTGTCACTCGGGGCCAGAAACAATGGGTATTGTCCTGACAATCTTTCGAACAACTCTCTATGTCCGGAACTCGGGTCATCGTGCCACAAAGCAATGGCATGTAGCTTGGATAGCTAACTGCAGAGGTAGCAAATCCAAGAAAGCATTAAGAGCTGCACCTGAGGCTTATAGCGCCCGTAATACTTATGCACACACTCCTCTGTAGTCCGTTTAGCTCAGATACCGTGGCCTTCATCAAGGCTCTACGCCACCAAAACACTGCGGAGTATGTGATTATAGGTCTCACTAAAGGTGTGTACTCCCATAGTATCATAGCCGGTTTCAGACCCCATGTCTTGCCAAATACTCTTCTGCACGGTCCGAAAACTTTCAGCGCTCGATTTGTCTTCTCTGTATTTTTTCACAGACTTCCCTGAGGGACCTTCCTGATGCTAGTGCACATACATACATCATAAGCATATGCCTGGATGTGAGAGAAGTCCACTACCAAGCACTATAGAAGAGGAGAGCGTACTTCCCCCTGAGGGCATCCTCGAACAACATCTGCCGTGATAGAGTGGCCGCCATCGTTACCTACAACCAGCGGACTTTATGTGTTTTGCTGCCAGAAGGCATGGAGTGGACGAAACCATCATAAGATTGGAGTGAACATGTTATCGAAAAGATTGCTGGTTGTAGGTAACGATGGCGGCCACCAAACCTTCAAATATATTTATATTGAATACTTTTTTTAAAACAATATTTATTGCTGATCATCTATAAGTATCAATCTTAAAACTAGAATTATAAATGGTGTTTCACAATTATAATAAGCCCATATTTTGTAGAATTTTAACCATTTTGATTTGTTTTATCTTTCAATTAAAATAGAGCTAATTCTTAAACGAAAAGCATATAGACAAAAGTTTCAAAAAATATTCGATTTTTATAGTAATCTCAAAATAGCAAAAGTTCAATATACACAAATATAAAAAATTAAACGAATTTGCACCAGAAGATTACAAACTTTTTGTCTAAATTATTTTCAATATTTTAAATACCCAATTTTATTTTCAAACAAAAAAAAATTCTTTATGTGTTAAATGAAAGCAAACGCGGCAAAAAAATATCTCTAAATCCAATAGTCATATTTAGCCATTTTGAATTTGCACTTAATTGTACTAACATTTTATGCGCACAAAAATACATACGCAACAAATGAAAGTTTTTTTAAACTCGAAACCCTGTTTATTAATAGTAAATTTTGTACAAAATGCCAAAACCGCACAATATGTGGATGTGCTAAATATTTGAAATGCTCTGAGCACATTTATTTATATTTCAATAAATATACAGCACATTCTTTTACAAAACCTGTTTTTTTAATATTTTAGGAAATGTACAATAATTTAAAAAAATATGTATTCAAAATTCGAACGTAAAAAAATATCAGTATTTTTTTGAGTATGCAAATTTTAATATATTTAATTTTTGTATAATAAATAAACTTTCAAGTAACTGCAAATTACAGCTGATTTTTGACAAGTTTTTAACGTTCACATAAAAAAGCCCAGGTTTTGCGCTATATGTTTTGACTTCAAAATTGCTTATTTATTATTTATGTTCGAAATTTTGATAAAATTTTGTTAAATTGTTGCGCATTTCCTTTAAAAAATCGTTATTATATTTTTTGTTTGAAAATGAACTGTAATATAATTTTAAAATACATATTTATAAAATAAATAAATTTTTCAAAATTGTTGAAGTGGGTCTGTGCTATAATTGTAGAACGTATTTTGTAAAAAATAGCATATTTCAATTTTTTTTAAATTATTATAACTTTTGTTTAAGCTTAAATTTGAACTTTGTACGAAATTAAAAATGGCAAAAAATTATATTAAAGTTTTTAAATCATAATTTTTGCTTTATATAAAAGAATTCGTATGTTTTTTCTGCAAAATATTCTAACACATCATGACAAGTTGTGTCGCTTGAAACTTGCAGATAAATAAAGTTTATATTCAATAGAAGCGCGTACTTAAATATTTGAGATAAACTTTGAATGAGTCATAATAAAAAGTTTGAAATGGTTGACCGCGACATTGGGTCAATAACGTTTTTTTCTCATAAATCCAATATATATTTTCTGTCTTAATTAAGAATACTTAATTTAGAGGAAACCTGAGAACTTTTGCCGCATAAAAATCAAAAGAAATACTTATCGCAATTTTTTGCATTTTTCGTCATGCTAATCGACATGGTTGGTTGGTGCTGACATACATTCTACCAATGCACATAAACTAACTGCTTTCCAATACCAATGCCTATTCTCTATTCCAAACGATTTTGTTTTGTTTATTGCTGTACCATCTTTAATTATATACTCTATGCAGTGCTGCTTTTTCATTTCAAGGTCAACACTATTAATCAATGCCAATCGAAAGAAGCAACAATAATCGGGCATGCTAATCACATTCAGCTTGTATTGAAAAAACGATGAAGCGGCATTACAAATTGATATAAAATAAAGATAAGCGTAGCATTACAATTAGTTACGATTAAACTATGTTTATCTCACATTCAAATTTATATAAATACATATCCATACATAAGTGTTGCATATGTACGTATACATACACATGTAAATACGTACATATTTATAAATGTACGCTAACGATTGAAGGTCCTTCCTTGCCTCTCATGGTAGCATATTTTCAGGCGTTGCTTGATAGCTTTTTATTTAGGTGTTTCCTCTTAAGCACACATAGCTATTTATATATACATATATAAATATTTATGTACATAGCTACAACGAAAATTTCTAAAGTTGAATACTTACATACATAGAAGAGCTTTAAATAACTGTTAGACGTGTTCATTACCCAACCGGAAATGGCAGTGATTGTTTGAAAGTTTATGAGCAGTAAAAATGCATAACATACTTTGCGGCACTCGAGTGACTAAAATTTCATTACTATTTTCTACTTCGCGTATTATGTAAAGTATATCAATCAATAAGAGTACACGAATGCAATCAAAAGTTTGCAGTTATACTTTTTAGTACATAATTCTGCGGGAAAAATAAATAGAAAATAGTTTTCTAATCATGGTTCAGTAGAAAAGTACGTAGATTACGCATTCGCTGAAAGCAACTGGTTATATGTTAAAATGTACGGACAGTTTGGTCTTTTTAAATCGTTACAATACATGAGACATTAAAAGCTTGATCTTTAATCCGAATTCTAACAGAATATTGTAGATAAAAAAATAAAACAAAATTACAATTGAATTAATTTTATTTTATATGCGAAGAACAGCAGCACATACATATAAGTAGGACGCGACCAATCATACTACATTAAAAAAAATGATACATATACGAGGATTTACACACACACATACGAGTGTGCTATATAACTTTAATTTTTAAATGTTAATAATCACCCTCAAATCATTAATTAATATGTTTTTATCAAAATATGCATATACTCGTATGGATATACTTATGTACATACATATATGTGTGTATATAAAATGCTCTTCTACGGCTATCATCCAGTGACTTTTCTATTATAATACCGTGAATTTTCTTACAAATGTCGCATATATTCAAGTATAATAGAATTTTCAATATTTAAGCAAAATTTCATCAAGAATTCGAAGTTGCAAAAATTAATCACCCCTATGCTGTAATCCGAATGTTCATAGTTACGAATTCGCAGCTCCGTTCCGAAAGTTCGAAAATTGGTATGCTGAAATCCGATCGTCACTATCAATGATAAGAAGTTTTTGCTAATTAAAGGCATAATTGCATGAATATGCATCGTATAAATTAATTTGTAATTCTTTTCCAAAATTGAATTTTATTATTTTCATTACATTTTATTTCACAATTAAACTTTAATTTCACATTATTTTATAAATTACTTGTGGTCATGACGACACGACTCGCCTTCCACACGTCAACTTTGATAATAATCTCCTACTCCTCTCCGACTCCTATTTAAGCGTTTCCTTTACATTGTCACTAGGCACGCGACTGGGAGATAAGCATTTTCTTTCGCCTTACCCATAATTGCTGTTGCACTCCTATTGGTAAGAATGCTGAGCGCATTTATAGTTTACTAAACATCCGCTGTTGCTAGGTGCGTTGGTAACCTCAAGCTTTACGCTTCTGTGTTAGTTATTGTTTAGGCAGTTGATAATTGTTGTTGCAACGGATATTGGTGAAAACGTTGCAACCATTTCTAGTTGACTATGCGCTGTCGTTTCGCTTTACCCATAATTGCTGTTGCAGTTCTATTGGAAGGGATGCTGAGCGCATTTCTAGTTGACTAAACATGCGCTGTTGCTAGGTGCGTTGGTTACCTTGAGCTTCGTTAGTTTTTGTTTAGGCAATTGGTAATCATTCTTGCAGCGGATAGCGGTGTTAATGCTGATAAGGCTGATCACAACTGCTGTTGCCATTAACATTTAGCTACTAACCCCAGCATATAAATGATGAGGATCAACGCGACGTTAACTTATATGTGTACCTTATTAAGCGATGACCTAAATACAGATTTATTTAATGATTAAATGCGTGATATCGTCGAATTCATTGCTCTGATATATTAATGTTGAATTGTTAAAGGATTTGTGACAAGTTTTCGCCTCAACAAAGAATCATTTATACAAAGTACAAATGTATACATTTATATACATACTTGCATGCATAGTTGCTTATTTTTTGCATTTTTACACGTCTTATTTTACCAAAATTTATTTCGTTCCGACACCAGTCACTGTTCGTACAAAAATTCCGTAGATTGACAGCTCCGACGGATCCTGGCATACCGATATTACGAATTGCGAAAACAGTCTACGAATTTCGAATTTACGATTACGAAGCCTAATAGATTCGTAGCCTAATCGAACGTTCGATGGATTCCAGCATAGGGGTGAATATTTATATGGTGTTTGAGGATTTATTTCTACATAAACGTAAGCTGCTCAAATTCGTATAATAAAGTTCTTGTGACCAAAGTTCACAGTTGATTTTGACATTTTTTTTTACTAACGCTCAACCGCAATTTCTTCCATATAAAAAATTTCTAGCTTAAAAATTGCGAAAGAACTTCGTAAAAAAAATTTCTAAAATATTCCGCATTCTATAGCCATTTAAAACCAGCACTTTATTTTACCAAAATGCAGTGGTCTATAAAAATCGATACTTAAAATATTAAGATTCAGATTTAAATTGAAAAATGGTATACGTTAAGTAAAATAAACTTTATTTAAGCGTTGAAGGAATGCATAAAAACTAAAAAATTTATTAAAACCATGCAATTTTTTTTAATATAATTTATTGAACAGAAACTCCAAAATTTGTAATACTTTCTCGATTTGGTCAATTTGCCGCAATGCGTAGGTATTTCGCCTAAAATTTTATTAGTAATATGAAGATCATAGCGAATTGGTAAATGCGAATGGGGAATTTTCTCGCTATTGGCTGCAGTGGCGTATTTGCAGAGACCATACAACTATTCTCTTGAATGTTTTAACGAAAAATTAGCTAAAAGGAAAAGATATATTTCTTTTATATTTTTTTAGATAAAATGTAGTATTTTTTTAAAAATTATTAAGTTTAATTAGTTGAAACAAATAATAAAACTGTTTCTTAAATCATTTAAAAATTTCTTCTTGTATTAATACCTATCCTTTATACATATATTTTTTAACTGTATACATACATATACAAATTTACGTAAATATTTATGAAATTAATTAACTTCGTATTTGTTTTAAATCTGATTGACGATGTATTAGGAGTGGGAAATAAAGAGGGAAAAATAAGCACCTCTGAGTTACTATGTTTCATTGCATCATAGCATCTGCTGCTAAACATTGCAACTTTGTATAATTAGTATAAAAGTATGTTTGTTAATAGTTAAATTGTTTTAAATAGAACAAAAAAAAAAAAGCCCAGAATTTAGATATTAACGTTATTGAGTAAATTATAAATTAAATTTTAAACGAATAATTTTATTCAAAATTTTTCTATATTTGAATCAAGAATAAATTAAGCATTCATAAAAAATTGAGTGATAAATTAAATTTTCATATTATTTCAATTTATTATAAGAAAAAATTGTATATTAGAGGTGTTCTCATATTTTGCATTTATGTGTTTTGCGGACTTGCAAGTTGTCGGAACGCCATTGAGGCCATTTCTTTTTATGTAGCTTATACCTATGTTTTACTGTTGCTATGTTTTTCCGATAAAATAATTTAAATTTTAATATCCGAAGTTTTCTGATTTTTTTTGATATATGTATGTATATTAAGGCACACTGTTTTATTCACTTGATGACAGAAATGATTTGTTTTATTGTCAAAGAAATTGAATAGTTTTAAGTCAAGTTTAGTTGTCAAGAAAATAAGTGTAAACGTACACCAAATAAGATTCGCTTACATAAACAATATACATCGGAAATAACTATGCCATTTCCTATTGGCCTTTTTCCGTGCGCTTGAAATCGTCAACAGTTGTTACACAGCATCTTCTTAAAGTCTACAACTTTCGCTTTTTTCTCATCTCTCAAGTACCCTGAATGTGTAGAGCGACTAATTTGAGGTCCATACATACAAAGTTGAGCTTGAAATGCCTTTAAAAAGTTTAAAAGGGAAAATGACCAAGCACAATTGGTAAGAAGACTGTGTGTCGCTAAATAAAATATAAATGCACCGCATCTACATTTGTATGTATATGTGAAAGCACGTGCAAGTAGCACTGCAAGCACAAGTGCACTCAAAAAAGTTAAAACTCATAAGAGGCGATACTTAAAAATGAATTTCACTTCAGTTGAACACTGAGTAGGAAATGAATGACAACGGAATTTATTTTTAAGCGAAAAAAGAGAAACAGAAAATAACGAAAAGGTTTTTTTTTTTTAACATTTGACACAGCCATTAACAATCACACAAACGTATACCTTTGCATAATGCTCTGCCGGCGCGAGCCAATGGCACAGATTTTTAGTAAAAACATCAACAACGGCAAATAAACTGAAAGCAGAGACTTCAGCCAAAATGAAAACGTTTAAAAGCGCCTCTTAAATTAATTGTCGCTGGTCATTTTACTGTCGCTTTGGCGGTGATTGGATGCTGTTGGTAACGAACCTTGCTGGTGTCGAGTGCTCAAATGCTGCTGGGCAGACCAAAGAGCTGGCAGCGCCAAGTGGCGCAGTTAGTTTGGCAGAAGCAAATGAAAGTGGAATACGTGTTAAAGTCTATTTAAAAGCAACAGAAATTACGAAGCAATATACTTATACATACACATACATACATGTGTTCATAATTTGTATGTACAACGTGTGAATTACGGAGCGCAAGAATAACTGAATTACAATAAAAAAGAAAAAACAAGCTTGGCTACTATGCGTGTGAAGCATTGCTACTGGGCGAACTGAGCGCTCGTAGCTTGTTTTTGTCATTACTGAATTGTTGGCAAGATTAGGAAATGGTACAACACTTGACAGTAGCGCATTGAGTCGGGACTGTTGATCTTTAGCTTACACACACACACACACACACAAACTCATACACTAACCCAGAGTCACATACACATCTTTAGTGTTTCTGAACTAAAGCGTTTAATTAGGTCAAAAGCATTTTTTGAAAGCGTTGGTTAAGCTTATGAGTCTTAGAGAAAAAAAACCGAAAAGTTAGAAATTCTCTTAGACATCATATTCAGTGTATTTAGTTATTATCCTCAAGTTTTTTTTAAGTGATTCAATATCTTATTTAACATCCAACGCTAAATGTTGTAATAAATCTATAAATAAAAAAGCAGGTGTAACAAATACAAGAAAACAGCATTGAAAAACAATTTTTTGTCAAATTTTTGCAACGCAAATTTTCAGGGATACTGAAGGACAAAAATTTCAAAACGAACCTTTCACAATTACATGGACATATTAACCTATTTGTCTGCCTGATTATTTAAAAGCAAACTAGCCTATCACTTTTAGAGATAACCGACTCAAAATTGGTATGTATGCGTCTTTTAATAAAGGATTTATCACGGAAAATTATAAAGTTTTGCAGTCTCTGAACTTATTATTAAAATTATAATGGAACTTTTCATTTAGTAAATTTGTATTATTTTTTATATTAAAATATAATGCATTTTCTAACTGAATATTCCAAATTTGTACAAAATTAATGTAAAAAAATTCAATAATTTTTAAAAACATATTTTTTTTTTAAATCTAATAAAGGAAATAAGCAGTCTGGGGTACAGAACTTATTCAATTGCTGTACCTATAATAAAGAGGCTAAACATGATCGCTGATTTAAAAAAAAAATTTTTACAAGGGCGTTTCTGTTATTTCTTCCATGTATCGTATGCTCGAAGTTTTTTTAAAGGGATATACATAACTGCGCAGCAAGCTTATTAAAAAAAAAATAAGAAAAAAACAACGAAAATTTTACGAGATTTTTTATTTTTTTTATTTTTTACGAAGTTTGAAATTTAGACTTATATAGTTATTGATGTATATTGGAACGATTTTTCGTCATCCCTTGTCAAATACCGGTTTTGGCGGTATGCCATCTTTAGTGTCGTTTTCGTTCTCGAAGGGCGGTTTTAAAATTAAGTGAATTTTTGAGTAAAATCAATTTTTTCGGCAAAGAAAATGTTCAATTTCTCAACGTAATCACCTTTTAACTCTATACACTTGGACTTCGCGGCACTCTCATATTCAAATATTCATGTAAAATGCGATGTACCCGCTCAGTTAAGACGCCTATAGCCTCAGCCAGCTCACGCACTTTTCTTCTTCGGTTATCCAATCTCGCTCCATTAATTCTATCGAAGCGGTGTAACGACCCCTTTTGGGCGAACTGAACGTTCGATGTCACTTGTGCTGAAACGTCCACTACGGAAATAAGTAGATGACTTTTTAACCATTTAAATTGATGGTGCAATGTCGCTAAAGAATTTATCAAGTCTAGGTTTATGTGAACGAAATTCACTTTTTACCATTTTTGTTAAAAGTCACGAGGATATTTGCTTTCAATGGCTGTCAAGCATAAACTGAATGACTTAACTTGCTCAAAATTTGACAGCAGCATATTAATAGATGACAGTTAAAAGGGCAGCAGTGATGAATTAAAAATGAATTAAAAATTTCAGCGCGTGAGATTCAAAAAGTCACAGAATTTTCCAGTTGTCCTCGTATGTTAATAGGCACATACTTATGTTGATTATGATGTTAGGCTCGTACAAACAACTGTTAAGTGCAAGTAGGGCGCTCATATTTGTATAAGAATTATTATAAATAATGAATTTCAGCAAAACTCAAGCAATAAAATACGAGTATACAATTCAAAACAGATTCTACCAAAAATAAAACCATAAGAAATGGCAAAATCTAATATTTTATATATTCATGTACATATGTATGCATGCATGTATGTATGTATGTGTGTTAGTGTCTTATAACTGCTGAAATGAAATGTAAATGTTTGCATTTTATTTCGGAATGCTTTTCTATATTTCTTTATTATATTCAAGAATATATTCATTCATCATTTTTGTTTTCTTTTTCGCTAAAAATAATTCATCGCACAATGTCGCAATGATACTTTGTTACAGATTCTCACATTACTTCCTCTTGAACATACATATGTATGTACACAATTACCTACAAATGTATGTGTGAATAAATATTTGTGCAACACTTTGTTCTATCGCTGCCACTTATTGATAGCTGACCGCACGCTATAAAACCTCTGCATCACTTTGTTTGCTCGAAAGGTAGCAAAATCATTACTTTTGCAAATTCGTACGTGCTCTCCACACATTGTCTCGTTTAATGTGAAGAGCTAAGGTGCAAGTGAATGGCAGAACTTATGTCAAATTGTGTTACAGGGTTTTGAAAAGTTTTTTCTTTCTATTTGTTTTCTTTATTTGTTAATGACGATTTATTTATTGCAGGCTATTTTCGCTTTGTATTGACTTGCGAAACATTATTTGTAATTGGATTTGTGTATAAAAGTAAAGTTTGCTATTTAATCGAAACAATTAGAAGGAAAACATTTTCTGGTGTAGGCTTATGAGAAATAGTGAAATTTGTCCCGTAAAGATGTACCCACTGCCATATGAACCACTTTTGAACCACTTCTAAAATTAGGTTTACGGTTTACTGCAACACCCTTTCAAATAACAAAATATTTTAAAAGTTTTTTATGCTTGTTTTATTTCTTTTATTTGTTTGGCAAGCCAAACTAAATACCAATTAAAGATTATAACTTTATGACAATTCATACTTAATTCAATTTTTGTTATTTGAAATTTAAACAAGACATATTCTGGAACCATAAAACCCATTTTATCAAAATTTGTACACATAATAAAAATAATAAACTAAGTGTAAAAAGAACAAATTTATTAAAAAAATATTTGCAAGTTTTTTGTTACTTAGTTTAACTGGCATTCACTTGCAATTGCATGGCTGGGTTCGTTTTTTATACGAAAAAAATTGGTTCAACACCATCAGTAAACGAAAAAATTTTACACTTGAATTTTACTAAAATTGAATGGGCTACAGAACCGCGAACCAAAAGTATTTAAATCTTTTATTTAAAAAGTTATTAATTGTGATACAATTTCGCGGAATTATTTTAGTACAAGCATTGGCTTATAGATTTAGTTCTATTAGCCCATTTAGCCAACGCTTAATTGAGTCTATAAGTAAATTAACACAAAAACAAAAATGCTCTGTCGGAACGCCGCTTAAATTGAAAACCAATGTACTTAAATTGAATAAACGAAAAATAAATTGTCTACTTTTTCTCTGTTATTAAGCTTACAATATTGCAAGAGCATATTTTACAGAGAATGTTAGTAACGAGGTTGGTTCTAGAAGTTCCCTCTCTTGACATTAACTTATAAACTCGGATAATTAAAAAACATTACAAAATCTGTAATCGATGGTTATCTTTTATAATAACGATAAATGAGATAGCAGTATTAAATTCAGTATCGTTAACAATAAAAATATAACTATTGAGACTAGGCGTCTCTATCCTTTTCAAAATCGCTTGTGAAACCATTTTTTGAATTTGGATTTAACCGTAAACTCTTTCTTCACTTTCGAAAACAATATGGAAAGTTAATCGCATATTTAAGCATCTTCCAGTATAATTTTGACGATTTATTTGTACAAACTGAGGGATGCAAGAATTTGAATCTAAATAGTATAAGAAATAAAACTCAAATATTAGACTGCAAAATTAAATTTTGTGTAGTTGTTTTTTGTTGTAGCCTATATTTCATGAGGAAAAATTCGAATGATTAGCTAATTAAGTGATTTGTGAATAAGTTTATGCAAATAGTACATTAATCTTAAATTTGTTTTTACTCGTTGTCCGAAAGCTTTTCTTTCCAATGTTCTTTAATCATTTATTTTATATACCACCAAACAAAGTACGAGTGGAATAGCAATTCAGACCATCTCCCTTTGCTCTATCTCATGTAACCCATAAATAAACAACATCATTTACTTCATATAAACAAACACATTAACATGAAATAAAATTCTTGGAAGCATGTATGTACTTATCTTTTATGTTTCTTATAGGGCGGATCGTATTTAAAGCCGTATGTGTAGATATATACAATGTACACAAAGTGGTGGTCACCAAATTAGCACAGAAATTAAATCGATATTTTTTGCAAATTATTATAACAAAGGTATTTAGTTTTGGTTAGAACATAGTTGATACATAGAGAGAGAATTAAGAAAATTTTTTCCCCATCAATTCGCTTCCATATAATTGTCATTTAATTTTTAGATCATAAAAAAAAATTGCCGACTCCTTCGGCTAAATAAAGTTATAAAGCAGCAATCGGAAGTTACAAACTTAATTATTTTAATAAAAATTCGAAATTTTGATTGAATTGTTTTTGAAGTTTATATATCTTTATGAATTTTGTGTAAAGTCGAAAACTTTTATTTATATGTTTAAATGTTTTTGAGCTTAAAGGTTGATTGATGTTTTGTGGAAATTAAAAAAAGGAAAATAACAAATGTAATTCATTTTATTTTATTTATTAATTTATATAGTTTGGTTATATGTACATCACGCTAATTTTAAATTAAAATTATGAAAAACTAATAACACTATACAACAAAATACATTTTTTTTAAACTTGGTTCATAGTGTGTAATTATGATTCGCCACCTTAAAATTATTTTAAATATTGAAATAAAATTGTTCTATCACGTCAAGTTTAGTAGTGAAACGCATTTATTTATTTTACTTAAAATTATATAAAGCGGTGACATAAATTGTTATTCAACATTAAAACAAATTTATTTATTTTTTATACGTTTGACTTTCCTCTTGTAGTCAGTAGTGGCAGTATCCCTCTGGAGGCTCCAACAATAGTCTGCAAGCATAGCTGGCTCCCATCTACCCTGATAACGCTTCTCGTACTCTGCAATTTCTTGATGAAATCTTTTACCGTGTTTATCACTTACTGAACCCATCTTTTGATATATGTATGTATGCTTATGACCTAATGCCATTAATATTAATATTATTATTAATATTAATATTATTGCAGAACACTAATCCACCTTCTTTTGAATAAATGGTAGCTAAGGTAATGTGACGTTTTCGATAAGCTGTAATTTTAACTCCAGTTTGCAATAGTTTCTATTTGTTTAATCTCGAGCATAATATTTCAGATTTTTCTTTGTTCAAATCTAAACCTCTAACAAGTTCATTTAGTTCTGATTGACTTATCAAATGTAGTTCTGTATTTTTTCCATATATAAATACCTCTTCGCTATTAGAAGAGCCTGCTTCATCTTCTTCTTCAATAGGACTCGATAAACTTGACAAAATACAAAATCTTTCCGGCACTGGAATGTCTGGAGAATGTGGTAGCGGCATTGACACTGATGACACAGTAGCATACTTTACCGAGTGTTTTGCATTTTAAAAAACATTTCACAGTTGTTAAACAGATGTAACAGTCGTCAACGTGATTTTTGGGATCACGCCGCTGCATTGGTACACCAAAGAGCATCAGGTTAATATTACCCTTGTACTAAGCAGTCAAATATTTCTAACATTTTAAACAAGACACTTTCGGCACCCAAGATTTGTTTTGACTTCTAATGGCAATTTTTAAATAAGCTCATTAACATTTTTTAAACAAAGGCGAAATTGGCTTTTAGGAGTAAAATGACCACAAACGTTCCAAAATAAGCTAGGATAATAAACACAAACATGCATTTTGTAGATTTATGAATAATCTAAATGTTTTGATGACACACACATGTTAAAATTTTGTAGCTACCCTCAACTAAGTGTAACGAAAAATAAATAAAGTAAAATTACCGTTATTTATGTTTAGGGACGTGGTTTCTAAATATGAAGTTGTTTTCTGTTGTTTGCTAAGTATACCTAATACGAATCATCACTCGGAATATCGCTGATTTTTTTGATGTTGCATAGTGTAATCAGTTCAAAGTTGAAAACAATACTATTTTACATTTTGGTGCTATTCTTGTGACCACCACGGTGTATATACTTATTATTGGCACCACCAAACATTTTAAATAAGTATAAATATAAATGAAAACGTCGGCTTTGAAGCCAATTGGTGTAGCAAGTGTAAAACAGAAGAATCTTTACGAAATCGCAACTGCACACCAAAATGCTATTTTTTTAATGCCCAGTAGGGAAGCTATGAATGAGATGACAGTTTCAAGCCGGTCCCAAAGCGAATTTTCTTCTTTTGGGCAAAACCTCTCAATGATTAATGAACTTATTTTCCCTTGTACTTAACCAGTGGCGGACCCACTGGGCGGTCGTAAATATTTGTTGTTTCCAGTTCGTATATACTTATACATAATTCGCTTTAGAATTATTTCGACAAGTCTTGCATTTTTGTAGGAATAATTTTGTAGTAAAAATTAGTAAACATTTTTGAATTTTCATAAAAGAAATTTACATTCATTAAAATAAATGAAGCTATAAGCTAATACAATTTTTTCATTGCCAACCTTTTTTTCCTATCGTGGATATGGAATAGTCGCGTGTCGCAAAAAAACTGTGTCAATTTAAGCAAACAGTTGCCACCAGTCATCAGAGCTTTAGTGCTCACACCGGTATTAATGCCGGCAACTGGCTTTATTTGCATGCAAATTGGCTTACGCGCACGCACACACGCACATCAAGACGCTCTAAAGCCGCAATAAATGAACAAATATGCGTACAAAAAAAAACACAGAAATGAAAAAGAAGACACTTAACTTACTTATACTTATTGTTCGCTTTTAAACAGTTTACATATATATTTATGTGCCTATTTAGCATGATTTGCCGCGGTTGGATTTGCCGTTTATTGTTTTGGCTCTTTGAACATGTAAATTAGGGTGGTCCAAGAAGAAGGAACGTCGAAATGGAAAGAAGAGGGGCATGGCGTTTCCCAATTCCGCATTTTATTCTATTATTTTTGAGAGAAAAAGTTATTTTTAAAAGAAATATATGTAAGAGCTGTTTTTTCGCATTTCACTTAAAAAATTTTTTTGTTAGCATAGAATTCAAGTATGCCATACACATTCTTCGGAAGTTTTGATCCAAACAAATTACTCCGCCTTAATAGTTATGAAGAGCTTTTGTTGTTGATGTTAGTATTCATTTGATTTTTGACAGTGGGTTTATTTTTGAGTCTCGCTGCGGAGTTCTCTAAAAATCTTTTAAACGAATATAAAAGAAATACAGTACGAAAAACAAATTTGTATTTCTTAAGGCACATGTTTGAATGTTTGTATGTACAAACTACTTACTTTTGTATATCTTATTTCTTTCCACTGTACGAAAATATAAAACGAGAATTTTTAATGAACTACAACGGCGCTGTAGAATGTATAAAAAAAAGAGTTTTATTTTTTTGTATGAACATATGGTACGAGTATATATGTATTTACTCATTGGCATTAGTACTCGGATAGCTCAATTTTCGCGAGTAAAGAAATACCGTTGCTAATAAATTCCGAAAAAAAAAAATTGGCAACAGCTGCATGGAAATTGTACATACATACTTCGTAATATAAGAAAAAATTGGTCTACGACGTAGAGTGGAGTAATCTTGCGGGTCTAAGAAATAGGCGTGATTAGCGAAGAAAATAGTAAAACTTTTTTGTGACTGCTTTGAATAAAAAATAATCATAAACAATCCACGAGTACAAATCCGTTTCAAATTTCCTTCCTATTGGTCAAATGCTATGGGAGTGCTACTTGATTGGCATGCGAGTATCAAATGTAACAAAATTTCCGACAAAGCGGTGTAGGAGTAAAACACTTTTTTTTCTATTTCGATGATTTAAAGCAAAAGCGAAATGAAGAAAGTAAATGAGCAGCTTAAATGGAGCAAAGTACAAGCTGACTGAAATTGATCGATTGTTGTATTGAAATGTGTATGCAGTATTTCAAGCTGGCATGGTCAAAAAATGCTGATTTCTTTATTGCTTAATAAATTACGGAATTTGATCAATAAATGTATATGTACATATGTACATATATGTATAGGTGTGTATGTATGTTAATAAATATGTAAGTACGTGAAGTGTGAAAGCAGTTAAGAATGAAAGAGGCAATGGCTTTGTTTCTGTTTTCTTATGAAATTGTGTCATGCTAAATATCAAAATAAAGAAAAAATGCATTGAATCATGGCAACTTGTCAATGCAAAATAGTTTGTATTAAGTTACATTCTCGAATGCTCTAGAGAATAACATTTATTTTATATATATGGCAAATGCTAATTGAAGTAGGAAAGTAAGTGATCGAGACGAATGTTAGAAGATTAGAAAACAACATATGCACTGCGACCCTTCTTACGAATGTATTAAGGGATTTATTTTTAACCAAATTTAAAAGTAGAAGAAGAATCCCATTTTATCATCTCACAGTTGAATTTTTCAGAAACAGGTTGATAATATTTGCAAGTGAAATATCTAAAAAATTACCATAATCTTAATCCGTATTTGACTACCAATTTGATATTTGCTTTAGAAATTATTTTGTTCAAAGCTTTGGAATTGGAATATTTTAAAGATTTATTGAATGTAAAGTAATAAATAGTTTGAGAAAATTCCGATACCATTTCAATAGTAGTTCGACGTAGGTTGAAGAACCAACCCAAAACAATGCTAGACAATTTAATTGTGATCCATTTCAGACAAGTTCAGATCAATTCGGTATTAGTACGAGATTAATCACCAAAAAAAAACTGAGCCAATTCTGTGAAATTGTAAACATGATTTTCATTAGCAAGCGATTAATTGGTCTTAATGTTGGTTATAATCTAAGTCTGAGGCCAAATTTTAGCTGAAAGAATATTTACACAGACGGGCTTTTAAGCGATGTTGAAAATAAAATCTCATTAATCCTGCTAATCAGTCAAAGTGGGCATGAAAGCTAGTTGTTTTTCTAGTTAATATTTCGCAAATATCTCCAGCAATTCTGAAATTTTATGAAAATCTGCGTCGTTGTGACAGAGCCTCAAATCTCGATAAATAGAATATTCAATTTGGCCGCAAAACAAAGAAGTGTTTTGTACAGCTTTTTTAAGGATTTTTCTTTGGGGTAATTTTTACAGTTATCTAAAGAAAAATATTTTTAAGGACAACCTGAATTTTTTGTTTTATATCAATGTAGTCATGATTATCTTTTCGAAAAAGTTGCAAACATTCTTTTTAAAAAAACATATTTCAGTACAGATTATATAAATAAATCAACAACAATATTCTTAGGATGAGCGAAGTTACCAAAAAAAATTTTATACAAAGGTACATATACACTGAAGTCAGAAATAATAGACGCAACGTTTTGATCAGTTTATGATATTTTTTTACTTTTAACAGACGGGGTTGGGCGTTTTCTTCCATAGAATGCAAGCTCGACTTATTTCCTTATATGGAAGAAAACGTACTAAAATTCAATAATCCACAATTCCCCTTACATTTTTTTTTAATTTATAAAAAGTTCGAGCTTTGGTGAAAATTTTAAAAAATATTTTTAAATTTTTACAAAAGTTTGAAATGTGGATTAATTTGCTGCTTTCTATTAAATGAGTTTGGCGTTTATAATAAAATTTGTAAATATTAAATAAACAACAGCTGGCGTGCTTTGTTGACCTCCGCCAAAACCGTTTAGCCGGTTGATGCGCGAATTAAGAAAGTAAGTAAGTAAGTAAATAAACAAAAAATACCAAACTTGCATTATTGAGAGAAACGCTTGAGAAAGGTATTAGTTTATTAAGCTTGAAAACAAATACTTATCAATGGCCCATAAATTAAATGATGGCCGAAAGCAATTACATTAGATCGAAAACATAAATTGCGATTATCTAAAGTTTATATTTGGAAGAGCATTTGTAACTACACATACATACATACACATTTGTTTGTATACAGTGACTAAAATGATACATTTCTGTTGCTTATACGTATGTGGTGGACTGGTGGACTTTGTGGGGCTCCTACCCAAAAAGGGATATATTTTCTCTGGGGGGGATAGTTCAAAATCTAAACATGTGTACTGACAACCCAGCTGCTACTAAACCTTAAAATTCTTACGGTACAACCTCCGTGGTAGTCATTGAGTGCAAAAGAACTCTAAGGCGGCTGGCAGAAACGTGCTCGGTGAGTGTTGTATGGGTTCCTGGTCATAAGGATATTCCTGGCAACTGCAATGCTGACGAGCTGGCAAAGAAAGGGACGAAAAAAACTGTTGTTAATTCTGCCCAATATGCGGACATACCTTAAGCATACTGCAAACACAGAATATGATCTGAACTTATGTGGCAATACTAGGTGGGCTGTAGACCACTCCTTTCATACCACCAGACAAAACTGGTAGAAAAGGCTTGACCGCTCCTCTCTCAGTATGCCGCAGCTGCAGGAACAAGGAATAGGTGGAGAGTAAAGAAAACTTGACTTGAACTTGTCAAGCATTCCTAAAATTCTTTTTTACATTTAAAGTTCGGCATTGTTAAATTTTTAGGAAATAGAGGCTTACGCTAGTTGTAACACAACGGGGTTTTTTACCTCACGCCTAAGTGTGCCACGAACCCTAGATAAATTATTATTTATTTTTTGGTCGTGTTTAGTTTGATCTACCAATAAATAATCCCACGATACAAACATAATTAAGAAGCATATATGCACTGTTATTCCAAACACGTTACTTATTTAAAGTCGAAATTCATTGAAAATCACAAAATCAGAAAAACGAAATTGGTGATAGTGTTAGAAAATTTTTTTTTTTTGCAAACCAAAAAATATGTGTTTCGTGGAAAAATAAAATGATGTCCCGAATGGGTCGGTTGAATTGAGATGGAAACCATCAAATGAACTCGTTCATTGATAGTCAATATTTTAACGATTTCACAAAAAGTTCAAGCTTAAGTGAATGTACAAAGAAAAAATTGCAGTTAAAGTTTCTCAAATAAATAAAATGCAAATTAATTACAAATAATTATTAAAATACATTCGCTTCTAACTTTATTTTTATTTTAGTCATGCTGAAATCTGTTGTATGCTGCTGTCATTTTCGAACTTTTAATGACACATTTTATTATAGAGTGGTATACTCTAGTAAAAATTAGTTGCAAATAAGTACACTTTCCACGATAAATCATATTTTTAAATAAAAGTAGGTATTCTGTTTTTGAAGTATTTACATTTGGAAGTGGATAATAAGGCTTTAAATGCGCGAAACTCAAGGATTATTAAAAATTTCATATTCAATCTTTTTGCGGATGAGGAACTGCAACAATATTAGTGATTTACAGAAATCAAATGTTGATACAAGCGTAGTTAATTTAATTTGAAACGGCATTCGAAGAAGATAGTAAAATGCAAATAAATGAGCAGACTATTTTATCCCGACTTAATGAGAATGCAATTTTCATCGTTTTTTTTTAACTTAGCGATTTTACGAGTAACTAATTATTTTTCCATTGAAATTTCAGAGTTTTGTTTTTTTTAATTGTGACTGCATTGGTTCGAAAGAAACCTTAGCGTTGGTTAAACAAAAAAAGAGCTTGAAAAATGAACTAATTGAGGAGAGTGAGTCGTGGAGTGGCGGCGAGTGTGGAAAGCGAATCAAAATTAAAACCATAAGGAAATGTTGTATAAATATACAATTAAATGACAATGTGTGTGAGTTTGGAAAATAGTTTTTTTTTAACTGGCAGGATTAAGTAAAAGAATATTGAAAAAAATTATGTTGCTCTGCTGGAGCTACATAAGTAATCGTATAAGGAAATAAAATATTGAACAACTTTTGAAGTTAATGTAAAAAGTTAAATGTGAGATGAGCGAATAAATAATAAAGTGGTTATGGAAAAAATTTGGGGTGATTTGAAAATAAATTAAAAAATTGTTTTCGTGATGAGTTTTTCCAATTAGAGCCAAGGCAAATTCATTCAAGGTATACTCCACATATACGTAAAAAATTGTGTGAAGTTTGCGGTGAAAATGTCAGAGAAAATTAAAAAAAAAATGGGTGGAATTGACACAAGAAGCAAACGTACTGAGGATTTTTAGAAAAAATAAACAAAAAAATGTCTTTATAGTTTCATGTTCTGCATATCTTTCACATGGAATTTTCCATCTTGATAGTAGAAGTTTAAAATGTACACAAAAAAAAATCCATGTTGACACTTTCACCGCTTAAGAGTTAGATAGAACAAGCAATTAGCTAATGGGAATATACCACCTTCTATGAATTTGCTTTAGTACTAGCTTTGTTTATCACGAGCGAGAAAAATAGTAATTTTTCCGTATGCGACATTTTTGAAAAAGAAACTCAAAGCTGTAACAAAAATAAATTAAATAAAAAAAGAAAATAATTTTTTTTCTTTAATATTACAAGAATTTTTATTCACTCTATTTTTTTTTTTTTTATATAAAGGTAACGATTTATTGAAACTTTTTCTATTGGTATGTTGTCTTGTCAATAGCAGGCAGTAAACAGTCGATAGAACAGCTAAAAAAATGTATGTAATAGTGAGGTAGAAATAGTTACACAGGTTGTATGAAGATAGTCGTATGAGCAGTGTAAGAGAAAAAGTAGTTGAGACTTTTTAAGTAATTTAAGTGCAGATAAAGAGTATGGAAAGTTTTAGAAAAGAGAGGTGAATAGAATATATAGAATAGAAAAATAGTAGATAGAACGAGTATAGACGAGAAACAAATTGAAATATATTACAAAAGATTAGAGCGGAGTAATTGGAAGAAATAATTAAAAATAGGTAGTGGATAGAGTAAAAGAAGTAATAAAAACATTGACTAAAATCATGACTGAAAATTAAATGTAGTTAAGTAGAAAGTAGTAGAAAATACTTGTAGAATAGAAAAGTAGAAAATGGTGTAAAAATAGTAATAAAAGAAGAGTACAAAAAGTAGTACAAAGAGTTGCAAACAAGTAGTATAAAATAGGACTAGAAAAGATAATAAAAAAAAAATGTTAAATGAAGTTCAGCAAGTGAGAGTTATGATTTAATTTCCTTATTCTTTCTGTGCATTGCATACTTTGTAGCACAATCAGCTGACTAGCAGTTACATGCCGGGATGTTCGTTTGCGTATGGTGTGCAAAGTAAAAAAAAAAATGTATGTATATGCGTGCAAATGTTCGTTGATTTATATGCAACAGGTGAGAAAATGACTGTTATACGAGTTTGTATGACATGAGGCATGGAATGTGATATATGTTCTCTGTCGGGCCTTCTTTTAAACATACACACACACACACACAAATACATAGACAAGACATTTGCACTTCAATCCTTAACTTTTTGTACGTGTTTGTGTGCGAATGGCCTCCTTGTTGTGAAATTAACGTAACGCAGTATTTATCTTTCAGATAACATTCACATGCTTCAGCAAGCTTAAATCAATGTTTATGCAACATCGTTAATGTATGTGTGTGTGTGTGTCTGTGTGTCTATGCAGGTGTGGGCGAGCGGTACAAGACAAAAGTGCACTTAAAATTAAGATTAAATCATGAAGGGGGAACACATGTATGTATGTATGTAGGTGGAAAAAGTATTGCAGTGAGATTATATTATGTAGTTGATGGTAAATAATAAAATGCCAACTAAGGCGTCACAAAGTCATTTACACATATGCGAATACGTACATACAAACATATGTTGTTTATGTACATACATATGTGATAATCTTGCTATTTTGCTGTTCGACGTTCAACTCTTTACTGCCTCAGGCACTTGCACATTCGTTGGTTGGTTTGTTGTTTCTTCATTTTTGCGTTATTTTTGCTCCATTTGCAATTTTTCGTCCTTTTTGTCGTTTTTATATTCATTACATACTTTACAAAATAAATATATGCGATAATAAATAAATTAAAATAAATTATTAATAAATAAACTGTTTTTGTTTTTTTGCATGAATTCGTTGCAGTGCTTTATGCGCTGCTACATCCTCCATTTGTTGAATATTGTTCGACGCTTCTCCTCTGCATGCTTGACAGCAGTCATTCGTAGTTAACATTATCTGTATTTTGTAGTGGATTTTATTAAGTTTACCCTAAGTATTATTTTGGCTTTTTAGCGCAGTATGACTTCTACATACGCCATTCCATGCTTCGTCAAGTTGTCACCAACCAAATGTGTTTATCGTCGTGCTTGCTTGTAGCCTGAATAGGCAACCGTTTGCGCTACTGGTGAACTGTAGGCACCGTGAGAGTCCCAGCCAGAGTTGCCGCCCGACGACCAGCCGCCGCTTCCACCACCCGATGACCAACCACCACTGCTGGAACTGGCACCGGAGTTTTTGCCACCGAAGAGACCACCGAGACCGCCGAGCAGACCACCGCCGCCGCCACCGCCCAAACGGCTCAGTCCACTGGAAGCACCAGCAGCCAGGGCCAAGAAGAAGGCAATAACGGACACGACGAGCGCCTTCTTGGCCAAGAAGAGCAAACCAAAGATGGCACCAACAGCCAAAACAGCGACCTTAGCACCAACACCCAACAAGATGGGCAGGAATTTTTTCAACAGCTTCTTCTTCTTGGTACGCGATTCAACAACCAACTCACGCAAATCGGCCTTAATGTCGTCGGGAATGGCACGTGCCATCGAGCGTGCGGCATTGGCAAAGTTAAAGTTCAACGAACGTTCGGCAAAGAAGTTCTTGGCGTGAGTCATGAAGTAGGTACCCATTTCGCTGGTGCGTGCCTCAACGGTGGGTGCGGCCTCAACGGCGACTGCATTGTCATCAAGCGATTTACCTTGTCGGCCTTCATTGGATTTGATGAGAGAAACGCCGCCGACGACTTCGATTTGTGGATTTTCGAAGAAGGATTTCGCTTTACGGAAGAGCTGTGTTAGAGTAAATAAGGCGACAGAAAGATAGAGAAAGAAAATTGGTTTGATTAGATTTAAGACAAATATAATATCAAAATAGTCAAATGCAACACAAACACAATTATTGATTAAAAATTAATAATAAAGTAAATAAATATGACTAATTCTATGTGGCCGCTGTGGTCGACTTGGTAGCGGTGCGTGCTATAACTTGATATGCCTGTGATTTCGAGGTTCGGGTATACTGCGAGAGTATTTCTGCCATGAAAAATCGTCTTATTAAATACATCTGCCGTTCGGAGTCGGCACAGAACAGTAGGTCCCTCAATTTGTGGTATACATAATTCTATGAATCAGCGTTTTTATGATGAACAGTTAATGTTTAAAAATCTTTTTTCGTAATCATGGACAAAATTATTTTCCCTCAAAGAAGTTTTGATACATTTTCAATAAAACTTTCATATCAATTCAAGTAAAAAAAAATTATTTCTATTTATATATAAAAAAGTAATCATTTCTTTTTATGGTCATTGAAATATTAATCAATCACATTTTTATAATTTAAAAACAATGTTATACGGGATCAACTATTTATTGACAATATTTAAAAATTAGATTGAAGAACAAACCACGGAAATTAATTATAAAATATTTAATGTAAATTCTGTAAGTCATATGTACGCATGAGTATATTTTCTAAATTGAAAATATTTATTTGATTTACAATGATTTTGATAAAATTTTTTTTCTAAATATCAGAAAATACCACATACTTTGAAAATTTAAAGATACAATTATATTTCAATTTAAAAAATTTTCAGAAGTCAAAAAGTCTTTTATGAAATTTAAAAAAATTTGCTAAGAAATATTTGAACAAAATAATCAAAAATTAAAAATACACAATGCGGAAATAAATAGCATAGAATGCATGAGAATTAATACTAATTTCCAAAAAAATATATATACATATGTACTTACATACATATATTTAACATTAAAAAAATTATTTTTGAATATAAAAATTGCAACACTTTACAAAAAACGAATATTAAAAGAACCGGCTTAATTTAAAACTTTTTAATCTTAAATACAGAAAACTCTTGTTTTCATACTTAATTTTTTGCGAAACTTCTTCTTATAACAGAACAAATTGATTAAAATGAAGATAATAAAAAAATTTAAAAAAAATTCAAAGATTTATGTAGGATTTTTCAAATACTTAGTACATTGGATTTTTCTTTTGTATTTATAAAAAAAAAGTCATCCTTTTTATAAAAAATAATATTACATTTTTAGTCTTTCTGTCGATTAAAGCTAATTTCAAAACGTGCTCAAATATACATATTTGTAAAGAACAAACATAAACAAAATATTTAATATTTATTGCTTGTATGTATTTTCATTTCTAAACTTCAAGCTGAAATATTTTATAAGAGCAGTAATTTGTTTTTAACAAAAAATAAAATTTAATTTAATTAAAAAATAATTTAAGCAAACACTTTTTTCGTACCTATTGTATGTATGTACATACATATGTACATATATTTTTTTAGATAATTAAAAATGTATAAATTTTGTTTTCTGAAAATTTCACAAAACGCAGGCACGGGCTTCGGACTTAAAGTTTGTTAAATCCAAAGCGTTAATTTTTTTATATTCAAGCAAAAGTGCTCCAACTAACATTATACAAGGCTTTTTCTATAAATAAATTTTGTGGGTATTTAATATATTACTGCTTGGTGAATATGCACTCTAATGTTTATTTTTACTCTTCAATGTTCTAGCGGAATTGTTTTTTAGAGTAAAGTTATTATTAGCAATTAAAGTTCTGTTATATTCACTTTTACATGTTTCAGTAAATTACGCAAAATTATTTTGCACTTTTCACAAATTTACAGATTCTGAAATTTACATTGACAAATTGTGTCTGTAAATGTTTGTAAATCGTTCATCACTTTTGAGTTGATTTCACTTTAATTTTTAATGTTCGATTTTTCTGTAGTTTTTAAGTTACATAATTGCGTTTTAAGTCATAGCTCTCTTTTTTATTCTTTATCAATTTTATGTGTTCATAAATATATTCACACTTCGTACCGTTAATTGCAGGCACGCGATTGAATCAGCTTCCAGGCACTTATTAAATCCACTATTCGCAGCAACGACATTATTATCCTTAATGGGATCGGCGAAAGTGCCAGCTGACAGCAGCAGGACACATGTGACGGTGAGATATAAATTCATGCTGCTGTAGTTGTTGATTATTGTCGAACAGGACAGTAAAAAAAAATGTAGTTTATTCTTCTTTTTCAAACTTTCGTTACACCACCGTTTGCACTGTGTGTTTATTCGAATGGAACAACTTGCGGTTTGATAATTTTTCGACGATGTCAGCCTGTTTTTAAACAGTTCCAAACAATCATTAAAAATCTTAAAGTTATGCAAAAAGCGAATACATACAAATATGAAGCGACAGCGACAGCCGCGGCGACTGCAATGAGTACCGTTTGTTGGAGTTGAGCGCCATCCAAACAATTGCCAACGTCCATAAAGTAAGTTTGACATGGTGAGCAAAGCGTCAACAGCGCGAAAGCGAGCAAGGTATCGAGCTCATGCCAAACAATAAACAAAACAAATAATACGAAATTATTGTACATATGTATGTACATATGTATGCATATTTGTATAACAATAGTGTCAGAGCAGTGACAGCGCTGAGCAGCCATGCGCCGGTAAAAGCCCTCTGCGGAAGACACTACTCTCCCATTACGGGCATGAAAGCTAACCGCAAACCTTCGGCGTTATGCAGTCAGCGTTAGCGTCAGCGGCAAATTGATGAGGCGGGCGTGAGAGCGTGAGCAGCATTTAAGAATGGCGCTGAAGAAGCATGCGACTGCGCAATTGCTCCGCGTTAAGCGCTCGTGTTAATAGCTTCCGCATGCGTATGCGCTTTGTGTGTGTGTGTGCTCGAAGTTACTTTCTTGTGAGCGTAGAAAAAGCGCCCTAGCTGCATACCTTCTCACGCCATGTCATATGTGGCCGCCATGCGCTCAACGCTATTTGTCGCTTGTCCAACTCTCCTACGCTCAGCACAACTCAATGTTCTCTCCCGCTGCCGTTTCGATGTCTCATATCTTCCGCATTTCTTTAACGTCTTTAATTCTCAATTATGTACACCTACAGCGCGCTCTGATGAATTAAAGCTCACAAATTCATTGTATGCGCATGCGCTGCACAGCTTCCAGTTTACCATCGATCGGCCGCTTCCAGCTGGCGTTCAGTGTTAGCCCTAGGACTCATTTGCTTGCATTGGGTAGCTATTGTGTTCGAATATGAATTTAGCGCAGATCAATGTATGCGCGCGCCACACGTACAGAAGGTGTTAAGCAGGTGCGGCTGTGTCGCTGCTGCTGCTGCTGCTGCTGCTACTGCAGTGTCTCTTCTTCATTGCCGCCAACACGGTTTTAGTGTTGTGGTTGCTTTGTTAGATGTTGTTTTTGTTGTTGTAATTTTCGATCTTCACTTTTGCTATGTGTTTGTATTGAACTTTTGCTGTTTTTTTTTTTCAAGAAAAGAAAGTTTTATTATTTGTAGTTTGCATAGCGACCTCAACTAACCTCCGCGGTCACCTAAAACGCCCTGCCATAGGTTCCGGGTGATGTAAAAAGTAACAATACCTTGCCAGTTTTAATTTCTTGTTTTCACCTTACGTTTTATCTTCTTTATGTCAGCAATGAGCCGGCCGTTTGGTTTATGATCGCTATAAATTTTTGCGTCTCGTTTGTTATATAATTAAAGACTGCGAAAGGAAGTTGTGTAATATATTTTGTATAGCGACGCAAGTTACAAGGCGCCAACAAAAAATAAAAAAAAAGTACGCAGTAATGCACAATAAAAAAAAAATGTGTAACAAGAAATTGGAACATTTGTTCATGCATGTTTTATTTATTTACATATAAATATGTACAGTGTTGTGTATATCAAAAGCAACAGCATTCAAAATGACATACATATGTAGCTTACCACGTATATATATTTTTTTTTTTAAGAATTCCAATAAAAATTCAGTCTATTGTCTAACATAAATCATAAAAATCAAAGTTTTAAACTCTGTAGAATATTAAAAAAAATCGTCAAACATTTTTATATATATTTTTTTCCTTTTCTCCGAAGTGTTAGAATTTTTTTGATTATGCAGTTTTATAGTTCATTAAATTTTAGTCTAACGTTGTGAAAGTTTTAAGTAGCTTGGAACTACCGTATTTATTAAAATTTGTTTCGTCAAGGCTGTTGCGACTTTTTTCCATATAACGATAGAGCAACATTTATTTTTATATGGGAGAAAGTCGCAACACCTTGACGAAAAAAATTCGAATAAATCAACGCTAACACCTATGTACTCGAAACTTTTACATTGTTAGACTTAAATCTAATATACTATAAAAAATTTTAAAACTTCTGAGAAAAAAGTTGAAAATATATATACAAATTTGGTAAAAATTTTTTTTTTATAATTGGAAATTCTTAAAAATAAATAAATAAATATGCGTGGCAAGCTATGACATTTTGAATGCTGTTGCTTTTGATATGCACAACACTGCACATAAATTGACAACATCTACGAAATTATTTTGATCAACTTCAAGTTGGTTATGTCCAAATAAAATTCAACACATTACATTACTTGCCGGCAATTGTTGATAGATAGGTATATACATATGTAGTACTAAGCTTTTATTGCAGTTTTCTTTACATATTATATTTTTAATTTCAAAATTAATTGCAACCACTGAAAGCATTATACGAGTGTTTTGTAATTGCATATATATATATGTATGTATAAAAATATATGTACACATATCTGTATGTATGTCTATGACATGCATTAAATTTCCGGTTTGCGATAGGACACTTTATTGTTGGACAGTGTTAGGTAATTTAGTACAAAAAAAAATTAGCTACAACTGCACGTGTCCGATGTAATCGACTGCAAAAAGCCGAATTTACTGAACATGTTTTTATGCATTAAGATTTTATTAAAATGCTTTTCTATGCATAAAGCGTGAATCTCTCGAAGTTCAGGAACAGTTATTGACATTAGTTTAGTTTCCGTGTGAAATATTATCGCTAGCTTCCAGGCATAAATCTATTCGATATAAATATATACGCGTTTCAGCCACAATTCTATAGTTGACAGCTTATAATTTCTTTGGACAGTCAAACGGCTAGTGAGGCTCTTAGATCGATTTAGGTGACCTCAATACTAACTGCAATCTATCTTTGCAACCAAGTTTAGGTTCTTTCATTTCCCATTAAAAATGGGATGCATAAGAAGAAAGTATAAATCAAAGCTGGCCATGTGAATCAAGCAGAAGCGAATTATAGTCGTACAATTTTCCAGGCCTATAATATTCTACCCCGCTACAGACGCGTGTTGCCTGAAATATCTTGATAAACGAAGAAGGCAAAAAAGATATTACGTTTGCACTGCCTTGTCTAAAAAAAAAACAAAAATACAATATTTGCAAAGATTAATAATAAGAATGCTTCCAGTCCCCGAATGATACAATCGACATCTTTGAGTACTCGTACAATTCCATTGAATACGAGCGGCGTGACATACGCGCAGTCTAGCTGTCTACAAGGAGTTCAAAGTGAAAGGCATGAAGTCGAGTATGCTCACAAAAACGACAGCGAGATACTACTTTTTGAGACGGTATTTCTCCTTGAGTTGGCTGCACTCAACACCGGCGTAGCCGCAATCTATCGACGGCCGGGCTTTCGATGCTACATCCCAGATATAACCTTTGCATGAGAGAGGTTTCCCTTAAAGCCCGAAAGCTGTAGGATGATGGAGGATGTAACTGGCACGAGGCATGTAGAAATAAACGGCAACTTCAGCAAGGGACTGTGAAAGAAAGACATTTGAGGGATCACTCTTCGGATGCCCAATCAGTTTTACACAATGACTGAAGGTACGAAACAAGGAATACACCCATAGTATAGTTGAATAATTCACGTATGTGATATCTCTATGTCACAAAGAAAAATAAAAGACGCTCTGTGGCTCTTGCTAGACCAGTGGCTTACGAGTTCGCTAAGAAAGCTAATGGCTCTAAAATTCAGACAGTTTAAATATACCTCTGGGCGTTCAAGGTAACCACCACCTCTGGGGTTAGGAATATTGTAAATTATGAGTATTTCTTATTACGTCAACCTTTCGATACCGTAGACTTCTTTAAGAAGTATTTAAAATTCTAAAAATGATTTTTTGTAAAGGGCTTAAAAAAATACCCAGCAAGAAATTAATACTTTCCTAGGTATTTTGTTTGTTGGAAATATTAATTTTACGCAAATCGAAAAATAAATAAATGTCCGGCGTTTTCTTTAACTGAAACTAAAGAGATCGCACAATCGTCACTTTTATCAATATTACGTAACGATTGAAGGAAGAGAATTCCACTTAAGGCAGTATTTCAAATTCCTCGTTTACTCTTCACTCATTCAAAGGAACTGACGGAGCAAACCGCATTGCATATGCCGCTTCTTATCACAGCATAATACAATAAACTTACTGAAAAAGTATAATGTTCATCTTCCGAACTTTTAGTTGAACATCAAATACATTACCAGCTTATAGCAAAAACAATAATATTCAAGACAGCAATCACGATATTGATAAAGTCAAAAATTATGGTAACTAACAGATTTTATTATATCATTTTATCTCATATTTTCGATATTGGCATTAAAATGCTAAGTACAGAGAAAGTGCATAAAAATATTGAAAAAACTAGCATAATTAAAGATAAGCGTAGAAAATGCTTAGCGCAATGTCATTCAAGTTGTCACAGTGCAATTAAATGACATTGCAGTTGTAATAATTTCTTTGTTAAATACCTTTAGAGAAATAAAACAGCATTAATAAATACAGTACAATACAAAAAGTTGACAAAGGATCGCGGAAAAACGTTAAAAATTATGTAATTTTTCTACCCTGCCGGACACTTTAAAATAACAGGCGGTTCACAAGAAATATGGGTGCCCTGAAATTGTGAATAATATTCAAGTTTTCCAATTTGGAAAACAATTGTTATTAAGGAAGCCGAATTTGTACGAATTTGTTTCAGAGTTGGAACATTTTTTTTTATTTTGTTGACGAGTGTAACTTGAGTTTGGTCGAATATAAATTTTCAAGTAAAATACTATAAAATAAATCGTAATTATTTTCATTCTATGACCGATGAATATACATACACCTGCGGCCAACTACCTTTCAAGGTTTTGAATGCTTTTCAAATTTATCTAACTTCTACTGGGTCAAGCTTCTTGAAATTTGGCATGCACATTAATAAAGACCTAAAGGCATCAAGAAGCGAATTTTAATTAATGAGGGACCATTATATTGTTTTTTATGATAAATAAAAGAAATAAGATGATTTGTAGTGAAGTATGCGTTATTAGCTTTTGAGGAAATTTTTTTCAAATTCTTTTTTCTTTTATATAAAACTGCTTATAATAAGATAAACTTAACTATTGTCTTCAGAAATGTGTTGGTGCACCTTTAGCTGCAATAACTGCTTCGCCTCGAGCAGGCATCGACAAAACAAGATTTTTCAAAATTTCGTCGGAAATTTCATCCTTCCATACTTTCTTCAGAATATTTTTTAATTCCGTCATACTCAGCGGTTTATGTTGAGCTACTTTCCGCTTCATTTCGTGCCACAAATGCTCAATTGGATTTAAATCAGGAGAGTTCCCCGGCCAATCCATTCGTGTTATTCATAGGTCCAAACAAATTTGCTGCACCTGTAAGCAAAGTAGAAATTATTAGCTTCTAATTTTTAACCACAAACTTAAGAATCCATTGCCAATTAATTAGAAATTAACTAACTTACCGTTCTTGCGCGATGGCACGGTGCGGAGTCGTCCTGAATAATGGCCTCAACCGCATAGCCATATTGCTCCTCTATAAAGAGCAAAGGACCCCGCATGTAATAAGAAAAACACCCCCAGATCATATTTAAAGAAAAAAATGTGTTTGAACAAATGTTGACTTTGTTCTAATTTTTTTGTTCATCCTTCTAAAAGTAATTGCTCTGATGTATTTTGGAACGAATTTTTGGCATTCATTGTCATATTTCGTTTAATGATAAGCCGGTTTCGGCGTTGTGCCACGTTAAGCAAATAATTTAATTTATAATATTTTAAGAATTACTCTATATAAATACCAACGACAGAGTCTAAATACGTACGATTTCCGCCATGGTAGCATGGGAGTGTGAATATTTATGCGCAACTTTCATTTTCAAATTTAACTTAACTCAAATGAGTATCCAGCAAACGTAAAAAAAAAAATGAAATCTCCTAAAGGCCAATGAAAACAGTAACAACAACAAATGAAAACACATCGTCCAAACACACACAAACACTTAAAAGGACTGCAATGAGTTGATCATTGAGGTTGAATGGCGACAAATGCAGTTAACTGCATTCAACACATGGCACTCACATACTTACATATGTACATATCGACATACTGATAGACACATCATCTTTCAGCTATTGGTAGCAGAAAGAAGAAGCATGCATATGTAGCTACAATAATCATTAAAACAAGTATTAATGAAGCAGACGACGAAAATAGAAATGGAAATGTTTAAAAGTCCAATAAGTAATATGGCATTTACGCTACAACAATACCATGTGAGATACTACATATGTATGTAGTCTGTTGGCTAGCTCTAACTGCTTTACAATGCGCTGATGAACTTGATGGGCTAGCGAGCGCGCTGATGTGATGAATTGCCATTGACGCTGGAAGTAATGGCAGGCGCAACGGCACTTGTGTGACACATTAGCAAACAATTTCAGCAAAAGTGCAAATAATGTCGACACACCAAAGTGAAATGAGAGAGAAATCGCTCAAAATATGTGTACATAAAAGCTATAGGCTAACAGTCAAACCCACACAATCACACATATGGATGTACATATGCACATACATACATACATATGTATGTATGGACAGGCATATCCAATTAGGCACAAACGCTTATGAAGTTTCATGCACATTTGACGTTGGGCGCGCGTTCGCTCTTATGAAATTATATTTTACACATTGTGCATTGCTCATAAGTACACATTACAACGGATGTGCATTTGACAGGCTAAAAGTACAAAAAAAAGAAACACCTTTTCATCTCTTTAAGTACCTACGAACATACATATCAGAGGCAAATATGCGCTGTAATTATGTTTAGAAATATTTTCGTATTTCTTGGTATGACTAGGCAGCGATTCGGCAACGCCAAAGCCGCAATTTTGCACCATAAAATTATTTATGAATGGTCATGAAAAATGCGCCAACGTAACCGGATCTGATGGGTCATTCTATAAAAATGCTTAATTGCTAAATTATTGAACAAAAGCCTGTGGGACAAGCTCGAAATTAATATATAAAGTGTGCAAAAAATAGTTTATATGATGAAAGTTTACAAAATCGAGATAAGTTTTCTCAATAACTTCTTCTCAGTGGCTTGAAGCTTTTGACACCCAAATTTTAATTTTTCATAAGCCTTGTGTTGAACTTAATTGAATTTGACTTTTACCTCAATTGGCAACTCTGTTCAAAATAGAGATATAAAGTGTATCCTGCTAGAGACGACGTCTTCAGGCCTTTGTTTGCTACCATTTTTAGAAATTACCTCGCAAATTGCTCGGAGGATATTCGCTGTCAGGTTCTGTAACTTTTTTGTACTGCGCCGCTGAAGATGATAAGGGCGTGTCTCGCAGGGGTCAAAGTCATATGGGAAAATATGTATATTACTTTACTTCAACTGGGTCCTTTTTTTATATTAGTTGGAGTGAGACTGAAAAAATCATTCATTAGATTACCTTGAGTATTTTAATAAGGAAAAAAAACCTGAATATAGTTGAAATGAAAAGCAGTTGCTGAGTTTGTACTCGCTAGTTATTGAGCTTGATTCAGTAGGGTCCCAGACTTTAGATTTACTTCCAAATTTTCAACCGAACGCAAAAAAAATTTTAATCGCTCCGTTAACCTTCAAATCGACATTCGTTTTGCACATACGATTTCTATTTGGAATAAATAGTGTACGCCAAATAATTGCTGCACCAATATTTATTTATTTGGTAAAATCTCAGAATTTATAAACCTTTGCTATGATTTTATTCGTACTTATTCAGCTTCTACCATTCTCTAAGACACGAACGTTTCTAATACATACGGGACAATGGGCTTCTAAACTCCGTTTCCAGCGCTTTCTGACGTTTGCCCATCTGTAATTTTCACACAGCTATGTATGTTTATACTCGTACAAGATCTTTACTCCTTGCCACGTTCAAATTTCAGATTTAACCAGCTACATATTCACACATATGCGAATAATTATATTCAACAAATCATAATTCTGTGACTACATTTCCGGGAATACCGAGCTTTCTATCTGATTACAGTTTCACCTCAACAATATTAATTAGAGAACTAATAAGGGCTGTTAAGAAAGCAAAAACAATAAATGATTTATTTTCTACGCAATGGATTATTTAAATACCAAAAGTCCCATAACTTTGTGTGCATTAAGACAACCAACCGCTTAGTCGTTTTTGGAATAAGAATTGTTAAAAGAAATATTGAATGTTAAATTCTCAGCATCGATTTTGTATAATGAAAATTTTTCGCATTAAAAATTCAATTTTTGCTTGCAGGTGGCACATGTAAAACTGTCAAGGTTGAATGTGGTAAGGTAGAGTGTTTTCCATGAATACATAAATGTACCATGACTAAACAAATAAAAAACAACAAAAACCAAACACTATTTTATGCAGATTCCAAAGCAGACGAAAGCTTATTAACTTTTAAGATAAACACTTTCACTTAAAATATGTAAATCGTCGCATATGATATTTATGTATGTACATTTATATGTATGTATTTAGATATGTAGCTTTCGCTTGTATTCTAAATTGGTAACGAAAATTGGCATTTATTAATACAATTTGTTTGCTGTGGTCGTGTGGGTAGCGGTGCCTACTATAACTCGATATGGCACTGAGTTTGAGGTTCGAATCTCAGCCAGGTCTGGTAAAATCTTCGTCATAGAAACAGTTTTTTTCAAATAGCGGTCACTTCTGGGCAGGCAATGTCAAAACTTCGAGGGTATTTCTGCTATGAAAAAGCTTCTTATAAATTCTAATACATCTGCCGTTCGGAGTCGGCACAAAATTGTAGGTCCCTCCAATTGTGGTACAACATAAGAGACGCCCACCACAATTGGTAAAAGAAGCTCGGCCAAACACTGAGCTAAATAGTTTGAGCGCCAAATTAATAAAAAAAAAAAATATGTATATCCAGTGATATCTGCTGGTGGGTTTCCTCTTTTGAACACGAGTACACCATGTTTTACACTATCCGTCTTCGTAGACTAAACTTTTTATTTCTTTCCGGCCCAAATATTAGACGGAGCTTATATCATTTCATAATCCTGAAACATAATTCTAATTTACCATGGACTTAACGGAACGTAAGATATAATATGATTACGTATAGTGTGAAGAGTATAGGTGTGGTGAGTTTACGAGTAACAAGTTTAGGTGTGATGAGTTAGAGGTGGTGAATTTAAAGTGGTATGTTGCGGTGTTTGAAATTAAGTGTGGTAAATTCAGTTATGGAACGAGGAGAAGCATAACTGCGTCTCTAAGCATTTCTGCTGGTGTACGCGGATAATATTGACAACGTTGGCCATAGCAACAACGCCTTAGTGCATCATTTTCAAGTCTAGAGAAGGATGTAGAAGAGGTTCGTGTAGTAGTGAACAAGGATAAAGCAAAGTACCTTGTGGCAATAAACAAAAACACCTCGCGTATTGGGACCCACGACACTGTTGACAGTTACAACTTTGAAGTGGTCAAGGATTTTTATGCCTTGGATCCAACATTAACAACACCAATGATGTCAGCCTAGAAATCAAGCGAAGAATAACACTTTCCTACAGGTGCCACTTTGGGATTGGTAGACAATTGAAAAGCTGAGACATTTCTCGACGAACGAAAATCTCGCTCTACAAATCACTTATCAGGTCCGTCCTTTTATGTAGCGCACTAACATGGACGATGTTGATTAGCGATGAGCAGGCTTTAGAGGCTTTCGCAAGACTTATGGTCCTGTTCGCGTGAAGAACGGGTACCGAAAAAGATGGAATGATGAACTGTACGAGATGTACTATAATGATATGGATATAGTTAAGCGCATAGCTACTGCTATGGCTTGGCCATGTCGTTCGTATGGATGATGATGCTGCTCCGGTGAAAAAATCATTTGAATCGGCACCCATAGGTGCGTAACGAAGGCAAGGGCGGCTACGAATACACTGGAACTATTTCCATTCAATGTTTTCGAACATTTCGAATTTTTGTATACAGTTAAAATTTTCATCTACAAGATTTTCGGTTTTTTTTACTCCTACTTTTCAATTCCATCCAACTCACCTTCGCGCTCAAAATTCACTTTCTCTGTGCGGCGCACAACCACTTTCGTTTTCAATGACATCAATTTGCAGATATGTAGATGAAGTTTATTTACGTTGCGGTTATACTTTGAACACTGAGAGTCCTGTACAATACCCTGATCAAGCAAACATAGTAAACAGATGAATGCATTAACACATACACACCTAGCAACTTAATTAGATTATATTGTTTAGTTAGCAGCTGAGTTATGCACGTGACTGATAAGGATTTGTGCTGATTTTCAGAAATTTTTTTGGAAATACGTATGTACATGCGCATTGAAGCTCAACATTGTTGTTCTTTTGACAATAGGACGGCCAGGATGGTTTTTGTTCGTCGAGAGAGGAATTTACTGTACAACTGCCTACCTAGTCCGAAGTACATATCACTTATTGGCAAGAGATATTCTCCGTTGGATTTCAAGGCTGCCGCTGTTATTGGTGTTAATGTTGGTTGCTAAGTAGACGAAGTCCTCTACTTTTTCAAAGTTATAACTGTCAACAGTGATCGTAGATACCAGTCGTAAATGTGTCGAATGTCTATTTGATTGCAGGAGATACTTCGTCTTATTCTCGTGCACCTCCAGACCCATTCGCTTTGCTTCTCTATCCAGTATGGAGAAGGCAGAACCAACTGCGCGGTTGTTAAGGCCGATGATGTCAATGTCGGCGGCGTACGCCAGCTATGGCGCACTCTCACCCTCTCTGAAAACTCGTTTGGTATCAAACAGCTTGGAGAGGGCCTTACCAATCATGACGGAGCTGGTTTTACAAGTTATGCCGGGATACCAAATTAAGATATTATTACTTCTTCTCGTGCTATCGATGCCGGCTTTGAAGTCGACAAAGGTATGGTGTGCTTCGTTTCTTCTTTCTCGGGTATTTTCCAATAGCTGGCTTACTGTATCTGGTCGATGGTAGATTTACCAGGTCTAAAGCCACATTGATAAGGTCCTATCAGTTCATTGACGGTGGGCTTAAGTCTTTCAAACAATACACTCGATATTAAGAAGACTTATCTCGCGACGATTGGCGCAAACTGATCCTGCCCTTCTTGTGTTCTTTTGACCATATTCTTGAAATGAGTACTGGAATAACTCAGCTGGTAACCCATCAGCCCCGGATTTCATCACAGTCGGGTGATGGTACATCGAGTCCATCATCATTGATTGGGGATTCGGGTTCAACATCTCCAGGGTTGCAGTTGCTTCCATTAAGCAGTGTGGAGAAGTGCTCCCTCCATAATTTAAGTATGCTGTGGAAATCAGTCACCAGGTCGCCGTTTTCATTCTTACAGGTTGAACATTTTAAACGTCTTCTTATTTAATAAAAATGCATTTTGCTCTTAGTTTTTTTTGTACTTTATATCGACAAAATTTTAAAATTTTGTCTTATTTTGCGTTTCTTTCGAACTCAAATTTTTACATAATATTTTAAGATTGCTTTGGGGTGGTTACGAGAGTCATTAAAATCTGCTTCGAAAACTATCAATAAAATCCACTGAGTAAACTTTTTTTGGTAACATAACAATACAAAGTCTTTTAAGCTTCTAATTCCACCTTACCGTCATATTTTTTTATTTACTCTTTACTGCTTCCACTCTTGCTTCATATCTGTCGAGAAAACCGGATGAGTGGGCAATGCGCCTACACATGTACCAGAAATAAGTAAATATTTATGTTTGCATGTATGTATATCCATATATAAAGAGATATGCGTGAAAGCCAACGCAACAAGTTTTCGGTTATTGTGTAATGATTTATATATTGCCGGTCCGTTTCATATGCGTACATACCATATACATATGTATAAAAATACATATGTATGTACTCATGTTACTGAGACTTTATTGAACCTTTTGGACAACGTTGTCGCACTTCTTTTTGAAGCTTTTCGAACCGTTGGGATGCTGAGTAGCTTCTCTGCTGTGAAGTTAAATGATGCAAAAGTTATTGATTACCTAATGGCAATAGTAAGAGACTTTCAAGTGCAGTTTTCATTAGGGGACAATGCATATGTATATGTTTGTGCATATCTGCCTACATAAACATGTTGTAGTGGAAAGTAAGCCAACTCCGACATGTACATAGGTTGTTTAATTTTCATTAAGGTGCCTTAACGTGGAAAGAGTTTTTTATTATTATTATCATCTTAACTAGTTAATAAGCAAATCATTTCATTAAAAAAAAAACTGAACCGCAAGGGTTCTTGTGATAACAATTCTAAAAATGTGAGCAAAACTTATTGAAATGTTCCATACAATTTGCGCCTTGCAACTAAACTCGGTACTGGTGTTTTGGTATTGAAACTGGTTTTATTGTTTTGCAAATTTGTTCTCCATGATAATAGAGACACTGCACCCATTCAAACCATTTAGAAAATCATTCAAACTGTCAAACTCATTAGTAGGCAAGTTGGATTGCATCTAAGAACACTAGTTTTTCAAAGTCGTAACATTTACGAAGCACAATTTGTATTCAGGCCTGCTTCAGCCATAAACCAAACTTAAAATGATTATTTTCCTTAATGTCGCTTTCATCGCCTTTGTATTTAATTCCCTTTCTTTTTGCCGAAATTCCATCTATGAATTAATGAAGTCTATGGTTTTCTGTGTTTCAATCAACTTTGAGAAATTTCACACTAGCTGACGCCCTCGGCCAACTCAAATGACAGCAGTTTTTTTTTAATTTTCGCTTTAAAAAAACATCGCTGGAGGGATACTGTTATAGTTAATATACATATGCATGTATGTGTGATATGTGTGTGTGTCTTTATCACAGGGGCGAACGCAGCTAGGGGTTTTGGGGGTTCAAAACCTTCCTCTCTCCCCCATTCCTCCAACATTTTTTTTAAATTACATATAGAAAGTTTTATATCAAATATTAAATAAAGTTTTCCATAACTCAATTTCGTTAGATGGTTTGTTGTTTAGTGATGTAAACTTATCACTCGACGAACAATACATATATATAATATAATAATAGAGTAGCTTTCACATCACATGCAAAATATCTTCTATCGCTTAGACTTATTTCTCATGGATTTAAAAGCTTGTGATCACGTTGCTGGCCCTAGAATTCAGAATATTAACGCTCAAAGTGATCTGCACACAGTGCAAAACAACTTATCAGTAACATTGTAATGCATGCTGCTTATATCAACCCATATGTAGATTAATAGTTCTGGTGATGAAGTATTTATTACATTCGAGTAAAATTTTTGTATTTTAACATGTACCTAATGCGCTATCACAGTTTTTGTATAATTTGCACAGAGAAAAAAGTAAAAAAAATTACCAAAAAAAAACCAGAATCATTTTCTCTATCTTGGTAAAGGCATGATGAAAAGTTATTTAAATTATGGTGAAAATTTCCACAGCCGCTCAGAGGTTTTCATCACGGTTCCAAGAAAAATTATATGGTTTATATTTTTAGTGGACCATTTTTGAAATAAACAATCAAACGCTGTAGTTTGACCCATAATTGCAATAATTATAGTAATTTACCTCGTTTTTAGATAATTTTTAAATTTCTTCTTCTTCGTGTGTATTGCTTTAATCATTATTTATTTCTACACTAACATACAATTGTTTGAAAATATAGAATAGCTCGTCTAGTGATTGAGAGCTTCTAAGCTGTCTCTTTTACGTATGATAAGATGCCTGACTCTTCGTCGTGAAAACAACAATTTAAAAATTCAATAATTGTAAATACAAATATACTGTAGCGATATTAACCGCCAGTCAAGTGGATAGCGCGCGAGAGGCGGTGAAAAAAGAGTCGGTGAAAACTTTCTGGGTGAAATTTCACCTATAAGTTTTTCCAGTCTCGTGCGTACGTCATTTGGAAATATAACCGATTCGTATAATGTTACTCGCGCCATGAATTCTGTGAAAATTACGAATTTTTTCAAACGAAAAATGCGGTTTTCCCGGCTGCCGAAGCTGCACACACCGTTGAGGTTCGTGAAAGCCCATCGGATGAGTGTCAAACAGCTAAAAAAAAAACAAGACTTGCTAACGCTAAGGATCTAATCAACCTGATCGCAAAGTCAGTACTTGGCACCGTTGAAAACAAACCTTAACTTTACTAGCTTGATGAAAGATCTGCCTGAATTTCTACAAAAAGAAGATTGCGACTTGAGCCAGTACGTTGCGTCCGCAAACGATTCAAACTAAGAAATTAGAGATAAGACTTCTGCAACAGAAGCAGCAAACGAAATTGGTGACTTTTCCCCGACAAGTAGGTAAACAAACAAAACGTGACAATTACGAAGGCGATATTGAAGCTTACTACCGAAGATCTTTTTTCATCGCGTTCTTTGGATAAGTATTTGGATGAGCTTCAAACTAAATTTCTCCTTTATCGCAAAATTCTGTCTCAGATACAAAATATTATTCCTTCATAGTCCATAGAACTTAAGGAACAAGAGCTCAATACTTTTGAAACACAATGGCCAAACCATGTTTTGGTAACAACTGAAAAATTCGTAGCTGAAATTAGAATGTGGCAAAGGTAATATAATATTAATATATTATTATTTCTATACGTATATTAATCGTTATGTTCTCATTTTAAACAGTTACGAGTATATTTTAAATATACTTTTAGACCAGAGACCAAAACATTCATCGATGCTCTTAACATTTGCGACAAGTCGCTTTACCGTACAGTGCAACGATTCCTGCAGATTGCTCAGAAGATTAAAACCATACTTGCGTAGTCGAACTGGTGAGCAAAGATTAAAAGGCTTCGCTCTTCTTAATATCCATAGAGATATAGAAGTTACTGAAGATAAAATATTGAATATAATGGCGAAGAAACCAAGACGAATGGATATTACTTTGTTGATGCAATTCTGCAGTTTTCAAGTTATTGATTGAATGTTTTTTCTTATTATATCTCTTGATTTTTTTGTGCATATTTATTTAAATTTAATGCGAAAAATATCAAGGACCAAAAGAAAGGGGCTTGGACGGTTGAACATATAAGTAAGCGAACTGCTATTATAACCTTATGAATATATTTCCTTCAGAACCCCCCTGAAGAATTTTTCTGCGTTCGCACCTGGTTCGACCCACGGATCAAATGAAATTTACTTTTATAATTTCTTCATCTGAGTTTCCTTAATAAATTCCAGTAAATAAATAATAGTGAAAGCTGCGATTGTTATATACAAACATGTTTATTCATTCACTTGGTTTAAGATATTAACATAGCAAATATGTAGGCTTAGCATTTTGGAGAATCGCATATTTTTACAAATAAACTACCTACAAACATTCTTGCATACTTTATACATACATATGCATATGAAAGCAGAGTCTATATAAATGTAAATAGTAGTTTGTTTTGTGCGGATGCTAACTATATAAGGCGAAAAAAAAACGAAAGTTATGTTAATTGGGGCTTTCAGTAATATTTGTACTATTTAAATGATACCTGTTAGAGCTCTAAAAATTATTCGACCAATAAGACTATTCGGGTATTCGACAATTCGTTAAGAAACCGTTCGCACAGATATTAACTGGTGTGTAATACTCGAATAGTCGCCCAACCGTGACTGGTCAACTAATCGCTTGCTTCGACTTAGAAATATAGTCCCCTTATTTATCCTCGGTGAAACTTATAAAATCAATTACTATATCTATTATAGCAGAGTCCCACGCTACATTTTTTACAACAAGTGAATTTTGAATCTTTAAAGTTCGAGTGTTTATACCAGGGTCGATCTTTCCATTCTTACCAGAGTTGTGATTTATAATGGTGAACATTTGAAGGAGGAAACTATGCCTATTATTTGAAACTATGAAAAAGTTTAGTTTTAATGCAAATAATAGTCAGGAATTTAAAATAAGGAATGGCAAAACAAGCGATCTATGTATGTCTACTTTCTGCTTTTGCGAGATATTTGATTCTTTCTAGTAAAACATTCTGGAGTTTTTTTATAAAATTCGGTCAATTCATAAAATGGCTAAAGGAGAAAAAGGAATAGTAATCACAAAAAATTTAAAATAAACTAATTATCACATTACACTAATAACCCATTGACATTTAATCGCGCGTGCGCTGAAGTGTGCCAAATTATAAAATTTAAAAACTCAGTTGTCAAAGAATACGTAAAATGATCTCAAATCTATGGCAGATGACTTTCGAATGTGCCAAAGAGCACGCAGCGCATATAAAATAGAAATGCGTAGAAGGTTTATTTGGAGGAACCTTGCACTTTTAAAAAATTTTTAAAATGTGATCAAATGCTTAAAATTTTCCATGAGCATATTTTGCATATGAAAAAATAAATGTTGATAGAAATAGTCAAAATCCCTTATAATTAATATTTTTTAACCTATCAACCCTGTTTTACATAATACTTTGGATCATCATTGTGTATTTAAACATTTCTTAATGACTACTTTATTTTATGGGACCCTGAAATCCACAAAAAAAATCAAAAAAATCAAAAAAACCAAAATGTGTCCATAATTTATTATTTAGAAATGTATAAATAAGCAATTTGATAGTATTCTTTGAGGTCTTCTGAAAAAAAGCACGTTTGTCCGATTGAAAAATTTTGATTTTCAAATATTCAATAATCTTTCTACAAAGAAAAATGTTCTAAATATTTTTTGATTTGAAAATTTTAAAAGAAATAAAAATAGAACAATTTGCATATCAACTAATTTGATGGTAATATAAATTGTTTTACGAGTATTAAAAACAAAAATCCAGAGGGTTAATATGAAAAATTTGTTGAGTAAGCGTAATATTTTGAAGTGAGATATTACTAAGTTTAAAAGCTTGGTCTCGCGTCGCGGAAGGAAAAATAAGAATAAGTTTCCTTTCTTTATTCGAAATTATTAAAATGATAGCTGAAAATTAAAAATTGGTGTTTATGATAAATTAAAATGTATTCCTTATTAACAATTATTTGACTGATAAAGTAATACTAATCTCATCCATAAATTGAATAGTTTTGAATAAATTTCAAATTATATAAAATTACTACAGATCTTGTAAAAATAAAATTTAAAAAATTTAATCCGTCGGAGATGAATTTTTACATTTATAATGATGACTGCTATGTCTTCGCCAATGACGCATTATTGCTGTTTTTGTATACGTATGTATGTATGTATGTTATGTATGTACTCGTGTGTTTTTAGGTACTTATACGAGCATATGCATGAGAGAAATATTTTGGGAATTTAGGTCAGTAGTTAATTTGCATCTGAATTGGGTGGGCCGCGGAATTGATTGAGTCAATAAGACGTGAATGTGTGTATGATAATGAAGAAAAGTGAAATTTTAATTATAAATACAGTCGCGTGTTCAATCAATAAGACAACAACAACACCAACGTCAACTATTTTGTAGCATAGTTAACAGGATAAAATTTTAAACATTAATTAACTATTAAATAATTAATTAATATTTTCTGCGTATACTCGTTATTATATTTTGGGAATTATTAATTTCATCATAGTCAAATTAATTTGCGCTTACCAAATATTGTAACTTACTTTCGAACTGTGTATGAAATTTAATATTTTTATAGTTAAAGTTCAATATCAATATTAGCTATCTTTATATTTTCATCATGTGCTATAAGTTTATTTGAGCGTGAGTAACAGTAACATACTCGTATATGACTATAATCCAACCTTCTACTAATCATATTACAAGTATATCATACGTAACTCCCAATTATTTGTTTTTGTTTGTACCAATGCTTGGCTATTTAATTAAGAAAAACTGGCTCACATTACCACAAACATTATAAGCACAAAAATGTACATATGAAAAAATTTCCAACAATCAGCTGATCATCAAACCTGTTACCACGAAATCAATCAAAAGGCATCAAATGCTGCTGACATGCAAATGATTACATAAGATTTTAAATACAATTTAATGACTATTATTCAGTGCTATTGAGTAACGTTCCTCACATGTGCTAACTCAACAATATTTTAGACCCTCGCAAGATAAACACATACATACATACATACGAGTATGTCCATACTCCAAAGATAATACACATCATTCGGTCGTATTTTAATATTTACAGAAAAAGGGAAAGTTATTGCGAGAAATTTATGTTTGCTGTGCTGTAAACAGTAATGATTGCGAAGCTAGTCTGTATAAATGTTCGTGTTTTTATTTTAATGAATTTCACAGTGTTTTATTTTAGTAATATTGTAAGATAAAAAACGTTTGTTGATGGTATCCCGACTTTTTCACGTTTACCTTTAAAAAAAAATATTTTTATAACCAAAAGTATGTTTATTACACGCCATAAAAGGTGGACCACCTTGGCCTTATACGCCACAACTGTGCGTGGCTCCAATGACTTTATCGCAAATCTTAACACCTTCGTACTCCGCCATTCTTTCCCAAGCTCTTTAAGACTTGGTAGTCATTAACAATAGCACCTCCCCCCTTAACCAACTATTGTATCGCAGAGTATCTAATAGAAACTTTCACATTAGTGAGATATTCATGCTAAAAAAAATTATATAAAACAGATATAAAAACTTAACACACGAAGCTGCTTCCCTGACGCATCACATTGCTGAAGCATAGCGAGCTTGATGTCAGACATACTGGTCCCCAGGAGAGAATAGACAGGTCTGTGGAAGACCAAAGCACGGAGAGCAAAAGTACCAGAGAACACAAACTTGACCGGCGCCACAGATCGGATCGTTCGAATGGGTAAACAGTTGAAGAGTGCTCTACGGATACTTGCTATTTGATACGGATGGTTTGAGACCACATGATGGGTGTTGGGAGGTAACCTTTTGAAATATAAAAACTGGTCGGCGTCTCGATTTTGTACTTTAATTTATGATAGTATTGCATGACAGTATTGCATTTCTCGTGGCATAATGACCAATTAAAAGTAATTGTATTATATATTTTTTTATGCTTAGACACCGGTCTTGAATGAAATACTTCGCTAGTTAGCGCGAGGATCAAGTTAATAACAAAAAGTACACTGCAATTTCGAGTTGACTACTTAAATAAATATATATGTAATTTATGGAAATATACATTTTCATATTTTACTCATGAATAATAATTCACGAACCTCTAATACTTGTTAAATTATTTACAGAGTTTGAAAGCCACACCGCTAATTTTGCTTATTTTATTAATAGTAGTTACGTTAAAATTTAAGATTCTAAGTTAAATCCCCAGAATCAACTTTCTTTTAAAGTCATTTATTAGTCCGGAAAAAATTGTGAACATTCCGAAATTTCGATATTTTCAGGCAAAATTTGTACTCGTTCCTAAGAATAAAAATTTTCTTTTTTAATGTTTAAGCAATCATCCACAAAGTAAACAATTTATTTAAATACTCATATTCCCGAATATTTGGAATATGATTGCCTTTGTTTTGAAATTGGTACATACATACATATGTACACCCTCAAGATATCGTTGAAATCACATTTAAGTTAAAACGATATTACAGTTATGGTAATTGTTTTCGAGTGTTGAGTACATCACTTGCTCCATCGTACTTCATCACTGAATTGCCAAACGGGTGTCAATAGATTGTGCAACGAAATGATTTTCTTTTGTTAGCTTTTCACGAATTAACATGAGGCGTTGGCATACATGAAATCCATTGCTAATACGTATCTTCACTCACTTTTCAACGAGTTTTAAATTACTTTGTGAACGGAGTTAGCGTCTGCCGTAAGCTGACATTAAACAACCACAACTTAGTTGTTTTCACATAATAAATAGCAATAAAACCATTTGTGCAAATTCAAGTTTAAAAAGCGGACACACGACCACTTTTGAGATATTATCCTGCGATTGTTGCAGCTCTTATGGAGTTACTGCAGCCATTATCATCGTTCCCGTGAAAGTCGAAAGGAATAATGTATCCTGACAAAATACTTTTCATTAAAACTGAATAACGACCACCCGATAATCCTCCTTATGAAATTAAGCCTATCAAAATCGCGTGACGAGTTATTACGATTTTCGCAGTAACATAATTGTAAAAAGAAAACAACGACGTATCCTACATTCAAAAAAAAAGAACAGGCAATAATACAAGAGATCCCCAAACTTATTACACTTTAGCTCGATTATATCCTATGTAATTGTGAAAAAAATTTCAATTGATTGGGTTAAAACATTTCAAAATATTATAGTTACAGCAATTATCATAATAAATTTCATAACGTTTTCAACTGAAACGAAACGCTGTCGTTAATGTTAAAACGTTAAACGTTTAATTTAAATTGTGCTGAAAATGCCACAAACAGCTTTCAGTTTATATCGTGAACCTTCGGGTTTCGTTAACGTTAATTTAATAACGTTTCAACATTAAAAATTTGATGTCGTTTTGCTTAGATGGCGCCAAAAAAGTAGCAAACTCATTTTGTAAAGTTAATTTTACTAAAGTATTATTTATTTTACAATAGCTGTAAGATTCTGTGTACTTGATAAATTATCAAACAATATTCGATATTGAAAGTTTATCAATTTTTTATTTGTAAATGTTTGATAACTGATCAAGAACCCAGAATCCTGCAGTAAATGTATAAAAATAAGTTAACACGGTTTTTTTGTGTAATCTTTTTTGTTCATATTTGTCAAACCATACTATGGGTATTCATCTAAACGCGCAAATGCCTCGTAACCGCATAAACCTCATAAACGTTTTTATTATTGTATGAGGTTTACGCAGTTACGAAGCATTTGCGCGTTTAGATGAATACCCATACTATTCACAGAGATTTAAAAATATGCACTGAGTAGAATAAAATAAAAAAGTTCAGTGAAAGATATAAAATCAGCTAAGAGAAATATCCGAATATTTTAGCAGTGTCATTATTATATGTATGTACTCGCATGTAAATAATGTAAATATATTCGTGAGTTTCGTCTTCGCCCGAAATAGTTCACTTTTCACTGTTCGTTTATTATAAATTTCGGGTGAAATCTTTCCGCTTTCGAACATTGTTTCTCCTTATCGGCAACACTAATTGCAGGCGGAAATTCTGGGCGGATTAATTGAATTTGTTCTCTATTTTTTGAGAGGCGAAAAATTTCGATTTAAAATGTAAGTAATTAAATTTTAATTTTTTTTCGCCCATTTCAGAAACAAAACAGTTAACAAAGATAAAAGAGAGAAGGTAGAATGCAGAAAAAGCCGGACATTTGTCAAAGAAAATAAGAAAAAAAATTATCAAATTATTATTTCATATAAATTATTTGATAAATTTACACTTTAAGTATACACATTTCGGAGTTGTAATTTCCATGTTCGAATTTTCGAAAACAATTTTATTGTGGTTGAAACTCGCAATAGGCGTTTTCAATCCGGGCGAATGATAAAATTTTGGGTGAATATTTTTTTCGGGCGAAATTCCCGATTTGTGTTATTTTAACCATTATGTAAATATGTATGTACTTAAATATTTTGTATTTTTTTTTAATTATCCTGTCACTAAATACCGTATCAGTAAATGAAGTAACATTCACAATTTGTTTGAACCTTTAATCACATTTACTTAGTTATTGTCTATTAATATTTGGAATGATTGCATGTAAATTAAACTTGAACAAAAAATATTTTAAAAATTAGCCGAAAGGTACGTATACGAAAATGAATATACATTCATATGAATACACATTCATACATATATTTAATAAAAATCGGCGCATTGGTAGTTCTATAATTGTCTTAAACTAATAGAAAAATAGACAAGAAATCGTAATTAAATCCCATTCAACGTTTATAATTCATAATCTACAATTCAAAACACGCAAAAACACACAATATTCTTATGAAAATATGGGTCGAATATAGTAATACTCCGATGTTAATTTTTCTCTCTGCTTTATTTAAAGGACACGCAAGCTTCAGTTAGGATCCATCGTTAATATATTATCTGAAGATTATGAAATTATATGAACTGAAAGACGAATTTATAGTTAATTTTAAGGCAGTTGAGCCTTTTTTTAAAGCTTAGCAAAAAATTAGAATATTGAAAGTTAAAATTTCTAAAATGAAATGGTTTTTATACTTTTAAGTTAGGAAAAAAGCAATTTTTAAAATTATCCTAATGATCTTCTACGGTACGATACCTAAAATTTATTAATAATTGACTACTCGTAGCATGGAAACATTAAGGTCTTATTATGAGTTGCATCTTCTTTATTTTACAATACAAAATTTAAGATGACTAACGTTTTAGTTTATATAAATTTGTTGAGACTTTTTCTCACTTTTATTGTAAATGATGAAGTGTTTACCAAATTCACTAGCAAAAGTGAAAACACAAGTTAAGTCAAAACAACTAAAATATTTATGTGAATTCCATTGATAAGATCAGAATATGAATCTTCCAACGCTAAGTAGTAATCATGATTTCATTGTATTTATGTATGTATGTATGTATGTATATTGTCTCATTTTCTTTTTGTTAAGAGTGAAAGTAAATTTATACAAAATTATGTTAAGTTGCTATGAACCAACTAAAATAAAAATTATTCAATAATCTTGCGTTGCGCAGCTGCAAATAAACGAAAAAGAAACGTTTAAATCGGCTACTCACAATTATTACTATAACGGATAAAGTAGGTATACGAGATTGGAAGAAGATGAAAACGTGCAAAAAAAAGCAGGACAAAATTATAAAAATTACATACATACGTTTGTACATACATACATGCATACATATTTGTATGCATTGAAATATTCCAATAAAAAGTTCAACAATAAAAGTAACAAAATTAAAAACAAAAAGAAATGCTGAAGCAAATACTACCTAAATGTGTATGTATCTTACAAATTAACCCCCAAAAAATTATCAGAAGCGCAGCGTAACAAAAACTGCTAACAAGAAAACTTTCACCGATATTTAAAACAAAAACAAAAAAAAAACGTAAAATGATGCGGTGATGCGATGCGACGATGCGGCAATCTGGTGGCAAAGCAAATAACCTGAAGGAAGGTCGAAGCTACCGTTGCAGCAGAAATTGGCAAGAAGCTTTTTTGCACACTATTTGAATCCATGAGCGCGGAAAACGGGGGTCGGTTTGACCGGATTAATTGTAAACAAAAAACTTCTTGGGTTCTTTTTGTTCGATTGGTTGGTTTACGTACTTCCGGACTTACAAAATCATTTATAGCGAAAGGATCAAAATAAAGCTTGCGCAGAAACATCAGTATAGCCGTGGTAGTGCCGATCATTTACACGGGAGACGTACTGCAAATTTTTCTTTATCTGATGAGCAGACGCTGCGCAATCCTTCAGCGCTGACCTAATAAGCTTCCAGGACTAGTGTCCGTGGTCTTATCTAGCCCCTTCAGTATAATAAAAGCGTTAAAATAATAGTTTCTTGCCATAAGTAAGTAAATGCTACATTGCTTTTTATTTTTTTTTGCAGTCATTTATGCACTTTACGAATGCACACAACAGTAAATAAATAACTGCGTGTAATTGAGTGAAGCGCTCCCCCAAAACTTATTTTTGACTACGTGCCTGCACACAGCAACATAATGTACATACATAAATGTGTACGCATGCAGGCATTGTCAATACATATGCATATATGTATGTATGTACAAGCTCGTTCATCGATGTACCAACGCCATAAAGTTATTCCGGTCAAGCGAGAAAAAAATTTTCGCATTGCGTTGAAACAAGAAATTTAGAAATATTGAGCTATGCGGCGCATGGAAGCCGGTGCTGGCGTATTAAAGGGCCTGCGGATACTGCGCCAACAAAAGCAGCAAACATGTTTTGTATTTTGCAAAAAAAAAAATAAGGCGTAAAAATATATTTTAAAATATGTGCAGGATAAATTACAAATACAGTTAACTGTCTGATAAATTTGCTTCTTTATTTTAATTGCTAGCAAAAGCCTTGTACTTAAGTTACTATAATAAATATATACTTTAATTTGCACAGTAATAATAAATATTCATAATAAACGAACATAAATAAATAAATAAATACCTTATACTCATCTAAATATCGTCGTAAAATAACTTATCCCATTTATTTCTTTAAACTTAATATTAAATCGTAAATTCACTCCACTTTCGGCTTGTGCGACCACCAGCCACGATATGCCAACTCCAACGGATCGTAGCTGCTACGTCTGCGTCGCATATGATGATGTCCATCCGAGGTCAAATATTGTACGCTGTGACTGGATTCGTTGCCGTGACTCATCATGGATTTCAGTCCAACTAGTGCGGCCATCATTAGTGCTGCCATTGCAACGCCAAGCGCCTTCATTGCCAATGCACCAACACCGCCCAACCCGATGAGGGCCATCATTTTACCAAACATCAGTGACATGGCCATTATAACTCCGCCTTGGCCTTTGTCCTTTTTACGCGCCTCTGTGTGGGTAGATGAGAAAAAAGTTATTTATTATAGTTTTAAATTACAAGTAAGTTTAAGGCTGCATATATATTATATATATTTATAAAAATTTTTTGGTCACTTGATAAATCATATCCGAAAAGAAGAATACAATAAATTTACAGTGACAGAAATAAATGTTCACGTGACGATTTCCCCCACGATTTTACAATTACGATTTACAATTTTGTTTACCTATAATTTATAACTTTATACACAATTAAAAAGCAATAATTGGAATTAAAATTTTTCAATCACATTTTTTTATATATTTACATATGCGTGTATGTATGTAGTTCTCTTAATTCATTACTTTAATTTTGAATTGATTAAAAGCTTGCGCTTTGATTATGCATAGTATTTGTTTTTTTTTCGCTATCGGTCTTAATTTAAAATAAATAATAAAAGGTATTTTCAGGCAGTGGTGTAAGACTATTTTTTTACCACAATATTCTGAATAGCCCTAATTTAAAATTTGAATGTGTTATATGGATATGCATGCTATAGACCGGCTGCAAACAAAATTTCAAAAAGATCAAGCTTTCAGATATTTTTTTGTAAACTTATTTTCAAAAACTGAAATTTTAATGGAACTCTGTTTAAAATTTTAAACTCCTTTTCGTATTAGTTTCAATATGCATAGTAAAAAATATGTTTGTATGTATTTTTATAGTAAATTATAGAAAATATAGAAAATTAACAAAAAAATACGAAAAATTGTAAATACTTAAAAAAAATTTTTTTAATTAATATTTAAGCCAACGTAAACTCATACGTAAATATAATTTAAGATTTTGATCTAAGTTTTTAAAGTTGCAAAGTTGTCGATTTTGTTTATTTTTGCCGGTAATATTGACACTAAAAACATTTTTGTTTACTTAACAATCTCCAGTGAAAAGTGTTTAAGATCACTGTTAAATTTAAAAAAACATTTCGCAACCTTAATCGAGGAATTTCTTTATCAGTCCAGGCACAATAGTTAATTAATTTTAGACTAGTTTGCTAGTGACCATAATTATTTAAACTTGTAGTTGAATATGGAATTAGTCGACCCTGTCAGACAACAAAAAATTGGAACCGCATGAAGAGCTCCATAATACTCGATGAATTATATTATTTTGTCCTTAAACTTAAATGGTGCAGAGTTCTAACAATCGATTAAAAAAAGCTTACATTATTGTTAAATTATTACAACTATTCTTTTTTTTAAATCTAAAATATGCAAAAAATTTGAAATGAAAAACTTGTATTTTCAAGTTTCCACAAATTTTCACTTAAGTACCTCTTTAAGTATAAATGGAGAACTTTTCGTACATGACATGCTTTTTTGCAAATATTATTTCTTTCTTGTTTCAAAAAAAATACTTAATTAAACAAACAAAGAAAATAACTGGAAATGCAATCAATATGAAGGTGATTTACTTATGACGTAGCTTACAAATTCTAACTGTGTTCTTGAAAATTTAATTAGAGCGCTTCGAAAAATAAATCTAAACTTAAGCTCTGAGGTTTTGCACACCATAAATTCTTGTTTTGCATCACCAAATAATCGTACACATATTTTTTTAACATCCTGACATTAACCCTGCGACTGATACAGTGGACTGATAAACAACTTTGAAAATTTTCACTTTAAACATTTTGTATCCAGCACATTTTTTTTATTTATCCGTTAGCACAATACTCTTGGCATGCAATAAAAATTTACTACTTTGGATATTCATTCACTTATGAATGTAGTTAATATCTTGCGATCAAAATGTCGTCACTATTTTTGAAGGGTTAATACATTTGCATGTGCATATGCAACACTTCAGTGGTTCACAAACTAAACATACAATACCACACACTTTTTTCCACAATAACTACAAATATGTACATGTATGTATGTACATATGTGCACAGTCAATACGCACCCTGCACACCAGCGTCTTGACCGCCGGTATCACCATTCCGCTCCGCATCGGTAGACACAAAATTTTCACTTTCATCAGCCAGCAATTCGGAAAAATTGATATTCAACTCATGGCTACGCAAATAGTGCGAAACGCAACCCAAGAAGGAATCATCGCTCTCCTGAGCAGATTCCGCCGGTGTGGCGTTGCTGTCACGCGCGATCGGTACAATTTCCAAACCGCGCATTAGCACCAACGGCTTATCCCTGCGATTCAAATTATTAATGACATTGCGAATGGCGCGCGAACCCCTACACAAGATTGAATCCGACTTCAGTGTGTTGGTTAGGCAATCGATTGCGGCTTGTGCGCCGACAGCGGGACGCGATGTATGCGCAACATATTCGCCAGGTGGAGTATTTAAGTAAGGGTTCACGCTAGGTGTCGCTGTATCCATTTTCGCGCTTACTAATGAAGCATCTGAGTTAGGCGTACCGAAAAGTATGCCAAACAGCAGTGCGCAGGATATGCAATGAATCAACCACATTTCAAAGGAGCTAAGCTTGCCGTAAGATACGAATATATTTAAAATTTCTAAACCGCACCGTTTGGATCTTTTAAACTACCGAAACCGTTTAAGCAGTAGAACTGTCGTGAACTTGCTACAATTTAAAACTAAACTCTTTGCAATATACTACCTAGATTTTATACTCATTTAGCAACTGCAATCCGATTCCACCGGAAAATAGTAATGGACTATGCAGAAACATTATAGGCACGTATGTATGTACGTACAGTTAAAACGAAAGTCCACATAATTACCTGTTACAATTGTCCATTCGAAATTGTGCCGCAAATAAAAACAAAAAAAGAAAGGCCACACTAACCTTCTAATCATACAATCCATTTCACTCACCAACTAATACCCACTTTTTATGGGCGCTCATTTTGACATTCTCTGCACTACTGTGCGGTGCAGTGCAGGGCAATTTTCCTCTTGAGTGGATCCGAAAGATTTTCCATTTTGAACGCTTAATTGGCCAAACCGCATGCGTTCATTCATAAGTAGAAACTCGTATGCAGTGAAGAAGAAAAGTGAGCAGTAGTATTTTTGAAGAATAAGAGCATTTCAACGCTGCCGTTGTGGTTATTTTCCAACAATGAAGTGTGGAAAATTATAGCGTTGTAAAACGCTTTTCTTACCAGAACAATTGCTATTGTAATTGGGATTTCTGACCTGTTAAGTGGGTTGCCTAATTGGCGGTTGTTCATCAACAAAGTATTGTGTTTTGGTTTTAGCATTTGTCTACTTTCCATTTCATTTCATGCACAAATCCTCCACCTACTTGAAGGTAGTAGCTTTGGGTACACCTGTACGCGTATATATTACTATATTCTAATATTTTAATGATATTATTAACGTGACATGGAGAGTATTTCGTTTCACCGCAAACTCTTGTTGGCAATTGTGTTACTTTTAGGGGGGAAAAAGTGATGACCGTGAAACTGAACTAAGGAGTCGAATAGCAGCGTTTTTGCCTTAATTATAGCTTTCATAGAAATGGTTTATTAAGTTTGGTCCGATGTTTCTAAGTACCAGATGGATAAGAGTTAGACCCCTCGAAGGGTATACCAATATGGTCAGGGTGACGAGCTGAGTCTATTTGGCCATATCCGTCTGTCCGTCTGTTTGAACGCAACTAGTCCCTCAGTTTTTGAGCTATTTAAATGAAACTTGGCAGTCTGATGGCTATTTATAATTTATTAGACATTTGTCGGAACCGGACTGATCGGACGACTATAACGTATATAGGAGCCGTTTGTACAGATATTTGATTTTTTTTTCTTCATAACTCATTCACTAAAGCAGCTAGAGGTTTTAAAAGAAGGTCCGCTATTCTGAGCTCTATATAAGGAGTGAAATGGATCAAAGAAGTATAACATATAGCTTCCGAACAACCGATTGTTCAGATATTGTAATTAGCATGAAAACCCCTTCATTTAGGCAGCTCAGGTCTTAAAATTTTGTACAAATTAAAGCTCTCATGAGAACTATTTTAGCAGTGAAAATCATTAAAATCGGATAAATATAACATACAGCGGCCATACAACCGGTGGTTTAGATATTGCATTTTGGGCCATAACTCCTTCATTTAATCAGCTAAAGATTTGAAATTTCGCACAAATTTTAGTTATTATTGGGACAATTATAGCAGTTGAAATTATAAATAACGAATTAATATAACATATGGGCTACGATATAATACTGCCATTCATGAAAGGTATGAAGCCTAAGGCATAGCCGAAGACACCTTTTTTTACTTGTTTTAAAAATAAAATTAGCATAGCTAATCAAATTTCATAAAATTAATGCGATGTTTTGTTATAATTTTACACAAAAAGTAATCTGGTCTCTGTCAGACTTCAGTTGGCTTTATTTTCAATAAACTAATCATAAAAATAAAGAGTTTGCATGTTTGTTATTATTGTGCCTCCTACTTGGATTAAAGAACTTCCTTTAGTCCAACCTCCGAGATAAATCTTAGTATTTAGCGTAAGTCTCTGTCTTACAGTGTCCTGTAAGAATATCTGTGATCATTCTCAAGTTGTTCTTTGACAAGCCCATGCATTCCCTAAATCTGGTTTGGTTGTAGCTACCCAAAAGGGATTTGGTAGATTGTCCCAGTGTGATTTACTGAGAGTTCCCCCCTCTTTCCTCGTAGAGGCTGATAATGCCCCTTTCCCTAACCCTGAATAAGGTTCGGGACCTATAAACGGAGTTGATGCCCATTTTTTTGCGAGCATGTCCGCGATCTCATTTCCAAAGATACTAGCGTGACCTGACACCCAAATAACCCAGACTCCATCACCAGTTTTGAGGTTACCTGGTAAGATTTGAGCGCCTTGATGACTGCTTGACGGTTCGATAGAATAGCAATATTCCGTCCCCGTCCCGCCCCGTTTGCATGTTTACTAATAGTTTAATTTATTTTCAAAACAAAGCTTACATGAGTACATATATATTTTTTCAAAACCAAACTGTACCATTTCGAGTACAAAAAATAACTTGCTTAATAACTTAATTATCGATTTTTGGGTTCACACCCTTTGCATAACAGTTGGGGTTGCCGTGCGGCGTTGACGTAGAGCGATTTACATAAACCTCTCGCCAGATTTGTCTGGTGGTATAGAAAGTGGGGTTCACGGCCCGCCATTTATTTACCTTCCCCAAAAGTTCAGGAACTATCGATGTAACACAGTGATAAAAAAAAAAAAGAAGAATTCATAAATATAGAAAACCAAAATTCTTAAGAATTTCTTCTTTAAAGGATATCAAAGGCAAATACATACATACAAATTTAGCTAATATTTCCACCTTAACAACATTTTAGCCACCACTAATCCGAATATGATTTCCCTAAGCATACATTTTTCATTAACTTGATATTTATAATAAAACTCATATCAAATATCTGAGCGAAAGAAAGTCCACGCCCAAAAACATCAAATGTTACAAGAAACAACGGCAATGGAGAAAAAACGAAAGCTATGAACAAAAATTTAGTTCAAATGCACAAATTAGGAAAGCGCGTAGGGAATATATATGTAAGTACACACATACATACATAACATACTACATGCATATGCGGAAACAATAGTCAAGTGGCAAATTACCAACTTACTATATACTATATTAGAAATAATTTGCATTTTAAACCGAGAAAATCCAAATTTGAATGAAAGCTTAAAACAAAGCTGATTGCTGCTGATGATGAGAATGAAAGTTATGAAACGTACGCTGGATAAGTGTTGTTCAACAAAACTACGATAGTACAGATCAAAGGCAGCTAGCAAACAACTGACCTGATTGTGTGCAGCATTTTACTACGTATGTATGTATGTATGTATGTCTGTAACTTTTATCCAATAGTAGCACATTCTAATAGATATGTATGTAAACACAAACTCGGTTTGCTTTATGAAATGAGAACGAAAGTGAGCGCTGTTACGGTCTGTGCCACAATAAAACATTTCATAAGATATCATTTAGGCGGAGAAAATGAGTGACTCTAGCTTTTTAGTTAGAGGTCGAGTACTTGCATAAAAATTATTACTCATTTACAAACTTAGGTATTTAAGTACGTCTACTATTTCATAATACTCCACGAAGCCACCGACATTGTTTATGGATACAAACTATAACTAAAAAAACTTAAAACGCATGTTAAAAACGGACCACTCCCGCCTACTTTTTGAATGACGGTACGAAGCAAATGAAAATAAAATTTGGAAGACAAATAATAATTAAGTTTTTAAGTAGTGAAATTACAAAGTGACTGTCAATTAAGCTAAGCAGATTATGTAGAGAAGAATGACATAGAAGCATAGCCAAAGCAAATATGCGACTGCTAGTCAAAAAGCTGCCGGTGAATGCGGAATGTGGGCTGAGAGACAGTGTTGCTAGAAATTGTTGGTGTAAAATTTGTCAGTTGAATATTTAATCTTCAAAAATTAAGTAAAATTAAGAAACAAAAGCCTTTTTTTACAACAAAAATCGGTTTGTAACTCTTAATAAAAAAATTGAGTATTGTTTTTTTTTTGTGTAAATATTTTAAAAAACCTCTGTCAATATTGTTATAATCAATTTCGTTTCGCTTTAAAAAATTCTGCTTCTGTGGTAGTTCCAGCTTGTTAAATATTTTTTTGTTTTATTAAATTAGTTTGAGTGAAAATTTATTTCACGGAAAAAGTCAAAATTTTTAAGATATTTATTTTAATTAAGTAAGACAAATAAAATATGTGATAAAACTTTTGAGGATGAAACTGTTAGCCCAATACTTTTCAAGAACATCTTCAAGTTAAGATTGTTTTATATGGAATCTTGGTTACATTTTAATAAAGGGTGTTTTTTTAGATATGTGGTTTTTATAAAGAAATAAAACGCATATAATTTAATGCTATGTTCAAGAATTTAGCTTTATTATAATAATAAAGGTTTGCCATTATGTTTTAAGAATGACTTCGGGTAAGTGACCGCCGCGGCTGGCTCGAATAAATTCCAGCCGAGAGACCCAATTTTCGAACACTTTTTGCACCAATTGGGGGGGTATGTCAGCAATAACGCGCCGAATATTCTCTTTTAAGGCGTCTTGAAATGGCAAACCGAACTGAGTTTAAATTAAATCCGAAAAAGGATTGCCTCATTGAAAATCACAAGTCTAAAAAAACACCCTGTATAGTTTAAGAATGTAATGAAATGTTTGAAAAAAAAGTGTTAATAATAAATCTTCACTTATAGTAAAACTGCTTACAGTTTTATGGAGGCACTGGATTTAAGACATTGAGTCAGCAGTCAGCCGATATATGCAAATAAATTAAAGTAAAGGTACTTCGCCAATGAAAATATCAAGATTAAAAATATATGTTATGTATATAAAAGAGAGTTAGAAAAAAAAAATAAAATACGAAAGCAGAAATGAAATAAAAAATATAGAAAACAAAATTTCCATCTCTTCTGCAATAAATTCGTTTTAAAAATAAAATAGTGTGCATATTTACTTACATAATTAGTGTAATTATTACATTATTGTTGGCAAAAATACACCAGTTATACAAACAACATTCAAGTAGTACATCTCTAACAATTGCACTGAAAACACAATGATGTTGGAAATAACTAGAAGTTTTGAAAAAAAAAAAAACCATTGCATTTAAAGCAACCTGCGCGCCAATGAAATGCTTTTATTTTACATTTACTGTGGCCGCTGTGATCGAGTGGGTAGCGGTGCGTGCTTTAACTCGATATGCCGCTGACTTCGAGGTTCGAATCTCAGCCAGGACAAGTAAAATCTAAATCATTGAAAAAGTTTTTTTCTAACAGCGGTCACCACTCGGCAGGCAATGGCAAACCTCCAAGGGTATTTCTGCTTTGAAAAAGCTTCACATAAAATACATCTGCCGTTCGTAAAAGACGCACACCACACTACAAAAGGCAGGAGAAGCTCGGCCAACAACTGAGCTATATAGTGTAAGCGCCAAATTATTATTATTATTATTTTACCTGTCCCTACAACTGGCGCTGCAACGAGCGATTTTCAAGGAAATTTAACACTCTGATGTACATACTTATATTCATACATAAATACATAGATGCAAACATTTGCAAAAGAAGCTGAGCTTGTTTTCCAAAACGAATAGCTGGAAATATTCTACGACAAAATAACACACGAAAAATTAAAATGAAAATGTTAAGAAGTGTTTGTTGGTTTGCTTTAATTTTCTGTATTCATAAAATTCTTGCTATTAAATTTTGCTAGAATTCGAATTCAATTCCAATTAGAAAGATGAGAGGATATCTGCAGAGTTACCAAGCATACTAAAGGAATCAAAGCAAACACCAGTTTTGCTGTTGGCCATGGGTTTTCATTAAGACTCTAAGCACTCGAGAAATATTGAAGGATCATACTGATTTTATTATTTGCTGCTGTTCCTATTCATTCACTTTATTTGCGCATCAGCACTGTCGGCGTAGGTACATACATATATACATATATAGTTTCATACCCTGCAGTAAATAATTATCAATTGCTAAAATTAGATAACTTTTAACTAACTACATACTTTGTATGAATTTCGAAAAATAATACATTTTTATCAAACACCAAGATACGCATTTTTAGTTAGTTGACAACTCATGCAGAAGAATCCAAAAATGTGAGTTCTGGCATGTCTAGTCGCTTTGAAAAGGCACGGCTGTCAAACGTTTGACATTCATTGTAAATAAAAATTTATATAGCAAGTCACGCCGGTACGATTTTGTTAAAATAAATTTGCAAATAATTCAATTAAAAAGGTAAGCAATAATGAAAAATTCGGGAGGAAGTGTCAGGAATACAAGTAGACTTAATAAAAAACAAAAAGAAGTGTTTGTAGCTAGGCGAAATAGTGAAAGCAAAGTATTAAGTGGAATCGTGTCTGCGCCTGCTGTTGCTGGCGTCCCGGAGGCCGAGTTAAACCTCAATTTACAAAGTCCGGCGCCACAACAAAGTATAATAATTACAGACCCCCTCGAAAGTGCGTTGAAGCATTTTTAAAAATTCTAAATGAGGAAAATTTGGACGTACTGCTTAGTGTTTTTTCGTTTGAAGATAAAAATCCACCAGTTGTAATACGGAACGTTGATCCTGGTTGTTACACATACATATGTCGGTTTGCAAAACTCGGTGCTGCTTGAATATCATTCAAAAATAGCATCCTTGGTAAATTCGGGGCCCAATTGAGAAAGCCTTACTCAATTATAAGAAAATATGAAGATAAGTGACAAACCATGTCATTTTGAACTTAGATTTTTAATATTATCAAAAAGCTAACACTTTTTCTTGTTTTTTCAATATCATTTATATAGCTGTTATTGATGCCCCGGACCCTTTACAGGAACTTCGAACAGCATTATCCGTTATAAAAAAGCGACATTTTCACAAAATTTGTATTCAGAAAGCAACAGCTAAAGCAAAAACTCCACAGTAGCATCATCGTTCTCTTTTTTTTCACTGCTTTATATTTGCTTTTTATTCTACAAAACTTAAATGCCTTGAAACAAAATTTAAATGAAAAAGTTTTATAGAAAGACGTTGCATATATGTACATACAAACTTTTTAATTTTTACTAGTAGTTACAATGAATTGTTAATTAATTATTACTTTTTATGTTTGTCATGTCTTGTCTTGTCAAATTATAGCTCAAACACAAATAAATATGTTGATCTCACTTGCGTTGTTAAACTTTTTATAAGGGCTTTACTTTAAAAGAAACAAAAAGGTAATTTTAATTTGGTCGTAGATTACTAGCTTCAAGTCGGCAATTTTTAAATTAACTAAAAATATGAATAAAAATTATTATAAAAAAATTAGTTAATCTTTGCCAAAAAATAGCTACCTTAAACTATTTTGTGCCAAAATATAGTTAGGTTGTAGTTAGTTGTCATCTAATGCAGAGGTAGTCAGGACTGACTTTAATTCGGCCATCGCCATACAAAAGTAGTCAGCTTTTCTCGAAGAAAATATACAATTTATAGTCAGCACTAGTGTTTTTGTAAACAGATATAAGTTAGGCTTAAGCTAACTTCACTTCCTGCAGGGTATAAATATATCCGAATATACAGTTAGACTATATGTATGTATGTATATATGTACATACGTACAAAGGTATGTATGTAGTTAAGAAACTGATTGCACTTTTATGTAAATAAAGTTCAAGTGGTTAAACAGTTAATAAAACGTTTCTCAAGCAATATTCAGCTGCTTCACGTTCGTTGCTCACATTTATAGAAGAAGAGGTATAGGCAAGTGGCTTGTACATATGTTTGTTTTCATATCGACATCATTAGCAGCGACTGCGTAGTAACCGCCTCGTTCTCGTTACATTTGGTACCGCCTTAACGCCACAGCATCACTCACATAACCCAACCATACACGCAAACCAAAACATATGCACATTAAATATGCATGTGAAGGCGAAGCATCATCATGCAACAGTCACGCCGCCAACAATCATTCAACCATTCGACCAACTTTCACTCTCATCGAATGAATTTCGATTTCATTTCTTATGTATAAATGTATGTATGTACCGTCGTACATGTGATGCTTTTGCATCAGCGTTGTGGTTATTTGTTGCAATTGTTGTAGTCATTCTGTTTTTAAATGAAATATTTTCAATAGCACTAGGGCCGCAGAACTTCATTCGATAAACCGGTTTCATAAGTTTGATTCTTTTGTTTAAATACATTTTTAATTTAGTTATACTTTTAAGTAATTAACTTTTTCACAATAACCAATAAGTTTCATCCAACTTATTACTGTTTCTTTATAAATCACATTATTTTGGTACATACATATAATAAACTCAAGTGGCATCATTTTAAAATATAAGTACAAAATGAAAATATTTGTTAAAAATGTAAGAAGAAAATTGGCAATTATTTTGGACTACATTTATTCACATATGTTAACTGCAAGTGAATTTCGGAAAAAATTTCACTAGCCGATCACCCTTAAGTTGGTGTACAACATCTACACATTAATTTATTGTGCAATTCGGTGTAACAGTTTTTATGGGACTTAATTTTTAATTTTCTTCAAAGTACGCTCTTGTTACTTGGTTTTGATTAAGGTTTAAAGGCAGGAATAAGGCAAGTCAAGTCATTGGATTGCATAAGCTAACTTGAAAATGTAAATTTATAAGTATGTATGTATGTAAGTCAAAATATTAAAGTAGAAAATACCGAGCTTTCAGGTAAACTGTGTTCAAACTGGTTGAATAAACATTTTCTGGTGAATTTTTTTTTAATAATTCACACATTTCATGTTTTTAATAATTTTTACTTGCCTGCCCGTTATTGCTTTAAATATTTCAAATTTCCCGCTCGTTAACGAGTAGAAATCGAAATACAGTGTATGTAATTCATTAGCCAAGTTTTACATAAAATTTCGCCATATTAATATTGAATATTTTGTCTTTTGAGTTTTGAATTCGAAATCTATTGATTCCAGAAGAAAAGTTTTCATGAAATTCTATGGCATTATTTTCGGAGAGTATTTTTTTACGAAAGGGAAAGCTTGTACCCCGCACGTGTAGTACATTAACGTCGTACTAAACTCAATTTATATCGACGTGCGTACTTTTGTTGAGGCCGTCGAAATAGACGAGCTTCATTTCGAAGGATTATTTATGGTGCAGGCGGTCTGAAAGAGCGCCATCCAGAGCCATAGCGCTTTTGCGAATGGTATGGAAAATATTCAAAAGATCTTCTATATTGTCTTGTGAATGCTAAATATCCGATTAAGCATTGGAATAATTTGTAAAAAATTAACATGGCTTAAGGTCGAATGATGTCGATATATTAGATATCCTTCATCGGGCGAATTGTTAATAAAGTGTCAGGTAAACATTTTTCGTATAAATGATCAATTACTTAAGAACACAGCGAACATATGTATACATGTTTATATATTAACTGGTAAGTTAGCTTTTACTAGCTTTATTTAAATTTCTTCATTTGTTTCAAATTATGAGGCTTACACAGCTTCTTAGTACAATAAACAGAATTATGTGTAACAAGTAAGAAAAGCTAAATACGGGCGAAGCCGAATTTTATATATACCCTCGCGATGTACTTTTGTATGGGCGGTGCCACGGTTCATGTTTCAAAATTGCATAAAAAATCGCTGCTAGTAGTCGTCATCTTTTGTAAGCGACTAGCACAAGAACGTCCAACTCGCATATAATAAACCCTCTTATATTTTGATTACACTTTACAGCACTAGTCTGTCAAAATTAATGGTCGTTTGTAATATTTGCCAGCAAAACAAAACGAAATGGGTAACTCTTATAAGAGGCGATTTTACTTACGTCTGCTCTATCTTGGTTTTTTACTTTTTTTGATGTTTAGCGAAAATTTTCGAAATTCCCTCGGTATTTTCGAATGATTATTCCCATAAGCACCACTTTCTCACTTACCAACACTTTTAATGAGGTCGACTATTTTTAAGCGAGTTTATTTCGCCGGTTCTTGTTGTTGCTTTCCACGCTATACGATAAGCTGCCTAGTGTTCTTTTGCAAGTCGCTTACAACAGATGAAGCCTAGTATTAAATTCTGATCTTTTGTTGTTGCTGCTTCCGACAGGGTGTGAAATGATTGGTTTTGGTACGAAATTTCGCCATCCCTTGTCAAGTTTGTTTTTAAGACAAACCGGTTTCGGCGTTGCGCCATCTTCAGTGTCATTTTTCGTTCAGGTTAACTTAATTTTTTCGTCCGTATGTATAGTTACGTTCCGGTGGAATACATTTTATATATTCGTTTAGGTCAGGTTAGTTGTGGGTCGGTGTGTTACTTTGTTTTTGTGCTTATTAAGAAGAACGAAAAATGACACTGAAGATGGCACAATGCCGAAACCGGTTTACCAATTTTAGAGACCATTTCTCGATCATTTTCAATACCAATCAACCCTGGCCAAAGGGCAATCTATGTACCAAGTTTAATTTAGAAATCTTAAGTTATCGTAACCACGGACAGACGGACGATTCCTCTTTTCAATCATATTATTTTGGTATATACAAGTCTATATAAATCTCGATTATTTTTGGCTGTTACAAACAACCGTTATGCGAACAAAATTAATATACCCTTTGTACAAGTACGCTCAGGTATAAAATGTCGGACTCAACCCTTCAAGGTAGCAAGGTAATTAGTACGCTGGCGTGAAATTCGAAACTACAAAAAGTTAGCAGCTGCAATGAATACAGGTAGACAGTGTTAAATGCTGTTTCATACACATTTTTCTACTCACTGTTGCATCTACATACATAATTGATTGGTACACGATACGTGAGCAACTTTTAAGAGTCTGGCGTTGACGTGTGAGCATGCGCGCAATGTGAGTGACATACTCGTATGCATAATACAAAATGTTCAAAGCTAATATTTTTAACTTTTTACTTTTCTTATTACTTTTGGTTTTGTTTTTCTCTTTTGTGCTCGCTTATTGTTGCAGCTGGCATTCGAAATAAATGGTCATTCACATTTTTCGTTTAGTTTTCTTTCATTTAGTGTTTGAATATTTATTTTCCTTCCTTTTTTGCAATCTCTGCTCAGTTTGTGCTGTTTGTCTATTTTGACGAACAAACTAATTGTTGTGGCAATAGCCGCATTTGCCACTGTTAATGCCCCTGCCGTTGACGGCTACCGCAATCTTGTGTGTTGCTGCAAATTGATAAATTGTCAGTGGTTTTTAAGTTTTCATTTAATAACTTTCCCTTCGACACTTCTTTTTTTTATTTAATAAATTCGTTGTTAGCGATGTCCGAAGTTCAAGCGTTAAAATGTATAATAATATGTTTTATTGTTTTTTCGTGAAACTTCCATCTGTATAGTACCTTGGTTCATTTGAAATTTATAAATAAAAGCAAAACAAATACAGAGAAATAGTAACCATTTTACGATATTAGAAAGGACTTACATTGTTCTTTAGAAACTTTTGTAGCATTCTTAGCGCAAAAGATCTGGTAAGGTCGCAGCATAATTCACTGATACCGATTTGTGTGCTGCAGTTGTGAACAACAATGATTTAGATGCTAATCTTATGAGCTTTTATTTTAAAAATCTTTTCTAGTTTGCCGTTTTCATTTAAGTATAAAAATGTGCAAGTTTTAAATTGCAACAATTTTAAGGTTACTATTTTTACTCACTCTCTTCCATTTACGTCATTGGCGATGGCAATTGCTAACTCCGAAAGCACAAATTGATGCTTATAAATTCTTATTTTGGATATTTTTTCAAAAATTTAGAAACTGTTCAGAAGTTATAAACAAATATGGCACATTGATTTCGAGAGATAGAGTTGTCTTAAATAATTAAAAACAATGACGAAAGATAAGATACTCATTGTTTAACCTAAGCGGATTAAAAAAAGCTATTCATATTGATATTAGCTGGCGAACTGAAAATTTTGTCAATGCCTGCTGTTTTGACTTTAAATTTAGATATGTCATATATTCGTTCAAATCACTATTTTAGTTGCTTTTGAGTTCTCTCGGCAAAAATAACATGTCACGGCGGCATAAATCAATTAAAATATTTTTCATCGTCTACCATATTTTCCAATATTTCATTTTTTCTGCTGCCCAAATTGGATTTTTTATTTATATTTGCAATGTTTTTTTTTTCGTAGAGATGCAAATGTTTCTTAACTGTTTTAATCTAATAATTTTGTTTTTTCTGCATGTCAGCATTAAATGTATTTCAGATTTTATTTCTCGACATCCTCTGTATCCGCGCTTGGGCGGCAATAATATATGTAGGTATTTTCATGAAGAAGCAAACACTTTTTTTTTCTTTTGCGTTATTGGAAATGAAATAACTTATTTATTTTTAAATTCTTAGCAAATTTGAGATTTAATGAAGCGAACGTGCTTAATTGGCGCCATTTTACAAATGTTTATTACAATACATAAACTGTAAGTAAGTGTTCCGTAATTTTAAGTTCTTCTGCAGTATTTCTATAATCTCCAAAATGCCTTTCACCTCAGGGATAGATATTCACCTCAGGCGAAAAGCAATATGTTCGCGTACTTGCATTTATACGCCTAAAAGCATACTTCCAACTGTACCGCTTGCTCCAAGAGCATTAACGACGCCTTCATTTGTATTTGTTTTAAAAGCACGATACTGTAGGCTTGGCCAGAATAATTTGTACGTTATAACCCAGTGCGAAACAAAATTCCAATGAATGCATAGCTTAAGAATTAATTAAATGCTTGTTTGCCTAGAATTAAAAACTAGGAAGTACAAGAAAATAAATTAATATTTATATGAAAATGCTTTAATTTCATGTTAGTAAATACCTGCACAATGCTTCATTGACTAATGAATGGAGTTCAAGTGGCATACAAAATTCTGTTTTCTTTACTTTTTAATTGCTTCCATAGAATGGCAGGGCAAATATACATTCATTAACGGCGAAAACGCGACATTTTGACAAGGTTTGGCGATTATTTAATGTTGCATGGAGCTCTAATTTATTTAAAAATAATCCGCGCATAAATTAACATTTCAAACTTCCCAAAAATATTTTGACCCAAACTTTGCAATGATTAGAAATATTAAAAAAAATTATACACAAGAAAATGTACGATATCGTCACTTAAAAATCAAAGAAACTTTGTAAACTTTTGAAGCTCGCCCTTTAAATTACTAAAAGAACTTTGCAAAAAATTTAAATAAAAAGTTTGAAAAGTAGCTTTACCTAATGGATTTTTATAAAACATTATAAACCATTAAATAAACTTGCCAAAATGCCACGCTTCTATTATGAGTATATGTATAAAACATCCAGGAGCTTAGTAACTTTTCGAACTGATTGGAAGTCACAGTTTGTTTTTCTCTTCGCAGCATCTTTTTGCCATCGAAATAAGTTCTTCATTTCATAAAAATAGTCTAGCCTAATGAAAATCTTTCTGTACATACAAATTTGCTGTTAAGTCTAATAACAATTTTTACCACGAAACATTTTTCTATTGCAATCAATTTATCAACATCAACTTTTTAGATCCGTCTGAAATTTGAAATGGATTAAACATTTATTTCGTAATGATAAGTCACAAAGGTATGTTTAATATTCCTGTGCCCTTAATTAAACTTTTTTTCCAGATTTGACTGTGGATTAAAAAAGTATCTGTTTTGTTTATATATATAATATAATTTTGGCGCGTACACTATATAGCTCAGTGTTTGGCCGAGCTTCTCCTACCATTTGTGGTGTGCGGCTTTATATTTTACCCCAAATGGAAGGACCTACAATTTTGTGCCGAACTGCTGTTGTATTTTATGAGAAGCTTTTTCATGGCAGAAATACCCTCGGAGGTTTGCCATTGCCTACCGAGGGGTGACCGCTATTAGAAAAAACTTTTTCTATTATTAAGTTTTTGCTTGCCCTGACTGAGATTCGAACCTCGAACTCACCGGCATATCAAGTTATAGCACGCACCGCTACCAACTCGACCACAGCGGCCACATCTGTTTGTATACTTTTGTATACTTATTTTAAATGTCTATTAAAGATCACCTGAAACTAAAGTATGACCAAACTCAAGAAAGGTTGTTTTCTTTAAATGACACAGGCTTAATTGACTTACTTTGTAATTTCCAAAAATAACTGCTTGTAACTTTTTACATCTGTTTTTACCCAACATATAGCTTTGTCTGCTTTGCTGTGTCAGCGTTCTTTCTTTCTGTTGTCATGCCAAATACGTATTTCGTTGATTAACTAATTATTGAGATTTCTGGAATTTATTGCTTTTTGCCAAGGCGAATTCATTCAAGGTGGAGTCAATTTATTTATTTATTTATTTATTTATTTATTTATTCAGTCTATGACATAGTATATCTTACAGACTAGAGGTATTTTCATATACAATTTTCTTAAAACTAACGATACAGATCGTCAATGGCTGATTTAAAAACAGATCTTGGTGATGAAAAATCAATATTTAATCTCTTTAAAATTTTATTAAACTCTAAAAGCGCCCTAAATATTGGTGCATGAAGAAAATAATTGGCTGTGATCACATGAAGATAAAATGGTTTTTGAAAACGAAGAACTTTGCTAGGTACTATATTAAAACTGATCAGCTCGAGTAATTCGGAACAGTCAACGAAACTATTAATTACATCATATACAAACATTAGAGACTGGATTATTATTCTACTCTCAAGTGATTTCAAGCTTATTAACATACAGCGAGCACTATATGGGGGCAGCGGCTCTTCAAATTTTATCGATTGAAGGGCAAAGCGAATGAACTTATGTTGCACCCTTTCAATTCGAGTAGCATGGCAATTATAAATCGGATTCCATATAATAGCGGCATACTCAAGCTTTGAACGAACAAAGCTACTGTAGAGAAGTTTCCTAGTATATGGATCTTTAAAATCTTTGGAGTAGCGGCGTAAAAAAGCAAGATTACTGTAAACCTTAGGTAGGACATAACATATGTGATTTCTGAAAGTAAAACGGTTATCGAACACAACTCCAAGATCGACAAAATCTTTAACTGAAATAAGTTGGTGATTAAAAAAAAAATAGCACGATTGCCGAAACTCCGGAGATTTAGAAATAGACATATGGAAACATTTATTAATATTCAATGAAAGTTTATTCCTGCGACTCCATTCGACAAGATTATTTAAGTCCTGCTGTAGGAGATGAGATTCAGCGGCGAATTTGATTTTATTATTTTATTGTCGTTATTGTCAAAACCGTCATCTTTGTTAACGTTTTATTGTCTTTTTACTTTGGAAACAGTCAGCTGATTATGACAATCGCAACAAAAAACCAAAAGCAAAAACAAAATACACATTTATTTTGCTTTTGCAGTGATGCCACCACCTTGAAGGAATTCGCCTTGCTTTTTGCGTTTCGTGTGCAGTACTTATTTTATTTATCTTTAAGGAATTTAATAAACTGTAATTAAATAATAAACGTATGCATATTAGCATACATCCTTTCATACATTTGTACACACATGTGTACATACATAAATACATGCATTTTCAGAGAAAGCTTTTGATATAAAACGCTCATGTAATTAAGTCACTTTTGTTTACATACGATACATACATATGTATGTACATACATAAAAATTTGCATAACTAACGCTTTACAAATGTACTCATCTACTAGATTTATATTTATGTAAATGTTTGTATGCACATCTATTTACATAAAACTCATATAATTAGTACATGCAAGTGTCACGTCCATATGCACATCGATACATACATACATACATAAGTATGTACATATACGTATTGCTCACAATTGCCTGACCACAAATCACTTTCCAATTATTAAACGTTTCGTTTGAGTTATTGGAATATAATTACCGTATAAGTACAGTGAGCATTGAATGGTAATGAATTATTAGAAAAGCAAAATTTTGAATTAAAGAAAAGAAAGAAAAAAAACGCAAACAATCAACCACTTCTGCATCGCTAACGATTCACACGCAAAAATGTATACAACAACAATAGCAAACTATTTTACAGGGTGTGTAATAATATTGTAAATATTTGTATTGCAGATGAGATATTTGAAGTAACTGAAGTAAATCGCAATTATTCGAATTTCTTTCTGAGTGTCCATATAGGAGTATGTACATAATATGTATGCATTTAGTTTGATATACTTTTTTTGTGTTGAGTTCAAACGCTAAAAGAAAACTCATATAAGCCTTCCATTCAGTTGAGTTAATACATTTTAAAGACATTCAACAGAAGGCATCGTCAAAAAACAGCAAAACATACAAAGTATTGTTGGAAGGTTTGTTCAAAAATCGAAGTTATTGCAGGAGGTTCGACATAAAAGTTCTTTACTGGCTTACAACATTCGCTATTATAAATGCTGGATCGGTTTGCAAACTTGCGTAGTCAAGTTTACATTTGCAGCTAAACCTGACTCAACTGACAGTCCGGAATTTTGTATCTATTAAGAAGCTTTTAGAAACATTGTTTAGCTAATAAATCGCTTGAAAATGGTTTCAATAACAGTATTCCGTAATAATAATGTTTCATAGAATTAATCTGTTTTTAAAAATAAAAAAAAATTGTGTGCATCATATACTAAAATATAAAAAGACACGCTAATTAAGACAGCGTTGTTCGATTTTGAAATGTCATAAAAGTATCAAAAGGACATTTTAAAATAAATGCATTTTTAAAGACAAAACAAGAGTTTTAGCATTCTTTGAATGGTTATTTCCTAAGAAACCCTCTACTTCGGCAATGAAGAAATTATACGCATTTAATTCTTGAGTATATAGATTTTATTTAAAATCATTGCTGACTATTTAATATGTTTTCTTGTTTGTCAAATGTTGTCCATCGCGTGATAAGGCTTTTTCAAAAATTTTGGAGGGGTCGTACTTTATATGTAACGGTGGAAGGGTGATGCCATCTGATCAAACCTGCGGAGTTCATTTAACGTTGTCCTTACCTGTCATATATTTCAATAGTACGAATAATTTATCACTATCCCCCAAACACAAATAATACCAGAATTTCGTATATCCAGGGCAAAACAAAATCTTAATCATAGAAAAAGTTTTTTCTAATAGCGGTCACCCCTCAGCAGGCAATGGCAAACCTCCGAGGGTATTTCTGCCATGAAAAAGATTCTCATAAAATACATCTGCCGTTCGGAGTCAGCACAAAATTGTAGGTCCCTCCATTTGTGGTAAAAATATAAAAACGCACATCACAAATGGTAGGAGAAGCTCGACCAAACACTGTGTAAGCACCAAAATTATTATTATATTATTATTATTTCGTATATCCACTTTGAAGTCCCTTTCGAAATGCTACTACTTTAAAATTAGCTACAATTTGAAATTAAATTCAAAATATTTTTTTTATTGTTTTCAATATTTCTTTTATTATTTCGTACCATTCTTTTATTTCTATTGCATTTGTAATTGGTATTGATGGCTTGTTATTGCCGTCATGTAAAAGTACAACCTTTATGCTGGTTTTATTCTCGTTGATGAAAAGTATCCATTCCTCTGGATGAAATTGTCGATTCATTTAATGAAAAAGATGTGGTATGCTTTTGCCAAAACAAATTCTTTCTTTTTTTCCAAAGCATTTAGCTAAGTGTTTGCTACGCTGCCGAGCATTTTAAATATATTTTATGACATTTCAATGACGAACATGGTGAATGGTTTCATCAGGATATTGTCAACGTGGAGAAGCGATTTGATGGACGAGTCGATACTAAAAAGCTCAGAGAATACTGCTGGACATTACTGTGCGAATCAATATTTGTTTAAAGCAGAGAAGGACTGAATAAGCATTTTCAATTAAGTTTTGTGTTTTTCTTGTTCTAATAAAACCAGTTTTTGTATTTGTCTGGGATACGCCTTTTGTAAATTTCGATGTATGTACATTTTTGAGTCAGTGTAACTAGTCGCAAAATTTTTGAAGGACATCTTTCTTCTAGCTTACTTATTTGAAAACTATGTTTTTTTATACCAATTATGAAACAATAAATAATAAAATTTGCTAGTCTGGGCAGTAAATGAAATTTTGATGAAATTTGTGATTTTGAGTATTTTGGTATAAATTGATGCCGACTGTAAACTTTGCCTAAAATATTCTCTATAGGTAATTTTGGTAGTTGTTTTCGTTTTTCTATTTTTTTTTTCTTTTATCAAAATTTTAAAAGTAAACAAAAAACGTAATTTGTCACCCATTCCATTAATAGCGTGTAGTAAAATAATTTTATATGTACAAAATAAAGGCATTAGTACCTAGTTTTAGAATATATAAACATTTTTAATATATGTAGGTTGTCAAGATTTTGAGTTATTGCTCGGTGATCGCTATAAAAAAAATCACACCAAATTGGGCAAACCAATACCTACATATCTATGATTTTTACAATCTACAAAAGATACCAGATCGAAAAAGTTATGTCACTTTAAAGGTGTACAAATTCTGTTTTCCAGTGTTTTCTAACATTAACAGAAGCCTCTTTAAAATACTTTTTAACTCAAGCGTTAGCTCCAGCTGTTTTAGTATTTCCTATCATTAGCTTATATCTAAACTTTTTTCCAATAATTGAGCATAATTTTATCTCTAATAACTAAATCAAGTATTCTTCTTTCATTTCATTTTGGATTTCTGAGTTTTTAAGCACGAATCTCAGCATGTAAAACCAAAAACAGGGGATGGCTGAAAACACGAAATTATACCGAATAACGAAATTCAAATGAAAAGATGGCGCGCTCTTTCTTTACACTTATGTATGTATATGCATGTGCTCAATTGACCCATATTTCGAAAAAAAATGAGAGTTGTAATTCGAGAACTGAAACTAAAACAAGTAATAAAAGCTAACTTCGATCGAAACCGAATTTTATATACCCTCGCGATGTATTTTTGTATTGTCGGTGCCCATAATTTCAAAAAAACCACGCTTCTTTCAAATCGATGCCAGTTTTAAACTTTACTCAATTTCTTCCAATAAATACTGAAAAATGAATTTTTTTGAATTTTTTAAAATTTCCGTTATATAAAAGTTGGGCGTGCTTATGGTCCGATTTCAAAGTTATTGACGGTGGTGCTTGTAATGTCAAGGACAACATGTTTACCAAATTTTGTGACGATACCCTCACCGTTATTGAGATACAGACATCTTTTCCTAGGTGGGCGTTATATGGGAGGTGGGCGTGGTTATGATCCGATTTTAAAAATTGTCTACGATAATAATAGCAATGTGAAGGAAAATATGTCCACTAAATTTTGTGACGATAACTAATACTGTGATTGAGATATAGAAAGTTTATCATAAATACCTAATTTCTTAGGTCAAAATCGAATTTCACAACATTTTTTATAATAGATACCGAAAAAACGGAGTTTTTGTATTTTTCAAAAGCTTCTGTTATATGGGAGGTGGGCGTGGCTATTGACCGATCTTGACCATTATCCATACCAACCTACCCTGTTCAAATAGAAATCTATGTGACAAATTTCATTGAGATATCTCAATTTTTACTCAAGTTATTGTAACCACGGACAGACGGACGGACGGACGGACAGACAAGTACGGTCGGGTATAAAAACTAAATTACAGCATACGATATTTTTTCATAAACAAATGAGCATCTAGTTTTCGCACGACAAAAGAGTCCTCTAAACTCCTATTTTCAGAATATAGAGATTAAACATACGAGATTAGTCGGCTAATAATAATTTTTATTGAATACAAATTTTTTACTTTCACAGTTTTGGTTTTAAGTGCATTAGCGCAATCCTCATCATAAGCGCAAGCCCATCTCATAACTCTTTTTTTTATTGTCAAAAGTATGCTGGCGTTCTATTTGACTTTTTATTTATTTAAACTGTACCAAATTACTTTTTATGCACTTACTTTGTCGTTGGTCCTTATTCTTGTCTGCTCAAAATTGACCTGTCCACAACTTGCGGTCCATAGGCGCCTTTTTTAATTATTTTTAAAATAAAAGAGAACACAACAACTTTGGCAAAAAAAAGTTTCAAACCAATAGTTATATTTAGCCACTTAATTTACACTTTGTATGTTGTAATATTGAATAGCATTTAAAATTGTAACGATACTAAAAAAAATTATAAATATTGTGTGGAAATTAGATATAAATTTTAATGAAATTTTTTTAGTTCATATTGTAATTGTGACTTTTTTTTTAATAAAACTCACTTCGGCACCCATTAAAACAATGCAAGTGAAAGATAAAATAAAAGCAAAATGAATAATGCAAAATACAATAAAAGATGAAATTAAGTGAATGCTAAACGCATTAATTGGAAAGCAATTTGATTAAAACGTGCAGACAATTAAGTAAAATAAGTGCATTAATTCAACTACACACACAAATATGTATGTAAGTAAATAAGCACACAGTTCCACACCCGATCACAGAGTACTTTTTTTTATGTAGAATATTGCTTTGCATTTGTGTTGGTGTTAGTGGCGCATACCAGCGAAACGGAAAGGAAAAATTGAAAAGCGTGAAAATATGCGCAAATGGCAATGAGAAGTAAACATCTGTGCCAGTGAAAATAGTGTTAAAATAATAGTTTAGAAATAACAGAAATATTGAATATGTCTGGAGGTTTTTCTGTCATGTGTGTGTATGTATGTATGTACATATTTTTGAACTGATTGTTGCTCGTCTAGAACAACTATTATTTTGCGTAGTTTTGTAATTGACAATATAATTATTTTAAGTGTTACAAATTGTGTGATTATAAAGTAGCAAAATTGTCAAACATAACTTAATGTCATAAGTAGTTGGAGTAGCATTATTCTCGTTAAACTAAGTGATGACGTCATTATTCTAGAAATAAAGTTTATCTAGAGCGTTACAGCAAAAGCAATATCTCAAGCAGATACTTAAATGTTATTCACCATCTCGATTGACTTAACAACAGACAAGCTTTGTTAGCTCCAGATATGTATGTACATATACTTAGATGATATGAAAATAAAATGGTCGTGACAAAATCAAGAAAGCTGATGTTGCTGAGTTTCGCGAGTTTGCAACAATGCTGTCATGCTCAAACCCTTCATTTTCATTATATTGGATCAGTTACGCCTGAACACCATACTAGGCGTTTGGGGCTTTTCAGCTTTTTGGCGCTAATTCAGCTTATTGCAAAATTAAAGTGGATCGTTGAGAGATGCGTTTTCCATCGCAGCACAGTTAAGAGGAAGAATACACTAGAATTTCCCCAATGGTAATTGGTCAGTTCGAAAAAATGCAGCTAGCTTTCTTCATACACTTTGTTCTATCATTTCATTTTATTTAGTTCGCCAACTAAAGCCATAAAAAAACAAAATTAAAATTTTTGCAACGAACTCTCACAAAGAATACAAAGAGTGGTCTAACAAATTTTAAGATATTTTGTATAAAGTGCAATATTAATTGGATTCAATACTACTGATTTTTTAAAAATTTGTTTACTAACGATTTTCAGCAATGTTTTCGATAGAATGTATTCGCGAAATATTTGCAAACGGCGTCACTGAAAAAATTGCTCCAAATTCGCGAAAAATGTTTGTCTCTTAAAATTATTAAAGTAATACTACATTTATTTGAGTTACTGGTAGTAACCCTTCAGTGATATTTTAGAAATACGAAAAAACACTTAACGGCTTTTATATGTTTTTTGCAGTTCTGAAGATGCCAAGATTTAGGGCGAAATAGTGGCAGCAATAAATAAGACAAATCCATAATGATGTTTTGTTTAAAGCTCGTAAGTATGTATGTTTCTGGTTTTCTCCATTGCATTAATTGTTTATTATTAAAAAAGTTGAATATGGTTCAATGACATTTAGCTAGGAGATATCTCGGATCTTTTCTTACTAATATGGAAGAATCAAGACATACGAGTATGAGGATATTTATAAGCTTTTATTAGCAAACCCTGAATGGTCCATATTTTTTTTATATTTATCTATTAGATAAACTTACAAACTTCGATGAGTTTACATACATTTGGGTTATTTGTGAGAAAATAAATAAAATACACAAAATTTTTTTTTCTTCATATTAAATATACTTTTAAAAAGACAGATTTTAGTTGAAACTATTTATTATTTGATTATTTGCTATTACTTTAAATATCAAATGGCTTCATGAAAACTCTGAAAAACTCTTTCACGCAACTAAATTGATTTATCTTTCAATAGTTTTTCTGACGTGCTGCCGCATATGGCGTTTTCTCATAAAAAATTTGTACACACATTTTTTTGTTGTTAACCAGCACATAATTGCATTTTAATCTAATTCGAAATAAACATGATAACTTAGCGTGAACCGCAACAAAAACAATTCACCATCAATTTTTTGAAAAACAAATATTTCGAAAAGTTTCACTCTCTTCATGCTCGGGGTGGAAAATTTAATTATCGACCTACCACTACAGGCACAAAAAACCAACAAGATAAAATATAAAGCATGCAAAAAAGCGAAGAAAAACTTAAACAAATTAATTATATTTTGCGTGAATTCGAAATAATTTTTACATGTGTACATATGTATGTAAATAGCAATAAATAACATTGCGCTTTTAATGCAACAATGCTGTAAATGTGCTTTTAAAACGGACAATTAACATGCAGGTGTTTATAATATTAGCTTTCAGCATTTAATGCGCTCACTAATGACGTCTATGAAATATGTATGACATACATACGAACGTACATATATTCCCATGTGAAAATACGTATATGTGAATATTCCTCGATATTACATATATTTATGCAGCTATCTTTATAATAAAAAGCCCTAACTCAACACAGATAAGAGAAATACAGTGATTTCGCAATTACGAGTATATGCGTTAACTTTTCTATAAAATTTTTTGAAATAATATAAGCCACTTGCAGTCAACTCTCAATGAACGAGCGAGTAGGAAGCGGGATTTACTTAAGTGAATTTTATCTATATCTAAGCTTTCGGTTACCGGACCACTGTAGTGTTTTTCAAAGGAACGGAAATAACCATTAGTAACTCCGCCCTTGATGAGGGTATACTTCTAACATTCAACAAAGGCATGCTAAGATCTGAGCTTTTGGAGAAGGTAAACTTCAGGTGGGCTTCGGACACCTCCGGTCATAACACCATATGGCCAGTGCTTGATGTGAAGCGCTCTAAATCTCTCACTACGCTTGACCGTCCCTCTCTTAGATTTGTGGTTGGAGTAATAACCGGGCACTGGTTTATGAGCACCCATGGAAAGAGACTGGGTTACCCAACAAATGATTTTCGCCCGAGCTGCCGGAATGAGGAAGAGGTGGAGAGTAGTGAATATTATCTCTGCCACTGCCCCGGCCTAGCCAAGACGCGCAACCAATTATTGAAAAATTGAACTCTGCAGACAATCTTACATTAAACGTACGGGATGGTTCTATTTCTACGGGATAAAAAGGAATGCATGGCTCACGCCATTGGTGTTACAACGTGCATTAGCAGCCTAAGTGTACAACCGTGCTCCTGCACTCTAACCTAACCTAACCTAACCTTTTTTCTAATATTGGCGACGTTTGCCATATTAAACCTCTTTCACAATTTGTTATAAGAACATAGTTCACAATGCAACAAAAATTGTTTACCACACAGTTTCAATCTTAGAACAAAATCTTCAAAAAATTAACGAAATGTGCAAAAACTTACAATGTTTTATGGAGAAATTTTAATTATATTAAAAAAAAAGTTTTGAATAACATTTCCAATATAGTAGAAAAAAAAGACAAATATTTTGTTGAGCCCTGTGTGTTAATACATATTTATATACGAGTATCTATGTATGTATAGAATAAAAGTTTAAACGATTTAAAAATTTATTTTGTTTTTATTTTACAAAAACTATTTATAAATTAATTTAAAAATGTATTAAACTATGTAGAAATTTAAGGAAAGACTTTGCCATAAATCTCCGTAGAGCAAAACCTGTATTATGTCTACCAAGTATGTAGAGTGTAGCGTTGTTGTATATAAAACTAAGATGTATGATGAAAAATTTCAAAATTGAATTTTTAAAGTTAATTTGTATCATACTTTTGATAAATTCTTATACGCTTATGTGCGCCTAGCACATAACAAATCCATCTATATTTTGACTTGACTGAAATTACTTTAAATGTGAATAGACTTAAAAATGTATGCATATCTACCAACAAGTATCAAATATTCAGTTGGAACTGTAAGATTTTTACTAATTTGTATAGTTGTTTGAATTGGGACAAATCAATTAATGAATGGAGTAACTAGCCGCAACATTTGATTAACCGTTTTCACATTTCTTTGTCAATGTTTACAATTCTAGATCTAGATTTTCGATACTTTAAAATTTATTGAAATTATCAAAAAAAAAAGAATAAAAAATTAATAAACAAAGTAAAATTAAACAAAAAATTTCAAGCTGGTTTATGTATATTCTTGTATTTATTGCTACAACTAAAAAATAACTCTACGAGCTAGGTTTCATAAGAGTTTTTCAAATTTAAAATGCTTTAGTATATATGTACAAATTTAAAAATATATATATTTACTTATGTGATTGGACGTGCATCAAATAATAAACTGACCAATTTTAAAAGCTGTCTCTTTATAGCATTAAGTTGTAACAACCAACGAGTTGCTTTATGCAAGCAAGTGCTCAGCTAAATATTGAATATCTCAGGTCCTATAGGGAGACACCCATTGAAGAATGGTCAGTTCGTGGCTTACGCCATGACATCTAACATCTTTGATGGTGCATAACTTTTGAAACAAAAAAATATTTTGAATTTGTTCTGACATATGCTTTAGGTTTTACTACAAGATACGTAATTTACATATATACATGAGAACCAAAAAAAAATCGATTTGTCACTAAAATAGCATGGAAAGCCTCTTAAACGTTTGATATCCACGATACCCTTTTTGTGGACTCTACGAATATAAAACCTATCATGTTCAGTTGCATTTATTTAAATCTGGCATAGCCATTTTAGTTTTAGAATATTTTCTTAAATATATGCACATTTAAAATACTTTCATACTATCGAATTGATAGGGACAACCATTTTTGCGGTGTCTCATGCCACTCAAAGACTTGCAGTGAAGTGTGTTTGCGGTTATACTAAAAGTGTATTCAATTAAGTGATAAAAAGCAACTACTTCAAAAGGATTAAATAAAATTGTCCCTTTAAAATTTTAGTAGCAGAAAGTCATACCTATCCGCGTCGGAAGAGTGTAATTAATATTACAAATTTATTTTTCGCTCTCAATATATTTCACCTACTACCCTAATACATTTCTCAGATATTTCGATTAGTTTTTCCATTTCTTTAAAATAACCGGAAACTGCGTATAGTGTGTGGGTTTTCCAATGCCTTTATACGTTCGTACGCAGTGCATATGTATGTATATACACATTCGCATATAATAATGTACATATAAACTTGGTGATTTTTATATTTATTTAACCTAAAATATGTGGTTAAACAAATCATAAAGCACACAAAAAGTATTTTGATGGAGTGCAACATATTTCGTGGTTCGTTAAATGGTGAATTTAAGACTGCACTTAGTAGTTTACTTGTATATACATATGTACACATCTAGGTGACAAACTAGTTGTTTTCATTAAGCATTAAATTTTTTAATTAATGTTAATACTGATTTTTTGATACTCTGGGCTGCAAATATTTTTCGAATAGCTGTATTTGATTTAATATTTAAAAGCGCAATAGGTTTTTAATTTTCAGAAAAAATTAACTTAGTGCATGTAGAGTTAAGCACACTATTCAAATTCATTCGGACAAAATAGCAGATAAGCTCCACTGAAAAACAAAGTATTTAATTGTTGCCTTTTTCGCACAAATGCCTGGTTAACTGAGCACTTAGTAGCGTTGTTAAGCAGCTTATAGTTAAGCTTCTTAAAATTTGCCTAAATTCGAGAGAAATAATAGCAATATTTTTTCTTTACCAAATAAAATTTATATAACTAATTTTTCTATTTGATTTTGGTTGCTTTTTCTGTCTTTAAATTTTGAAAGTAAATTTTAAAGGAAATTTAAGGCCTAGTTTCTTAACTTTGTAAATTTTGAACATCATTTGATTCTCACTGAGCATGTACAAATGTACAAAAGGGACCAAATAAAAAAGATTACAAGCTTATTAGTGGCCATAAGTTGTATAATACTCGTATAATATAAAATATGTATAAATGTTCAAAATCATCAAATGTTTCTTTTAAAACTTATGTAATGTGAGCGTTAGTAATCGTGGACGAACATTCGTTTTTAAGGTGAACATATTTTCTTTCTTTCATTTCAAAACAAAAAAATAGATAGCTTCCAAAGTCATGTTTAATGTGTGGCGCACGGGTCACGCCGTCGAAGATTTTGTACGACTTTCACGAGACTTTTCCTTCTTAATGAATGCATCTTCGTTTAAAGGCAAGAAAGTATTTACGTTTTTTTTTAACCTGAGACCCACAATAATAAAAACATATTTCATGGTGGAGTTTTAAAAATGTCACCAAAATTTTCATATAAATTATAAAATACTTTTGATAATAATTATCAGTGAAAAAATTTTTTAACTTCTGCGATGGGTATTATTTTGAGATTTATATACTTATACTATTATAAAAGTTTTCTCATAATAATTATAAGCGAGATTGGAAAAAAAATATACAATATTACTAAGAAACTTATTATGCTTAATTGAAGAAAACATTTCTATGCCGAAAAATAAATTCAATTTTTCATTTTGATATTTCTTTCACCTCTGGGAAAAAAGTTTGGAAATAAATTTAGAACATATTTTAGCTGTTTAGTTTCTACAAAGTCTAAACATAATTTTCCTAGGCTGTACGCTCTTGACAAATATCGTCAATGGATCTAGTAAATGTTTCAGTTCGTAATTTATGGCAGTTTCCGATGTTTTATGTTGGATTGCTAAGCACTCAGGTTTCAAGGATTACAACATTGTTGCGAACACACATCTTTTTATTTATTTATATATGGCCGTTGTGGTCGAGTGGATAGCGGTGCTTGCTATAACTCGATATGCCGTCGCATTCGAGGTTCGAATCTCAGTCAAGGCAAGTAAAATCTTAATCATACAAAAAGTTACTTTCTTATAGCGTTCACCCCTCGGCAGGCAATGGTAAACCTCCGAGGGTTTTTCTGTTCGGAGTCGGCATAAAACTGTAGGTCACCCGATTTATGGTACAACATAAGACACGTACACCACAACTGATAGAAGAAGCTCGGCCAACCACTGAGCTACATATATATATATAACAGCCAAATTATTATTATTATTATAACAATTCAACTTATGGATTGAAACATGACCCGCAACGCTGCATGTGAATACGTACATAAATGCTTAGTGTCGGAGCTAACAGAGATATTATACTGCAATAAGGGTTAAATACAGGAAATGTTAAATGAAAGAAAACACAAGTTACATTTTTCGCATATTTTCCATTTTAACTGGTTACTTACAACAAACTTTTGGGGTGGTCTCTCAAGGCAAATTTTCTGTTTGACGTTTTAGGCAAAGTAACTAGACATATTGGCAGTTCATTAGGAAGCGATGAACACTGTATTGGGATTTTATTTTTTGCGTAATTATTTAAAAATGTTAGCACTTTTAATCTGTTGTCCTTACATCTTCGAGTACCATAGTGTTGGATGATCTTTTTCTGCTGTAAATTGATTTTACGTCGATTAATTCTAGTTGTTTATTGAGTGAGGTACCTCGTAAATGTACATTTTTATTTTGGAAAACATTTTTTAAATGTGGCTTTGGCTTTGCTGTTATTTATTTAAACCAATTGAGGTACCCCATGCATTTATTGAATCATATACCAGATTTTGTTACTGCTATTTCAAAGTGTAATATGCCTAGTTTATAGCATAATTCTTTTTATAATTTAAAATTCAGTTTGTTCATCGATGATGCAGTGACTTTCTTCGCGATTAGTTATTTAGTGACACACATTTATTTCGGCGTACTTGTTTTTCCAACTCTCTCACATCAGCACAATTACTACAGTTCTACTACTTATTGCTTTTGCAGCTGCTGCAGTCATTTTTCACGTAACGATCTGTAATTTGGTAGCTGCAGCCATAACGCCACTCGACACCTTACTCCTGACAGCTACCGAAATCGAATACATACGGAGAAAATCGGCTAACGAATTGCTGACGCACTGAAGCTGCACAATATCTTGCTGGCATGAACCAGCATATGCAGCATGCAATGCTATGCATAGTCGAAGCAAAAAAGTAAGCAACTAATAAGTGGCGTTAGCCGTGTTGGGTGGCTGGCTGGTAGTGAGACTGGTCGTGGCAATGCAACATGCAGCAGGCAATGGTGGGGGACGCTGCGCAAAATGACGTTCGTACATGCTACATATTTATTGGATTAGCTGCTACACTTTTTCTGTTGGCGTTGGCGCAAATGTGATGAATGCTCGTGATTGCAAATGCGATTTGCTTTAGTTATTTATGTTCATATGTATGTATGTATTGTTGCATGCCGCATTTAAACTTGATACTTGCAAATTGCAGACGTGCGAGCTGATATGCTGGCAACAACAATAGCAACAACAACAACAACAACCACAACAGTCGCAGCAGTTATAACCACAACAAATGCCGCCAAGGCGATGTAAATGAATATTAAAAGTATAGACATAATAAGTGAAAAACGCGAAGATTGTAATAAAATAAAAATGGTAACAAAATTATTGTCTAATTAATATACATACATACATACATATGTACCAATACAAAATATGTGTGTTTATACGATAGATGTGTGCCTGCACAGATCGACAAGTATGCACATATTATCTTTGTGCGGCCTTGATTGCGGGCAAAGACAATAAAACGGAGTTCCATGCACCGCCGAGTGTTTAGTCTACTTCGCATTGTGCAACAAAAGACGTGTGCGCTTGCGTTCTATCGCCATAAAATTCGAAAAATCTTAAATAAATATAGTCACCGTTACTATATTCGGTTAATTGCCGCTAAGAGTGTTTAAGAAATCAATGAATTTGTGTACTTCACAGCCAACGTGGCAAGTAGTCTGATGTCAAGAACATTCGCGATGCAATAGCGGCAACGAAACACAATTAGAACGCCCTCACCAAACATTAAAAAAAAAAAAAAAAAATTTAAATTAAAAAAATTAAACGCACGCACACATTCACGTGTGTAGTACAGCCCTTAAGTCGCGAAGTGATCCATACGTGCGACGTGCGTGCAACGTTGGCGTAATGTCGCACTGGAATAGTGGCAAACTCGCAGGCGCTGTTTTCTGCTTGTGGCTGCTACTTTTCCTTCAAATTCACTGCGTACAATGCGCGATACATACGCGTGCCTCTTCATCGGTTGCCAACAGCAATAGTAATGCCATTGACGACGAAGGCGCCACGGAAGTGAAGGATATCGATGCGGTGCAGGCAGGTAACGAGCCGCCAATTGTTAAAAAGCACCAGCATCGCCCCATGAAACCTGCGGATTTGGTTACTGAAAAGGACTTTTCGGAAAAAATGACATGGCAGTGTGCCAATAATGCCAGCTGCCTTCACACACTGGCCAATGATATGTTGCAGGCTTACAAGCGTGGCGACACTATTAGGCTGGGATTTATGGATTTGGCAAAGTTGCCACCGCCGACGGATAAGGAAGGGCAGAAGTTGAATGCGGTCGAAACGGGTCGCGGCATTTCGAGTTTTGTCGACTTTATTAGTGGCAATGCAATACGTATTCCGGTGGGTCCGATGGTATTCAGTGTGCAACGTGCGGAGGATGATGGCAATTATATTGAGATTGCGCTGCTGAAGAAAGCCAGCGGTAATCAAGGTAGTCCCATTGGGGTTGCTTATTAAAAGTTTGGTGCAAATTTTATTATTATTGGGGGAAAATCACTGCTTTCATGATGAGATCTAAAGCATTTCACTGCTCGAGAATAGTGTCTTGTAGACTGGCTTTCGTCCTTACAAAATCTACAGCATTCTTGCAAGTATGCTTATTCCCAGTTGATTCGGGTGCTAGTTCAACCTGAAATGACCTCAAGGAACTCATGCGATTCATTCCATCCATCCATTTTTGGTCGTGTGTTTCCAAAAGCAATTTATAATTATTCTCTTCTTTGAGATAGTAATCGTAATAATTTTTCTACAAATACCAACATGACTCTGAACCCAAAACAACCCAGTCAAGACTGTGCAACACTTCGTTACTATTTTTGAGTTTACCTGAGAGTAGGTACGTTAATATTTGTGCGTATGTATGTGTTTCTGACTGCGAGAAGACATCTGTGATCCCATTAGTGCCGAGTATTTTACACTCAGCCAAAAACGCTTATACAAGTTCTTTTCTCCGTGAATCAGGTTATCAAATGTACATTGATTTATCCTACAGGTACCCAATTCTCTACTATTAAGTTAGAGTGTCTATCTGTCCTAACTATGGCAACCTTTAGCCGCCTTTATACCTAACAATAGTACTTCTCCTATAACTTTGAATATATATATACATATGTATGGTCAAAGTTATAAGTTTGTGATATACAAGCGTACGTATGTTTAATGAGTAAGATGCTTTAAATCAGCTGCTCATTCAAAAATGTGTTTCTCGTCACGAAAAAACCGAGTCGATTTGGAGGGCTCTGTTGTTCAATATTTATTTTGAGGTGATGTGAATACTGATGACGTTGGTCTGGTTTCAAGTTCTTAGTCTTTCTAGCAACCTAAATGATAGCTCCATAGTGATTGTAGGTCATCCCATATTCATTTATACCCAATTTATTTAAACGTGTGGTTCAGCTTAAAAAATTGTATTGCTTTTTTAACATGGTACGTGGATATTATTTTTTAGAATTAAAATAGGAAAAACATGTTTATTGAAAGTTAAGTTCCTTTGTCAAAGCAACAAGAGTTTTAATCTTCAACTTAAGATCGAGAAAATATTCTAAGGTACGACCTTTAACTTTTAATGAAATGATTTCGGAAGAATTGATTTTCTTAAGAAGCGAAAAATGTCACGTACTCTTAAATCTTAAAGTGTTCTTACACGATATGTATTTGCATCACGTCATTTTTTTAAATATGTAAAAGCAAACATATCGTGTAAACACAAATTAGATTTGCTTCCGTATTTAGGAGATATATGTATGTACATACGAAATAGAATGGTTTCTATTTTCGTCTGACACACAGCCATAATAAATTGTCAATTTCAAATTGCGTTTTCAAAAAATAAATTGCATTTATTTCTTTCATTAAAAATAAAATAATGTGAATTTGACAGACATACAGAATTACATATGAATCGAAAAAGTGGCAGCTACAAACGCAAATACTATCGTATTGAAAAAAACTTCAATGGTAGCCTTTAACTAATAATTCCTCAACGCACAACCCTATTTTACAAGAAACGATTTTACTACTTTTTTTTTATAATATGATCAATGGGTTATACGAAGATTTTGAATTAACAGAGTTGGAGGATTAGGTAAATTATTATTTAAACATTGACTTTAAAAACCTACCTAGAGAAAAAACTTTTCATTTTCATTAAAGTAAAGACAAATTTTAGATATGTTGGAGAGGAAGTATTACAATGTATGTGTACGCAATATAAAACAAAAAAAGGGTTTTTTTTTTAAGTTATGCAACTTTAAAAATGCAAGGTGTCTCGATGTAAGCCATTGCTTATCACTTCATAGCTCGCAAAATATAAGTTCCAACAAAAAAAAATAGTAAGTACTTTTTTTAGACAAAGAGTCAGAGATTCATAAAAAAGTAACCTTGCTTATTGCTTGTTACAACTTAGGGCTGAATACATGCATGTGCTCAGCGAAACACTCGAAAAAATTAATACCTCACAACCTTTAAAAATTGGTCAGTTTACAAAAGTATGAAAAATTTTACATAAAAATAAACAAATGTTTTTTTATAAGTCTCCGACTCTGTCTATAAAAAAGTACTTAATAATTTGTTTGATAGAACTAATATTTTGCGAGCTATTAAGTGATACACAGTGGCTTATGCCGAGACACCTTAGATTTTTAAAGTCGCATAACTTTTGAAAAAAAAAATTTTTTTTTATTACCGATCGTTCAGTCATATTTAATGAGTTTTTCTATAACACACTCAATTTACATGAAAATCTAAAAAAAACTCGATTTTTCATTGAAATAGTATGGAATGTCTCATATCTTTGTACCTACCATAGTTGACGAAATTATGTAATATTTTACTTTAAAAATTTTTTCTAATAATCCATGCTTTAGAAAAACCATAAACTTAAACGCGATTTTTAAAATTTACAATAATTAACAAAAAAACAAAATCTATTATATTTCGCGGTATGCAGGTTTTTGTCCAACATTTTTAACAATTTAAAAACATTTTTTTATTGACGCTTGAGATTTTTTAAATGGAAGAAATTGCGGAAGAACGCCAGTAAAAAAATTCCAAACATGAACGGTAATTTGCAGTTACCGCAGTTATATACCAAAATTAAATGCGCCATAAAAGTGGTTGTTTCAAAAAATTCAAGTTCGTTTTAAGGTCGAAATTTTAAAAAGTATTTGATTATAATTAATATAAATTTTATTGTAAATACGAGCTTATGTGGATTTCGTTTGATAAAGAAGTCGATTTTTTTAGAAAAATATTAAAAATTAAATTGATATACATATATCTGTTTCGTTGTCTTTTTTTAATCAATGACACCCAATGCTATAGATCTTTTTTTATAAATCTTAATAAAAAATCTTTAACATTGACAAATTGATAAAGCGCAAAATCGCTTAAAAAAAATTTATTATCATTTAATAATAATTTTTAAAAATTGGGTCAATAGAAATTATTTATTTAATTTATAACTAACTTAACTCTAAGCGCAGAGTGACAAATTTTCCGTCTGCTATTAAATATCAAAATACCGTGTCTTGTGTCTCCCAATCAATTTCAAACTTGTTTGCCCAATTCTTCAGGTCAAATTACTCCATTAACTTGCATCTGAGCAAACCTTATCCATATAAAATCTGTTCCTTCACCTCTGCTATTATTCCGCAGATATCTTCCGAGGAAGTATTTTATTATTTGAGTAGCTTAAAATAATCATTTAAGGCTGGCCCCGATTCGATCCCGACGTGTTTCCTCAAAAACTGTGCTAAACATATTTATGAGCCCTTAACTAATTTATTTAATCTTTCTCTTAAGCTTGGGATTGTCCCTTCAGCTTGGAAATAATCATTCATTATACCCCTTTATAAGACCGGGAGTAGGTCCTCTATAGAAAATTATCGCGGTAAAGCTAAGCTTTCTGCTATTCCTAAATTATTCGAAGCTATTGTTGTTGATCATTTAACGTATTCCATATCCTCTACAATTTCTAGCACACAACACGGGTTCTCTAAGGGTAAATCTACCGTTAAAAACTTGCTTGAGTTCACAACTCATGTTTCAAATGGATTCAGAGAATTTATGCACACTGATGTTAAATACACTGATTTTGGTAAAGCATTCGACAGAGTAAGTCACTACTGATCCATAAACTCGATCTCCTTGGTTTTCAACCTAATCTCCTTCGTTGGATATCTTCTTACCTCATTGACAGAACACAACGAGTTTATTTTAAAAATAGTTCCTCAAACATTATTCTTGTTTCTTCAGGGTACCCGCAAGGAAGTCAGCTTGGTCCGATTCTGTTTTTACTTTTTATAAATGACTTACTTTCTGTAATAAATTATTCAAAAATTTTATTGTATGTTGATGATGTAAAGCTTTTTAGATCGTATCATTATGTGGAGGAACTGTTGTGAAGTAAATTACATTCCACTAAACCTTAAAAAATGTAAAGTAATGTGCTTTTCTCGAAGCGCAGTTCAACCACCTTTTTATGACATATGTAACCATAACCTCGAACAAGTGTTTAACTTTGTTGATCTTGGAATTACAATGGACCCGAAATTTAATTTTAATCTTCACATAAATGTTACAGTTAACAAAGCAACGGATGTTTTTGCATTTGTAAAACGATGGTCAAAATAATTCAATGACCCTTACATCACGAAGGCTCTGTTCACAACGTTAGTGAGGCCCATACTGCAATATGGATCTGTTATTTGGAACCCGCGCTATCAAGTTCATTCCGACCGAATAGAGTCAATTCAAAAACAATGTCTGCCCACTTATAAAAAAACGTCTGTAGGTATCTTAATAACGATATAAGGTATCGTCACAAAATTTGGTGAACATATTGTCCTTGATATCACTAGCATCACCGTCAATAATTTTTGAAATCGGTTCATAACCACCCCAACTTCCATGTAACCGAAATTTTGAAAAATGCTAAAAACTTAGTTTTTCAGTATTTATTGGAAGAAATTGAGTAAAGTTTAATACTAGCTGCGATCTGAAACAAAGAAACGGGGTTTTTATCAAATTATGGGCACCGCCCATGCAAAAATACATCGCGTGGGTATATAAAAAATCGTTTTCGCCCGAATTTAGCTTCTATTCTATGAACCTTGAATATGCATAAACTGGCTTTAAATATTTACTGCACTAAAATGAATTGTTTAATTTGTCGGAGTAAGCGTGAAAAGTGCTCTCAATAAATGAAAGTAACCTTTCCATTTATATATATTATACCTATGAGCCTTGGACGAATTGCAGTTATTTCCGAGTGTTGGGAATGTGATAATAAACGAATGCATTTAACTTAACAGAAATTTCGAAACATTTCCAATTCAAATTTACAATCAATTTTAAATAAAGAATCTTCCTTAGAATGACCGAACTGCTATATATGTATATATCTGCACATACATATTAAAGCAAGGCTGCATTTAATCATATTTATAAATTTGTTACGCATTTGTACTTCCCTAAACGTTGTCCATCATGTTCTTGTCTTCCAGGTCGAGGTGGAGGACTCGGCGGAGGCGGCGGCATGGGTGGCGGTGGCCTAGGTGGCAGTGGTGGCGGAGGCGAAGGTCTGTTAAGCGGCCTGGGCGGTGGATCGGGCATTGGAGGAGGCGGCGGTCTCATGGGAGGTGGCGGCAACGGTGGTGGTGGGGGCCATCGGGGGCGCTTTCGTAAACAGAAGCAAGACAAAAAGCAATTTCAAATGTATATACCAATGTATTTGGCGGCAACAACTTTCGGCTGGACCATGGTAGCAGCGAAAGCAGTCGGCTTGCTGACGCTCAAAGCATTAGCTGTATCCAAGTTGGCATTCATAGTAGCGGCAATGGTTATTGTGAAAAAGCTAATGGACAATGCTTCGGAAAAGTAAGTACGAGTATATTGCTAATGTATGCTAAATGCCTACACACTATTACAAGTATAGGTATTTGTTTTATTCGTGCTAGAACTCTTACTTACTTAAACAAATAGCTGTGTGCTTCCTCTCATGTGTTTATGTTTTGTAAATTAGATTTGTACAAAGCATTAGGGCATGCGCATGTATTTATGTTTGTTACATCTCTGAACCATATTCTCTTTTCCAGAATGATGTATCAATTCCCCGAACACACACCCTACATGATGCCATACAGCATGGATTATGGTATGCATCCTGAAATGGCGTCTGGTGGCGAGATGTATCCAGCCGCTCTGCAATTAGCCGCAGCGCCCATGCAACATCATGGCGGTGGGCATTCAGGTCTCGAGAGTCTCACAGCGGAAAGTAATTTACATCACAATATCGCCGATATGCAGAATAATACACAAGTGCTGGCCGCTTTGAATGCCGTTCATCTGGGGCCGAAGGTGAAACGAGAGGACTCATGGTTGGGAAAGAGTGAGTATATCTAAAACCTTTTAAATAACCGTTTAGGGAATGTCCCTGGAGGCTAGTTTTGTAATTTTCCAATATTCTGCCTTTCGAATATTGATAAACTCACAAATTTACAATCCCAGTTGGTTGGAGAAAGCGATTACATTTCGCTAGGAGTCCACTTAGGCCAAATATTCGAAAGCACTCATTTTATAAATATTTGAAGCGTGGCAAAAGTTGGCATCGACGCAATGAAGAACAAGTGGCGATAAAGGCTGCTTTAGCTGCAGCAGCGGCAACAACCGAGGATGAGGAGGAAGAGCAGGAAGCGTTGGCGGAATTGGATGTTGATGACATATTCAACGACTAGGGGAGTATGAAGGATGCATTTGAACTCTTAGGTATGCAATTGAAATGGAAAGAAAAACGGCAACCATAGCCAACGGCGCAGTCGATTAGTCAGTGAGACGGTCAATAATCTTATACATATTTGAACTTGCGGCGCTCTAGGCGTAGCACCTTCTGCAGGGTCAAGGCATTAAGATTATAACGAGCGTTGTTAAAATACACTTTTTTTCTTCTTCTTTAGTTTTTGAGGATTTGAAAACTTCAAAACTTTCGCTTCAAATCTTTAGAATTTGTTGGAAATCAAATACTACTGCAGAACGTTGAAAATTAAGTTAATCTTACTTAACGCGTTCGCACTCGAATTTTCTTCATATCCGAAAATTGAAAAAAATTGCTTAATAGTTTTTAGTACAGATCTTAAGATTATTTCGAAAGAAATCTATCGACACCTTAGTGCATCGCAGTGGTCTTACGTTTTTAGATTTTTATCAGAAGAAATTTCAATATCTGAAATGCATTTACGATACTTTTTCCAATTACGAAAAAAAAGGTTTTGATGGGAAAATCTTCCAAAATAAGTATTCTGTCGTTTAAAAACTCCGAAAAAATAATTATTTATTATTTTACTTACTAATAGCCTTCCCTCAGACTCAATTGTTATAGCTCACTTCATAAATACATATCAAAATTGAGTTATAAGCTCCAACTCAATCTCATTTTTTTATGTATGTTTTTGTTTTCTATTCTGTTTTCACATCTTTTCAAAATTTTTTTATCACACTTATTTTAATCTCCGTATAATGAATTCAATTTCACAAGCAACTAAAGCCTGGTAAACCGATTCGAAAGCGGACCTATACATACTTATGTACATAGTACTACGTATACTAATTAGAGGTTTGCTTATTTGGTTGTCTTCCAAATTTTTAAATCTGCGTTCATGTTGGTTCACAATTAAGGTATGCCAGATATTTACTAGTAAATAGGTGCAAATATTTGCGCAATTCAGCCAAATGTGAAGTAAAAAATAATGGAATGGCAAACACTTAATTTTATGAGAATAAATACGAATAAAAAAAAGCGAATTGAAATTGGATTTGAAATAATTATTTACACATATTTGATATGAACGATATATGTATGTAGTAAATATTTCCGATAGCCAAAAAAAATATGGGGAATGATTATTAATATTTTAACGATACCGACAGCAATAATAGGGAATATCAATTCGAGTTCGATTACGAACATGAATGTGACGCGAAAGGTGAAAAAATAAAATATTGACACTATAAATCATACTTTGGAAGACTCCTTTTTCAATAAGTTTTAAGTGAAGAAAATATGCCAAATCACGGAGTTGGGAAGTTCTTCTGTTTTTAGTACGCTGTGCTGACGTTGAAAAAAGGTGCCCTACCCTGTGAATTGAAGGGACCGACACCACAGGTCCCGTGATTTGCTATTAAACCGCTGCAATCGGAACAGTGACGACAGAGCTGTCGATAATGAAGGATTAATTTATTTCTAGCTAGTAGTCTTTAACGTTTTTTGTGTGTTTATTTATTTATTGTTAATATCTAGACTGCGATTAATATTAATTTCGCGAACGAAAGCTTTTGCGTAATTATTATAGTTGAAAAAATTAGCGGATGCATCAATATACTTTCGAATTGGTAAAATTGATATAGTTGATTGGAAAATACTATGAATACTTTAATAGGTTTTTTTTAAATACATTTACAGCTCTATTCTGTGCACTTGCCAAATTAACAAAATATTCATAATTTATCAAGATTTTTATCAAGCAAGAAGCTCTTTGTTATTCTGTGGCAACCTTGATAAAACGTAAAGCTTCACACTGCAGGGCTTTTCCCCACATGTGTGGTGAACAATTTAATGAAGCAGAAAAAGCTGATTTCTGTTTACTTTATATTATTCACGAAATAGATTCTTCTACATCGTAGGTATTTCACATATTATTCATTAATTTGTAAAATAATATGTAAAACACGACCAAACGTGTCACGTGTCAAACGAAAATTTTGCATAAACGTGTTATCACTCAACGATAATGGATCACTAGCATCTCGTAAACTTCTTAAGTAAGATCTCTATTTTCGCAATTTTCCTCTTCGTCAAACAATAACAATAAAAGTAAAATATCTTCTTCCTTCTAATAAATTAATTTTCACAACTATGCACAAAGAGTAAAACAGATGTTTTATTTGTCAAGAGCATTTGACATTTTGACAGTTGATCAAGAAAAGATCTTTTTATTTTTGACATGGAATAGAAAAATCTTGATAAATTGTCAATCTTGATAAATAAGCAAGATGTTGAATTTGTCAAGTGCACAGAATAGAGCTGTTAAAACCTTGAAATTTTTAAGCTTTTAATGAATAACTTAATATGATTGAGTGACAGACCGTGTGACAGCAATTAAACTTAAATAATGTACACAAATGGAATATTATTTTTAAGGAAATATTCTAATTAATTGTTTAAGCTGGGTGTAAACATCAAAAACTGAAGCTGTAAGTTTTCCTGCATTACATCGATATTGCGATTTTCCATGAATATAACAAAACTTTTTCGTTTAAATAGATGTTTTTGTAATACTTAAAAATTTTTAGTTTTAAAAGTTTAGAATTACTTTAATTAATTTTAAAGTTAAAAATCGAGCAAGAAAATAAAACTTAAATATGTATCTACATTTGTATGAATATTTCTGTTTTTTTCTTTCACATTGCAGCAGCAGCGGCAGGGGTGGGCGTGAGGCGGCCATTGGTGTACAACTACATACAACCGCATCACCCATACTATCGCGCCTAAATAAATAGCGACCAGACAAATGCCACGGCTACTACTAAATTAAATCTCGCCAATTTTAGGAAAATTGTGAACTATGTTTTCTGTTGAATGGTTTGCCTTCAATTTAATTACAAGTTGTATATGTAATTTATTTGACATTCTTACACAATTATAGATTCAATTGTTTTATTTAATTGCAATCATATTAAAATGAATTAAAAAAAAAATACAAAAAAAATATCTACACATATAAATTATTCTACGAAAGATTTAAGCTAAATGCTAATTAAGAAAATTTTAACACACACACACCGTTGTTATATAATTGTAAGTTTACAGACTTAGTTTTTATTAAAAAATGAACTGCTACTTAGCAAAAAATGCTACAAAATACATACATACTCGTAAATAAAAAAAAAAAATAGTTGAACTATAGAAATAAACCAAAATTAATTTAGTAGAAAGTCATCCAAATAAAGCCAAACGACTTTTTAATAAATATGAAAAATAGATGTTATTAAAAATACCTAAAATACTTCTGAAAAAATACAAAAAACAAAAGCGCAATGTTAAAAGCTTTAAAAAGCTTTGATTGTTTTATTTTGTAATAAATATAAGTTATTGTACAATAAATGTTAACATAAATAATAAATTACAAAAAAACGTTTTATACATATTTGTCTTAAAATATTTAACATTTACTATTTGGAAATAGTTTTTACTTCGTATAGACAGCTAACGAAATGCTTTGCATTTTTTTGCATTAGTAGAAAAAAGACAAAAGCAAACAAATAAAGCAGGTTGAGAGTGGATACAGAAAAAAATTATGAATATTATTTCCAAAACACCAAATTCAAAGTGCAGTAAAAAAATTGAAAAATAAACAAACTATTTCTTTTCTAAGGTAAAATGAACATTTAGGAAAAAACAAATATTTTAATTCAAACTCAGTTATTGTAATAACTAATGGCTTTTGCGTGTACTTCAAATATATAAACAAAATTAACAAAATAAAAAAAATATTAGTATCAATGAGAGTGCGTGTGTGTTGTATGCGTGTATTGTATGTCTATGTGTACATTTGTATACTCTGGCGGTTAGCCAGTACTGAAATGGCTCAATTGGCATCGTTAGCTTTAAGTTTTTACATTTTATTGCAGTTTTTCTGCGGCTGCTTTTCATTAAAAAAAAATCTGTATTTTTCATATGTATAATTTAAAAATTTTTTTATTGCCATCAACATTCTTCTTAATCGCTGAAATATATGCGAATGCATTAATCTCATTAAATTTTGTTATTAAAAAATTATTATTTGTAGCTAATCGTTTTGTTTTTGACTATTTAACTAATCTCCTGTCACCCTCGCTCTTTCCCGCTCCTCTTAGTGCACCCCGTCCATTGGCATTTGCCCACTGTAAGCCATATCCTGCGCCTCCTGTGCCATAATTTGTGCCGGCACCTCTGCCATACCTTCAATAAAACCATCCAATGCTCGTGCCCAACCCGAACTGTACGAATCGTGATGTGGTATCTCGACAACGTGCTTCTTTTGCGACAACAACTTCTTCAATGCGATTATCACCGACAGCAGCAGTGCAATCTTTGAGACAATTAACGCTTTGCCCGCCAGCAGGAATAGACCTTTGAGCATTATGGCACCCACCATGCCCGCCTTGGCCATCATCACCATTAACATTGGTCCCATATTTTTCATTTTGCCCCGTCCCTCTTCGAGCGCATCCACCGGACTCACAGAAACGCCAAAATTCAAATTGCCTTTAGGTTCGGTGGTGAGCACAAAGTCTGCATTATCGGAGAATTTATAGCGTAGCGTGCGTGAGCGTATAAACTTCCAAATTTTTCCAGCCACCAACAGACCAAGCGTCTCATCATCGGATTCGATTGAACGCGCCAGCATTAAATCATCATCGGGATCATCCGGTATGGAGTCGATATCTCTGCAATGGTATGTATGAAAGTGTAAACGTAAATTACAGCAAATTGGCTTATAGTTGTAGTTTTTGTGTATGGTGAAAAGTAAGGACAGCGTAAACTGCGTGATTTATTATTGCCAGGTGTAAGCTTTATGAAAAATGTTCATGGCCGCGCATAATCAACTTGCGCCCCCTTCCACTACGTCTGCGCATGATTTAATATAGTTGCTTACCTATTTTGTGAAACCTTTAGATTTTCGTTTATCTCTATTGACGACTTTTTAAATATTCGATTCATGTACACAATCAGCTTGAGCATCATACATGAATGATTATCTCGTTGACTGCATTTAATGTTGAGTTTCCGCAGGAAGCCCTCTTCCAATTGATTGCGATTCACAACAGGAATCTGTAAATAAATGTTTCATCATTTTTAGTTAAGGCAAATGTTTGTATTTGTAGTTAATGTACAATGTGCCCAATTGCAATCCATTAACTAAAATTGTGTTTCAATCTCCGATGTTATATTAGAATAAATTGTATTTATATTTATATTTATTTATAAATTTTGTAAGCAATATTGGCCCTTCTTACCATATACTTTTATAAATTAATTTGCTTAATATCATGCACATACAAAAGTTCCACTACTTTATTTCTAAAAAACCTTACGAAGACTCCATTATTCTTTATTTCGCTATTAAAATCAGTCCAAAAAAATGTATGTTTAATTAATAAAACAAAACTAACCGAAAAGTAACACAAAAAAAGTTGCTCAAATACTTCCGCAGAACGATTCAATTAGTTAAAAAGCCAGTTTAGTAAAAAATTAATTAAAAGATTTAGTTTGTCTATAAAAGCTCAAAAGTGTCCAAAGTAGAACTTCCTAAAGCGAAATATGGTGTTTTGTATAAAGAACCTGTCAAAAACGACGGTAATTTGTAAGTAATTCAAACTTGTACCTAAGGCTAGCTTAGGTAACCACGGTTGTATCTAAAAACGCACTCAGACCCTTTATGAAGCATCATAAAGGGGGTCAGTTTAAATGGACGACCCTTAGTCGTAATTGTTCTTTTGTGGCCCACCACTAACTTTTCATGGACCGTGGTCGCTTTTTACTCGTAATTTCTTGATGGTTATGGAAACCATTTGGCTGTGGTCGAGTGGGAAGAGTTTTGCGCTATTACTCGAAATGCCTCTGAGACCGAGGTTCGAATCTCAGACAGAGCAAGTAAAAAAGTTTTTATAATAGCGGTCACACTACTGAGCAATATAGTGTAAGCGGCAAATTATAATTATTATTATTATTTTCAAACCCGACAATAACTTTCCAAAAACTTCATTTATTCCCCAAAAAACAAATACTAATAAGAAATTTTCAAAATTGTACCAAATCGTTACTTAGGAAGTTTTTGATATTACTGAAGGATAGTCGGCTGACCGATTTAAATTATAATTTTTTTCCGCCATTTGCAGAAATAAAATCCGGCGACTTGGTAATCATTAAGTACTAGTAATTTGATATATAATTTTTGAAAATTTTAATTTTTTCGGTAGTTTTTGATAAAGTATGACATTTTTGGTCGCATTTCTTTCTTTAGGTAGTTTTTTCGAGGTTATAAAGTTTTTTTTTCCAACTAAACACCCAATGATATCAAAAGCCATACATTCTTATATATTTTGGCATGCGCTGAAACATTTTATACTCACAACAAAAATGGGTAAAAGTTTGATGAATAGTACGAAAATAATTATACATTGAATTTTTTTTTAAAATGGTGTTAAGCATATTCTCCATTTTTTTCATGCGTTTAGGGAAGAAAATGCTTAACACCATCGCAGGAAATTTTTTGATAAATTAGTGGTGATTTTAAGCTACTTGAAATTTTCACAATATTGAACTTAAATTTAACGTGCTACAAAACTGCGTTCTAAACCATTTGAAAACAATTATTGGAAATGGGTTTAATGTTTGTGAACTTTGTGTTTGAAACTTTTATTAATATGGTTTCCATTATGGATCGCACTTCATTTGAATTTATTAAAAGTTAATAATTAAACATAAGTTGCAAAAAGTATAATTTTGATTTTGTACATAACAGCTAAAAGTTAAAATAACAGCAGAATAAGTATGCTATTTTAGGGTGCTTATGTTTGCGATTATTTTTTTGAAATTTTCTTCGAAAGTCTCCAAAAAAATTACCGAAATTTGAGCCCTTAAGTACTAGTCTGCGGCGTTTGAATATTTCTCATATTTAATACACGTAAACTTGATTTTTTTTTGGTTTAAATTAAATTTCTACGTTCAAAAAAAAAAACAAAACAAATTACTCTACGAAAGTTAATTATTAAGTGCTCAAATTTTCAGAGAACTTCTTTTAGAGTTTTTCGAAGAAAATTTCGGGTTGGTAGGGGTTAAAAAATTGTTGCAAAAAAAGCACCCTCATAACAATAGCATACTTATTTACAAGTTTTGCAGTTATGCAAACTTTTAGCTGAAATATGTTATGCATATAGAGTAAGTTGGGGTGTTGTGATATGGGTGGGTTAAGTGATATACCAGGATATTTTTTAAACTATGCATGGTTTTGCATGAACTTTTCTTGTAAATGCAATACAACTGTGCATGCCACTGAAAGCTTAGTTTGTTTTCAGTGTGCAAAAGCCTTTTTAATCGTGCAAGCCCAAATATTTTAGTACCTGCTTCGAAAAGTGATTAGTAGACAGTTTTTAAATATTTTAAGGTTCTGGCAATTATTTTGGTTTTTCTTGAATATATTTAATAATAATTCAAGTTAGTTTTTTACATTTGGTAAATTATTTCAATAGAAACCATTTGTTAGTTTAAATAACTCGAGATGGGGTAATGTCATATATTCAAAGTGGTCCAATGCGATATGGTATATCACAATAAATAAACAGAAAATAATATTTAACAAATAAGCTATTTTGTTCATAAAATTAATTGACAACATAAACTATATATGTACATATACCCATAGGTCAGCAGAATAAAGACAAAATTCGTAAGCAAAACGTAGAAAATATAAAAAAGCGATTAATGCTGTTAGAGGTAAGAAAATGGGAATACTATGGGCATCGAGTTTTTTTTTAACTATTTCTGGTTTAAATGGAATATCTGCTGAACTACTTAGTATAATGGAATCTAGTTTTAGAACATGCTGCACAATACATCAATTAATAAACTTGCACGGTCTTATTTTGGTTTATCTTAAAACAATTACAGAAACTTTCGAAAGAGTTATACCAATATCACAATACCACAACTTACTCTAAGTAATTTTTTTTTTCTTAAAATAAATTGTAATTATTTACAACATATTGCAAAATATATGTGATGACACATATTTTTGTCCTTGACTTCTACAACCGCAACACTGTGTATGATCTGTGTTATAATCCATCAATATAGCATAACATAACAATACAAATTTACTGTTTTGTAGTAGTAGTGAAAATCAATAAAAGTTATCCACACATGTCGCAATTTCAAAACGCACACATTTATTTGCTTTGCTTTTATTAATCACATTTGTATGTATGGTGTGTATGAGTATATGCATATTTTCTTGTCATTTCTTATTCGTATAAATATTTTATATTTACCGCATTTTCATTGGAGCTGATGGCGGGTGTAGCGCGCACAGAAACAACCATTATTAGCGTTATAACACCAAATTTTATTAGCGCTTTCATTTTATATTCGTTTTTACAGTCACCGGAAAGAGTCGTTTGTATTTGGTTTGAATTTATTGAGACACAATTTGTGTGATAATAAAAACAGGAGCTTTGCTTTCGCTCGACGTAGATACTTTTAAGACGTGTTTTCTTTGCAATTGATACACTGATAGTTACTCACACACTCACAAATACACCGCACTTTTGTGTGTGTTTAGCGGCTACATACATGTGTGACGAATTTGGCAGGATAATAAGTGTACGTTTAGCAGGATGGAGATAGGAAGCTTTCGAAAATTGTAAACAAAAATTACTCATTCAAGCGACACTCGAATTTCACACCGAAACTTTCCGTATTAATAGTTAGATCCTTGTATAGAGCGCACGTTTGTTTGTATCCTTTGTGTAGAGAATATATGTATTTGATTTCACTTGGGGATCGTCACACTTTTGTCCAAGTTACATTGACACTGCGCAGATGGCAAGAATACGATGACATCGTCGTGGTATCAAAATACCTAATGCGAATTTCACGCCTGTGAATAAGACTTTATATGAACTACTAATGGCAGTGATGCAGCTTGCATGGCATTATTGCAATGTGCTAGCTATCATCAACTTGCTGCAACATCCATTGCTAGGCGCAGCGGGATTATACATATAAAAGAAGTAGTTGTTGGCAAACCAGACATGCGGCTTAGTTAGAGAATCCCAGTTAGTTAGATGTTTTGATGTGCGATGTCCCAAAAAAAGCACAGACCGTGTACAGCGTCGTGCAATAGCTACATTAAAACAACAACAAGAGTAACAAGAGCGCTGCCTGCAAAAACAGTTTCAAATGTTAAAGATCAACAACAATGGCACCAGTAACAACTCGTTTGTCAAGTGCAAGGAATCCGTTGCAACAACCACTACAGCTATAGTTTCTGCCAATGCCAAAGCCCCTAATGTCACTGTTATTTTCTTTTTCCCAGCATACGACTTGCAACAAACAATGAATGCAAGCGATCAAACAGCAGAAAGCAGCCTCTATAGACTTTTAGTTTTACGCTAGTCGTTGTTGTTGTTATCGCTGGTTTTTTTTTATTCTGTTAAATATCCAAATTGTACACAATTGCTTCTGCCTCGCTGCTAGCTGCTTGCTGCTCTCTACTGTCAGCTGTCTGCTGATGTTGACCAAGTTAGGCGGTGAACGACTTCTTCCCAACACTTGCCGCAAAACAAACAATCGTGCCACACACTATCACACACATCCAAACAAACAAGTTAACAGACAGCCAACATATGCAGGAAACCCAATTCCCAACGCTTATTTCCATAGTGAAAATTGAAGATTTTCCTACGAGCCTCCGCCACTTGCGGTTGAGCATCATTACGTGTAGTTATGAATGTACGAAATAGTATGTGTGTATGTAAATATGTGTTAGAAGTGAATATCAAACGAATATAAGAAGAACCTTACAAGCGATTTTCACTTAAGTGTCACAAGAAGACGGCGGCAAATATATGTATGTATGTACATTTATAAGTATGTATATGTATATTTATTTTTGTTTACATATGTACATTAAGATAATAAAAGTTTCATCAACATTAGTTGCAACTCTCTCGATGCTGGGCATAATTGTGGAAATACTCAAGCGTCGTCTGTCTGCGCAATACACGCATTAATTGTACAACGAAATTAATTAATAAGAGCATTTTATCGCTCAAGTATATATTTCAAGTAGCTTACAAAATTAACCATTTCATACATACATATGTATGTACTATATTGTGTTTAAAAAAAAAATTATATTTTTTAATTGTAATTGCCACAGAAATTATCTGAAGGATAAGAGCAAGCCTTCGAAAGAAAATGTTCAAACTAAATAGATTTCGTCCGATGCCCTTATTGAAATAAGTATGTATGAACTGAACAATTTGCAAATTTTGACTGTTTGTTATTCATTTAAGTATTTAATTTCACAAATTTTATATTAAAATAAATATAATTCCCTAACTTAACAAGTAAGAAAAGCTAAATTCGGGCGAAACCGGTTTTTAAATACCGTCGCGATATATTTTTGTAAGGTCGGTGACAATGATTTCATAAAAATCCCGCTTCTTTGTTTCAAATCGCAGCTAGTATTAAACTTTAGTCAATTTGTTCCAATAAGTACTGAAAAATGAATTTTTTTTAATTTTTAAAAAATTCCGTTATATGAAAGTTGGGCGTGGTTATTGTCCGATTTCAGAATTTTTTGACGGTGATGCTAGTGATATCAAAGACAATATGTTCACCAAATTTTGTGACGATACCTTATATCATTATTAAGATACCACAGACGTTTTTTATAAGTGGGCGTGGTAACGCTCATTTTTCAAAATTTCATAAAAATCAAGTTTATTAATTAACTATCTCCCTATATATCAAATTTTAATTAATGTGTTCCAATAAATAAAGAAAAAACCGATTTCAAAACTTTTCTACGATAATAATAGCGATGGCATGGAAAATATGTCCACCAAGTTTTGTGACGATACCTTACACCGTTATTGAGATACAGAAATTTGTTCCTAAGTGGACGTGGCAACGCCCATTTTTTCAAAATTTCATAAATATCTAATTTATTATTTCAATATCGATCCAAATTCCAAATTTTACTCAATTTCCTTTAATGATTACCGAAAAAACGGAGTTTTTGCATTTTCAATACCAACCTACCCTGTCCAAAGAGCAAGCTATGTACCAAATTTCATTGAGATATCTCAATTTTTACTCAAGTTATTGTAACCACGGACGGACGGACGGACAGACAGTCGGGGCTAAATCGATTTCTCCTTTCATTCTAATCATTATAGATATTTTATGCTGTCACAAACAACCGTTATGCGAATAAAGTTATAATACGCTTGTGTACTAGTACGCTCGGGTATAAAAAAAAGCCACTTTTACTATATACAAAATATAGTTAAATAATTAATTTGCAGAAACACAATGAGTAAAAAAAATGATCAGAAGTCAACTGTAGCCTGCAGTCACTTACTTACTTACCTAATTGCCGATTTTGGCCGAGGTCAACATAGCACGCCAGCTGTCTCTATCTTTTGCTAGAGGGCGCCAATTGGAAATCCCAAGTATAGCCAAGCCTTTTCCCACTTGGTATTTTCAACGCAGAGGAGGTCTTCCTTTTCCTCTGCTACCACCCGCGGGTACCGCGTCAAAAACCTTCAGGGCTGGAGTAATTTCATCCATTCGTACGACGTGACCTAGCCAGCAGAGCCGCTGGTTCTTAATCCGCTGCACTACGTCTACGTTATTGTACACCTCGGACAGCTCATCGTACGCGGTATTCGCCGTCGCAAAGACGCAAAGGTCCATAAATCTTTCGAAGAATCTTTCTCTCGAACACTCCAAGAGCCCTCTCATCTGATGTTGTCATCGTCCATGCTTCTGCGGCATACAATAGGACGGGCATGATAAGAGACTTATAGAGTATGGTTTTTGTCCGTCGAGAGAGGACTTCACTGTGCAATTGCCTACTCAGTCCGAAGTAACACTTGTTGGCAAGAGTGATCCTCCTTTGGATTTCAAGGCTGACGCTGTTATTGGTTTTAATGCTGGTTCCTAAATAAACGAAGTCCTCTACTTTTTCAATGTTATAACTGTCAACAGTGATGTTTGATCCCAGTCGTGAATGTGCCGACTGTCTATTTGATGACAGGAAATACTTCGTCTTGCCCTCGTTCACCTCCAGACCCATTCGCTTCGCTTCTCTATCCAGTATGGAGAAGGCAGAACTAACTGCGCGGTTGTTAAGACCGATGATGTCAATGTCATCGGCGTACGCCAGCAATTGCACACTCTTATAAAAGATGGTGCCAGACCGATTTAGTTCTGCGGCTCGAATTATATTCACTTGTTATTTACTTTTTATTATACTTAAAAATATTTAATTTTTAAAGTTCCAAGTTAATTTATTTATTACAAACTAGCTGTACGAAGCGTGACAGTCGTTGTGGCATATTGTGATTGAATGGTTGAGAAATGTTTAATTTTGCAATACAATAATTTTTTTGTTTTTCCACTGTTTGCATATATATATAAACCACACAATTCTAAAGATTGACCTTGAACTTTATTGATTGTGATTGCAAATGCCAATCGAATTGGGAATTGCAATCTTTTAATTTGAAATGGTTTTTTTTTCGAGATCATTGGTATTAGAGCAATGAGAACATCTTCACATTTGAAAGGCTCCTTAAAGTCGTTGATTCCACAACGTTATTCATTAATTTCTTAACTGCAAGTTGCGTGCCGTTGCAGAGTTTTGGATGATTAATATTCCGCACATTCGGAGTCAACTGCAATGTACGTGCGTGTCGCCATAGTGTTGAATATTTGCCTAAAATCTCCTACGATCAATATCAAAGCATTTCCGAATGGTTGATAGTTTTCACGCAAATTTTGTAACGATCGATCAAGAGCTTCAAACGATTTTTTTTGTATCATTGCATTGCATTTATTTATGAGTTTACATTTTTGTAACACTTTTGCAAGTATAATGGTAACTTCAGCGCTGAATGTCGCAGCTATTCCAGACGGAGCAAGACTATGCAATTTTTTATCAAACCGTTGCTAGATTCAATCTAATGTGGAATGGTTGTTAGTTCCCCCTAGTGCATCCAAGAAGAATATTCCCCCAAATAAGTCATTCATCATTTTCATTATGCGATCATAAATGCCTTTCTGTTCCCGCGTTAATTTGGGAATGTTTGATTGGACATATGCCTGAAGATTATCAATGTTGTAACTCTGTTCACGCCGTAAATCCACATCAAATAAAGCAGTCGCAGCTCAAATTGGTGCTGGGATTCCTTATTGACTGAGACCTTTATTTGCAATTGCTAAGCACTTGTCTTCAATATTTATCAATTCTTCGTTGTAAATGCCTTCTGTAAATTCCAAGTTTTCATTGATATTGATGATTTTTTAGGCTTGTCTGATCTATTAATTGTTGATGCAAATAAAATACTTTTTACTTCATCTTTGCCCGACGTTTCGCTAAATATTTTAGCATCTTCAGGGGCGGTTCTATTTATTTTACCAAAGAAAAATTATAAAAATATAAATTACATGAAGTTGTTAGCAAATAGAACTTAAACAGAAAAAAACATACATTCATACATATGTTTCTAACTATGAACGAACATGGACTTACAATATTGGTTTGTTTAAAATAAACTTAAGAGCTACTTCCTGTGGTATTTTTGTCAACATTGATCGTTAGGATATGCAAAACCAGTAAGCGGCAGCTATGTTGTCCGTATCTTCCTTTTTGTTGATTGTTTTCTCTCGTTTTTGTAAAACGTGTATCTTTTAACTTCTCTTTTTTCTTTGTCAATTATTTTGGTATTGGCGAAATCAGCTGTGTGTCCGCTATTTAATAAATGCTGGCTAAGGGCTGTGATGCTCTTTTGTTTTCTTTTATCTGCTTTCTGTTCGGCTATGCGATTTCATAAACTACGTTACTTTGTTCTTGTAGGCTCTTTTTTCGCGAACGCGAATAAGTGACTGATGCGAAAAATAGATACAAACAATGATTGATGCAGTCCAGAACATTTTGAGTTTTTGAAACGTACACCAACCAACATAACGTTTATATACTATACATATATATATTTTTTGTAAAATAAGAATATTAGAATAAGATGGCTTTTGTTTGGTAGTGGAATGTATTTTAAATGAAAAATATTAATAAATTAATAAAAGATAAAAATATTCAAAACTCGCCCGTATGCTGATGTCGTATAAATATGATATGCGCAATATATTTAACTCCAGTGAATTTTCTAGATAAAGTAGCCAAATAAAAATGTACTGCTTAGTGAAATATTCTCATCCTCTCTTAAGTTAAGTTAAATTTATGTCCATTTAAATTATATCAAACACATGTTGAAAGTATAGTTTCTGTTCGTCTCTGGGTGCAAGAGGTATTTTTAAAAATATATTAGAAAACTTGGTCTACCTCAGCTTCGCTTTAATTTGCAGTACGAACTTCGTCAGCTCTGGGAGGTTACTCTGTACTTTGATATAAAAAAGAAATGCGATGCATTTTTTTACGACGCACTTGCGCGATTGAGAACTATTTTTTTCCGCACCAAAACAAATGTATGTAATTGGATGTGGGTCCGATCCCCGCGGTAAAAAGAAATCTGATGAGGAGTTGGGATGACCTCCAAAAGATCAGCTATAACTTCTACGGCATTAAGTATAGTTGTTTTACCTCAATAAATTTCGCATTAAACCGGTCTTTAGGACAAAAATAAATAATAACATAATAAGCTTTTCTGCCAAAAACTAATAATATTTCTTTGCAATAATTACATTTGATTAAAGAATACAATAACTCCAATGAAATGGTTAGAAAAGGCTCATCGTCTGTACTTAAGGCACCGGAATCGTTTTGCGGTTTCAGTCACTACTTAGGTAATTTACGTAAGGAATGGCCGCTGTGGTCAAGTGGGTAGCGGCGCGTGCTATAACTCGATATGCCGGTGAGTTTGAGGTTCGAATCTCAGCCAGGACAAGTAAAATCTAAATTATAGAAAAAGTTGTTTTCTAACAGCGGTCACCCTGAATGTATTTCTGCCATGAAAACACTTCTCATAAAATACATCTGCCGTTCGGAATCGGCACAAAAATGTAGGTCCCTCCATTTTGTGGTAAAATATAAATACGCACCCCACAAATGGTAGGAGAAACTCGGCCAAACACTGAGCTATTTAGTTTAAGCGCCAAATTTTTATAATTATAAGTAAGGAAGCAAAGGCGCAGTACAAATTACTTCCCATTACTTGTAAGAACATTAGTCTGCTGAATTGAGCCAACACTAGCTTGCGTATTGGTAACCTGCACTGGATTGGCTTCTCCTTCAATATGGAATGCCGCCTTTGTTTGAAGAGCAATAGATCCCAGAGCACAGTTGGTAAAATTTTCAATATTAGACAGATTAAGATTAAAGTACCTTAATCCAACCACAGTCGAACACCACAGTATCAGAAAATTGTCTTATATGACATTATTCGATTTTTGACCAATCAATTATGGAAACAAATCTGTGAAATACAAAAGATGTCTTAGGTCATAGAAACTCTTAATTTCCGTTACGCGATATACTGCAACTTACTTGAACAAAACGTTTATTGTTCACTTTGAAGCCAAGCGACTTATAATTTAGGACTCAATGCATTCTCGAGCAAAGACTTAATGATCGTAGGTATAATAAAAGCGAAACGATAAAGCGGACACGCAAACAGACAACTCAATTTCTATTGAACAACAAATAGAATCAGGCTTCTGTGCCGTCTTCTTGTATAAAATATGCTCGTGGAAAATGCACTCACGTATATTATGACTAATGATGCCAGCAGAGTTGAAGAATCTTCGAATGAAAACTGGGCTAACTAGCAAAGTCAAATGCTAGAAAGTGGACAACAGCGAACAGAAATAATTTCGCAAAGCCATAAGTTGCCTAGAAAACCGAGGCGTCGTTAGATGTATTGAATAAAAATTGAAAGGAATCGATAATAGCGCAGCGACACGCAAAGCCGCCATCACTACCTCTTTCGACATCGGAGGGTAGGAGAAGTGGGTAGAAAAAAATAACAAAAGCGTATATTTGTAAGCACGAGTATGTGTGCATGTACGCATATGTATAAGGCGTTGCACATATTTCAACATCAGATGAAATCGCAGTTGAAATCAAAATGATGAAAAAGGCATCACGTGAGCTGAAAGCAAAAAAAAATCGAATAATATTAACCATTTTACACATTTGACAACTCACCAAACTCACTGACAGACTGACATATTGACTATATACTGAGCTGGCAAGTTGTAAGTTATGCAGCTGTATGCGGCTACATACATTTAAGTAAGCAGCAACTAACGCCGCCACATATGTATTTATGCGCAATGTCGATTATGGAGTGGTGGCAAACAGCTAATGTTGCAATGTTGCAATTTCACTGGGAATCGCTAGTCGGCCAGTCAGCTAGTCAGTTAGTCAGACAGCATGCTACCAACATCTGTATGTATGTATGTATGTATGTATGTATGCTTGGTCTGTGCAAACCATTTAAACCACGCGCCAACTTAAAAGATTGCCGCTGTCAGCGCATAACCACTAGCAGCAATTTTTGCGAGCAGCTTTCTTTCGAGAAATGTTGTTCGTCCACAACAACACCAATAAACAGCAATAACAACGCGGCCATGACCATGGCGGTCGTACATCGGCCGATAAGTGGCTGCTGTTTAGTGGCATGGAACTTGTGCTTGCATGTGGGTCTGCGTACATATGTACATATAAACTAATTTTCTATGCATACTTATATGAAGTTATGTATCTAAGTATGAATGCATGCAGGTATGTATGTATGTATGTATGTGAGTGCTTTCGTTGGTAAACATTCAACACTTTGTGGTATAAAGTTTTCACGCGAAGCATAATAATTGCAATTACAACAACCAACTATTGATTAGTAAAATCGATAGCTACTGACAATTCGACTGCCATTGCTCCTCATATGTAGGTATGTATGTTTATACAATAATGTTACTTTGAAATTTCTCGAAATTAGTCTGTTTGGCATTTCGCCACCACTGAAAAGGAATTCGTTTGAATAAAAGAAAAAATGTTTTAATTCGTCAATCAAATAAAATTCCAGGTTTGAACGGAAACGATTTAGTGTTCGGTGAAACTCGCTGGGCTAGGTCCAAGTAGGTCCGAGTAGTTTATTAATTTTGCAATACAGAGCACTATATACGACATAAATGACTTATTTACGAATCATTTTTGGAAAATTCGAAAGTTCTGTCGGATTTCACGAAGAGGTTAAAACATTATACCGCATATCACTTCTTTTAATAGTGGATAATGTTTCGAAACCCACCACAGAATTGAAGGCGAAAATGTCCATATTCAGAATTCAGACGTTTTCTAATTTCCAACATCATTTTCCCCTCCTCTGAAAACAAAAATAATTAATTATCGATGCTTAAAAAATCCATACATCCAACGTGTTTTTAGTCGACAGCCTGAACTTATGACACCATATCTTTGATGAAATATGAAAAAACTTCAAATTTTTAGGTGTAGGTATGTAGCGAAGAGTTTCGAAATTTATTGAAATCGTAAAGGTTCTGTGAGTAGAACTATGTCTTGCTCATAATTTATTAGCTGCCCTCACAATCTTTTTTAATTTGTTAATTATACATTAAAAAACTTATGTTTATCTTAAAATTTCACATTCATGTCTAGAATCAGAATAATTGAACTTTCCTCTCTTTCTGTTCGTTGAACTTTTTTAAAACATTATCAATTAAAAATCGGTCCCGTAATGTGCCTGAGGCTGGTCCACCCTTGCAAACTGAGTTACGCTACGGGCCTGGTACCAACATATGTTTATTTATTTATTTTAGTTTATAATTTGAATAACAATCAAAGACTTCATTTACTCGTACATATTTGGATCCAAATAAGCTTGGGTAAATGAATTACTTAAAATAAATTAATTTTCTTAGTTTTAAAATACAAATTTGCTTTTCGTGGAGAGTCACTACTTTCTAACAAAATAATATTGAATTCTTCACATTTTCCTCATGCTTTTTAACAGAAAAAGCAGATCTATGGGTGGTAAGTCATTGAAGCATGGAACATGAAAAAGGTGTATTTCTTAATGTTTTGCAAGAAGGTTACAAATTTAACTAAATTAAATAGAGACAAACAAATATGTTTTATAAAATGTTATAAACTGGCCTTCAATCACAAAGAGCAATGTATTTAAAATGTTTAATAAAAATTATTATTATTGTTAAGTTGTTAATGGCCTTTGATATTAATAAGCATTGACAATTTTATTGAGCTCGAGGCTAGTTTTATGTATTTAGCACAGCGTGTTGTGTGTTCGCTCAGCAACCCCAAATTCCTTGGTTCAAATCTAGGAAGCGGTGACGGAGAATATCTAAAAAAAAGGCTGATGATCAGATAAGGTGATCTCCGAAATATCAGCTATAACTCCTATCAGTAAAACTGTTGTTGTTCTTTCCACACAAAATCTTTCATTTCGAGAACAAGAGCTCAACACAATTTTCACTGAAATTATTATACGAGTAATAAACCGAAATGTTCTTGGAATAGCTTTATTATTAAACTACATAGTAACGTTTTCCGCATGCTAAAAATTACAAATTAAAGATTTTATTTAGTTTTTTAGATAAATGAAATATACTACTTAACAACTTAATACGACACCGACATTTCAAAGATTTATTTGCTTTTATAAACTTTTTTATATTTTTTTAATTAAATTACGGATAATACTTTAACAAAAATCTTTAAATCAAAGTTTCAAAGTTCAAGTATATTTTGATCCACTCTGTGTCTATTAGGCTGATTGAACTGGTTGTGACCTGGTGATGAGCAGGTCGTAAAAAATTTAAATAAAAAACAAAAGAAAAAAACATCAAAGCGAGAGAAAGCAATAATCTCAAGCTCATTTGAGATTTGACAAGTTACCGAATTCGGACGTTAGTCTCTATAAGAGACAAAAATCACAATTTTTGATCAGTTGATGACATTCATTAGCCTCAAAATAAAGCCTTTAGTCTTACCCCCGAATTCAGTAAGCAGTCTCAGTCTCTAATAGATAAAAAAAAACATGAAAGCGAAGAAAAGACATACTATCTGGCTCATTTTGGGACTTGAGATGAGACTGAGTTACTGAATTCGGGTATTTAAATAAAGTTTCAAAATTAAATTAAAACAAAAGAGAAAATCGTGAAAACGATCAAAGGCAAGAGATCATTGTATAGTCTGAAATTTTGAGACTTAATATTATACCAAGTTACTAAATTCGGGCAAAAGTCTCAAATTACAGAATACGTGCGGGAGACTGGGCAATGAGTTCGGACATTAAACTACATATTATTTTCAAAAGATTTCTTTCATAGAAATAATTTGCATTTATGTAGCATTTTTCTTACATGAAACAGAAACCAGTTTACCCGGTTTTTTCTTGATTTCAAAAAATTCTTAAACCGGTTTTACAAAAAGTCGAATAATCGAACACCCTTAGACTTACGAGGGAGGTGAAAGTTGGTGCATTTCTAGCGCACCTTACCCGATTCTCAGTGCACAATCTACAAGTCACTACAAATCCTGGTCACACACCTTCTTTCTATATATATATTTCTATATATGCGCCTACCAAAGTTCAGATGAGAAGCGTGATCTCTTAACCCGTTAGTCTTAAAGTATTTAACAACTACTTTTATTTCGAATATGAAAATGTTTATAGTGCAGTAAAGAATTGTTTATAGAGTGCAGTAAAGTGAAAACGTTGTTCCGGAGGCGAAACGTTTTAATTAAATGAATGAAGTGACCACAGGAGAAAACTTCCTTAATATGCTCACGAATGTTTGAAGGATAAAAACAAAAGCAATTAAAAGGAAAAAGTTGCCAGGAAAGTACTTGGCTGAAGTTTACTAACCGGAACCTACAGCACATGCTTGTACACGGAAACTGAAACATTATGTAACGAATGGAATTTAAACAACAACACCAGAATAGTAGTTGTTATTTTTTCTATGTACATTCATACATAGATTCGGGTAGTTAGAAAAATAAACAAAAATCGGAGAAGAGCAAAAAACACCTTGCTAGGTCCTGACACTTGCAAAAAGTATTAACGCCAAACCAATTTACGAATATGGCTTATAATTTATTTATTTATAATAAAAATATACACATACATATATGTTATAATAAATAACTTAGCTAGGACATTGCATGTATGTCCAAACAATAGTTCAGCAATTAAAATATTTACAAAATTCAAAGATCGAAGAAAACACACACAAGCGCACAACAAAGTCAATCAGAAAAACACGTTAACAAAGGGTAAAAATCTAAAACAAAAAACATTCGCATGCTTCGAAACGTCATGCTGGTAAGATGGCAGTGTGAAAAATGCAACGCTCTTCTACACCTTCTTTCTTAACTCTTCTGCTCACTTTGTATGTCCTTGCCGCCGTTGCTGCGTCCATAATATCCAGAATAGGCAGACTGATGAGCATCACCAAAGCTCACAGAATTGGTACCACTAGTCTCATAGTTCTTACTATAGTAATCTGTGTATGGCTTCGAGAAAGCAGGATCTTGACGATAATGTTGTCCTTGGCCTGCTCCATCATAATGGTCATGCTGATGGTAGTAAGTTGCGGAGCCCACACCCTGTGGCGAATACTCGGGGAAGGTGTTCTTGCTGCCGAAAAGACTAGAGAATGCGCCACCACCAAAACCGGGACCACCTTGTGGGCGACACAGTTTAAAGTAGGCAAATAGGCCGGGCAAGATGAAAGCAGCCAAGCCGAGTATCTTCTTCAGACCCACAATGCCCAGAATGAAAGGCAGGAAGAGCAGCAATTTCAGCTTGAATATCTTCAATACCAACAGCAGGGGAATGATCATCTTCTTCAACTTCTTGCGTGCTAGTTTTTGGCAAAAGGAAACGGCAAGCGGGTTAGTTAGAATTGCAAATTTGGTAAGATAAATAAGAATTTGAGAAATTATTTACATGTTTTGGAGCGCGACTTACTGAAGACGGGAGCATGTTTGTCCTCAATGAGATCCAATTCGCTGTCAATATCATTGCCGATGAAACGTGCTGAATAACGTCCCGCCTCTGTTAGCTCCTCGGGTACATCGATTTCCATAGCAGTCGACTTGACGAAGCTGCAAGAGTAGCGAAGAGAAAAGTAAATAAAAAATAAAAAAATGAATTACAAATAATTTAGGAAATGTGAATTAAGTTGCAAATTCATAAGAATTATAAATATGTTGAGATCTTAGCCAACTTTATACTTAGAATGTAGACAGATTTAATACTCGTACTCTTTCTCCGATAAATAAAGTATAATTTGTTTCTATAACAACGGTCATGAGAGTTTACTGCTTATTTTTTTAATAAATAATTTATTTAAACAATAAGAATGGTTTTCAAAATGGTAGGTTTTGATTTAGCAACAATTACATCACCAAGAAAAATAAGTAATATTTTTGTCGAATATTGTAACGGCTTGAATTCTTTTTTAAATGACGAAAATTTACATTTGATGGTACAAATTAAAATGGTTTTTCGTAATTAAGCTACGTTAAAAAAGATCAGTCACCGAATGGATTTTCAAAAAGTTGTTATTACTTTGGTAAAGAAAATATATAAATAATAATATAACAGCCAATAACAACAAGTCAAATTAAAAGTCTTGATTAGTTTAGATTTTTATATTGTGTTTTTTTTTTTTTGATTATTCCTAATAGTAACGATTGTCAATCATTTGATACTGCAAAAATTATTTAATCATAAGCAGCAGGTTTAGCCAGCAATTGAAATGGAAAATGATTTTCTTTTTCTGGCATTTTTCATATCAAATTGAAACTATGAAAATCATTTTTCATTTAAGTGGACTATCCTAGTATTGAAATCAGACATCAGACATCAGACATCGTCAGCTTTGGTTCCATCAAGCTGCATATTTAATTGTTGCATAGCCAAATGTTCTTTAACTTGTATGAAAACAATTAAGTAGCTATTACTAAACACTTTATAAGAATTCGCCTTGAATTTCAAAAGTTGTAGCTTTATTTGCTTATTGTTTTTGTTAAAACTTTCATTATAAAACTAATATCAAGCGAATTTGCGTATTTAATCTGATAGTTCTTGCACCAACCACAATTTACATGCAACGATCGCTCGAAAGCTTATAACCAACATACGGTAAATTCCGAAAAGAGATGCGAGCATTTAACTTTAACTTCTATACAAAAATGTAATCTGTACAAACTCACCGTTCTGCTCGTCGCAGTGCATATTTAACCATTTGATCCCAATCGCTGTCCTCATTGCGCGGCTCCTGCGAATACTCGAATGGCTCTTGTAAGAGCGAACGTTGTTGCGTTTCGGGTAAACGAACGATGCGTGCAAATTCAGAGAAACTATAAAAACAAAAAAAAATTAAAAACAAAACAAATTAAATGCAAAGTCAAGTATTTCGAACTCATTCAATCGATGTGTGTACATACAAAAAAAAAAAAACTATAAAATTTGTCTGCTGTTTTCTTTTACTTACGCATATTGATCACGATAGAAAATTTCATCGAAGCTACTGAGCGCCTGAGTCTTGAAGCACTCCGACAAATCGCCGCTAACACAGTTTTGATTGCTGCGCGCCAGATAGGGGTCGTTGTTCTGCTGCAGACCGATTAAGCTTAAGAAAGCTGAGCCCAGACCACGCTCCTGTCCATAGTTCACGGCAGGCGATTGCTGTTGTTGTTGTTGTTGTTGTTGCTGCTGCTGCTGCTGCTGTGGTTGCAATTGTGGCTGTTGTTGAGCGAAAATCTGTTGCACATTTTGCTGCTGCTGCTGCAGTTGCGGTTGTTGTTGTTGTTGTTGGGGTGGTTGATCGGGCAAACGTAAACCCTGGCCAGCCACCAACGCCACGCCGCAGGTCCAAATGAGTAGAAGCGCAGGCCAAGTCTGTTGTTGATGTTTTCGTGGTGTGCGTGTTGCCATCGCTAAAAAGGAGAAAGAAAAGAAATTTAAAAATCAAAATACAAATAAATAAAAATGCTTGAAGGATGCTGATAAGCATGATAAATTATTGGTAAGTCGAAAATTTCCAACATTTGCATACATTGCACAAACAAATTTCAAATTTCACACTCTCTCTTTTTACGCCGACATTTATCGCAAACTGCACATCAACTCTTTGCTCAAGTACTATATGTAACTGGTAAAGCTTATCAGTAACGCACGATTTTCCCGCGCAATGTCAAGTTTATATTGCGCGCGGATGCAGTGAAGTCTAAACTTGTAGCACACGCTTACGCTTTGTGGCGTCTGTGTGCTAGCCGGTTTGGTCGGGCAACGTTTTGCCCAAAATGCGTCAACAGTTTAAGAAACTCGCAGCAAACGCCAATGTTGCTGCCACGAATGCAATGTAAGCCGCAAACAGGCTTTTCACTTTACACTATTGTACGTTTCGAAAACGACAAAAACGAAGGGAACGAGTTTGAAAAAGACTGCGCAAATTCAAAACGAAAAGACTCTAGTTTCAAACGTCGTCAACGAGTAGTTATCGAAGTTTGGCTGCGTAGTGGCAGTCGCAACGAGAAGAAACAAGCAAAATAATATGCTATGAACCGAGTTCATTTCTCTTAAAGTTTGATTTCATTTTTTTTTTTTAACATTTTCACGAATATTTTTAATTTTTTATTTTTATTTTTTGAATGCTTTCTTGCTGCTAACCGCCGTTGCGGCCAATGGCATCTCGCCTTTCGGCAGCGTTAAGTTGTTGACCGCATTTAGCTTTACGTTCATTGTTGGTGGAGTGGAAATCGTGGAATCGCTTTGACATCTGACATACTTTTGGAAGCGCTAAGATTAACAACAGCAGCGGCAGCGACAGTGGCCTGAATGTAAATGCGTGAATGTGGCCATCGTGCACATGCGGAGCGCCTAGCGCATAAATTCAACGAGTTGCGTATGCGGCGAAACAACCAAAGATTGCCACTTTTTTGGTCAAATCACTGTTACAGTTATTTTAAATTTATTTTGATTGCTTCATTTTTTGCTTTGCTTTACAATGCCATCATTATACCACTTGTTTCAGCTTCTGTTTATTTTTATTTTTTATAATTTTTTTTTGTTTGATTTATTCATTCTCTTCATGCACAATGGCATCCGATACTGCGATTTCTGCTATGCACCTTTGCCAGCGGCGCACATCCTCTCACCAACATCACGTCATCCAGCAGGGGAAATAAGTTGCGCTCCATCTCGATTTAAAATGCGGCCCCAACCATAAATAAAGCAAAAGTAAATTTCACTTTACCCCAGAGTTGTTGGCGACTTTTGTTGTTATTATTGCACCCGCGTGCTTACCATTAATACGTATGTTTGTACATGTCATCCACTGCCTTGCTTGACTGGTTTCAGCAAACATCGTCGCTTTTGATTTATACCTCATTTTCTTATTTTCTAATAAAATTTGCCTTAAAATATGGCTAATAAACTCCCAGTCATTATGTGCTGACAAGATGGTGGGTAGGTCCCAATCCAGTTTTGATATACTATAAACACTTAAAAAAATGGGAGTATACATTCGATCATTATATCGCAAACTACATACAAAAGAATGACAAGTCAAAAACACTTTTAGGTCGATTTATTGGCATGAAGAAATTCACATGAGACATCGCCAACAAATGATTAGATTTTTTTTATAACATACTATATATGTGGAGTTTTATAACAAAACGCAATAATTCATCTAAGATAGATAATTTCAAATTTTAAAAACTTTGGGGAATCACATTAATCTTTGTTTTGAGATCGATTGGAAAAAAAGATAAGAAAACATCTCTTGAGATCTGTGAGTTTTTCAAAAGATCTTGGACCATTTAGGGTTTAATATTAAATATCAAAAATTTAAAATCAATTCTACAAAAAGTTGACATCATTTTCCAAATTACTTACAAAAATCTTAGATATTTTATATTTATGATCGTTTCCTGGGCCATTTTGGGAAAAAGTCGTATAAAGAAAAGTAGAGATTATTCTAAATATCAGCAATATTTATAATAGCTTCGACCGTTCTTGATTCATAAATTAGAAACAAATAGGTAAAATTAATTTTTAACTTAGCTTAACTAAATTTTACAATATGCTCTGCGATTAGTTTTCCTAAATTTTAAGAGACTCGGTGATAATAATTTAATAAGTTTTGGTTTTTCAACATTTCATACAAATTCCAGTATTAACTGTCAGTTTTAACCGAAAATAAAGAATTTATAGTGGCTAAAATGTAGTTCCGTGTTACATTGGAGATTTGCCATTGTCTGGCGAGAGCCGACCAATATTAGGAAAATCTCTTAACAAGTTATATAACAGACCAAAGCTTATTAGATTTGAATTAGGTTATATTAATTATAAATAAAGATTTTCTCGTTTGCTCGAATGTATTGCCCTTCAATTAACTTTGTTCCTGAATGTAGATATTGATATGTAATATTAATAAAAAAAAACAAAAGAAGATTAAAGAAATTAAACATAATGGCATCAAACACAAAATAATTGAAATATCTATGATTTAGAAAGTCTTTTGAAGAATACACATTTTGCATTTTTACTAACATATGAGACATTTAAGCAAATTTATTACAATGGACGGTTGAATCATCTGTCTCCTGTAGCATCTTTCATGGATACCGGCATGAGTTTAAGCTTGGCTTGTTAGCAATGTGAAGTGGGATATTCACAAGAAATTATGATTTCTGCTTAAAAGTGACTTTTTCATTTACATATTCATATCTATGTATGTACACTACGCGCCAATTAAAACGCAACACGCTTTCATATTATAATTTTGTAATGTTATGCTTATATGTCGCGTCGCGTTGACAAACATTTCTGGGGAAAACCTAATTGTCACGCAAGCGCGCCTGTCTTGATGCATATTGAATCCTTTTTTTTTTCAAAATTTGATCAAACAATTTATCTATTACAATACTTCAGTGCTTTATATGCAAGTCAGCAGAATTTTTCCACTTTAAATAAACAAAATATTTCTGTAAGACAAATTGCGCAACAAGTTGGGCGTCATTACAGATCAGTTTGTCGTTTTAACAAAAAAAATTCTGCTACGGTTTCTACGGAGAGAAAAAAAAGGAAGCAGAAAAATTAACGGCCAATAAGGAAGATCGGATTTTGGAGAGATTATGCCTTCAGAACCGACTCGTTACTGCTAGAGAGCAATGGAGGGATATGGAAGAGTTTATTGAAAGTTTTTGGTCAGTATAGGGTCTGAAATTTAAGGAAAAGTCTACACGAACAGTTGCAGAGCTCAAAATTACCATTGTGGAAGTTTGGTTTCCCAAGCATTACAATCGGAATTATCCAATCTCTACGAATCTATGCCAAGAAGGATAGAAGCGGTCATTAAGGCTCGAGGAGGTTCAACTAAATATTAACCTTAACTTATCTTTTAAAATACCATAAATTTTAAGCAATTTCACTTTTTATTTTATTCCTATTGTTTTTCTGACTATATTCATGCTATCAACAAATTGATTAAAATCTTTTCAAAGCACATTTCCATGAAAAACTGTTTTATTTGCAATAGTAAACCTTCTAGAGATAAGTAGCTATATCAGCTAAATTTCTTTAGAACAATTCAGTTTAATCTAAAGTTAATAAAAAAAATAGAAAAATCAAAAGTTTTTCCTTATCTACCAAAAAATATTGCACCTACAAAGCAACTGTTTTTAGTATTGCGTTTTCATTGGCGCGGGGTGTATGTCGGTTGTGTACAAACATATGAATATGGGTGCAAGCCACTGCGCAGCGAAAGCTCATTATGTTGAAATTGCTGCAATGCTGCGCATGCGTGCAATCGCCTTGCATGGGATACACAAGTTGTGTGAAGTGGAAAGAATGGATCAATAGCGTGCACACTTAAACAAAAATTTACATAAGTAGTTGCGAAGTTTTGCTTAATTATCTGAAACTAGATGAAAGTTACTGCAAAGAGAAAATTTGATATACTTTAATAAAAACTAAGAGTATTTAAATGATATAAAGGTGGTTTAATACCCACAGAAATTATATAAAACTGAATTTAATTACCAATCTTTGACGTTATATCAGTTATATGAGTGAAGGTGCCAAATATTTTTTATTTATTTATTTTTTTTTATGCATTACTTTTTCTTCTTAACTGGCGCTGTGGCCGCCTTTGCTGTTGTGGTCGCGCATTATTTCTAATTGATTTTGGATTATTGATATCCACTAATTTTGTTTTTCATTCAAATAAAATTTTTCGGCTCACAACACTTTCAAATTCCTTCGCAAATGCACTTAACACATTTATCAAAAAATATTCGTTTTTACTTCATGTTGAATTTTTTTTATAAATATTTATTGTGGTATTTTGCTCCTTCACCTACGGACGCCGCCGCACAACTTTGAGGCGTGTTTTTTCACAAACGAGACTCAGCGAATGCTCGACGGGTACATTTCTCTTTTACGCTTGCCATTGACTTTTGGCGACTAACCGCACGCCGCATCACGGACAGACAGCAGGCCAATAAACAACCAAAACCAATGATTGTAGCAAAAACCAAACAACTGTAGCTTGAATCGGGGCGCGCTAACTGACGCAGATGTTGTTGCCTCTGCTACTGTGACGGGCAATTCAACTTGTGTGGCTGATGTGCCCTTATAATAAAATTGCGATGCTTGAAGAGCGTGTTCAGTGAATATTTTTTTTTTTTTTTCAAAAAAGATTTTCATCTTTTTATGGAATGATTGAAATAAAATTGTGTATTAAACAACTTATTCATTAACTCCAAAAACTATTTAACTAGTTCTTTTTCTGCAAAGCTATCTTTTCTGAAACTCAAAAATTTAAAATAAATTATATTTCATATATTGTAAGTCATGATTTTATCTAAAAACTCCACCAAATGTTGTTGTTTATAAATATTCTGAAATATATTTTGACAATAACGACATCTATCTATATATCGTTGACCGTAACGATATCGATATATTCAAGCGCTAACTAAACTCTTACCGATTGTTCTATAAATATCTATAAATATCTATAACTTCAATAAAATAATATAGGTATAATCTTAAGTAAGTACTTTAAAATTTGGAAAAATATCATTAACCACAATGATATCTATAATCATACCGAAACATTATAATACCGTTGTCTAAACGTTAACGGTAACATTGTTAAAATCAAAAATGACAACAAAATTGAAAACTATATATATCGCACCCTAAACCAAAAACAGTCACAACTCAAAAAATCTCAAATGTTCAGGAGAGGCAAAACAAACAGTCTCTACAATAATGATGATAATTTTATAATCATACTTTTCCAGTAAAAGAAGATAGTAACTTCGAAAAAAATTTCTAGAGCAGTTGGGGAAGTATTCCGTGAATTAGTTTAAGTGGAAAAAGGATTTAAAATTTTTTTTTTTTAATATCCAAGAGAAGTAAACCATTTTATGTAAAAATGGTTGTAATATTTTAAACGTATTTTTCCAGCAAATAAGATAGTTACGATGAAGAAATTTTCGGAGCATGTTGGGAAGTATTCTGGGAATAGGTTTATGAGATAAAAGCGATTTAAAAAAATTTTGAGTTGTGACGGTTTTTGGTTTAGGGTGCGATATGTACATATATACGTCAGCAATAACGAATCGTTATAAATAAAAGAGAAATTCTTTGCTACGCTGTCCATAACTACTAAATGTAACTTCGTTCTATTCTTTGTACCGAGTTGAACCGAATCCTTCTGATCAAGCATTTTTCAAAAATAAAAGATCGATATTTAACTGCATTTTTTATCGATAAGTTGTCGACCAACAAATAATAATAATGCTACATATGTTATGTACATACATACTTAAATATATCCAAATATTAAATGCACAACTAGTTCCATTAAAATTTATTTCTTTCTGCAGTAAGTTGCATTAAAATAAAAACCTAGGTCGAACTAGCATAGGTTAATAACTCAACTGAATTGAAATAGTTCAGTACTTGTGGATTTCTCGATACATTTGCATAGATATTGAAAATTGCAATAAACAAGCTTTAAAGTTATTCGAAATGTTGTTGCTTTTGGAAGCAAAATACAAGCGTGGAAGATAAATACTTTAATTAAATTGACCTCTACACCCATACGGTAAATACTTAAGTTGCTTTGCGCTTTGTTACGCCCGCAATAATTAAATATTGGTTAATTTAATTTATTTCTTGGGAATCAAGTCAATATCAACGGTTTTCTCATGCCTCTGTGTAACATGTTTTTTAAACAAACATTAATGAATGGAAAATGAAATGAAATATTATATTCCGTAACGCAATATTAACATATGTATGTACGAGTATGTATGCACATATGTACATATGTATATATGTATATGCATGTGTCATATTTATTTTTAGTTAACAATGACCAATTCAACAACACTGGCAAAGTTATTGCAAAATATCGTTAAACGTAAAAAATTAGAAAATTTAAAAAATGTCGGTGATTTGTTTAAATTTAGAATGGTATTTTGCCTCCTAGGGACATTGCGCGTTTTTATTGATTGCCGCTAGTTGGTTGCTTGCGATGGATGCTTTTTAAATTTTTATTTCACTTTGCAAGCCACGCAAAACGTCAATTAATTTATATATATATATTTTTTTTTAACTATTAAAAGTTTCACTGAATATTGCGCTGACGTTCTTTTTAGACAGCAAAGAAAATAAATTTACAATCAAATATTTTATATGTTTATTGAGGGCGTACAAGTTGGCGAAGATTTAATAAATCAAATTCGCAAAACCAAAAAAAAAAATATTATGAAAAATTTTTTCGTATGTACACTTGCATATGTTGGCGAGCATTTTATTTAAGGGTGTACGAATGCTTTTGCTTATTGTTGAAATGAAGAATAATGCTTTGAAAATTTGCAGAAAGTTTGTTATTTCAAAAGAAGCCATTTTATGTATATACATTGTTAGAGCATACTCGGAAATTCCATGATATAATAATATTACCTTAATAATTTGATTTAACCACAGTAACTTGAGAAGCTCTAGATAGGCGTACGAACTTTAAGACTAAAACTTTAGATTAATGCGCCGCAATGGGAAGATAGAAATTAAATTTCAATAACATGGCAGTTATAAACGTTTGGGTCATAAAAAAAATATGACTAACAAGTTCATTGTCCAATCTCAGTATTCGATTCGATTCAGTATACTAGTGCATCATTAATAATTTCACATAAATTTATGGCCAAAATATTATCAGCAAACCATAATTGGTCTATTGAACTAGCACGTATTTATGTATGACTGCTTGATGGGAGTTTGGAGGTATTAAAATTGGTCGACTAGTAGGTTGGCCAAAATGTTTCATTAAAAGGAGTGTGCATTTATTCTTTTATTCATGCTATTAATGCAAAAAAGAAAAACTACATAAATTTTTAAACTATTTAACAATATGAAACAATAGTAATTTTTGTCTAGTTACTATTCCTGGATCAACATATCAATAACTTCATGCATAAGTACATTATCGATTGCCTTCGAATTGTTGATATTCAAACGTATTTTGGCTACCGGCAAACTCATCAAACTGCATACTGTAGGGGATTCTAGAAATCTTGCCATGTCAAAGTGGAACGATTTTACAGCAAAGAGAACAAACTGAATATCTTATGTGACTTTTAGTAAACTATGTACTTATATGCCTTAGGAAGAAAATGTATCACCATTGACGAAGCAAATTTGTAAACCTAACAAAAAACAGATATTGATTTTTTGGACATGGAACCTTTTTCAGTTTCACCAACGATATATTTGAATGCTTGTCTAAATATTAGGGCAGCCCAAATTTTTATTGTAATTTTTTTCATTCGTCAAAAAAACTAAACTATAGTAGGAAAAACTTAAATTTTTTCCTATGAAAGTGTCTACTTAAAAATTTGTACGCTAAACTAAATACCTCAGTTAAGACGAAAATAAAGCTAATAAAATTAAAAAAAAAAAATTAACTCATTCTCGACAAAAAAACAATTAGTAGTGGACTCGCTAAGAGGACACCCTAGTGAATATTTCACCAAGCTGTTGTTAGAGCGTTGGGCTTCAACTCGACACTGTGAAAGAACTGCATATGTTTTCTTGCTAAATGTTCTCAGACTAACCGTATACTAACTTTTCCCTCAGAGTAGATTGCATTTTTTGGTGTCTGCAGTGTTGTAACCCTAAAAATTGTAAGATATTTTTCCCCATCAGCTTCCACTTATCGAATACACACAATTTATTTTTATGTGAAAGAAACACCGTAACACCTTTGAAGAAAAATTCTAAAAATCGACTCTATTATACTTAATTGTATTTTCAAAGAGGTTTTCATTAACTCAAATTCAAATACACTTTAATATGTGACTCACTGCAAAAAAAAATTGAAATACAAAACTTAAAATTATTAATCTTTCTTACTTGGGTTTTCTATGTTATATTTTTATTGTAAGGCAGCCAAATAAGTAAGAAACACCAAATATTTATTTCCCTTAAATACAACCTTAATTGTTGAAATATTTTAATGTGATTTGTTTCTAAATAATAAAAAACCAATTTTTAATACATTCTCGAAAAAGTTGTATCACTTTTAAGAAGAACGGTTCAAATGTGTTTTACAAATATTTTTTTCTTTTTTTTTATATTGAAACTCGGATGTTTATGCACTTTTTGGGGAATGAAGTGTATTTCCTTAATTGACGCATTGTCGCAGGCCGACGACAAAACCGTGAATACAGCTTGTTTTCACTTCTTAGAGATCCTCAAAAAAGTAAAGAGCAAATTACACGTAGAGAAATATAAGAATCTGCCCTTTTATAAGGTCATTTGAAGCTTCGAATTCTTACACTAAATCAAATATCACCAATATTTAAATCAAAAATAAGAAAGTCATTCGAAATTTTAGGTAATTATCTACCTATCAAGTTCGAAAAAAAAAACATAAATGGCATGAAGTTTGATAGATATTAGAATTCTTAATTTATTTTGCCTGATCTAGTGAAGTAAATATGTACATGCAAATGCACATTCCACACATTTGTGCGCATACTCGTACTTAATAAGCGTTTGTTTTTTTTCATGGGCCCCTTCAAACGCAACTAACGATATTAAAAAGCCCGCCGCCAGTATCTGTTTGCAACGGTCACGGGCCAAGCATTGTCCAACAGTGTTTGGAAAAAATGTAAGTGCGCTTAAAAACGTAGCTCTGCAATATGCTACCTACCTACATACATACTATGTATCTAGCTTCAGCTATTGTTTGCCAGTGTTAATGCATTGTACTCGGTATGTACATATGTATGTACATACGTGCAAATGTGCGATTGTAATAACTTTTACTTTCATTTTTTTCTCCGGTCTGCCTTTTGTTGTAACTGAGAATACACGTTTTCACATTTTTTCTTATGATTGCATTTTTTCAATCGTGCTTTCGCACACATTTCTTTTATCGTCGTTCATGTAATGGTATGTACATATGTATGTACTCGTATGTATGTAAATGTATGCGTTTGTATTTTAGTAGTTTGAGCTGGCGTTTATAACAGCAGATGCTGGGAGGTTCAATGGCATACAAAATTCCGGTGAAGTTTACCACACTAACTTTTTTGTATACTTCACTGAAATTTTGTATGTCATTGAACCTCCCAGCATCTCCTGTTATTTTAGTTGATGCTGCTATTGTTTGGAAAACAAAATTGACGAGGGCGTGTGATTTGTGTAAAAACTGAGTATATTAATGGCATATAAGTTTATTTTCCACAAAATATTTAACTAATCTCAATTCTTAGAACAAATGAATAAAATGAAAAAAAAAAAATATACACGTTGTACTGGTACAAGCTTGTTTCTGGTACAAGCTTATGCATTTTTATGGAGCTTGTTTATAAATTTTCTAGAGCGTTGTTTTTTATTTATTATACCAACTGGTAAAGATATCAGAGTAGAACGGTGGTAGGTTAATTTAAATATTTAAGAACGCATAGTTTAATATGAACTTTGAAATTAAAATTCCACTCAGTTTTTACGCAAATGTGTGGTACAAAATCCAGTAGGAAATTAAGAGCACTGTACAAAAAATTTAAGTTATGTACATAGTTTCTAATAAAAATCATTTCTTCATATTTCTAGCGTGACCAATTTCAGCTTGTTGTCGGCAACATGGTTTCTTTTGTTCTTCTTAGAATTTGTTTAAAGTGTTTAAATCAAATAAAATAACAGGAAGTGAATGAGTGCAAGACGCATTTTGAACTATTTAAATGAGATATAATTTACACAATAAAATTGGAGTTTTTTTATAGTGACCCCATATTCTAATAAATAGTTTTTTTTGGCAAGATTATAACTGGTAGAAAACATATTAATTTATGTGTTAAATTTTAAGTGGATAGGCCATTGAAACATATCCAGAAATAAAAAAAATAGTATCTACTGCCGAAATTGTAAAATAACCGACACCATACTTTCGTCAGTAGTACTGCACCAAAACTATGCCGCAAGTTTTTTCAAGATATCATAATTTGTTTACACACATCGAGTTTCTATAGCAATTAACAAAAAACAGTTGAAATTTTCCCCACAAAAAATGCGTAAATGAAATATGTATATGTATATTATGTATAGGTATGATTGCATTGCGGCCACTGTGGCCGAGCCAGGGCAAATAAAATCTAAATCATAGATAAATATTATTTCTAATAGCGGTCACCACTCTGCAGGCAATGGCAAACCACCGAGGGTATTTTTGCCATGAAAAAGCTTCTCATAAAATACAACTGGCGTTCGGTGTCGGCACAAAACTGTAGGTTCCTCTATTTGTCGTACAACATAAGAGAAGCACACCACAAATGGTAGGAGAGCTTATAAAGTGTAAGCGCCAAATTATTATTATTATTATGATTGCGTTGCTATAATGGAAAATTTGTAATCATCCAAAATAACCAAATTTTTCGATATATCCGAATACATAAGTATGTATATTTTCAGATCATATATTGTTGTAAATAGTTAAGTTCGTATCACTTAGCCTTTGTGTATATACATATATGAATATACCAGGCTCAATAAGCCTTGTATAGGATACAGTCATTTGCAACAACTGACAATACATATTAGCTTAAATCGCAAAGCGTCTGAAAGTATGCCTTAACGCAGTTTCACATACAAACTACTTGAGCAAACTGGTATAAGCGTCAAATATTGAAATACGCAAACGTTTGCCATTCAACGAACTTTAAAGGCATGTCAGCCCAAAACTATGCAAGGAATATTAAATGTAAAACATTATAAAGACTGCAGAGATTACAGTTGGTTCGTGAGTGCTGTTGTGATCACTGCTTTCTTGTGCAGCAACAGTGGCATTCACAAGTAAACGCCTACATACACATACACACATAACTCTGATTGGCTGTAAACTTTAAGATTACGGTGTAAAAGTTATTAATATCGAGTAAATGCTAACTAAACTTTTCTGGTCGGCACCAGTGAGCAACGCAAGCATTTCGGATTGATTTTAATTGTGCGAGAAAGTATAAAATATACAAAATTCTTATAAACGAATACTTTGGCAATCCAGATTACTTGGAAAATGCATTTACTTCGATATAACAGAAGGTTCAAATTTTATTATACCAGGATCAACGAAGTTTCACCTAAAACAAGCATTTAAATTTTCAAATACTTTAACATAGTATGTTTCATTGGAACATAAAAAAATATGGAATTCTTACATCGTCCATTTATAATATCTAAAAGCAATTTAGTTTAAAGTTGCCATAGTTTGCCACTTATATTAATTTATTTATTTTTAAGAGTTTTCATTTAAAAATCTTTTCTTTATCCTTGTATAACATATACCACAAAGTCATGCTTAAAAATTAAAAAAAAAATTATACAAAAAATGCACTTTTTCATAGCCCATTCAATTTAAGTATAACAAGTGGCTAGGAATTACAGTTGATCTTTAAGAATATTTTTGTCGCATTTGCTTTCATATAACGAAAAATCAACGTTTATTTTTATATGGAAGAAAGTCGCAACAAAAAAAAATTTAAAATATGAGCGGTAGTTCATAGCCACTTGGAACTCTCACGTTGTTATACTAAAATTAAATGAGCCATAAAACTGAATACCAAAAAAAAATTCTAACATTTCTGAGAAAAAAGTTCCAGCTCGTTGAGCCGTACACTAAGATCCAACGCGATATTTATTTTTCGAATAACCTTAACGTGCTTATAAACAAATGAAATAAGAATTAAGAATGAATTAAGAATTTTACAATAACCTTTAATGAAAGTGAAATACTGAAACTACTTTTTTTTTTTGTAATTAGCGGTTTACAAGTGATCGATGTTGGCATATTGATACTTCTGTTTGTTTATTGATTATTTTATTTCAATTTTCAATTAATTCACAACATTTGAAGCCTTTCGGAAAAACAAAAAAAATCTACAAATGTTAAGGGGCTATAAAGGTATTTTAAAACAAAATCAATTCTTTCTGAAAATCTCTTTTTGAAATTTGTATGGAAATTTGTTGCATTATTTCCAATTTTCCAAAAAGTTATAAATGAGTGTTTATATGTCTTATGTTGAAAATTACTAAAATGCATAATAAAAAAGATGTCACCTCAACTTATGTTACAAGGTGCCTTCACAAACAAATTTTGTTAAAATAAAATCAAAAATTGTCAATGGCTTTTCGTTCCTGAGGATGATCTCAAATTGGGGTCGACAGGTTGTGGGTTTCTTTTTCAGACATACGAACATGCATACATACATATGAGCATACTGAAAATATATTACATATATACTATCACAAATCTGATTATCAATACTTCGCGTTTCATAAATGAAGGTCAACTAGCGCTTATGCATAATTACATATATTGTGTATGTATGTTTGTGTGTGGATAGTAAATTTATGTATTTACTCATATTTTTGCATTTCTTTTATACACCATTTGCATATTCAAACATTTTCGTTGCGCAATCGCATTTGACGTGCAGCGAACAATAAAGCCGGCGGCCATTCACACGTTCACATCGACTAACAAATATATGTACTTACACTTACTCACTTACACAAGTGTTCAAATAGAGTTTATTTAATTTTTATACAATTGTTTTTTAGAAAAATATAAATCATTATTTAAAAAATATCATATAAGAGACATTCCATACTAATTATATTGGTCAAAAACTACTTTTGCGCGAATTTTGGATATGTTGCAGGGGAGTGAGTCTTTACACAAACACCAAAAAAAAAATGTTTTTTAAAAGTTATGGAACTTTGAAAACGTAAGGTGTCCCGGCGTAATCCATTTAATAAAAAAAATCAGAACTTTATAAAAAAAAATTTTTTATGCCTTTGTTAATAAAAAACATCAATTTGCTAAATAATCAAGTTTGCGCGATTTTTAAAGTTTTAAAAAAAAATATGTCATTCAGCAAATTGATTTTTTTTTAACAAATATATAAAACATTTTACTTAAAAAAACCAAAATTTCTTCATAAATCTCTGACTCTTTGTCTAAAAAAAGTACTTAATAATTTTTTTTAAAGTTACATAACATTTGAAAAAATGTTTTTAAGTTCAAAATTACAAAAAAATTTATTAAGTTTAATTGTAAATTTTGAAGTTCCTAATAAGATAAGTTAGTAAATTTTGTAGTATACAATTTTGTATATAGCAGATTCAATTGTTTAATATGGTCACCTTCAAGTCCTTCAGACGTTTCATTGAGTTTTGAAAATTTTTCGGAAATTTTATTTTACAAGTGTTTTTCATATAATGCGGACATTTTATAATTATAAAACTTCAAAAACCTGTTTATAACTATACACTTTTAAAACATTTGTAACGTGCACTTGAAATTTAGATTAAAAACTGCAATATTTTAGGCTTTATTTATACAAATATAATGAACCATATTCTTTTATTATTGCAGTAACTAAAATCCTTGATAGCTATATACTAATATAATGATTGTATTTTACTAATAATAAATAAAAATGTAAACTATTCTTTATAAAAAACTTGTGAAAAAATCTCCATAAAAAACATAAATCACCATTTGAAGAACACTTATTTAAGTCACAGGCGGTGCGACTCACTTTACGATTTTTTACAAATTTTTATTATGCACTAGTTCAAACAACAAAAAAAAAGATGCATGGCGACTTTTGGTTTGTTTTGCCTTAGAGTTGGTACGGTGTAATGCTCATACATACATACATACATACATACATGCATATATATTTATGTTCAACTCCTTCATTATGCGCTCCATTTCATTACCAAGCAATCGTTGAACAATATTGTTTTTTTTATTTTTGTTTATTTTTATCATAATTTTTATTTTTCTATTTTACCATTCGCCACTTACACTTTTCTTTGTATTTTTTTTTACGAGATTTCATCATTTTCGCTTAAGTTTGACCCTTTTTCGTAATTTCATGGAACCACTGCACTTTATGTGTATAAGTGAATCTTTCATTATGGTAAACGTTGGCAAATGGAGTGATAATTAAATTGCAAATAAACAACAATATAAGTAATAGCGCTCCATTGGCAGTGTTATGCAATTATTTGCGGTTCATAACTGGCTCTTTTACTTCACTCCATTTGATGAGAGCAAATACATACATAGTTACCATTTATATTTAAGATTCACCATGACCACGCACAGAAAGAGCAAATTGAAAGAAATTGTTGGAAAATTTAACGAACATTGATTTTAAATTTATTTGTACGCTTGAAGATGTAAAGGTACAAAATCAGTCTGCAAACATATTTAAAATCAAATTCTGGAGAAAACGAAAATGCAAGTACATGAACCAGATTTCTTATTAGTCCGAAAGTGACTTGAATTGTTTCAGTACTAGAACTTAAAACTATATTCAACCACATTTGAATACAGACATATGAACATATTTTTAATTAGAAAAAAAAATGTATACAATACAAATCCAAATACAAATTGAGAAAATTTGTTTTTGCATTTTATATAGAAATACTCGTAAAAACAAAAAATTAAAGAACTCTGTATATTTTGTTTTTGCTATTACAAATAAAAATAAAAAAAATTAAAATAATTAAAAATTAAGTTTGTTGCTACCTGTTGGATGTGCCTTGAAATAAAGTTTGTAGAAAAGTTGAAGCGAAAATGTTAACTTTAAAAAAGCTACCTTTTACACATACATTTTATAACGAAATTAAAAATATTTGATAAGCAGATTTGCAATTTAACTTAAGCTACTTTCATGTGTATATCTATATCATGACAATTCAATTTATTTAAATTTTTATAAATTTTCAATTAAAATATACTGCCTTATCTAACAAAAACCACAAAGAAGCCAAGCATAAAACTTTGAACATAATTAAAACAATTTAGCCAACTTTCATAAAACTACTTTACAATACATTTTTAATCACCTTCTAACTGATTTCAGGGAGCTATGAGTGCCCTTGGGCCATTATCATAGTCAAGTTAAAATCGACTCTAAAGTTAGCATCAGCTTTTATGATAGAAATCTCATTGAAAAGTATATCAAAATAGTAGACTTTAACTTGACTATGATTATGGCCCTTTGATTTTATTTCTTTGTCCTCAGCCACTGATCAACAATAAGAAATTAATTTCAAATGGTTTAACAATTGTGTTAAGGTTTTGCCGACGTTATAAATGATTTTTAAGCCGTCTGACTATCAAACATTGTAAATAGTCAGGCCCCATCCAAAGCTACGAGTTGTTGCTCTAAAAAAAATTAGCATCTCTCTTTTCAATAAATCTGGCGACAAAAACATAATAAGAAATTCCGATTGGTTTGAATAAAGTTTAACGATTTTTCACTAAAAAATTACTTCATTTACAATTTACACCAGAAATTGGTTATGGTTTTTGTGCCGGTAAAATACCTTTACTCTTAACCTCAACTATTCTCTGATCGTTATCCAATTATTGCACAAACCAGTAACAGCACGTTAATTTTCTTTTGCAAATTTCATGGATATATAAACACATTCGGTCACAGATTTTACAATTTTACGAACATTTTTATTCACTCTTTCATTATGACTTCGTAATTTTGGAACAACACAAAAAAATAACAAGACAAAAAAAAATCTCACCTTTTTTTTTTGTTGCTTGTAAGAGTTTAGGTGTTATCAGGAAATATCCTTTCGACGGTGGCTCGACTCTATCACTACTTTGCACTACTATCTTCTGACATGAACTGTGCCAACGACAAACAGTCACAAGCAATTTATATGAATACTAAAAGTTTAGTGGATCAAATGGCGAATGAGCTCGTGGCTAAAAAACCAAAACACTGAAGCTGTGTTGTGATATTATGATGTGGGTAAAACCGAAAAGAGGAAATTGTGTGTATAGACCAGAGAAGAGAGTAGGAAATGTGCCAAAATGTAATGAGTAGTAAAAAATCAAATAAAAAATGTGGAGTTGCAAAAGCAAATCAATGTATGTTAGTGTGTAAGTCAAAGCGGTGACACAGTAAGAAAATATGAATGGAGCAAACTAAATATTTGACAAAAAAAAAAAAAATAGACGCCAAATTACAATGATGCGTGTTAATGGCCAAAAGGTGAGCGAGCAGCAACAACAATACAAATGTACATACATACAAACATACGTAAAGATATCAACAATATCAGCGCTATTGCGGTAGGTTGCTGATGATTTTCGTATGATTGCTTTGATTCATTTGTATTTTTCGGTTAATTTTTGTTAGTCGCACTTAATATTCAATATTCGTTTCTTGCTACTACCCAGCAAAAAACCGGTAATCGCTTTTAAAAGTAATGTGTTCCAGAAGGCATTGCCTTAGAATGCCTTATTTTTGCTTTCCCTTCTTTTCCGCATTACCGGTAATGCATAGTAGAATAAGAATCCGATAAACGCGTTGGTTTACATTACCTAAATTTTTTCCTCTTCTGTGACAGATTACGGGTAATGCAAAATGGAATAACTAAATCCCGTTACTTTTTGTGGAAATTTCCATTGAATAATTATGTTTTGCATTGTTTGATTTAGTGTAAAGTGGAATTCAGTGAGTGAAGTGCTATTCAGAAGCAATAAGCTAAAAAATAAATATAAATAATAAAACGAAAATAAATAAAGTAGTGAAAATAATATTAAAACTAGTACGTATGTATATGAAAATCAGGAAATGGCCGTGAAATTCGTTTGAAATTCGTGACTTAAAAGGTACATATGTATCTCTCAGACTTATTCAAACTAATTAAATATTTTCTAACTTCGCTGTAGATAATCAGTTTTCATATATTTACCTATTTTTTATTTATTTAACTATTTAAAAAGTACTAGTAAAAATAGAAATTTAAAATAGAAAAATTAAGAAAATTTTAAATAACTAATACATTCATACATATTAATTTAAAAATGTCAGGGACTATATTGGAACTGAAAGGAAATATGTATATGTAGAAGAGCTAAAATGTATTTTGGTAGAAAATATTGCTGCGACAGAAAGTTTAAAATCGGAAATTAATGCCAACACTGTACTGCCTAAGAATCCCCATATATAGAATAAATTATAGAATTTTATAGAAAATTAGTAAAAACCAATAAAGAAAAATAAATTGAACTATGTATGTACATACATATTTTTATTATTACAAGTGTACATGCATACACTTTCTGCACGAATATAGCATGTTGCGTTATGCAATGAAATCAGTGAAAAATCGGTACCACAAGGCCTCTTGTCTGAAGCGAAAGCGCCCTGAAGCTATACTCGAATATAGCGAAGAAGAAATAAATAATATTGAATAAAAACTTAATAAAAAATAAATAAAATATTTATATAAATTTATATGTACATATATACTTATATATAGATATGTATATGCAGAAATAATTGGATTGAATTATATTCTATATAATTATTATTTTTGTATAAATAATTAACTATTTTAATATGTATGTATAAGCAAGAACTGAAGACTAAATTCGTGAAAATTTTAATTTTTATTATAAATGTTAATAAAGTTGTGAAATCCGAATTGAAGAAAAAAAATTTAACATCTTAAAACACCCTATTTTCCGATTCTTTAAACCAAACATGTTCATGCATTCTACGTTCGCTTCTCTGTAAGGCATTAATAATTCGTTTATTTTCAATCTTTAGAGCAAGGTATTCTAACTTCGCTTCTACGGTGTTAGTGTATCAAGGCATTCTTCATTCGCTTATCTGTAAGGCGTTCTGCAGTCGTTTCTCTCCAATCGTTTAAGCAATTTGTTCTCTGATTGTTTGTAGGTAATGTAGGTTGCAAGGGCTTACGGCCAATGACATGCCCATGTTAAAGTAATGAATTCCAGAAGCGAAAGGGTAAGCGATTGCTACGGTTTATTTCGATTCCACTTTTATTTCTGCGGTAATCATGTTTTTTGCTGGGTATACGAGTATACATACATACATGTGTATGTATGTGTATGTATGTATGCATCTATGTACTATTTTTATTTGCTACTCAATTGTGTGACGTTAACTCCTTTAGTAGTGACGCATGTGCCCAGCGCGCACCTTCAGAAATTCCCAACACTCAGCTGTGTGGCTAACTCTATGGTATAGAAAGGCCTTGATGCTTGAATTTCGTAGTAATAAGCGAAGAAGTATGTAGTTATGATATTGGTGGCAACAAACGCATTCAAAATGTGTGTGTGTGTGTGTGTGAATGGTAGGGCGATTTAGTGAGGTTGTCCAAAACAATTTGCGACGACTTTTCATAACTTTCTTAAAACAGTTTATTTCGAACATGAAAATCAGAGTTTTCATAAATACAGTGGCGCTAGAAAACATTTTAATTAAAAAAAAAATTGTATATATTTATTTTTTATAAATGCTTATATGTACATATGTCGTATTCCCAATTTCATATACACCAAATTCACTGTAAACTCGGGCTGTAATTACCTATTCGATTTTTTCACAATCACCGGTATGGTCTCTACGGATATCTTTCGAATTTGAGATTTCGCACAAACATTATTTATAGTAGATATATATGTACATACATGCTGGATAAATAGTTATCATATAAAATAGTTAGAATATTTTTTTTTTCATACAATCAAAAACTGCTAACCAATTCATACGTTTTAAAAAATGTTGATTTCCGAAACATCCCCGATAAAATTTGGTTGGAATATATTTTAAAGATTGTCCGTTCTATTTGTAACATTTGTTGTTTAACAAAAAATTTACATGCGTATACGATTTTTTTTATGTTTTGCTGATGTAAAAATTTCTCTTTATGATTGGGTGGTGCGTACTTTTTAATAACATAACATCAGATGTTTGCGAATTGTTGCAGCAAAAAATATTGTGAAACTTGTAGCCCACAAATATGTACAGTTTCGTAGAAAAATGTTTAAATTACATATTGGAATCGAAAAGTCAACATTTTTTTCTCTGAGGTGATACTATGGAAATTGCTACACACATCACAATCAGTTTAACTAAAAATAGTTAAAAGTGATAATGTACTTATTCTTGTACGCCTGTGTTCAAGTTAATAGCAGCAGTAAATTTAAACAAACTTAGACAATAACTTTTCATTTTATTTTCACAAAAATTAGTCCGATGAAAATTGCGTTCATCATCTAACAAATATTATGTAAGCCGATGCTTGAAACTTTACACAATTTTTTTGTTTGTTAATTTAACGAACTGTCATTTAAATTTCAAACTTGTTTTTTCAAAAGCTTTAGCAAATTTTCGTGCTTGCGTTTTTGTAACCCATTTTCACATCAATTTGCGTGAACTTTTGACTTATTTGAGAGTCATCCTCGTAGCAGCTTTATATACTAATTATACACTTCACATAAGTACATAAAAATTACACAATTTATTTTGCAATTTAGATAATCAAAACTTCCAAAAATATTTTTCTTTAATTTCGAAATTGAAAATTTTCGTATAACTTATAAACTCGTTAAACGAACACCCTAGTAGATGAGTCATCGCTAAGCGGGGTAAAAACCAAATTGAACAGAAAATTACAACCCGACTGAAGTACAGGTAAAAAAAGGCTTGCTGCTTCATATACATCCATATATAGTATGTATGTATGTTCACGTGTATGTACATACATAGTATGTGTGCAATTTATATTGAATGTAAGTTTCGGTGGCAGCAAGACTTGGGAAGTTATTATGCAATTGGTTTATACTTACATTCATTTGTCTACATTTTGACTGGTGCAGTGTGTCTGGTGAATATACATAATCACCGCTTATTGTTATGGCAACATACGAAACAAACAGTCTGAAATGAGATACAAAATCACACACACACAAGCTAGGAAGTAAATTGCGTACTTGACTGTGGGGTTAAATTTACTTTTCTTTAGCCACAGACAAGTGGGTTCACTGTTTCCTTTGACCGCTTCATTCCAGTTGTTGGCTTTCTGCTTTCGACTCTAATTCGCAGTCGCCGAGATGAGATGAACGAGTAAATGTGTATAGCGACGTCTGTTGCTATTTGCCGACGTCCTTCTTTGGTAGCTGCAATGTCTGGACTACATTTTTACAGCTGTTGCAACACACCCACTCACTCATTGCGTGGGTTTTCACCGCCGTTCAGGTCGGTTCACCTTAACGATGTTCATTGATTTATGTACAAATTTGAATATATTTAATAATAAGAAATTGAATTTTTTTTTATCTGAGACAGTTGTTGAACGCGTGACATTCAAATGTAGATGCTACTGAACTTTGTCTCGGTCAATTGTGGTTCAATCTTCTGAATTCAATAAAATGTAAAGGTATTTAAATTCAACATACATACAAACATAAAATATATTTTTTTAATATAAAAATACTGTGTTTTTGAAGTGAATCATAGATGCAATTTGATTTACTTGATGACCTTTCGAGAGGAAGCGTGTCAAGAATAAATCTAAAACCCAGATTTGAATATTAATATTAATAAAGATATGGTATTTGAATGCAGATCACTAAAGTAACAGGCAGAGATGTAGATATATAGTAATTTTATTTGCCACATTTACGAATAATTTTGAATAGCACTTTGCAATTTATTACTATATGAATTCAAAGAAGTTTGCGTAATCGGAAGATTTCATTAATCTAGTGATTTAACTAGTGGTTATTTCGAAAAAGGAAAATTCGAATAATTGTCGTTTAAATGGCCTTTATTCAAAATTTATATTATTTTTAAATTTGGTAAAATCAAAAACCCCCAAAACTTTAGAAATTGTGAAAAATCTACAACTGTCTCCACATGACGGCGATTTCTAAAAATGCAAATATGTATATTATAGGGTTGTATACACTTTCCAGGTTTTCTTCAATTTCCAACAACAAAGCACACCGAAAATTAAAAATCAAAAACAAATTCTTTGTGCTTTTTGTTAGAAACTAAATAAATGTATAACCACATAGCCTTTCCACCTGACAACCTGAATTAAGTGAACCACACAAATATTCCAGTTATTGGTGAAATGAATTTAATATAAATTAATATTGTGAATGGAATTTATTTAAATGTGAATGTTGTCGGCTACGTTAAATATTTTGAAAAATTTATACCGAGTGAAATTTCTATTTTTATCATTTTAGATAAACTTTTTCCTTAAATTAACGTAAAAGCTACGAAAAATTAAATAACAAACAAACAGACTAAATTTTATTACAAGAACGTACGAAATATATGTACTCGTATGCTCGTATGCTTATAAATAAAGAAGATCTGCTTCAGAGGCTTGAAAAATTCAATAGTTTTATTTTGAAAACAGCTTTGCCAAGATTTTATATCCAGAAGTTTCTAATTGAAAAACACGTGTCCTTCAAACTATACCTCATATGCTGATGAATATTACATTTTCTGCATAGTTCCTTAATTGATAAATTTAATAGCACAAATAGAACTTTTACTTGAATATATGTAACAGTGTTTTATATGTAGCTAGCTCCCTCAGTTTTAAAGATAAGGTAAAAAATTTAGGTTTTATACTTAATTTAAAACTTTCGAGTGCGGACCATATCAACAGGGTTGTGGGTAATGTGTATGCTATACTTCGCAAACTTACGGTCTCAGCTGCATTTACGCCAATTGAAACCCGGCGTAAATTGGTACTACAGTTAATTATGCCACTAATCACATACTCTGAGATAGTGTACAGTAAGTTAGACTCAATATCTTCTTATAAAATCAATGTAGCATTCAATAATGCTACACGTTATGTGTATGGGATCGATACATATGATCACATTTCTGATTGGCGTACAAAGATCCTGGGTTGTAGCTTGGATAACTACCTGTCTATTTATGTACAAACTCTCTATATGGAAGACGCCATCTTATATCTTATCTGTTTGAAAAGCTGATACCAGTAAGGTCGCGGAGACACCACGGACTTATTGTTCCAAAGTTTAAATACTTAACACCATCAAGGCTATTTTTCATTAACGCGGTTAGAATCTGGAATTCGATACCTCAAACCGTCAGGGCTGGACTAAGAAGATTCAACTACAAGACACAAATGTATGACTATTTTAAATCTGTCTGATTGCATTGAAGCGGGACATTAATCTAAAACTTAACTTTTTAGCTATTATATTTCCTCATTTTCTTCTCTTTCCTTTTTTCATTCACATTAATCTTTAAGGTTTATTTAAAAAAAAAAAATTGTAATGTATGTATATGTTAGATTTAAGTTATTAGCATTATATCTTCCCCGTACACTACATGATAGTTGAAGTACTATTAAAAGACCTAAGTCTTACTTTGTACTACTAAATATAACATAAATAAATAAATAAAATAAATATTCATAAGCTTTTATTCTTATTTGAAAATTGTTTAGCGCCAAATCTATTTTAAAAATAAAGAGAATTTCTAAGGGATTGTAGATGAAAAAATGGATACATCTAAGTAGTAGCTTCTTTGCAAAATCAGTCGTAAGTTATTAAGTTTAGCGTTCAAAAACTTATGGATCTTTGTATTTAAAACAAATCAATAGAAATGTTGAATGTTTCAATTGATACTCGCGCGAGTTTGGACCAGCCTAATGTACGAGTATATATGTATGTACATTCACATGTTAGTATCAATGCTATGATTACATTTTTAGTAAATCGTTATTAAGAAACTCTTCCAATTTTATTTGAATCTTTCCAATTTAATTTGCAATTTTTATATTTCACTTCAGGATTTACATTTTGTAATACCAATCCTTATCAATAATATTGCCAATTTAAGACCAAAGTTTTATATAAATTTGAAATGTTTCAACTCAATTACGGCAATACATGAGAATATTAGCTTTTTGCTACAATTTACTTCTGAATAAAAATGAAATATATATTTATAAAAAACATTTTGCAGCAGAAAATCGTTAAGAGCTTTTTTGTTTAAAAAAAAAAGTGAAATATTCAGCCGTGCTCCCAGTTTCACATTCACAAATTTCCCTGTGGATTCGGTTTGAAATCACATGTTTGCTGCTCCCAATTTCACATTCACATACATTTTTGTGAATTTAATCCGAATGCTTGGTTGTATTTATGTGAAATGAAAAGTAAATGACAAAAAGTGTGTGAATGTTTAATTATTTTCGATTGGAATAACTTTTAAAAAATTCTTAGATGTTTGTAGAAGCCATTTATGACATTTCTGTATTATTTATTCATTGTTTTCAGTGTTTTGCTGATGGCTGCTCAAAAAAGCATACATAGCTGAATCCGGAAGGGAAATTTTAACAACAGCTGTTTGTGAATTGTCACCACGATAACCGATATGTGTGACAGGGATGACCTGATATGCGAAAAAATTTGTGAAATTGGGAGCACACTAATTCACTTTCACAAGAAATTTTTAAATTCTCATTGTGGAGTTGAAATGTGAAACTGGGAGCACGGCTGATTGAGATTATTTTAAGATTAAAACGTAGTTTCTTTTGATGGTTGTCACTGCTAACGTCCTTCAATAATTGTAGGACATCTAGTACTTTAATTAAGAGGCCGGATTGAAGTCCTTATGAGAGCAAAGGCCGATAAATCTGTATGTAGTTATGAAGGTGCGTGGATATGTACACATACAGAAATGCCAATTAGGATTATTTATGTTGGAAGGTAGAATTCGTCACCAAATTCTATTTTTAAAATGTAAGCATGTCAGCTCTAGTTATGAGCAAAATTTGTGTTATCCAACAGGCGTCACGCGTAAAGCATTACAAATTTGGAAGTAGTGCATATCAATAAATTGCTCTAGCAACACTTTTCGTTGATATATGTTAATTCGACTAGTTCATAACTATTCGGAACATTTATAGGAACGCTTCCGGTCAAGTTTTAGATCAGTAGTAATCAATATGCTCGCTAAAGTACTTATCATAAATTAAATAATCACTTCATATTGTAAAAAAGCTAATATAGCTTAGGTTTTCGCATAACTAATACGGCTGTGTAAAATTACATTGAGTACAATCAACAGCTCCATCGGAATTTCGACCCCTACGAGTTATTATCAAGCGAGGCTTCATACAGGGTGCGATCGTGCGATTTTTGAAACCTGATGTTGGACAATATAATGTGGCAGAGTTAAATCAGCCAAGCACCTTAACAACCCCGCTGTAAGTCGTATCTTCCCCAAACTGGCTAGAGAAACGAAGCAAGTGATTCTGGAGGTGAACGAAGCAAGATGAATTATCTCCTGCCATCAAATAGAAAATCTGCGCATTCGCGACTGCCCACTCACATCGCTGTTGATAGTAGACGACTTATTGTACCCAGGAACCAGCATTAACAGCAATCACAACGTCAGCCTTGAAATCCAACCAATAATCTCTCTTGCCAACAAGTGCTACATCTCTCGACGGACAAAATCCTAATACTATAAATAACTCATTATGCCCGTCCTATTGTACGGCGCAGAAGCTTTTACGATGGAAACATCAGAAATATTTCTCGATAATTTTATGGATGGTAATGCCTTAGGCGAATACCGCATATAGTAAAGCAATGGGCTGCGCGAGTTCAGAAACGACATGGAAATAGTACAGCGAATTAAGAACCAGCTTCGGCGCGGTACCCGCTGGTGGGTGCACAGGTAAAGTAAGGTCCCCTCTGCGTTCGAACGACCAAGTGGTAAAGACTAAGTAACTAAATGAAAACTAAGGCAATTAACAACTTTCCTGCAATATTTTTTTGTTGCATTTGATTACGATTATCATCTGAAATTGCCTTGAGCGTTCTAAAAGAGCAGTCGACTTAAGCTAAGTAATGCCCAATTGGAAAGAATAAAGACACATCCTTTTACTATTTTATCAACAGCTCATGCTGTCTGTAAGCCTTCGTTTGATGAAACAATTGCAATGGATTTCCCTAACATTAGTTTGAAAGAAGGTCCTCGAGTTCCTCTGTGCTACTAAATAATTTTATCCGATGAGTATGTGTAATTATAAAAAGCTAATATTGGTTATATTGAATTGAAAGCCTACAATTTTTAATTGCGAAAATCTTAACTGTCCAGAAAACTTGACCTAAATTTTCCCTACAAATTGAAATCAGCGGAGGAAGGATTGACATCGAATTTTCGTGATTTAAGACATACTGGCTTAGGCGATGTGCCATCTTCAGTATAATATACATACATATATGTATATTTGTTTTGTACGATGACGAAAACTTTTTTTTAAGAAAATATATGAAGAAATATTTTTCACAAACTGTAGAATATCGCAAAATATATTAATTAAAAAATAAATTTGGTGCGTTTCAAATGAAAATTATTTAGTTTGGTATGAATGGGGCGCTTTTGTGAAAAGGTACATATTATCAAAAAAATTTAAATTTCTGGTGTTCTAAAAATACAATTTAAAAAAATTCAAACTGCGCATACAATATTATTATACCACAATATTTATATTGAAATGTTTTTAGCTGTCCGCTTAAAGCTGAAACTCGGCTCTCTTTCACTCTTTACTGATCCATAAACTCGATTTCCTTGGTTTTCAACCTAATCTCCTTCGTTGGATGGCTTCTTACCTCATTGACAGAACACAACGAGTTCTTTTTAAAAATAGTTCCTCAAACATTATTCATGTTTCTTCAGGGGTCCCGCAAGGAAGTCACCTTGGTCCGATTCTGTTTTTACTTTTTATAAATGACTTACCTTCTGTAATAAATTATTCAAAAATTTTATTGTATGCTGATGATGTAAAGCTTTTTAGATCGTATCATTCTGTTGAGGAAAGGTCCTTACTACAAGCGGATTTAAATAGCATGACTAACTGGTGTGAAATAAATTACATGCCACTAAACCTTAAAAAATGTAAAGTAATGTGCTTTTCTCGCAGAGCAGTTCAACCAGCATCTTATGAAATAGGTAACCATAACCTCGAACAAGTGTTTAACTTTGTTGATCTTGGAATTACAATGGATCCGAAATTTAATTTTAATCTTCACATCAATGTTACAGTTAACAAAGCCAAGGGTGTTTTTGCATTTGTAAAACTGTGGTCAAAAGAATTCAATGACCCTTACATCACGAAGGCTCTGTTCACAACGTTAGTGAGGCCCATACTGGAATATGGATCTGTTGTTTGGAACCCGCGCTATCAAGTTCATTCCGACAGAATAGAGTCCATTCAAAGACAATTTCTGCTTTTTGCTTTAAGTAATTTTCGTTGGGATTCTCAGTACAACCTGCCGCCATATAAAAGTCGTTTAAAACTCATTAATCTTCCTACACTTGCTAGTCGTAGAGAAATGCTAGGCATTGTATTTTTGGTAAAGTTACTGACAGGCTTGATCTCTAGCCCATCTCTTCTTAGCGAAATAAAACTAAACGTTCCCTCCAGAATTTCAAGAAATTTCCGGCCTCTCTTTCTGAAGCCATGTAAAAGTAATTTTGAGTTAAATGAGCCACTCCGTAGTTTGTGTCAGGATTTTAACACTCACTCTGGTTCTTTTGATATTTCCGACTCACTTTTTTACATAAAGAAAACAATACTCAGTCTCTCAATAATTAATACATACATACATATACATATATTACTATTCGATCAGCTGATGAGCATTTGTTCTGTAGCTGAACAGTTTTAGATCTCGACACTTAACAAACCTCTGCCTTTCATGACTCGGCGCAATATATATGAAAAAACAAAATTTTTTTTTTTTATATATCCGTGCGTCATGCGGATGCGCCCCTCGCGTCGGTCGGGCGGGTATGGAGGGATACAACCGTTGGGATTATTATTATATTATTATAGATACTATTGAAGGAAATTTAACGAAATCAACAAAAAATAATCCTCTCATGGTAACACCAGCAAAAAAAATTTAAAAATCTGTTTAAGCCGTCCGAAAACAATGCTTCAACTGCTCGGTTACAACACCAAAAAGCTTATCTAACTGACATTTCTATGTATGAACAATTAAATTCCTTCACTCACACATTTTTTCGTACGTTTGAACTGCATTAAGAATGTATGTTTTTGCTGTTATTGCCAGCAGCTTGCATAAAATGTGTAGTTCGTTTTCTAAATTTTTTTTTACGAATTTTTGCGTCATTGTCGACTCTACTCTACCCAGGCAACATATTTTGAATTTTTCGTAAACAAAAGAATTAAAATGATTTTAGTATACATTATGCCTACCTTTGTTCCTGCCGAAGCATAAATAGTACATTATTAAACGAATTCTTCACAGGTTTTGAGCCAAGTGCGTGTTTGCAGGACAAGGCCAATCCGAGACCTGGAATCGCACGAGGCTTGAGAACATGTGAAGGAATTGTGTATCAATGTACTTTATTTGTTTATAAAAATTAACGCTTAAATATGTTAAGTATGGACGAATATTTTTAGTTTGAGGGGGAATTGTGGAGTTTGTATCAATAAACGTTCATTAAAAAAGGATTTTTATACGAGTATATTGATATATTGGCTGCGGTTGTAAAAGTTGTATATACCCCGCAAAACAATAGTCGACGCACCTGAGAGTATTGGGGTCGTAACTATTACAATTATTTTGCTGTATTTGTGCAGAAGCTGCGAAATTTTTGGAAAATGGTCGTACAATTTTGCAAAACGGAAAGCAGCAAAATCAAAAAAAAATATTAAAGATGCATATCCCTGAAAAAATGCAGAAAAGTTCTTTTTCAAATTTGAATCGAAATAAGTTTTTTTTTACGATTGGTTTTGGAACGAATTTTCGTCATCCCTTGTCAAGTTTCGTTTTAAGACAAACCGGTTTCGGCGTTGTGTCATCTTCAGTATCATTTTTCGTTCTTTCGTTTTTTTTTTTACATTTTAGTGTAGATTTTATAAAAACACATCTGTCTTAAAGTTTTAGATACATTATTTAAAATCAATTATTTGTCAGGCACTTTACAAAAGGTCTCTTCCACTCAAATGCATTTATTGGAAATTTAATACTTTTTTTTAAAGCATATTCTCAACTTTTCATCCACGATATGCCTATTTGTTGTATTCACATACATACTCGTATTCATTAGTTACTGGAGTACTTACATATGTAAATTTACATCCAAAAAATGCTTCAAAGGTTAGAAACCTGCTTGCAGATATCTGTCCATTGTCAAAATCAAACACTCTCTACCCTTGTTTATAAATAAACAGAAAGGAATATTGCAAAGGATTAATTTTTTGCAGGTCAAATCAGCGCTGAACTTGTGTAGTTTGACTTACAATATTGCAATGATGGATATACACACATACAAATGCATAAGTGTGTTTTAAAATATAGCAATATAAAAGAGATTACGTGTATACAAAAAATATTTAAAAATCCTTGTAGTCCAGTAGTTTCAATATGCGTTGATATGGACAAATTTACATAAATATAAAATATGAAAAGGGGTCATAGGAGAAGCTTAATTTCAATTTTGCAGAGTTGTGCGAATGTTTGTTTGCAATATTATACAAATAAATGCATTGTTACAGTTTTTTATAAATATCTCGGCAACTGTTAGTCGCATATCAAAAGTGAAATAGTCACTATATTTTTTTATAAAATTACCTACATTTTTTATATCAACAGTTTTTTTGTTTAACAAAATAAACAAATATCGGGCTGCAAACTAAAAAGTGTATTTTTTCAAAAAATGTATTTTGGCAAAAACAGAAATATATTCACCGACTTGCTTTCAGACACGAACCACTCATTCACCACATTCTTTTCATCCACGCTTTCTCAGCATGCGACACTACTTCAGCCATTTTTGGACACGGGAAAGCAAAAGTTATTTTCTCATTAAAAAAAAATTCAACTTTTGACATCTTAGCATGACTTAAAATCCATAAAACCCAACTCGAAGGATTTCACATCGACAGGACAAAAAATGTGTATTACGTTTTATGGTGGAAACTCAAGTTTTTTTCACATCTTTTTGCACATGCACACGCAATAAATTTCAGAAGCTACCCCTTTTACTGGTTTCTTGAAAAACAAAAAAACATTAAAGACATGTTTACCAACTTCTGTTAAAATAACCAGAAGATCAAAATCCTCGCCAACGATGAAAACTGCATCAAATTTCGGCGTCAAAGAATTCGCTGTGCAAACGATTTCCATATCAGCATCTTCCACGCTTCGTTTTACACAGAAATCATGTGTCTGTAATTTGTTTCTAAATTTGTTTAAAGCGCCTCTTATTATTAATATTTACGAAAAATATCATTGGAAATGGTTGTCTCGTTGAATAAAATTTCCGACGAAAACATTATCTCGACGCAGTCTTTCGGTGCATTTTGTCCCAATTTCGAAGCGATTGTCAGGATATCTGTCAACAATTTTTGTCAAATTTGTGATGTAATGTTTTTTGAACTTTAAAAACTGTCTTTGTCGCTTCGCCACTCAACTGTATAACAAACAAAATGCGCATATAATTTTTCATGCGATACAAATTATAGCCGAGATATGCTTGGACCTATTTTAAAGTTTTATATATCAAATAAAAGAGAATTACTAGTGTACTTTAAAAACTTACTGAGGTCATTTAACGACAAAATGAAATGCAGTCAAGTAATTTGCAAAAAAGCCAAATGAAAAATTAAAATTTTTAGTTTGCCGTCCGATATTTGTTTATGTATTTATTAAACAAACAAAAAACTGTTAATACAAAATATTTATAACCACAAATAGTGAGTTACCGAGTTATTTTTAAAAAACTGTAACAATGCATTTATTATAACTTTGTAAAATACATTCGCACAACCCTGCAAAATTGTATTTAAGCTTCTCTTATGACCCCTTTTCATATTTTATATTTATCAAAATTTGTTCATACCAACGCCAACTGAGGCCTAATTTTTTGTATGATTCGACTGGACTATTGGGAATGTATGAGTAAATGTGCATACACTTGTCTATATGTATACTGAAGTTCAAATTTTGACAATTGTTTTTAATTTTTTTTCTAAATTTAAATATCTATATTGATAAATATCTAACAAAATCTATTAAATCCAAATTTCTAAATCTGCATAGTTTTCACTAAAAATTTCTAATATAAAAGGTAGACATCAAAATTTTAAACGTTTTTAATCAGAATTTTTAGAAAACTTGCGAGTTGGCATTTTTGTAGGCAATTCATTTTAAGTGTAATAAAGTGTACATTTGAGTGGCTAAAAATTACCGTTTATTTTCGATAGCTCAATTAAAACACAATCAAAATTTAATATAGGAATAACTTATTATCAACATTTTTAAATATACTAAAACAGGGTTACGCTTTCTGCCGTTCATGTTTGCAATAAATGTATTTATATAGCACAATCCGACTGTCGTCCTTCATTTGGTTTTATATAGTCAAGGCTTTAAATGAATACTATACATTATAAGACAGATTTTTCAAAATTTAAAAATATGTTCATGAGCCACAATTCTGCCATCGCTTAGATATAAAATAAAAAGTCAGATTACAATTGTATACATACGTATATTGTTTTTTATTTTATTTATTTTTATATTTATTATTCTCTAAAGTCGTTTGACAATACACATTTCTCATTTCTCATATTTAATATTTAACATAAATGTATAGATGTAATAAATATTAAATAACTATAAGTTAGCATTTCTTTGAAAAGCTTACTACAATAAATTCAAAATTTCGCTTCTATGAAATACTACAATGAATTATTGTAATTTAAAAAGAGAATTGTAAAACGTCGATTATTAAAATCATATGAAAGTAAAAGTCTGCAACGTAAATTCACATAAAATCTGTTGTTGCTCAAGGTGAATATAAATAACACAGGACAACACGACTTTTACACCTTTAAAGGGACATTCCTTTTTCGATCTGGTATCGTTTGTATATTTTTTATTTTTTTCACTTTTTCTGAATATTACTAAGCTATTTGCCTCATAACTCAAAAACTTGACTAACTATGTACATTGAAACTACTTATATGTTATGCGCTAAAAATTTATTTTTATTTATACATTCAATTTGGAGCTCCATATGTAAAATTATGAAGAATTTTAGAGAAAGTTTTACTACGCTTTAATAATGGAATGTTTGTAAAAAGAACATTTTTTGTAAAATCTGAAAATTTTGAAATATTAAATTTCTATTGCTGGTCGCGTTTGCTGTTGCCATCAATTTAACCCAAAATACTCAAAATCACAGATTTTATCGAAAATTCCTTTACTGCTCAGACTAGCATATTTTATTATATCTTGTTTCATAATTGTTAGAAATAACATAGAATTTCAATTTAGTAAGCTAGTTAAAAGATGTCCTGCAAAAATTCTGCGACTACAGTGATTCCAAATAAAACAATAAAATGTATAAAAGTCGTAAACCAGAGAAATATAAAAGCTCAGAGGAACAAATAAATATTTGATTCAAAACCATCTAACGAAAAACAAAAACTAAATTTAAAATGCTGTTCTACTAAGTTCTTCTCTGCTTTAAAAAAATATTGATTCGCCCAGAAAAGTTAAGCAGTATGCCCTGAGCATTTCAGTATCGACGCGTCGATTAAATCGCTTTTCCACGTTGGCAATATCCTAGTGGAATCGTTAGCCATGTTCGTCACTGAAATGTCCTAAAACATCTGGGAAAGTATTAAAGGAACATTTTAAAAAATGCATTTTTAAAAACATTTTTGCTCCGATATTTTCTTAGCTTGCAAGCATTTTTTCTACAAGAGTTTTAGCATTATTGGCATTTAGTTCCTGAGCATTTATTAAGTAATGTAGGATGTCAAGGTTTTAAGTTATGGGGCCAAAAGCTTACTGATGATCTGAAAAAGTGAAAAAATCAAAAAACCGCACCAACTGGAGAAAACTAATATGATATTTTTTATCATTAAACAATACCAGATCAAAAAAGTAATGCCACCTTAAAGATGTATACAACTTTTTTCATTTTGTTACCCAGTGTATTTAACAATAAATGTATAATGAATAATTTTTTATTTTTTAAAATGAAATGAATACTTTAATTAGCTATATGTATGTTATATACGAGTATATACAATGGAAAAGTTCAAAATTCTATAACGCATATATGTAAATTAAATTAAATTGAAAGTTCAATTAGGTATATTTGCTTTAAGCAAAAAAAATTCCATATATGTTACATATGTATGTAAGTATGTACGTATGCATATATAAGTATGTATTGGATATTGGAACGATTTTCCGTCATCCCTTGTCAAAGGAAACTTCAACAACCACAAAAAAGAAAATATTAATATGTGTTAAGTGTAAACATGTGTAGCATATATGTATGTAGTGTGCGCATTTAGATACTTTGCACTGAAATGCCTAATATTTAGATGTAAATTAATTCACGTGAAATGCCAATTTATTAGATTTAAATTAATTCATGTGAAATAAATAGGGGAAAATGTGGAAAAGTTTTTACAGTACGTTGAGCGGTCAACTAGAAAACTGTTATTATTCATTATAATACACGCGTACATATACGTACAATGGATTTTGTATTTTTATCTTCCCAACTTTTAGCATACAACGCATTTTGAAAATTTAAAGAAATTTTAAACTTTTTTACACAACATATTATTACTTAAGTTTATTTATAAATACAATACAACAATGTTTTATTTTTCACATAAGTATGCATATGAATTATAAAAATATCTATGTTTAACAATAAATACGTATAAGCTAAATAAATAAATAATAAACTAAGCTTAGCTAAAAATCAAACTATTTATATACAGATAAAATTACTTAGCTATTATACTCTTCTTCGTTTAAGGCATTGAAAATCGGTAACCATTTCAGTAAATTAAGGAAATCACACTAGACTTCCAAATGAAGTCTATATGTTATATAAACTTAGTTTAAATATTTTTTTCTTCATTGACAGCTTAACCTTTCAGTTACAAGTTGTAGTATTTTAATTATTCTGTATTTAGAAGGCAACTCATATTTTCATAGTTTTCGACACTCCTTTTTAGGACATTATTTGAGCATCCCTTAGGCTACATAAAATTGCTACAAATTAAATTTTCCCACGCAAAAGCTGACTTGATTTTAAGAAACATGACTTGGTCGTAAATGTACATATGTATGTACATACATACATTAAAAGCTAAGGGCAATCAGTAAACCAAACGGAACGAGAAGGAAAACGTTGTTTATCAGGTTATGAGAATCACAATTTCCGGCACTTTATTATTATTTTCCTCATAGCATATCGACGGTATATATACATAATTGGTATGAGAGTGAAGCATTTTATTTTTATTTTGCTACCAAAAATTAATTAAAATAAAAAATAAATACGTACACATTGGTAATATTGAAAACACTATGGTGTAGTTAACGAAAGTAGCTTAAAAACTTGAGTAAACTTAGGCAGAACAAAAATTAAGATGTGATTTGAGTTTGTGAGCAATAAATTTAAAATTTATCACAATAACTTTTGCAACTCGTATTCGGAATTAACGCATTTGCAAAAGTAGTTTAGGTGGCGCAAAAGAAGTCGGCAAATTGTTCATATTTATGAACTGTGATTGCCTTTTAACCTCTCCATGCTATTTCGTATGTTTTTACCATCAACAAAAGTTGTCTACAGATTTTGATATTTTCAAAGTATTCTTAACTTTGGATTGATATAACAACGTTAAAAGTACTCATTGAAGGTGACCCAAATTCTATTACGGGAATCAAAGAGCAACGTACTGAAAATTGGAGAATATTTTACGAGCTGAGTAAGCCAACGCGCACATTTTGTAGTTCTTCGCGGTAGGAAAATGCTAATTACATAAATGAGAAGAAAAGGGAATAAAGCAAGGTTTTTAAAAATATTATTAGCTGATCCTGCAACTCATTTTCTTCATTATAACACAAGAACGAAATGTTTTTTTTCTTTTAAATTTTTAAAAATATGTATTCACATATGAAGCAGACAATACTATACTATACATATATATGTTCTTAAGTAATAGAAAATGCGAAAGACTACTGGAAAGCATTTAAATGAAATTCAACGACCATAAAACTGCAAACTCAACCACTTGCAAACATTTTTCTTTTTTTTTCAATATTATTCGTTTTGTTTTCTCTTTTGACACGTACAAATTTAGATTCGCAAATGTAAAAATGTGGCGATTTTCGCGAAAGTAAACCAAAAATATTTTGCAAATAAACCTTTACTGGTTTAAACAGCACACAAAATGTATGGACCTCCTGCCAAATTGTCCAACAAACTAGCGTCATTCAGAAGTTAATCAAACGTTGGCCATCATACATCTCAAAATAAATTTTTCGGAATAAACGGTTCAGCGCACAGTCATTTGATTCTTACGAAAATAAAGTCAGAACATAAATAACTTTTCCGAAGCAATTAAACATTGCTTTTTAGTTAAAAAAATGTGAAGTTTCAATTTAAACAAAAAAATTATTTTTTAACAATTAAAAAGCGTTCAAATCTCATATTCGCATTCATTAATCGTGTTACCAAAAAAAAAAAAAGTTATACGGGAATGCACAAAAAACTTTAATTTAAATTCTTATTAAAAGCGTGAAGTTTCCAACAGATATTAAAACTGGTTTGTAGACTTCATGCAAGTACATTTACAAAAAAAAACACAACCAAAAGATATTTAAGTTCCTTTAAACTTCAAATTATTATTTTTTTGGGAACACAATTAAATGATTGCTACAAAGAGAAATGGACATTTTTTTCTATTGTCTTGAGAAAATATTTTTTTAAATTAAAATACACATATAAACACGTTCATTAGAAAATATTACAACCAGAAGCATTTTTGCTAGGCGATTTGCGAAAAAACTAGGCGTCTATTCCATGCGTTTTTCGTCATAAATATCTGAGTCATATACGAGTCGGATCAAAAGTCATGGTGTATTCGTTTTTTCCACTCGAAGAGACAATTTTTATACCAGCTGTGACAAAATCCATCGATGATAGACGAAATATGTGAAATACGACTTCTAAGGCTATCACAAAAATTCATTTAACAACAATGGCCTCGAGAAAAGTTTATATAATTTTTCCTGAGAAGCTTTTCTTTATACACAATATCCAAAAGACCAAAAAATGAAGGACTCAGAAGAATTTAATGGTTACACGCTCTTATATTTGTAAGACTATCCTTTTGGAAAGCTGATTGCTTCGCTAACCATACAAAATATCGGAAAGAAACAATTATAGCAATACAAATTTGGATTCGTACCGACGTATCACTGTTCTTGAACTAAATCACTCATCTTCCCTTCAATCTAAAAACGGCCCAAACAACTGGAAAATAACTTGAAACCCACTTATACATATATAGAATGAATATTATGCGGCAGAAAGTTTAACGTTATTGAAATGATACTTAAAATACGTAAATAAATGTTAAGTTTTTTACCAAATACAAGTAAAATTTTCACAGACACTCATACACTACTGGACTGCTTAGCTTGTGAACGTTTATGAACTTAACTAACTACATGTCTCTTTTACATCCGCTCTAACTCACTTATCACTTAAATTTATATTAGCTTTTCACGCTTTTCTCTTATTGCTTTTGTTTTGTTATTTATTGCACCACATTTTCCATTCATCTACGTCAATTTGCGTGCCTGCACCAATTTATTAATGTCATGGTAGGTCGATACCATTGCCGGATTCTCAAAATCTTTAAACTCTTTGCAACGATCAAACGATTTTTCACAATCAACTCCGTCCTGCCCATCCTTAGCGGCACGCATATACTTGAAAAAACGTAGAATATCTGAATTGTCAGTGGTTGGTTTGCGCAGTTCATTCAGTTCGCTGTGGAAAAAATAAACCGTATGAGATAAAGAAATTGTTACAAAAACTTAGTTCAGTATATGAATAATGTATGTTTTCTATTTGTATGTACATATGTACATGTTTGAAATTAGCCATATGGAAAAAATAAAAAATAAATGATATGTTTTCATATGTATGTGTAAATTACTGAAATTTTCCCATTCACAAACTAAATAAAAATTGTTAAACCGATTTACCCTGATAAAAGCGCGCCCACACACTTTTATGCTTTTCTTTGTATACCTAAAACAATGAATATTGCTACCCAGAGAGCCAGAGAAACAATGCGCCAGCGAGGATAGCAGATGCATTATATATTGTTTGGTTGAATATATGTTTATACAAATGTACTTTAGATTGTGTCAAAAAAGATTTATTTCTTTTTTCATTTCCTTATAATATTTTTTCGTTTATAACAAAATTATTGTTTAAAAATTTTAGCTCGCTTTTTTCGATTTCCAGCAATCCTTTATAGAACTAAGAATTTGTATGAGAAAATACTTTACTCGTTCTGTTTTTGTTTTAATAGTAAAATACTAAAACTTTCGCGTTGTTGTTTTGTTGCCCATTTAATTCGTATGTAGTAAAGTGCAAGTTTAAATTAATTTACGTTGTTGTTCATTGTTTCAAATTCTTGTAACAATAGGTTAGGTTAAGTTAGGTTTGGGTAGCTGCTGTAAGAAGCCCATTGTATCACCACTGCCGTAAGCCATGCATTTCCTCCCTCCCTTCTTTCAGAAATTGAACCATCCTGAGCGCTTAATGAAGAGTAGAAAGTTGGAAATGTTTGCCGAGTTCAAGTCAGCTAAACTGTCCAGAAAGTAACTTTTAAAAGCTTTACTGCGCGTCTTAGCCAAGCCGGGGCAGTGGCAGAGATAGTGCTCAATACTCTCCACCTCCTCCTCGTTTCGCCAAAGCTCTAGAGCGCTTCTCATCGGCTTCTGGCAAGATTTGTCTGGTAATGTGGCAGGTGGGCTCCAGGGACCCAAACAACACATACGCAGCACATATTCGCCAGCTGGTTTAGAGCTGCTCGGCATTCAAAGGCCAACTAGGAGGTTGTACCATAGGAAGAAAGATTTGACAGCCTGGCTGTCAGATTAAATGGTTCGTTCTAAAGAGGTGCACGTTGTAAGGCCACAATCTGCTTCCGTTATTGCCTTTAGTTCGGCCTGGAAAACACTACAGTGGTCCGGTAAACGAAGACTGAGGTTTAGATCGAGTTCACTAGAGTGAATCCCGCTGCCTACTCTTTCGTTTAACCTGGAACCATCTGTGTATACAGCCATCGATCCTGGATCCAGGTCCACGATACCTATCCATTCACTCCTCTCTGGGATTCTTGTGGCGAATCTATTTCCAGAGAATGGAGGGTGTAAAATGTAATCCAACCTCATCGGGTAGTCGGGCAGAGTTTCCAGGACCTTTGCGTGAACGTGGTTAGGATTTCTCCAGGGGAGGATCGCTTTTAGCCCAGCAGCACTGCAGGCCGCCAGGAATTTACCGTATCGTAACAAAAACAATAACACATAATTTATTTGAAAAAAAAAAGCAGCAGTAATTCTTTGTTTCTTTGAAATTCTCTTCTTTGTGTGTAAATGAAAAATTAAGATATAAGGATTTAATTTTGTCATAATGTGTTTTTGTTTGTGACCGACAATGAAATTTTTATCAGTATTACACCGGAAAGAGAAAATCATCCGCTTTTTTCATTTTTGACACAGTCTAATATACTCGTACATATGTACATATGTATGTTTGTATATGAAACCACCTACACTTTGTTTACTGATATATAACAACTTAGCGCTGAGCTAGTTTTACCAGCCATAAAGAGGGTATTCATTGCTATTTCATCAACCCTTCAATTGCTTTTTATATTACCTTGATGTATGAGCCACATTCAATATGAACCAGATTATGAGGTTTACCAAGTACTTCGGGCATTCCTGTGGGTAATGCGTACATAAGAGAGTTGGCAAGTGTGAAAGAGGTCGGTGAAATAACTTTGCTGAGGTGCAGACATACAAACATACATACATACATATGTACATACAAAGAAACTAAACGAATGTATTGAATGTGAACAATTCGGAAAATTTGTAAGAGTTTGTGCAACACTTGAATCGAAAAAATAAAAATCAAGAAATCAACGCAGTATGTTAATTATTTAAATGGAAAATAGAATGAAATAACCACTAATATTTATATAAGAATTTAGCGCTTACACTATATAACTAAGCGTTTGACCGACTTTGTCCTTCCATTTGTGTTAGGCGACTTTAACTTATACAAGAAATGGAGGGACCTAACTTCAGTTTAGTGCCAACTCCGAACGGCAGATGTATGTAGTTACATATTTTATGAGAAGCGTTTTAATGGCTGGGATACGCGCGGATTTTTGCACGGTTAAATATTTCAGAATTCTAAGTAATATACGAATTTTAGAATGAATTGTAAAAACGGGTTTTCAGTAAAAAGTAAAAAACTAACATTATTGATGTAAAGCATTTATTCATCCTTTGATTTTACTGCATTGCAAAGTAGCGATTTTTTTACCGTATTCTCGAATACTTAAAAAAAAAACTTTTTATATGTACATATATTGATCTAATTTTTCTATGTTGTGCTTACAATTGCTAATAGCAAACTAACAATATTGTAATTTCAAGTTATTGATAATATCTCTGTCTATATTAAATATTTTCTTTTTGATTTTCTAACCTTATGTAATAATATTTCCGGTGTACCAAAATACAGTTAAATAGCAAAAAAGAAACCTGTGTAATCAAAACTGTGACAATTGATTTGGAGCTGCAACGACAGTAAGCGTTCGCTTATCGCAATTATGGTGTATCTTATCACATTGTTCAGTGTTCTTGCACATATTTAATCAGCTCGGCCGAATATTTGGAAATTGGAACATGTTTTCTCGTTTCTATGTTGTAATTCTTGCTAAGAGAGTTTTTACTGGAAAATAACGAATGTTGCATACAGACGCACTTTCAATTGTCTTCCGCTTTGCATACAATCATTCACTTCAAACCAATTGCCTACATTTAGGCGATAGCTTAGAAATTGCTAATAACTGCATTTGGACATACCATCTGCGGCCACAGTAACCCGGCGGAATTATTTACACAATTTTTCAGTGACAGCCAAGCTGATTAAACGAAGTATTGCATCATAAGCTAACGGAATGAATAATGTGTATTGTGTAAAAGAAGGATTTGATAAAAAAAGTTACTTAACCTAATTATTGGATTTGGGTGAACGAGTATTTTGGCGCTTGAATGTAACTTTGTTGTTGGTGCAAGCGTGTCACCCATCAATGACATTTTCATTATTAGAACCTTCCATTTCTTTAATTATTGCATTACTTTTTCTCACTACAATTCACAAACAATCGAATATACCGATCCACTTTCGTCTCAATTAATACTGCCTATCGTTTGGCACTTAGTGACAAATATCTACACATTTACACACACTCTTGTTGCAAAACTGAATACCCCTATCTTTCTCACTTTCAATACTTACCGCGAAAGCTGTGCCGACACCAAATTACTATATGGCGCATATTTTGCGGGATTCGCGTACATTAAACAAATCAGCTTTTCTCGACAATTTTCATTATCCGAACTCAATTTCAATTGAGCAAATACCGAATCTAAACGCGATAGTAGCGGACTGTAGAAGGGATCATAGTTGGAGAGCAGTAGCGAAGAGGCTGGCACTTTTTGAAAAGTCTGAAAAGTGTTGGTGTTTGCTGGGGCAATTGGTTTCGTTCGCATCGGCGCACCGCCACCAAAGGAGCTGCCCGAAAGTGAACCGGAATTTTTAAATGAAGCAGCGCCAATAGTTTGTAGTGCACTCAGGTAGGTGTCTGGCATTTTGTTTTGTTGCTCAATGCGATTTATGTCGGCCGCGTTGTAGGTGTAGTGTGTTTGCGAGGCTTCTGTGGATGAGAAGTGATTTACATATTTTGAGTGTGTTAATGAAACATATTTTTTAAGCGTTTGTTGCTGCACATCCGATCATACCTGCTTGGTGGTAGGCGTAGCCATCATCTTTAGTACCTTCGTCGACCACAGCGAATTTGTCATCATCAAAATTGATTGTATTATCACGGAAATCAAGATCTTGAGGTGCATCTGGCGGTCGTATAAAGAGCGGTGCCGAGCCAGAGACTATACCTAAAAGAAAAAAGAAACGTTTCAAAATTTTGTTTTCACATTGACTCTGTGAAGCCGAAAGCCAATCACTTTACCGTTCAGATAATTTCATTAGAACCAGAAATTACTTAAATTCGCCCATCCTCCATAAATTTAAATACAAAATTGTTAAGTATTAACTTCGGTATAAAAAAAGTACTACCACTTCAACATACTCCTACATTCTTAAAGCACTCATTTTGCCAAAAGCTTTAGTTTATACTCATATTTCCCTCGGAAATCTATTATTTTACTATTAGCTAAGGTGAGTTCGCTGTATAGTCACAAAGATAAATATATAGTTGGAAATTTCGTCGATTCTGAGACACATTTGCTTTCAGCATGGTCCGTTTTTAGATAAGGTGTACACCTTCCACTGATCTGAGAAAGAAATCGTTAACTTCATCCATTCTCTTTCCTTATTGTTAGAATATCAAACGCTTGAATAAGGCCTCTAGTCTCTAAATTGTGACCTGGTGATGAGCAGGTCACAAAAACAAAACGTGAAAGCGAGGAATAGCAAATATCTCTAGCTCATTTTGAGACTTGAGATGATACAAAGTTACTGAATTCGTGCATTAGTTTAGATATGTGGATACAATTTTTTGTTGGTGGAAAGAGGACCTTTGCTTTTCAAATGCCTCTACTAAGCCCAAATTAGCACCTGTTGCCAAGGTGAATCCTTAGTATACAAAGGCTTGTCCTTCATTAAAATTAAACTGTATTCACAATATGCGAAGACTCTGCCCGGACATTTTTGTTCCTCTCCTTTAAATACCGACAGAGTTTTTGTTAAGTGCTGAGCAGCGTTCAATTCATTGCTCAAGCGTTCAATATATTGCTTCTAGATGTAGATACATAAGTATGTTACCACATTATAATCGTGTTTGAAGTATGTATTATATTTACTTAAACTCAATATGCTGAATAGGATTTTATGCTATTCACAGCTTACTACAGAGGTTCTACGTTCGCAACTGACTGCATTCAAGATTTGTAATTTGCTACACGTTCTTACGATTACGGATATTTTTTTATTACATTAAATAGGTATTTTATACCAGCACGAACTTCACCATCGTCGACACTTTTTCGCCACAAAGATGGAAAAAGCTTTTTCGAAAATGTATATGAATAGGTTATAAACATTTTTATATGTCGAGTGTCTTTTCAGAAATGTGCTAACTAATTTGCTTTACAGCAAATTGTTAGATATTAAATTTTAATTAATTAAACTGACATACATTACGTTTATTGAATTTTCTGCGTTGCTCATAATACCGTCTAAGATTAAATTTTCTCTAACGTACAATCGCTTTCAGCGTAGTACTATTTTCCTGTAAGGCTAATAATAATAATTAACAGCTAGGTATTAACTATTTCACCTTTCAGCATCTTTCACCAAATTATCTCTGAGCTCCTGCACAGATACTTACTTATCTTATATTTTTATAACATTTTCCCTTGCTTACCTTTTCCAATCAGCTTACTGAACGACCCAATCAATGTGGGCAAGAATAAAGCGAACAGCAGCGATTTCAAAACCTGCAACCCCATGAAAACCGGCCAGAGCACCTTTTTTAACCCTAAATAAACAATAAAATGAATGATTAGAGAGAATAATTGAAACAAATTGCTGATGTGCACACCTGCCGCACCTGTAAAGAAGAGCAGGCGTCCCGATTCAATGGCACGAGGAATATTTACACCCAGATCGCCATCCGCTTTGCGTGCAATGCCCGACAAAGGGTTGAGGTGATGATGGTGTTGCAGATGATGATGGTGATGATAAGGATGGTGTGGATTGGCGCTGGCATGCCGCGCTGGACGATTTTTGTGTGCTCCTACAGTTAGTGGCAAGTCATCGGGTGAAGTGTGATTTTTTTGCAGCGCAACAACCAACTCATTGCTTGGCTTGTAATGTGCTTTGTTGAAGAAGCTCTCAGCATATTCGAGCAACAAAGCTTCTAAATCCTTCATATCATCGCTCACTATATTTTCGGACGCATCAGCAAAGGTTGCTTGCGGCGTGGCATTTTGTTTGCTGTTGTTTTCTAGTTTTCTTTGCTGTTCAGCGGGCTGATCAAAGTCCAAAGTATTTGGTAGTGATTTGATTTTGTGAGCCACCATCGAGCTTTCTTCCTTCAATTTTACGATTTTGGGCATTATTGCAACATTCTCTATCCTTTCGCTTAAATTTTTTGTTTTGTCTAACGTTTCTTCACTTTTTCCTGCCAAAGCTTCTGCCACACCCTTTCGTTTGGCAATTTTTTGCATTGCTGTCGTTTCGGTCTCAGCCCTTGCCAAGGTCAAAGTCACATTTTTTGATTGCTTGATAGCACTTGCGCTGTTGTTGGCATTGCTTGGTGCCATTGGAACTTTGTCATTTGCTCCTAAGTAGTTTATACTCTTTGCCTGCCCCTCCATTGGCACTGTGATACGAAGGTCGCTGGCTGGCGGCTCGAAAACACGATACTGACCAGTCTTGGTAAAAACGTTTTGTGCAATATATTCCGGACTAATGCCTTTGGGTATAATCGGCCGGAAGCTATCATTATCAGTATCGTCCGCCCACTGTTCGTCAGTTGACAAAAGTTGGCTATATTGCGCCGCCGCTCGCATCGCTCTGTGATTGGAGTTGCTTATTACGCTGTGTACTTCCGCTTCTCCTGCTGTTCTCGCCACCGACTCAAAAGCTATAACGCCGCTTTGACAAATGTATATTATCATTGCAAGGAGTATTGGATAAATCCTTTGCACTCTGGCTTCTGTGCTTAGCATGCCGTTCGTGTTCGGTCTGCTGGCGGTGATAATTTTGGCGAACAATTGACCTGCAGATCTGCTTGCCAGTCGTTTTGCGTTATGACTAGAGCCACTTTGTAGCTTTGGTTGGCTTATGCCAATCTTACTTTTGCAAATAACTATCGCGTTTGGTATTTTCGTGCTCATGTTTGTGTGATGTGCTGTCGTCAAAAACATACTAATTTTTGCTTTCGTCCTTGGTTGATTTCTTTGCGTTAGCATAAGTGCGCTTGCTTTTTTTCTTGTTATTACTTCAGCCATTTGTGTCAGTAATTTAATTATCTCGCCAGTATTGTTTTTCTTCACTCACCACAAATGTGTCTTATTTGTCTCATCGCACGGGATGCTAATACAATTTTATTTTGTGGTCCTTAATTTTTGATTATTTTTTTATCTTTTTTTGTCTGTGCTAATTTTTGTTTTTACTCTTTTTTCGCCGTTTACAGTACGCGGTTACATGAGGACTTAGTTTTGTGTGATTTGCGTTAAAGTTTTAATCCAGCAAATTGCTAAAAGATTTGACGTTTTGATAATTCCAGAAGATCTTTTTGCTGAAATGGTAAAAAGTAAAGCATATGAAGGATTATAAAGTTTGTAGTAAAACAATTATCATTTTAATAATTGGTTGACCTTTAAATAGTCTGCTTGCTCTAATATTATTCTACAAATAATTTTAAGAGCAAATTTGAAATGTGTTTGCTTAGTCGAATTCGTTTTGTTTGTACCAAATAATATTGGCATATTTCTTGTTTGAAAGCTGAAGAGTGAATAAAAGCACTGTTTATATTTAAAATTGATTTTATAATATCGAAATCTTAAGGTTTTTTAAAGAAAATGTTTACAAATTTTTTCCTTGTCACAATGCCAACTATCTTTAATTTGTCTACTGACCTTATTCTTCTGTTACTATAAATATCATGTAAATCGAAAAAAAAAAAGATTTTTGTTTTTTCAGCTTAATCTGTTTCAAAACTATCTGTTAACATCCCCTTAAAATTACAGCTCTGAATTCCACGTATTCTAGGAGATATTGCCAGTAATCAGTGCACGTGTTGAACTTCGGTGTACAATGTACCAAAACTTTAAAACGTTTTTTTTTTCAAAACCACATTTTTGCAAATTGTGTACAAGATTACGGGACACCTATTTGACTTATCGAGCTGATTCTACTTGCATTTTGTAGAGTATTAACAACTGTTGTACATATATGAGCCACAGTTTCAAGCAACTTTAATTGTTTTTCATAATGTAAACAAAAATCAAAAACCAAAAATATGAAAATTTTGAGTTAAAATTTAATTTCCAGATTCAAAACGAGAATTACGGACGATATCTTGTACACCATGCACTTTTTATTACTCCGCCATTTTGTCACTTTTTCGAGATTTTTTTTTTGGAATATTGCTTAAAAGTTGTCTCAAATATATCTTTTGATTAAACATTTTATATAATTTCCTTGTCATCAAAAAAAAAATCCCGCAAATTCACCTTTTTTTTGCATCACATGGGGAGACCCTCTTAAATAAAAATCCCCCCTCTTTGGGGTTATGATCAGCTAAACGATTTTTTACGAATTTGTCCAATTAGCGAGTGCCTCCGCGTATTCATGCTTATGAATGCCAGGGCCTTACATTAATCTATATATCGTTGAATTTTGTACGAAATTCGTAAAGAAATAACGGCATATTAACCACATGAAAGTTTACTTGTTATAGTTTTTTTTATAACAGAACCAATCAATACAGGCGCAGTTCCAATTCTTATTTAAAAAGCAGCAAATTTTGTTATAATTAAATTCCATTTTCTTCATATTCGTGTCCAAAATATTTTATTTTAATGATATACACAGATGGCTAATATGAACTTTAAAACAGTCATGATGATATTAGCGCAACCAAACTAATATATGTACATATGTATGTAATTTTCATAACTTTAAACACACATACATATGTATGTACGTAGGTAATAATTAATTAAGACAATTGTATTATTACATAAGGAGATAAAGATATTATAAATATAAACTTGAAAGCAATAGACTAGTTATTAAAATGAGGCAATGCTAATTTCACAGTAGAATGTGACGTTTGTATACAACATTAAATATGCAATTACTTTAATAACATTTACATTGTAGAGAGTACATTTATGTACATATACGAGTGTTAAGCAAAATGTTGAAAAGTCATGTTTGAAACGTGATAATGATATGTTGCATAACTATTTGCTTATCTCAACTAATCTACTTAATCTACAAGCACTTAAATATATTTGCACATACCTGCATATAATCACATACAGAAATACATACGTATGTAAACGTGTATATACAACAATAAACTGAAAAGCGGAAATAGTAAGCGTAGTCGTGAAATTGTCACTAGTCATATGTCTAGTAAGAAATCGACAAAAATACGCCGATATAAAAATATAACATATTTATTTAACGGTACAGAAATCTTGGGAAAAATCTGAGGATAATTGGAATAAAACACGAGTGAGAATAAATTTAAAAACTTAAAAAAACAAGATTAGTTTTTAATACATTTTAGAATTGATGCTGCTTATCAAATACGCCAATCATTACAATTATCTCTTTGACGTGAAGTCATCTCAGACTATAAACAAAGCAAATTTTTTCTACCAGTTGGTATGATTCATTTATTTAGCAAATTTTTTTTTGATATACATATGTATGTATATACAAGGCACGTATTATTTTGTACATATGTATGTACTAGACATGTAGATCCCGCGATCCCGGGCTTTTTAACTCCCGAATATCCCGCGATCAGTATATTCAAATCCCGGAATTGCAGAAAACCGTGAATTTATTAGCCATTTATTATTTTAATTTTTTATTTACATTTTTTCGAACTAAAATAAACCTCAAATGATTTAAAACAGAAACAGCTAATTGAATAAAGCAAACAAATAACACTCTAAACACAAATTTCAGAGTTGTATTGAAATAATAAAATTTAACATGAGAAATAAAAACAACATGTTTACGATAACACAATACGACAAATAACACACCTTTTTAACTCCCTAAAGGCTTTGTTTTGCCCTTGCCATTTTAAATGAGCTGGAAAATATCCTCCTCGAGTAGAAAATTAGCCTTACTTTGAAAGCGATGTTAATATGTAGAACTAACGTCGAGGTGCTTATCCACCTCAAGGCAGAAATTCGCAAATATAAATTGCAACAAGCTTTATCGATCAGCTCGCAATTGTCCAATAATTAAAAGGAATACAATTTATCTGAATATTTGTTAAACGAAATTGATAGTTTTTGTAATGGGGCTATAAATGCTATGTCGTACAGAGAACATTTAACTTTTTGTCGACAATCCAACCAAGAATTGTTGAGTCGAAGCGAATCAAAACTTCGTCAAATTCGGCTTCGTCGAAATGTTTCATTCACATACTCTCACCGAATCGGAAAAATTTATTTTGCAAGTTTTGATCCACCTCTTCCTGAGCACACCTCTTGTTGGCACTGCATAAAAAGTAAATTGTTTGCGGTTTTTGGCCTTTACAAATTGCGCAATGCTGAATTTTTTTTGCAAGCTTTGTATGTATACATGTTTATAGGTACATTTTTGACAAAACTTTTTGTTTACTTTTTTTTATCTTTGTACAAATTTAGGGGTTAACAAATTTCATAAGGTTTGACATAATAACGCTGCGCAATTCAGGCGCTGTCAGTACTTAGCTAGCACACTATTTAAGTACACTTTGGGAGGAAACACAGAAATTTATCTCCAAAACTAATCAACGAAAATGTGACGAATTCCAATACATATTATGCAAATGCATCTGTCAAATACGAATATATCAAATTTGCAATATGCTTGACGTTTAGAACAGATAATTTGTCTGTTCCAATTTCGTTAATATAATTCATTTGAATGATAGAATGTAGATCAATCACAATTTGCATTTCTTTTTTTTTTTTAATTCATTAAAATTGCTGTTTGTATTTGCGAGTGGTGATGCAGAAAGAATGTTATTTCACTGATATTATCTAGGACATTTGCAAGTGGAAAATATAATATAATTTACATATGAACATACATATATACTACATACATACAAATTTACATACATATGATTTGGCAAGTATGTAGAATAAGTACTTAATTAATCAGACCACTGTTTTTTATTATACGCTCCACAGGCATACTTCTTTGCAGTGGAATACCGTTCCAGTCAGTAAAAATACTAGTTCACAACTGAAATATCCTCACTTAAATCGCACTAGTACAAAAATGATCAGACATGTGACAAGTACAAAACGATTTGTCCATTCTTTGTTTTAATCGACTAAAATATTTTAAAGCAAATATTAGACAAAAAGTAATTACTCTTATTTAGAATTATACATTAACCCCATATTTATAAAAATTAAAAAAATGTTCGTTGTCTATGGCGAGTATATTTCCGAAGTGGATGCTATTATTTTCCTATATAAATAAATAGTACATATGTATGTATATGTATCTATGTACAATTTATATATTTACATTAGGCGTGCTTTATTTGACCAGCTTATTTTATATTGGCTTGTGAAAAGTTATTTTCGCTTTTATATTGAACTAGAGGCATTGCCAGTTCAATGCATTTTTTCATTTACAATAGTTGGGTTATTGCAAAAAAACAAAGAATAGTTGGCGAAGCGGTAATTATAGGTAATGCGTTCACAACATTAAAAAATTTAAAAAGTCAAACTTACATTTTTTCATTTCCAATAATTATAATAAATTGAATTTAAATTGACATTTCTTGCCTGCGTTGCCAACACAATTTATACTTATGCGAAAATATGAATTAAGCTAAGTACGTTTTATTTGTCAAAGACTTAGCTATTAGCTTGTGATGGTCAAATAAAACAGGCCTATGATAAAAGTTTTTGAATCAGTTTAAATTTCCATGAATTTGGGTGTAAGTATGCCACCGAGCGTAGTACATATGTAAACAAGTTATTGAATATATTTTTCGTCTTTTTAGTTTTTTTTTTTTACAATCTAACATATGGTCAGTACATGTCCTACCTATCGGCTGTGAACATCGCATTACCAACTTGTTCTAGTGCAACTAGTATGAGACTGGTTTGTTTCTGATCAAAATATGACAATTGTCATATCAGAAATGCGAGTTGCATGTATTCTTGGACTTGCAATTCATACTAATTACAATTAGTTTTACTGTAAAGTACTTTTTTATAAATACATATGTATGCATGTGTTTCATAATAGCGAATAGCATCGAATATCAAGCGAAAATAGATAGTGAATAACAATAAGCAAATAAATAGCAAACATGAAGCAGTACTCGATTACGCAGCAGCAATAAAACAAATAAATAAATGCACAAAGCTCGCGTGCTTGCATCTATGTAAATATATTGCCATATTAACTAAATAAATAACCATAAAACAATGGCACTGGAGGCTATTAGCCCCGCAAATCAATTGAACGTGCGCCAGTTTTCACTTTCTTTTGCAACTTTAATGAATTTCATTTCAAAAATGTACATCATATACACTCGTATGTGAATATATAACAAGTAGCACATGCAACTATGCAACGATATAATACTTAGTAAGAAATATTATAAAATTAATGACTTGTATAATTACAAAATCAAAATACCAAAATAAAAACACAAATGGAGCTAATTTAATTTGAAAGAAAAAGAAAAAGGAAATGTGAACAAATTGTTGGCCTTCATCTGAAAAGGGAAATAAATAATTCGAAGCACAGATCCATATATAATTTTGAACATTTTAAGCACATATCGCATAAACTTTTAAACTTTCCCGGATAAAAGATAATAGATAGAGATAATAAATGTTATTTTTAGACGTTTTAAATTGATAACATTTAATCGTTTTAGATACCTAGTTGCAAAAGCCACAAAGCGAAACCTTATATGTGAACATTGAACAACCTTTGATATGGCAGCAAAGAGTTGCAAGAACTCTTTTTAAATAATTGAAACTGTTGTTTTCATAATTTTTTTAAGAACTGCAGAATTACATGTCTTGCGATCTAATTAATCATCTAAAGAAGTAATTTTAAATTTATCGACCAAATTTGAGTAAGTAATCTCCAAAAATAGCCCGTAGCTGTTTTTCTTTGTTGAAAATTACATTGAGTTCTTATCTATTTCTAATTGATTTTTAATATTTTAGTCAAGCATTGAAATTTCTTTACAAAAATAGCAAACGTGGAATGAGTGCGGCACTAGTGGGCTTTGCCCAGTATGTTATAGAAATCATTAAAAAATCTTCCCAACAACAACAAGAGGAAGGTGAAAAATTATGTATGAGAATATTTCATTGAAATTTTGTTAATTAAGTTATGTACAATGACACTTAATATTATCATAAAATTGTTAAACGACCTTTTTAATTATTGAAAAAGATAAAATCCTTTTAATTTTTTACTATGCTCTTACTGAAAGAACAGCCGTGAAGACTATATTGATTGATATAATGCCTACTGGTAAATTCCAAAAGACATTAAAATACGTGAAAGTCAACTTTAGCCATTCCAAGTAAATATGAAGATAGAAGATACTTAATTTTTTTTTGCAAAATCTGTGTCATAGAACAAACTGAAAATTATATTAAATGAAGAAAAATTGAAACAGCGTACATTGTTAATTTTTAATTAGATCAAGTTAATTTATTTGCCCATCTGCCAGCCTTTTAACCTTTTCATGTTGGTTATTAAATGCGGTCATGGCATTGCCTTAATGACGAAGGAAGCACATTAAATTTAATTCAACATTTTTTACTTATTTAATTCCAGCGCATATCTTAAAACTCATGCACCCAAGCAGGGATTTTTTCATATTCAAATTTCAATTTATGAACACTTTTAGCACTTTATTCATGTAAAAAAAGCGTTCGCTTTTTCAATAATTGTTAATGCCTAATTCTGTGTTACTGATAAATTATCAAACATTTGCAAATATTTAATATTAAAAATTTATCAAGTTTAATGTGTTCTAATCAAAAATAAAAATCATTTTTCATTGTTTAATTTAAAACAATAAAATATATTAATGAAAAACTCTAAGCTTTTGAATATTTGTAATTGCTTGATAATTTATCAATAGCACAGAATCGGTATGATGTATGTTAGAGAATAAACTGTATTTTAATTGAAAAATAATGTGAGTTTAATATAAGTATGTGAATGCCTTATAATTATGACAGCAATTTGAGTAAATTTATACAATTTTCTTCTATGCCAAAGTGTTTTCTAAATTCTAACCTCGTCTGGAATACTTAAATACTTTTTAAATTAATTTAAACATTTTTTTTTATTTATCATGGAAAACTCAAACTCTGGCCGAACTTTTTGCGAGTAATAATTATTTGAAGTTATGTGGAAGAAAAACCTTATTCCCATCGTTTGTGAATACTAATTTTGTCAGCCTTGAGATCATCGGTAGGCAACTGAAAAGCAAAGACTTTTCTCGACGAACAAAATTTTCTCATCATGTTCATTCTTTTTTATGACGAAGAAACATGAACGATGTTGTAAAATGATATGGACATAGTCAACCTTCGGTGAAAAAGTCTTTGGTCTCGGCACCCATGGTTGCACAACGAAGGCAATGGCTGTCACGAACACACTGAAATGGGCACCGGCAGAAGGACGTGTGATATGAGTAACTGGCGTAACCTCGCAAAGGAGTGAGATATCTGAGAGAGCGGTTGTGGTGCCATATAAGAAGAAGAAGAGAATACTAAAATACAATGCTAAAATAAACTCACATAATTTTCGTTTAATTTCTTACAACGTATAATGTAGGTTTGTTTATTACCTACTAAAGTCAAATCAATTAGTTAGGAAATCACAAATACTACCTAATCCCATGGAAATGTCGTTTTTTAGCATTAATAACTAACAAATGCTTAAGTCGTCGGATCATTTTGCTCTTTTTATTGCTTCTCTTATTGGAGTAGTTGAAATTGTTTTTTTTTTTGTTTGGCAGCTTACGAAAATAATTTATCACGTTCTATTTGTAAAAAGAAACGTTTTGGTTGCAAATAGAACTGTAGGAAATAATTTCATTGAGCAAATTTAAAAGGAAAATTGAAGTACTTAGTTATTCAAGCAGAAAATAGTGGAGTTAAAATATGCACGAAAAGAAAATGGCAGCTCAGAAGGATGTAAAAAATCAGATTTACTTCCGAAAGCATACAAATGAACATTTAATGCGTATTTACACAGAGTTGAACATCTGACAGGAAGCAAATGGATATTTCAATAAATGAGTTGAAAAGGTATAAAGAGGAGTTTAAGTTAAGTAATACATATAAATTCATACATACATATGTACATACATAAATACATAATGTAGTACTTATGTATGTGCATAAGTTCGCATGCTAATGCACTATCTATGTACATATGTATGTAAGTGAGTAAAGCATCACCCTTAATTGGCAGAATAAATATATGTGTTTATATAAGCTTTGCAAATTAATGTTTATTTTAAAAGAAGGAAAACAAAAGACGTATTATGAATTAAAAAAGAATTAAGCGTAAATACGAATGAATTTGAAATATTGTTAATTTTCATACCAATTGTTATTTATTATTATATTAATTGACTCATTAAGTTATTTAAACATCTATTGTTTCAAGGTTTGTAGAAATTTAAAGAGTAAAATTTAAAAATATTTTTATCATTTAAATTTTGAATTTAATTTTTTTGAGTATACGATTTTTTATTTTAGCCCATTCAATTTCAATATAATAAAAACGAGCTTTGATTTAGCCACAAATATTTATTCTTTTTAATGCTCATTGGCAGTTTGTTTCATTCAATGCTTGGTAAAGATTTAAAACAATAATTTTCTAAAAAAATTCTCTTGAAAAATTGTGGTACATTTTTTGCTCTCATGGTTTTTGAGAGGGTTAAAACAGTTAATGGCAATTATTATTTTTAGCTGAACGCAAATAACAATATTACCTATATTGTTTGTTTGTTTTTGTTTTATTCTTACTGCTGAGTAAAATGTGAAAATTTCTAAACGAGTTTGCAACATCCTTTTTAAAATTTTGTTTTGGTGACAATTTTGTTTCCGTTCACATGAAAATACAGAAAGTCAGGCACACCCAAGAGAGTACTGTCAAAATATTTATATTATTATTATTACGCTTATTTCCCCAATTTCATTCACCGCCTCAGTGAAAAAATTGGCAAAAATTAACGATTGTCTTTATCGAGCTGAAGGCTAGCTTTGTAAAACTGTTCTAAAGTAAAAAATATTTGTAGGTATGTATTTAGATCATTTTACGAAATGGTACAGTGTAAGCACAGCGTACTTAGCATCTAGTTACTTTCTGTCACGTGGTGGCAGATATGGCCAAAAACACAATAAATAAGAGTAAATCGATTTCAACCATTTTTTAATCAATTTTTGTGTAATTTTTTTAACATACCGTAATTTGTTAATTTTTTTTATTTGCGCAAAATAACTTTTCATGCTCTGTCTAACTCAATCATTTGACATTATTAAAAGGCAATAAATTCGAGGAAAATATTTGCAGTACAAAAAGTTTAGTGAAAGCAAATAATATTTTCTCCGAACACTGTGAAAAGGTTCTCTCTCTATCGGAAATTGTAATATCATAAATAAATAAAAATAAATAAATAAAGAATTATGCTTTATGTGAGCTTTTCATAGTAGGCTGTCAGCTTGCTTTGACGTTTTCATGTCCAAGGTTAACAACAAATTATTCGCAATTAATGATATTCTAATGAAAATTCCATTGTGTGATCTCACTTGATGTGACTTCAAAAACCATAACTTTATTTTTACTTGTCGGGCGCATCATAAAATTCAAGTTTTCGCAGAATATTTAGTTACGAAAACCACTTTTTCACAACAATACTTTCTTGTCTATGTTTCGTGATTTATCTTGGAGCCTTTTTCTACCAGACTCAAGTTGCGTAAATATCGCAATCTCAATTCCAAATTTAATGACAATTGTTTTGTTTACAAATTAAGACCGACGTTACTTATAGTCGATATTAAAATACCTATTTTTCAATAAAATCGCAGCCGTAATCTTCGTCTACATTAAAAATCATAAGGAACGAAATAAACTGCTAATTGGCGCCAATTATTTAGTAAATCAAATCGAAGTTAAGTCTCTCTTCTTAGGCCAGCGGATCAGCTGCATCTTAATTCTTTAACTATGAATGTGTGTGTATATCATTGAAAGAACGTTAATCAGAATATGCGCCTCAGAAGGTTTAATTAATTTTTTTTTAATTAATCATTATTTATAAAAACAAAATTTCTTTAATGTATGCTAGTTTTCTATATAAATGATGTGCGATTTAAATATTTTTTTAAATAATCATTATTCTGATTATTAATAGAGTCTGAGTAATCAAACTCTATTTAAATAAATCTTGAGTATTGCTATTGCCTTAAAAAAATGACTAATTGAAATTTTAATTACTTTACATTCATTTCTTTTTTTAGCACATAAAAGCCTGCATGAAATAGTTTTAGCAGTTTTAGAGTTATCGTAAATAAATATTTACTTGTAACAAATAAATTGATTTTGACAATCATTCACCAATCGATCGCTGCCGCGCAAAACTAATTTGCCTTGAGAAAAGAGTAATAAAATCAAAATAACCAATACATTGGCACAAACGTAATTCTTAGCAGGTTACACTTCTCGACATTAGAGAAAGGAAGTTCTGCAAATGTGTATATATTTTATTTGCTGATATAAATAACTTATGTACATGTATACTATTCCATGAATGATCGCTTTAGCTACTTTTGGGAACAAGACGAGCCTGCAAAGGATGAAAATCGTTTCAAAGAAAATTTTCATTTCAAGACAAATGCATTTCGCAGAATTTGTGGAAAAGTTGTGTGCATTGAAAAGGTGAACAGCAATATGAGGCGATGTATTCCAGCTTTTAAAAGAGTGGCTATCTCATTGTTCGCTTTTGAATATAGAAATTTTGCAAGTCTATACATTGTTCAGTACTGTTGGTGAAATTGTTGTGGATTTTTGCGAAAATCTTTCGGACTGCATAAATTCCTATCCTTCAAAGCCAAAACAAATCGCATTTTAATTTATAATTTGATTTAATTTGCTAATATTTGCAGCTATTTATTAATAATAAACACATTTGACAACAGCTGTAGACGTTTTGCTCGTTCACAATAATAATTGTCTGTCAAAAGTGACAGTATTGCCATATTGAATTCACAATATTCAGTAATTTCGCATATAATTTTCGTGCTCATCTAAGAGTGCTTATTCGCATTTGGAAGAGGATTATGCATGAGTTAATGCAGTTCAAGGCTACTTATATAGATAACCTTGCCCGTCTGTCAGCAGTATAACTCTGATGAAAGCAATTATTCTTATGTATGTATGTATATAGATTTCTTGAACTTTCTTTATATTCCTTGGGGATTTCATCGTACTTACATACTTCTCTTAAGATCGAAGAGCTGATGGAGTAACTAGTTACCTTTGATGACTTCTAGTATCTTAATTGATTTTTGAACTTCGTTATAAGTATAAGGATATGGTCTTTATAGCTACAAAATCGTCATACTTTTTATAAAACTTTGTAAACGTACCCTCTGACAAAGTCTCTAAAAAGGAAACCAAGCACAGAGTTATTTATTTGTTATTGTCTATTATCAAAGCAAACATCAAATATTCAAATTACTGGCTTAGCGCTTTTTCACTTTTCAAGTGCATGAAAAACTAAGAATTTTGAATATATAAAATAGTAAATAGTAAAAAAAAATATCTCCTTGAATGTTGGGAACCGAGTTAGCTCTCAATATGCTTTTAACATTATTATATTGTAATAATTTTTTTTGCCGCCAGTAAGTTTATTTTACGCTTGTCACACCATCGCGTAGTTGCAAATTGTTGTTTTTTTTTTTTAAATACCGCGTGATTTCACTGGCATCTGACGCTTGGTTAGTCATTTCGCGTTGATTTCCCATTTCTGCAGTCATAAATTATTTTACGATGCTGTCGTTTTGCATTTTGTCCGCCTCGTTTGATGTCACTCCACGCACATTTCTGCCTTCAGTTCAAGTGAATGAGTTCGAAAGTTTAAACTTTTTCGTTGTCTGCTGCGATTTGTGGTTTGTTAGACAAAGGTAAGAGTGTTGGGAAGTTAAATGTGACGGCACCGCGCTGACATTGTGTCACTGAAACTTTGTTACGCTGCATAGTTTTTGGTTAATTGGTTGACAACTTCCGTTGATTTTATGTTTGTTGATTTAATTATAAACAATGTGCGAACATATAATTTTTACTGTATTTACTATTATGCAAACAAAACTTCGTAACGAACTTCAAAAGGATGTTTTTAGAGAATATTTTAAAGTTTTAATAATTTCCGTTTTAATAAAATACCGCGCAAATTTTTATGACTTTATAATGAAGTGTATAATTTCAAAACAATAGCACACCCATATACAAATCGGAAAATTTTAGCATATTCTTCTCTTATATTTATTTAAAATGCAGTTAATTTCTAACGAAAAGTCTATAAACCCAAAATTAAATCTTCATAAAGCATTTATTTTAAAATGTGGTTTTCAATGAGGCAATACTTTTTTCGGAGTTGGTCTTTAGACAGCTGTAACTTGGTTTGTTTGTCATTTCAAGACGCCTAAATAAACACCGTTTTTAAAATGTATAATAATTAAAAAAATTCTCATAAAAATTTTTAAACTAAAATTGCATTACTCGCAAACACAACAGGTCTTAATTTTGTTATAGAAAAAATGTACTGTATGTATGTTGCAGCATTTCTGGGATAGCTATAGTTATATAACTTTGGAAAGTGCAGATTCTCAATATCTGATTACCCTTAGATGCAGTTATGCATTATCAATACACTTCAGAGAAATTCCATTGAATTCCAACACATTTCAGTCATTGTTATAAGCTCATTTTCTTTTTATTTTCGTTTACTGAATTTTGTATGAATTCGCGAGAAATAGCTACCATTTACTTGCTTTTGTTCAGTGTTCGCCATTAAATACTGCAAATAAGGTGAGCGTTAAGTTGCGTGCGCATAATATTTATCTGAAACGCAAAATATCGGGTGGTGAACATTTCGCCGAATAGGGAAATGCCGTCATTAAACGTTCGCACCACCATGTTTTACAATTAGACCCCATATTTGAATGGGAAAATATAATTAAATACAAATAATTAAAAGAGTTGAATTTCTTATAGATTATTTAATTCACACCAGATTTAACTAATCAATACTTTATTTTCAAACCAGCATAGAAAATATTTGCTTTTAAGGGCCAGTTTTTTAGTGCAAGTTGAACTCTGTTTGTCGTTTAAACTAAGTTTATGCAGTTTTTAAGGCAACTTTAAACGGAGTTCAAACAAAGTTTTAACGGCCGATTGTACTCGGTTAAACTTAGTTTAACTTATCAGCTGTGTGCTGACTACTTCGTTATGGTTGCAACAAATTTTATTGAGCGCAAGGAAATTAAGTTTATATTTAAACTGAGTTTAACTAAGCTTGAAATGAAAAAGAAGTACAGACACTTGACATGTATTGTTGCCGTTGCCCGGACAGGGTTATAGAAATTCGGGTGCATACAATTGAGGGTGCGTTATTCTTGAGAGTTGAAATGTCGCTTTGGTTAGTTTTTTGCAGAAACGTATTGTGCACCATTTATATTGAAAAACATGAATTTTTTTTTAAGTCTATAAAGTTAAAGCCATTTACGTATTAGTTAAAAACAAAAAACAATTCGCTTTGAAATAGTAAGTAGGTGTTTACTCTAGAAAATGTTTATAAGGAAGTTTGTCTTGGCCTGCAGATGCGAATTGAAAGCGACATAATGAAAACTTTTCTTATAGATGTTAGGAAATAGAGGTTTTCGGATGGTTTATTACACAGACGATGTGACTTTATTTAATTACAAAAAGGTTTAAATTGTAATTGCCAAGAAGGTTTGGGGTTACCAGTGCTAAGGTCAAAGAGAGGGACTCTGATTTCATAGCTGATACACCAGATTTAATAATCTGCATTGGATGTTATGAACAAAGTAATACTTTTAGGGATTTTTTTTAATGGAACTGGCAAGATGAAACTATTTTCAAGACGTTCGTGTTTTTATTTTCTTATGTATTTTAAAAACGAAACCGAAATCGAACGAAATTATGAAGATTATAACCATAACTGAGACCGAGACCTTTTGTTAAACTGAATCCGAAGCCAGAATATTTTGTGGAATCGAGTTTCTTCCTTAACTTAATTTTTGTGCGATATCATTTATATTTTGATCTGCCATCAACATATCACTATTTAATTATTTAATTAATGAAGTATCAAAGGAAGTACAACCAACACTGAATATGATTTAAATTTTTCCTGATGCAACAATTTTAGCAAATTTTAAGTCATAATTTCATGCTTTGACCAATGGAAAAACTCTTTTCTATTTACTCATGAAGTCAGCATGAGCGCTGCATTAAAATTCCATCTGGATACAAATGCGGCAATTATTTACATTTTGTTTAAGTTCGATAGTAGAATTCTAATACACGTCCATACACACATAATTTAAGTTTCTTATCAGCAACGCCCTGACGTAACCCAATAAAACTAGTTGAAATTCTTATGTAAAACATTAATTAACCGGCTTTATTTATTAATTATTGAAAGAAAACAAACATATAGTTAAATGAATTGTCTGCATGGTAAATAACAATTGGTTGTGGAAAGAGAAAATACGCTGAAATGAATGTACATTAGCCCAGTTAAGCGCTCTGATGAGTAGAGGCGAATATTGCACTATTTGTATAAAACGATTATTAAATTCAAACATATTTACGTACATACATATGTATGTATGTTTATGCGAACAATAAGTAGATTGTAAGGAAACCTCCAAGCAATAACATCAAGCGCTAACTAAGACTTCCGAGCATTTATGAGGTTTTTCATACATTTTTTTCCCCCTAAAGCTATTTTTCTTTTTAAAGTTAACACTTTCTTTAGTGTGAAAGAGACAAAAGGACCGAGATGGTAATTTTGACAGGGCCCCTTAAGTGAAGCTACGTATGTATTCTATAAAGTTTTCCAAGAAGGAGTGAAAAAAGTAGTTGCCAGCAGGCTTCCTATAAGCTTTTTTATTTGTTAGCTCTTGATTTTAATTGCTTTGTTAATGTTTATTTACTCACCTAATAAGCCTTTAAATTTAAACTGAATTTGTGTAAATATCCATTTTAAGTCGGAATAGGTACATTTTTTTCTTGGTGCGTCTAAGCAGAAAATTTTTATAATTTGTTATGATTAAAGCAGCAGTTTAAGAAGAACTGCTTGTAAGAGCCTTCTAAAGTAATTCCAAAAAGTTTGTGTCACTCCATACAAAAAATAATGAATAGTAGAATGAAGAAGAGAATCTGCATAATTCCTTTTGGAAGTGCTTTTAGCTTCTGGAAATTTTGTTCATTTAATTTATGTTTAGGTCAAACGCGTTTATTTTTGTTATAAATAGATTAAAATAATGAGAATGGATCCATGTGCAGAAGTCCACGAAAGTGGGGAAAGTTTCTGATTTCCATTCACCTGGGAGTGGTCAGAACCATTATTTTGCGTAGGGATCAGGCAGATCACGACTTCCGGGTGATTTCATCCAAGTGTGCTCTTGATAGATACCCAACATCCGTTTAGTGCGGCTGCGAGCGGGCATTTGCCTTGGAATAAGCGGCTCGTTAAAAATGTGATAATTTGAAATGCCGTAGAAAATGGCAGGGCTTCGGACACGCCACGTAAAAACAAATTACCAATGAAAAGGAAAACAAAGCCTCGGATGAGAACCCCCTTTTTTATAGACGACCACGGCAAAAGTATACAAGACAACGATTTGAGGGCAAGCATCTTAAATGTCCGGGCCCTTAATTGGGATGATGCTTCTGCCCGGCTGGTTAATGTTCACGACAGAGGGCTTCGTATTTGTGTAGGGAGAGAGACTTCGTCGTAAAGAACTGTCGTTCACTTCGGTGGACGAACGTCTCTCCACAATCTGCATCAGGGCGAAATTCTTCAACATCTCCCTGATTTGCTCGCACGCCTCGACGAAAGAGAAGGACCAGGTTCCAGCATATGAAGATTCACCAAGCTCCGTGGCTGTCTCCAGATGGTAAAGCACGCAACCAAATCGACGATGTTGTGATAGACGGAATGCATGCTTCCAGTGTCCTAGATGTGCGCACGATCCGAAGAGCTAACATCGGTTCGGATCATTATCTTGTGTGGGGCCATATTTTTCGCTGTTTTCGTACCGCCGCCGAAGAATCCATTGGGTTTCAGCGAGCCCGAAAAAACCACAAGTATGACGAGGGATGCCGTGTCGCTACGGAACGTAAAGACGCTGCCTACAGGGCCACATTGCGATCGGGCCCAACGCGAGCTGCACGGTAGCCATATCGTGAGTGGAAGAAGGAAGCTAAACGCATTTTCCTTGAGAAAAAGAGAGTGGCCGAAATGCGTGAGTGTGAAGAGCTGAGATTAAATTATGGAGGGAACACTTCTCTGCAGCTGAAACCGCTTTTGAGAAGATGTCGAACCCAAATCCTTAATCCATGATGATGGACTCAACGTACCGTCACCCGACTGTGATGAAATTTCGAAAGCGATAACGCGGCCCAAGAAAAAATGTTTAAAATTCTGGAACGAATCCTCCGTTTTTGAATAATTGTAAAGAACTTTTTTATGCGAATTTTTGTATGCGATCTTCTGCATACAACGCATAAAAAATACCTAAGTGTATATATTTAGTATTATATAGATATGTATGTACGTACAAGTGCTCGCCATTGTATCGACTGACAAAATATTTATATAGAGAAGTACATATACATACATACATATATATATGTACATATGAACAATAAACTCGATTTTTTATATTCCAAATTTTTTTCATGTTTAATTTTTAAATATTTATATTAAGATAAAGTTCCTAATTCAAGCAGAAAGGAAATGTATCAAAGTTTCAAATTTAGTACAATAAAATTTTTAAATAAAAATTTGCATAAGAATTTTTGTACATAGCTCGTTCAACTTTAAAATATAATTTTACGACGTTGTTGCGGAATTCTCTATTAAACAAGCTTGATATGAACAAGGCACATCAAATAGGTAGCCGCAGAAAACTTTTTTTTTTGAACTTTTTTCATATTTTATTTTAATATGAATTGTCAAATTTTGAATTTCGTTGCGATAAGAATGCTTTCATTGCAATTCTATGTAAGTAGTCGATAAAATATTTTTGAAATTCTAGCTTTTAAAAGCAAAAACAAAATATACAGAGCTCAAATTTTTTTTTTTCAATTTTTCTACTGCTGCTTCCTATTAAATGTGCTTTGGATGTGAAAGAAAATACCCTTAGGCAACACAGTTATTTTCAGACAAATTATTCCAAATCGCATGCGTATTACTTTTTCCTTTTTGTATCTTATTTTAAGTTTACTATGCGAGTATTCTTTTACAGAAATTCTCTTGAATGTTTTGTAACTGATTTGTAAGTGTCACTTCATAGAAACTGTATTTATATTTATAGAGCTCATATATGTAAGTGCCTTCATAATTTCTAAAACACAATTGTTTGCGTATCCAATGAAACTGATTTTTATCATAGATGAATCGGATTCTTGGCAATAAAACTTTACAGTTTTCTTTTGCAGTTGTGTATGTACATATATACATATGTGTGTATGTAGAGCAATTTCAACTACTCTCTATACGATCAAAATTTAATTTATACGAAAACGTAAAATTATGTACATATGTATTACAAAAGCAAACACAAAACAGTTATATAATTTCTTAAATAAACTCGCTTACAGTTTATTGTAATCTTCAAAACTATCCAGTGAATACGCGAAAGGTTGGGCTAATAACCGGTTACACTTTAGCTGCAACGGGAATATCTTAATAAAGTTGGCTAGTTTTGCTTGTTATTATGACTTGACCACTTGAAATGTGTAATGTTGAATCGCTTAGAATGTTGTTACGCGCCAATTGGCTTCACTTTGCTTATGTTTATCGTCACGTCTAAGTAATTGATGCGGTTGCAAGCCTGACTAACTGTCCAACAGTACTTAAAATATTTAATCAATATGCGGAAAAGTATGTCAATCGTATAACTAGTTTATTTGGTTGAAAAGAAGGAAAATTTTTCCAAGGAAAAAATGTATGTGGCTTAATACATATACATATATGAACATATGTACATGTGTTTAAAACATACAGGGTTCAGTTAAATTTAAGATTTTCAATAAAATCTTCATGAAACTATGTATATGTATGCATATATATTTCTGTCACATTTATACACACAAGCTGTCAAAATAATAATAGCGATTTGTGGTTAAATATTTTGACTTTGCATAGTTTTCACAAAAAATTATCAAATTTTAAAAGTGGCGCCAGTTAATTTTTTATTCTCTAATGATGCTGCGCGCATTTCTTCCATACCAATAAAACGCATGACCGGAAACTTTTGGGAAGGGGGCGGGGGGTAAATTCGGTAAAAATTCCCAAAAATCAACTTTTTATTTTATCCACCTGTTACTTGCGCTTTGTGAGAATAAAATTTAATTGTAGAAAATTATCTTATCTTTTATAAGAAAAAATACAAAAATCTAATAAAGGAATAAAAATTAATAATTTTAAATAACTGCTATTATATTAAACGCCACTGTACACATGCATGTTAAATGTATTATTTTATACTAATTAAGCGAGAGTAATAACCGTTGTACAAGTTTGCATGTATAAAGGGAAGTAGTTATTTTTTTACGTTTAAGTATAACTGAGATCTCTCATTCTCTCACATTCACGTCATTCCGCATATTTCCCACTTTCTTTTTTTATTATTATTATTGCTTATTGAAATAGTATAATAAAAACCTAAAACAATATAAAAAAACAAGCACGAGCAACAAAGGCTATCGGCTTTTTGTTAACATGGAGTATTTGCACAAATATGTACTTATGTATATATTATTATTTATTATTTATTAAGCAAGAATTATTAGTACAACAAGAATCTTCTTCTTTTTTAGCACAAGCAAATTAGAACACCACTAAAATTAATTACAAATACATAAATTCAAATAGTCAAAAATTCATGAAAATGAAATGAAATCATACAGGTATAATTTTAAAAGTAATTTATCACTAAAACTTATATGGGACATATCAAATCGTCCAGGCAGTTAGGGTTAGGTCTTTTTTTCCAATACATTTTTTCAATTCCGCAATGTGATTTTAAAAATTTCCCTTGAAAGTGAATTTTCAATTCCACAATTTCAATTCCAAAATGTGATTTAAAAAATTTCCTATGAAAGTGAATTAGTGTGCTCCCAATTTCACAAATTTCTTCGCATATCAGGTCATCCCTGTCACACATATCGGTTATCATTGTGGCAATTCACAAACAGGTTTTGTTGAAATTTCCATTTCGGATTCAGCTATGTATGCATTTTTGAGGAATCATCAGCAACACACTTAAAAATAGGCATACATACATATTTCAATGAATAACTAATACAGAAATTTTATAAATGGCTTCTACAAACATCAAAGGATATTTAAAAAATTATTCCAATCGAAAATATTTAAACATTCACACACCTTTTGTCATTTACTTTTCATTTCATATACAACCAAGCATTCGGATTCAATTCACAAAAATGTATGTGAATGTGAAATTGGGAGCACGAAACATGTGATTTCAAACCGATTCCACAGGGAAATTTGTGAATGTGAAACTGGGAGCACGGCTGATAGTTTATGTATCGAAATCCATGAGACACGTATTCTGTCATTTTTTCGGTAGTTTTCTGGGTATGTCGGCTGGGAAGATGGGTGGGAATATACTGTCCAGAAGTCTTCTGCTAAGTTTAAAAAGCGGTTGTATACTGCTTTTTTAATATCTGCTTTGCTAAGGGCGTCGTAAATCACAAGTGGCGATTTTGTTGCAAGCTTAGCTGCGCTGTCTGCGGGTGTGTTTCCATGTATTCCAATGTGGCTTGGGACCCAAAGCAATTTAATTTTTTCTTGATTTTTGATTAACATATCACGAATTTTACATATTGTTGAATTGGTGTGGTTGGTGTTTATAATAGCTAGGAGCGATTATAGAGAGTCCGAGCATGTAATGAACTTTTCTCTTTTTTTTGTAGCCATTCGGCAAGCATGAAGGATTGCAGTTGTTTCTGCCGTAAAGACCGAAGCGTGTGAAGGAAGTAAGCTTGCGATTATATCCGAATCTTTGTTGAGAACACTGAATACAATAATTTCATTGTTTTTTGAAGCATCTGTATATAAATTATGCCAACCGTGTGAATGTGCGAAATATGTAAGAACTCCTGTAGAAAAACGGAAGAGGATGTATTTTCCTTTTTGTATTTCGTCAGTGATAGGTCAACTGAGCTTTTCTTTCTTGAACATCCAAAGGGGTAAAAGTCGATTATCTTTTGTAATAGTTTCTAAAGCTGATGGTTTTCTGCTTTGGCGCTTTCTTTTCAGTAGATTTTGTATGTTGTTTTTTATGGAGGATCTCTTCAGGTCAATCAATTTCGAGACCATACTTCCGTTGATGTATTTAATCCGATCTGTCAGTTTCGGGATTGCGGCTTTAGTCAAAATATTTATTGTGGGTTTTGTTCGAAAAGTTCCAATGACTAAAGGAGCTGCTGGGTGATATAATGATGTCACTTTTGCCATATTGCTCTTCGTTGAACTCATTAAAGATCATACAAGAAATTAATATAGAGGCAATATTGCCATAGTGGCACTTTCGCAGTGAGAACAGAGACCATATACAATCTTAAGAAAACTATTTTGGTAAGAAATTGCTATAATTAAAGTTAACAGTACTATAGTATCCACCATAAATGCATTGCTGCCTTTTTTAATGGAACTTCGGTGCTTCTGCTCTACTTTAAAGGGTTTACTTCATAATAGTACAGAAACTAATGGACTACTTTTTCTCAGTCACATCTTTTTTTCATTTTCACATCTTTAGGTTAGATCTAGCGTTTTTATGTACAAAAAAAACATCTAACCAGTACCTATCTTCTAACAGTAAGATTTGTAATGACATCTAGATAGAGACATAATTACATATCCCAAAAGCGCAGTATTAAACTCGCTCTCTTGATTTTTATCTGCGCATCGGTGCCAAGCTTCTTTTGTTTCGAAATAAATACCATGAAATTGTTTAAGCGAAAAATGGAGCAACATAATAACTGCGCTTCCATCGCCGACAAACAAAATACGAGTAACAATTTTTTTTTTAAATTGCTAAATTGCTTAAAAAACAACTCTATTATAAAGCATAGAAGAGGAATGGATAAAAATTTGTATGTACGTATGAGTAAAAGAATAGCAGAAAGTCAGAATAGACAGTTGCTTAATGGCCATGAAACAAAATCCGAGAAAATCAAGTTTAAGGTCAGAGAAGACATGTTAAGGAAAATATAAATCCGTGGCTGTAAAAGTCAAAATGTTTGTACACATTTACGAGTTAATCGTGATTTAATATGTTCTCACTTGTGTAGCTGACGCGTTAATGAGGGCTATTAAATAAGGCAAATGTGATGGAAACAATTTAAAATAAATATGACAATGTCACTTTTCGACTATTTATAAATGAATGTAAAAAAGCATATTAAATCATTAATAATAATATTATATCTACTGCTATTGGCGTGGCCGCTGTGGTCGAGTTGGTAACGGTGCGTGCTATAACTCCATATGCCGGTGAGTTCGAATCTCAGTCAGGGCAAACAAAATCTTAATCATAGAAAAAGTTTTTTCTAATAGCGGTCACCCCTCGGCAGGCAATGTCAAATCTCCGAGGGTATTTCTGCCATGAAAAAGCTTCTCATTAAATACTTCTGCCGTTCGGAGTCGGCACAAAATTGTAGGTCCCTCCATTTGCGGTAAAATATAAAGACACACACCACAAATGGTAGGAGAAGCTCGGCCAAACACTGAGCTATAAAGTGTAAGCGCCAAACAGTTCCATACATAAGCATAAAAAAGAGAGTGGTACCTCCCATACTTTTAAATACGAATCTTCAGAAAAGTTCTGGGCAAACAATTTTGTAGGCCATTCAATTTTAGTAAAATAAAATGCAGGTATCAAATCGCAAAATCCTCGAAAATTTCAGTCAAGCAGTCCAAACAATCGCGGTTACTTTCACAACAATAGTTTCTAATATATCTACATACATATGTACATACTATTTCATTAAAAAGTATTAAAGTCGAATTATTAAACGAAAGTGTCTTCTCCTTAAAATAAATTTAAAAGGCATAATAAATAACCACAAAAAACGAGTTGCAATTATTAAGATTAAAAAAATATTTTTCATTATTCTCCTTATCAAACCACTCACCAAATGGCAATCAAGCTTTGCCGGCTTTTAGAGTAAGCATTCGCCGGCACTCGTTATGTGTCCGGCCACGGCTGAGCTACGTGAATTACCACTTTGCAGCTGGTAGTACATTTTAATAAGAGCTTAACTTAAGAGAGCCGCACGAACAGTTGTGATGCCCAAAGAGTAGTAATGACAATGCGGAGTGTAAAAATACTGTAGTATCGCAAACTGAATTCAAAAGAGTCACAACTCTATACAAATTTACAACAATTTCCTTGTAAATAAAATACATTTCCAAATAGCGAAGAATAATGTGTCTTTATAATTATCCTCTTTAACATAAAAGCAATTATATTACCTGTTCTTATAAATACTACTTTAATTTGTTTTAAATATCAAAAATCATTTAAATTTTTGTTTCTGATTTTTGAGTTGCATGAATTTTTGAATTTAATCTGCGAACTGCTACCAACTTTCACTTGCCATAAAGCATGAAAGCATGAAATGGTTATTGGTGATTGTGTTCAATGGCATTTGGCGATTCGATCGTAGATAAAATTTTGTTGTAACCTTTAAAAGAAAAAAAAAAAAAATTCGCGGGCAATTTCGCCTACGGTGTTCTGAACTATGCATAAAATTAATGCGGTAGTAATCGCATTTGCGTATTTTCAATTTGTCTCTCTGTGTTTTTGTAATATTAATTAAGGTAATGAGATACTCGTATTAGAAAATTTCTAGATATATTCTGAAAGTCAAAATGCGTGGTAGTCTAGTTAAAGCAATCGACGACTCCATATTAATTTAAAAAAGGTTTATTTGTGATTAAAATTATCATAATGGGAAGTACAAAAGAGACTATTTTATTTGAGTGAAATGCTACATATATGTATATAAAGAGTTTTTGTTTTTGTTTTTAAAGTGTTTGGAGTCTAAAATCTATCGGTCGAGAAGTAAATTTGACTTGAATTGTTTGTTTTTAAATTTTGCTCGATTTTCAAACTTTCAATACAACCACTGACAATGATAAATAACTTGATTAATATAAGAAAATAATCAGTGCATGCAAGAAGTATTTCTGTTTGAGATAATTGTATGTAACAATCAGAAGAACTGTTCATTTACTGAAAAAATAGGCTATTTTTAAAATTCAACTTCATTTAATTAAAATTTTTTATTTCGTCATGAGCAGTTCACGACTATTTCAAAACCACTTTGGAAATATAACAGTATTATTTCATTGCAAAATTTTATTTTTATAGTCTCAAAATTGTCCGAAACTAAACCTGCACTTTTCCGAAAAATATTCTGCAAATGTTAGGGAATTATGTTAACATATCTTTCAAGCTAAATTGCAATACGAATTGAAATACCAAGAAATTACTCAACCTGATCAAAGCCAATATCTGTTGCAAGCAAAATATGATTAAATTTGCCTTCTAAAATATCGAAGCCTTTATCCCAATTACATTGAAAATTATTGAAAATATTTAGTATTTAATTAAAAATCAAATAAAAAATAGTGTGTAATTTTATTAAAATTTTTTACCAAATGCAAAAAAAAAAGAGATATAAATCTAAATTTCATAAATATCATTTAATCTGACATTTGTGATTTAAAAGAGAAATTATGATTTCTAACGAAGGTGAAGGTTTAATTAAAAATCATGTTTGCATAGAATAATACTCGTACGCTATAGTCGAAATGTTTTCATGAACATACTTTATTAGTAAAAGGGTTTATCCAAGGCATGTTATTAAATTTAAATTTTACACTTGCCAAGGATGCACATGCAACCAAAATTTCATTAATATTATCCATACATACATACATACATATGTATGTTTATACAATTTTTGCTCGTTTGTACTTTTAATGGTCTTCTTGTCTGAAATGTTTCCAACAAATATACCAAAAACTTATTTGTTTTTATTTTTATTTGGTTTCAACTTTATTTTCTACTATTTAAAATCAAACCGTATACATACGTGGTAAGGAATTTTTGCAATATGTGCGCAAACGTCGTTCCGTCGTTGTTTGAATAAAATTAAGTTTCACTGCACAAACAATATTAATGTGGTAAGAGCAAAACAATTTAGAATGATGTTCACACATGATGCAATAATGAAAGGTGTTGTACGTTAGCAACTTCTCGCTCTAAATCGGCCATCTTGAACGCCCTTAGAAACTGTAATGTGCTTTGCCGAATTTGGTTACCAACATTTTTAATTAAAGCAAAAAGTTATGTTTTCATAATAACTACATACGTATTATTGATTCTTTTGGCATTTTGAATTATTTTTACTTATTTGTTGATAATTAGTTTTCTGAAAGCGAGAATTTGAATAAGTTTTTGTAAAAATGAAACATTATTTGTTAAATTATTAAGTGCAATAGAGCTCTGAGGTTCATAGCGGAAGGATCAACAATTTTATTGGCAAAAACATCGTTGGTTAATCTGCTCAATCTTAAGTTTTTGACGCTGCACATCAGCTCTTACATTTAAATTACAACTCAATGATATCTGAACGTCATTGTTAATTTATATACCCTTCCCTAATTTTTAATCTTTTAATTCAAACCTCTAATTTCAAATGCTTGCTTTCTTTTAAGTTTCAAATTTTGTAGGATTTTAAAGTAATTACTATTACTATTTCGCTTTAAGGTTTAAATATTGTTTGATTCTGTAATAATTTTAATTTTATATTCAATATAACCTATGGATGTTGTATTGTAATAACAATAAAGGCTTAAGGTAATACATGGACCTGTACATTTATTATTTTTCAGTGACCAATTAGTGTTTCTTTCCAAACAAAAAACCCGCCTTCAGTGCTTTTATGCTCATAACCATTGAGGATTACCTTTAGTTTCTTTATGAACCAATGATTTGAACTAAACTAATACCCGTCTCGTCTCATAACTCAGTCTCATCTCAAGTCTCAAAATGAGCTAGAGATTATTGCTTTTCTTTGCTTCCAAGTTTTTTTCTTTTGTTTTTACCACCAGGTTTGTTTGTTCATCACCAGGTCACAATTCGGAGACTTTTATCTGAACATTCAACATTACTTTCTAAAGAATAATTATTTTCGAAGAGATTTGTGTCTTTTAATTTTGCAATCCTAAAACTGTGCGCAGATTCCACCAGCAATTTAAATACAAATTATTATTATTTTGTCAGTTTTCATATAAAAATTTGTATTCTAATTTATACTTTTTCCTAAGAACGGCCTTCTTTTATTCCCATTTCTCTAATACCTCCTAAATACAACATTGAGCTAAGGGCGTTCAAACTGACGCTGTCACAACGTACAACACCTTTCGTTATTCCATCATGATGTTCACATAATAGAAATCAGCTTTGTTAACGCCTTAGAACTTCATATACATACATACATACATACAATTTTAGATATTTTTATTTCACTAGATATGGAGCATCTATGTACATAAACGTACATACATACATACATACATACATATACGTCTTATCTATTAAAAAAACTTATTGATACATTTTGATTTTGAATTTGACAAATCATTTAAAATTTAAATATTTATAGCGTTCTTGTTTTGTGAAAAGACGTTAGATAAGTCCATTTTTTCTTTTTTTTTACAAATATTAAATATTGAGGAAAATTTAAATAGAAAGTACAAATACACTAGTACATAGCCAAACAATAAGCTGTCACTTTGCAATAGTGTGCGAATTTGCTAACGTGGATTGGAAAAAGTTCATTGAAATATATTTATAACAATAATGTATCAGCATAAAAAGTGATGTGTTCTTTTTAAATTTGAAAACAAAAATTTATTACTCCATTATGGCTACTTCTATTGTTTTATTTCCTTATAAATTCTTCACATAAAAAGCAAAACTGTTTATCATAATTCATACAGATTTTTAGCTCTCCTACGATGCATTGGTATGTCTTCGAACATCTACTTCTACTGCTGTTGGTCTAAATTGTATATCTATACATATATATATTAAATATCCTCACACCTACTATCATACTAGAATCGACAAACTCAAATATACTTAGTCATGTATATATATGTACGTATGTATGTATAAGTAGGTAACATTTTTTTAAGTTGAGTGAAAATCTTTTTTTATATTCTTATTTAATATTTTTACAATTGTCATGGAAATCTTTCAAAAGCTGCTTTGCCAACGAGGAGCGTTTTTACTGTATAGCAGTTTCCTCTTTAAGTAATGAATGTCAATTGAAATTTGTAACTTCAAAAGCCACTTTAATTTCGCTACCGGCTTCTCCATAAATATATTGTACATATATGAAGTTATATTTGTTTTTGTTGTTGTATAAGTGTTGCAAGATGCATTCAGCTGCAATCAAAACATTCAAAAGTAATATGCAATTCAAAAGCCAACTAACTTCGCTTTTTGATAAAAACAACTAGAATGAACAAACAGGATGAACTTGTTGTCTTTTAGCCATTTGCAGTTGTTGACTTTCATTTGTTGCATTGGTTGGCAGACGTGCAATTGCATTCAGCTCTGCGAGAAAGAGGAGGTTTAGGGGTTCGAATTGCCCCCGCGGTCAACCGACCAAACTATGGCAACTTTGGGTGTACGAGTATTATTCAACGTTTGGTTAGCAACAACTGCCGACCCTCATCGACGTGTAATTGCCAAATAAGCGGCGGATTGTTGTCGTTATTTTTAACTTAAAAATCAGCTATCTGATTTAAACTGTGTATTGGCAGTGCAATCCCGTTGATGTCCCTTATGTTCGAATGTGCTTAAAATTCAAGTATACACTTCCAAAATTGCAATAAAGGAAACAAGTTTTCAGAATAATAGGCTTATCAAAACTACAGATTACGATATAACATGGCATACAGTTTATTTGACATAAAATCGACTGATCAATTGTGCTTGAGTTAGTATTTACAACACAGGAATGACTTAATTAAACAGTCAAGAAAAAAGCTTTTCGCTTATATAATTTAAATTTGAGGAAAATGTTTGGTAGACAAGAAATTAACACATAAAAAAGTTTCTGTCTACGCCCCCAGCAGATTTGTTCGTGCGTATGTATGTTCATATAATTCTTAACTAGTTTGCATTCTTATATATATACATATGTATGCATGTATAAATTTAAATCCCTACGAGTGCACACAAATGTACGAGTATGTATATGACTAAAATGTAGGCATGGGCAAAAAATATCGATATATCGATATATTTTTCAAAAAAATAATGGATATTTACATCGAGATTTTAACCTCGATGTATCGATATTTTTTTCTGAATATCAAATTTGTATCAAATTCACTATTTTTTAAATCATCGAAAAGCTCAATTTGATTTCATTTGAACGTAACTGTACGTTGTTGTTGCGTTCATGCATTTGTGAACACCAAAAAAAAAAAGTTTTGGGTGAATTTTCGTCATATAACACCGGTTCTCTCTGAAGTTTCTTTAAAATATTTAACTAAACTTAATTAAATTATTTAAGATTCCTCGGTATTTTCCGAAAGGCTTGCTTTAAGTGTTAATATAGCTGTGCCGAATAAAAGAAGCAGGTTAAAAGGGCAGCAAATCAAAAAAAGTGTACTTCTGGTGTTTACATCCGACGTATACTGGTTTGATAAAAAATTTAAAATGAAACCATTGTATAAAATATTTTGATTCTAATATTAATTTAACTTAGCTTTACTCCCTTATAATAATAATAATAATCTGAGGTTTGCCATTGCCTGCCGAGAGGTGACTACTATTAGAAAAAAATTGTCTATGATTTAGATTTTACTTGCCCTGGCTTTGATTTAAAGCTCGAACTATGCGGCGTATCGAGTTATAGCACATACCGCTACCAACTCGACCAGAGCGGTCACTCCCATATAGTTAATTAAATATGTATTTTAATAATAAATAAAACTAATAAAACTGCCATATACATAAGTATAATTTTGTTTACCATCGAATGTTTTGACAATACTAGGAGTAATTGCACCTTGAGGTAAAAAAATCGATATGTCGATATATCGAAATATCGATATTTTTTAATATGCTTATATCAATATTATTCGATATTGTTTAAAAATATCGATACGATATATGTATATCGATCTATTTTTCATTTGCCCGTCCCTACTAGAATGTATGCAGGTAGTTCTAATTTGCAGTGAACATCTGAAACACACTTTGAGACAAATTTTCATATTCTTGACGTCGTTGATTTGATTTATGCAAAAACATAAAAGAGAGTAATTAAGGAAAAACATAAAAAGATTTTTTTTTGCATACAGTAAAAGTAGCATTTCCATACACCAGATATTTATCTAATATCATTAAGCAGTCGATATTAATAGATTTAATGATGACATTCCCAATTCTAAACAGAGATTCGAGAAAAAGCAAATGACAGGTTACTTTTAAAAAGACAGCCTACTTTGATAAGCCGAATCGCAACTTCTATGTGGCAGTGAAAGTATTTTTTGATATGTATGTAGATGTAAGTAATTGCTCATTACTTTATGTTTGTTAAGCCGACTTAAAGCCATTCAAGAAGAGAGAACGATGTACAAATTGTCAATTTGTTTTAAGAATGGTCGGAGGAAAAGCCCAGAATAAAAAAAAATTATTTCTTATTGGCCGTTTTGACCAACTATTTTGTTCCCTAGTATACTCGTACATTAATAGTACAGTACGAGTACTAGCATGAATCGGGAACAAACTATGAATATATGAATTTTTAGAATTCCATTCAGTTTTGCCTCCTTTATGTTAACACATTTGTACTTACATATATACCAATAAACATCAGTAATGCTCTAGCTATGTAAATAAACTTCTTATCAACTTAAAACAGTTTCCAAAGTCGTATCAACAAAAGCTTTAATTTATACGTGAACTTGTTACAGAAGAGTTAATAGCAGCATTCAAGATTGTAACGTCATTAAATAAATTAGTTTTACAGCCCAATCACTGATTCCGAATGAACTCCCGTCGTGACAAAATCTTCCGTCACGAATTCGGGAAAAATGCTATCAGCAATTCCGACGTTTTCGTAGTTTGCGTTGCCAACTGTTACATTAAGTTAGAATGAGTGTTACCAACTCTTTACACGAAATTCAATGGTTTTTTGTTTACTTTTTTGACAGCAGTTGAAAGAAAATGCATATATTTTCACAGGCAAAGTTTACAATAGTTATTTAAATACAAAAAATAATTAAATGAGTTCCAAGCGCGAGCAAGTGCGAAGCCCGAAACAGACGTTTACAACCGGCAAATCCTTTATATCGTTTCCTCTAAATTATTGTATGTGTGAATGTGGTTCTTTTCTTGTTGCTCTGGGTTCAATTTTGTTTAAATATGGCTTCCATTCCACTTTTTTTATAATATTTCAACAAATTGGCAAGCATTTATAGCTATTTACTATTTTCCAGGTGGTTGCTGTTGAAGTTTTATGTTATATTATAGTTGAATGTACATTGGCACTTTATACTTGCACGGGCTTTTTGGAAAACATTGCGCATGTCTGCCGGTTCATCATATTCACTAGTATCATACTAACTCCGGTTAGTGGGCGGTCTTAACCTGTTGAAAAATATATTTAAATTTATGCCCTACAGCCATTTATAAACACTTTTTACATTTTTTATTACTTCAGTGAAAAATATCCACTTAGTTTCAAGTAGACTTTAATTTTTTTGTTCACTTTAATTATTATTTTCACATCTCCCGATAAGGGAAAGCGTTCGTACATAGATTATTCTCACCAATAAATGTCAAAATTGCGTATCACTCGGAATCCGTGATGGCAATATCACGAATTTCGAAATTTCGTAAGAATTTCGTGATCACGTCGAAATTGATGATAGCATTTTCGCGACGCTGTCTCTTCGGGAGCTCCGACCGAATTCATGATAGGCCTGTTAGTGTTTGTACTTTAGAAAACTCCACTCATTTTGAAACTTTAAATTTTTGAAAAAAGAAGCGAAAAAACACAAATTTCGAACATCCAATGTCATAATAAAGAAAGGACAATAATACTTGCTATATACATATATGATGGTTACCGTTGATATTTGACAATCTTTTTCTGACGCTTTCCCGCTATTTATTCCAAAAAAAAAATCTCAAGCGGATATTATGCGGAAAAAGATGACATAGAGCAAAAAATTAAAGTTACTAAAATATGGCATTTTTCATATTTTATGAAATTTTGTAAAATCCCTCTCTTGTCGCTACAATGATATTCTATGGAATAATTTTTAGCATTTTGGATGCAGTCTTCCAATTTTTCAAAAGAATCGTTTTATGGTGCGCGTGGTTACTTTCCGATTACAAAAATTTTGAACGATTAGCTCAGTGATGTTCATGGACAATATGTTTCCAAAATTAAGCGACGATATCTGCCACTATCGTAAATAGGCAAAGCAACGTCCACTTTTCAAAATTCCATCAAAAAAATCCAGTTTGTTTGTTTAAAATCGCTGCAAATATTGAGTTTTATCAAATTTGTTCCAATACATACCGAAAAAACCAAGTTATAACATTTTTCAAAACATTCGTTATATGCGAAGTAGGCGTGGATATTGGTTTATTTTGACAATTTTCAATACCAACCTACCCTTGCCAAAAAGCCATCTATCAACCAAGTTTTGTTAAGAAATCTCAATTTTTAGTTAAGTTATCGTGCTATCAAACTGGTAGTAAATCGATTCCTCTTTTCATTCGAATAAATTTGGTATATACGTATTTGTCTATATCTATCCCGAATAGTTTTGGCCCTTTTACCCTTGTGTACCCTTTTACTCTTGTGTACCCTTTTACCGAGCGTACTGCGTATCAACAATTAACTAATTAAAATCAAAATTAATTACAAATTATTTCATTGCATTGCAACCCACAGTCTCTTCAACGCGTTGATGAGTTTATAAATAGTGGTCAGTTGAGTGCATGTTAATTGAAATGAAATTGTGGAAATGAAATATCGTAAGTTTTGGCGTTGTTTGCCGTTAGCTGAACTCTTTCAATACGAACTTCAAATTATGTAGCTCTTTGACATACATTAGTGCTTACTCGTATGTGTGAATATATTTTTTAGTTTGTTTTGCCTTTTCGTTTTACCTTTCCTTTCAGCATTCGTAATGCGTAACACCGCAATTTTCGAATTACCGAAAGTGTCATTAACACGATGCTGTCAACAGAAGAAAGTTATGTAAACCAAAGCATTCACAGTCAAATGCGAGTTTACTGAAAGTAATCCGCATCAAAGCATAGAGATAATCATGTGAAAAGTGACTGAAACTCAATTAAGTTGAGGTTGTCGCTGAAGATAAAAAGTTTATGATGAAAAGAGATAACTAACACACACGATCTCAGAATTTGTTTAAAGCATCTATCTTTCCTTTAAAAAAATCTGACTCCATAGAAAAAACTAAACTAAAACTCGAGTTTCGCGAGTATATAGATTATTTTGTGTATAAAAATTCCAGTCGCATGGCATTTTAAGTCAAAAATTCTTAATGGCATTATAAATGTGTATTTCGTTTCTGACAGCCGGTTTCATCAGCAATTTAAACGAAACTTAAATTTTTTATTTTTGTCAGCCTCTATATAAAATTAAAAAATTCAAATCATTTGCTGTCGTTATGGTGGTTATGAAAACATTATTTAAGGAAAACAACAACAAACATCCTTATATTTTCTTTTTAGAGTTTTATGATTTTAAACTTTAATAGACTCAATTCCTATTTCCATCTATTAAATGAAATGTTTCATTACAAATCGGTATGCTTCGAAATACTCAGTACCGATTTCAAAAGTATCAAAAACACTCAATACTCCGTAACAAATCTCGTTTACTTCTTTTAAATACGAGAATAAGTTGTTTCCTCTATTCAAATTTACTTACATAGGTATATCGCGAAAGCTAATGTAGCATATCAATATTAAGTTTCGAAATGGAAATAACGTTTATGCCCCGTTCAAAGTACGCGAACACAATTTGCTAATTACCTCAAATAAACCTCTGTCTGTAGGCCGCTTTAGCGACGTTGGGTATTGTTTTGAAAACGGACAGATCAACAAAATACTATTTGAGAAATGAATATGTCAAAAACCTTAAACGAGCTTTCAAATTCACTTTCTGCAATTTAAAACTTTGAAGCACTTCAAGCGGTTGTCAATTTGACCAATTTTCAGAAATTTTTGTACATCTCTATTAATTTTTACACTACATCGGATTGTAGGTACATATGTACGTTTTAAATATCATTGACATTCACAAAGTACGATGTCGATCGATAAAGGAAACTCCATTTGGCAGCTTATTAAACAACAAATTAAATGCGGAATTGTGTTGAAATTTCATCAAAGTTTTCCACACAGTATTAGCTCCAGGCGCTTATCAATCACTCGCTGTTCCTTATTAGCCCCAACTTAACTCTTTCTTGCGCTCACATATTTTTTGCTTATTTAACGAGCATTTCGTCGGAATTTATTTACATACATATGTATATTCATTTAACCCGGCAGCATGAACGCTCTTCAGTAAAGCTCTGCTTGAAACTGCGAAATGTACTTTCAAGTGCCATTTGAATGCTGTTTCATATGAATCGTAGCAAATTACTTTTTATGTGAAGCAATTCAAGTGCGTTACGCAACATTGCGCAACAATTACAACATTTTAAAAATATTTTTATAAACTCATGCAATTTGATATGAGCCAGATAACATACATATGTACATACATAGATAGTAAAATATAATATATAATATATATAATTTTGGCGCTTACACTATATAGCTCAGTGTTTCGCAGAGCTTCTCCTACCATTTGTGGTGTGCGTCCTTTTATTATATCACAAATGGAGGGACCTACAGTTTTGTGCCGACTCCGAACGGCAGATGTATTTAATGATAAGCTTTTCATGGCAGAAATACCCTCGGAGGTTTGCCATTCCCTGCCGAGTGGTGACCGCTATTAGGAAAAACTTTTTCTATGATTAAGACTTTGTTTGCCCTGACTGAGGTTCGAACCTCGAACTCACCGGCGTATCGAGTTATAACACGCACCGCTATCAACTCGACCACAGCGGCCACCCAGATAGTAAAATATAATAATAATAACACTGTCCAACAAATGAAGACTTTTTGAATGGAACAGAATATCGACCCAATAACTCTGAAAGGGTATGTTGAGTAGATCATTTTTGTAGAACAAACTTATGGTCCAGCACGTCTGAGTTTTTTTTTACAGTGGGTCAAAGTTTTCATTTTTTGGTCGAAGGGAGCATTATACTATATGAAAAAAATTTTGTAAGTTAATGTCTGAGAGAATTCTTATGGTCAGAGTTGTATTGTGGAATTGTATGAGGATTATTTTTGTGGAAGATCTTAACGTCGTCAAGTTCGGCCGGGCCAAACACTGAGTTCTCGCTTTGTATATGTTGGCGTGTAATTTTGCCAATTAATCGTAAAGAGCTTTATTTACAACAATGGTGTCTTTGGTGACCCCCACTGAAATTTTCCGCCAAACATTTTCGTAGAATATTTTAATCCTTAAATGTCCTTTTTTAAAGGATATTTTTTGATTCTCTCGAAAAAAGGGTCAAATTGACCCATAAAGAGACCAGTTAGAGGGTTAAGATCTTCCACAAAAATAATCCGCATACAATTCCACAATACAACTCTGACCATAAGAATTCTATCAGACATTAACTTACAACATTTTTTTTCATATAGTAACTCTGACCCACTGTAAAAAAAAAACTCAGACGTGCTGGACCATTAGTTTGTTCTACAAAAATGATCTACTCAACATACCCTTTCAGAATTATAGGGTCGCTATTCTGTTCCAAAAATGCTGTTGGACAGTGTAATTTACTCAAACATTGTCACGAATTTTCCTACAAATCATTAGACTTTTAATAAAACTCCGAGTACGAAAGAAATGAAGACAGAAAACTTATTTGCATATGTAAGTACATATGTATGTATGTACGAGTAGGTAATTTCTAACTCGAATGAAGCAAAACAAAATTACGATATTTATTGAAATAATAAATGAAAAAATAACAAAACAATATTTAAATTGTATTCTGTAAATTAAAAACAAGTAATTTTGAAACAATTTTCATTAAGATTGTCAAAAATATAAAGAAATATGCTTAAAACAAATTCGTGTTCACAAAGTAACTGGGAGAAATACAAAAATGCCATGTAGAAATAAATCGTATTGAAAAAGACCGCGTTGAAAAGTGAAGTATGCAAGTACAAAATTGTACACGTAATACTCGTACACTGATCGAAAACATTCTGCCAAAAAATAAGAAAAAAATTTACTCGAACATATGCAGCATATCCCGAAACATTTCGCGTGTGCTTTAAAAAATGTCGTTGAAAAAAATTTGACAAAAATGTTTATTTGACGCATTCTAAATTTAATGAAAAAGTTTGGAAATTGCAACAACACCTTTCAATAAATTTTATCTTGATTTATTTACTTTTTAAAGCGGAACCTTTTATATGTTTTTTTAATTAAGCGTTCAATGCAGTTTTTTGTTTTTGTATTATAGAATGGAATTTTAAACATTTTCAATTACAATGAATTCGTCTGAGATATGCAAGAAAGAAATTATTTGTAATAAAGAAGTCATTAGTTAAAATACTGTAATATACTATTTACAGACAAACTGCAAATGGTAAATAATTAAGAATTTACTGGTTAACTGTTATGAGTTTCGATTTCAGTATTTAGTACTTAGAAATATCAATTTATGTACATATGTATCTAACTTAACCAATCCTATCATGAATTCCATTGGAAAATGCTATTATCAATTCCGACGTGATCACGAAATTTCGAGTTTCGGGAGATTGCTATCACGGATTCCGAGTGAAACGCAAATTTGACAGCTATTCAAGAAAATAATCTACGAACGCTTTCCTTTATCGGGAGAAGTAAAAGTAATAATGCAAATGAACAAAAAAATACAAGTGAACTAGAAACTAAGTGGATATTTTTCACTGAAGTAATTAAAAATGTAAGAAGTGTTTATTAATGAGTGTAGTAAAATAAAATAAATTTTTCAACAGGTGAAGACCATCTACTAAACGGAGTTAGTATGAGATACTGGTGAATATGATGGAGGAGCGGTAAAACATTGCGCAAAGTTTTTCCCAAAACCCCTAAAGAAAATGTGCTTAGTTTTTGTGACGAAGATGCCGTGCAGCTGAACAGCCTTGGCCCTTCAGTTAAGGATACAACTTTCGTAGTCAGCTTATTGAATAGATATATGCACAGGAATGTGCTGTTTAATTAAAAAGCATTAAAAAAAAAAGGAATATCTGCATCAATTAACAAAAGTAATAATTGCCAAGTTAGATTAACAATAATATAACAAAATAACTTCCACGAACGACCACCTGGAAAAAAGTAAGCAGGGAAAAATGTTTGCATACTTGACGAGTTATTATAATAAGTATAACGGTATTTTGTTTTTATTATTCCCTTTTTTTAAAGGTTTGGTTGGACTATAAAGGAAGGTTGTGTAAAACGGGACCGGTCTCTAAACAAAACTGAGTCAAGAGCATCAGAAGTAGGAAGCAACCACATGCACACATTCAATAATTTAAGGAAACTATTTTCCCTATGCTTAGTTAATTTTCACAGTCTTCCCGAACACACCATTTCCATATTTTTATCATGGAGAGTTTTTGCATTTTCGTTGATCCCAGCACATATGTACATACATATGTACGATGCAGAAAATATATCAAAAAAGTGGTTACCGTATTAAAAAATTCAATTTAAATTAATTTACATGTCATACATATATAATATTCCGACTTGGATGACAAACGAAAATTGTTAGCTAAAAAAAATTATTTTAGATATACTTGAAAAGAAGCATGATGGAATAATGAAAGGTGTTGTACGGTGTGACGGCCCCAGTTTCAACGCCGTTAACTCAATGTTGTATTTAGAAGGTATTGGAGAAACGGGAATAAAAGAAGGCCGTCCTTAGGAAAAAGTAAAAATGAGTGAAGATAATTACGTAAAATTTAACCACAATGATTTGAATATTACGAATTTTATGACAACTGACAAACAAATTATAATTTGTATTTAAATTGCTGGTGAAACCTGCGCCAATATTAAAAGAGACAAATCTCTTCGAAAACACTTATTCGTTGTTATTATTATTAATTTTTTTTCGGAAAAGTAGAATCTTTCGGGTTTCCCACGATAATTTAGTTTAGTTCATGAAGAAACTGAAGGTAATCCTCAATGGTTATAAGCATAAAAGCACTGAAGGCGGGTTTGTTTTTGGAAACAAATACTAATTGATTACTGAAAAATTATAAATATAAAGTTCAATGGTCCTTTAGTTTAAAAATCTGATTAATATTACATTAAAATCCTACAACATTGAAACTTAAAAGAAAGCAAAAATTTTAAATTAAAGGTTCGAATTAAAATATTAAATATTAGGGAAGGGGATAAAAATGAACAATGCCTAAAGATTGACATATTAAAAACATCTGACAAGGGTGAACGGCAATATGTTTTATACTCGTATTCACTAGCAGCATAGCTTAAGTAATGTTCTCTTGAAGTGCGATGTGACCCTGCTCCAGAATTTAGCAGGAAGCTTGTTTCAAGGGCGAACCAAGAAAATGAACAATTAACGTTCTGATATCATTCCGTTGTAATTTAAATGTAAGAGCTGATGTGATCGAGTCGGTTAAAGGCGGCTTTTGAGAAACGTGTCTTCTTCTGTGACGATGATTTTATGGAGCAGCGTCAAAAACTTGAGTTTAAGGAGATTATCGAACGATATAGAGGATATCTTCAGAGCCCATAGAGAAATATTTACTGTTTTTGATACGGATATTTCGTTTCGCCAATAAAGTATTAAATTGAAAATGGAAATAAAATTGTTGATCCTGTCTTCCGCAATGAACCTCAGAGCTCTATTGCCCTTAATAAAAACAAATAATGTTTCATTTCACAAATACTTGACAATTTCTACAAAGACTCTTAACACCTCTGGAGAATATGCTGGATGGGGTGCAGCTTGTCAGCCAAAATGATGTACCCGCTCAGCTGAGATGCCTACAGCTAACAGCCTCAGACACCTCACGCACTTTCAATCATCGGTCATCCAATATCATTCCATGGATTTTAACAACGATCTCTGGTGTATCGACCTCTTTTGTGCGACCGGAACGTTCGGCGTCACTTGAGCTAAAACGTGCACAACGGAACTCAGTAAACCACTTCTTACCCAATTAAATTGAAAGTGCAGTATACCAACATTATTTACAAAGCCATAGCTTAGTTTCAGTGGTGGATTTTTTTTCAAACAAAAAATAATGCTCAAATTTTTTAATTTTTGTTAAAATTTAGAGTTTTTCAAATATGTAAGTCCCTGACAGGCTGAAAAGTGGGCTTCTAAAAACTGCAGGCTGGAGCTCCAATGCACTTTTTTTTACTATAATAAAGTCTTTATTCAATTTCGCAGAATTACCATCAAGCTAAAAATATTTACTCATGTTCATATAACTATGTATGTATATACAAATATGCACTTACCACTTAGGTTTCGTTATTTCACTTTCTCCATCAAAACTCCCCAAAAATGTTTGCTTTTTGTTGAATAACTTAAATCACTTGGTCTTGCACTAATCCAATGATGACGAGTGCATTAACTGAAGTAGTTTTTTTTCTTTTTTATTTCTTTGCTTTTTTCAGCACTCTACGCAAAAAATTTCACTTCTTATGTAAATATAAATTATTGGTGATCGCAGTGTCTGAACGCATTTCACATTTACGCAATTAATTCAAATTAAATAGTAATTTGACAAATTTTATTAATTTTGTAGATCTTTGAAATAATACAGTCAATAAGGAATCGTTCAAGTATTTATTAGATCTGCTAAACTATACTCAATGCTCACAATAATTCATACATACATACATATATATTACTATTCGATCAACTGATGAGCATTTGTGCTAAAGCTGAACAGTTTTAGAACTCGACACTTAACAAACCTCTGCCTTTCATGACTCGGCGGAACATACATATATGAAAAAAAAAAACAAAAAAAAATTTTTTTTTTTATATATCCGTGCTTCATGCGGATAAAAAATAAGTATTTCCGCAAGCATTTAAGTTATTTTTAATTGCAGGCCCCAAACTATTCAGCTCCACCCGTAGCTGTTTGCATAACTCAGCTACATTTTCCTTGTTTTCTTTGACAAATAATGTGGGCGAGAGGAACGACGGCGAACTGGTACCAGCGACTTCCCTTAAGTTTGTTATAAACAAAACATCGCAAGTAAAGCAAATTGTTGCTTTAGGAGTTATCGAAATCTACTTGTCAAATTGCAAAAGCAATGCCTCCGCCAACAAAAAAAAAACCCACGAAGAGAGCATTTACTTAATGTAAGGGTTAAGTGGCGCGAAATGGATGTAGAGACACTTTTAGGTAATAGCTTGACTGACAGCTGAAGCGACTTGTATTTATTTGATTAGCGGGATTTAGTAGGCTCAGTGAAATTCAGTCTGGAGCTTGGCAAGATTCCTAAAGAGACTGAAATTTTTTTTAAGGTATTAAAATTAGTTATCAGTTTACAAGCGAATCGTCAGACAAATATGGCATATATTTTTGTATTATTTATTTAATATCCAAGTAAAACGAAATTTTATGCACTTACCACTTAGGTTTCGTTATTTCACTTTCTCCATCAAAACTCCCCAAAAATGTTTGCTTTTTGTTGAATAACTTAAATCACTTGGTCTTGCACTAATCCAATGATGACGAGTGCATTAACTGAAGTAGTTTTTTTTCTTTTTTATTTCTTTGCTTTTTTCAGCACTCTACGCAAAAAATTTCACTTCTTATGTAAATATAAATTATTGGTGATCGCAGTGTCTGAACGCATTTCACATTTACGCTTATACATTGTTACATACCTATATTTATTATTTTGGTGAAATGAACTACAGGCCACGTACATATAAAAATCGAACTTTAAACATATTCACATAAACACACGCACACTAAAAATCATCATTTCAAACTGAAAAGAGAGAAGAAAATAATTAATTGAGCTTAAACGTCCACTGTGCGCGTCTGCAATTGCATTCGAATGAAATTCGACAAAATACCATACGAAAAAAAACAAATAAAAAGGATGCGAACGACGCGAACTGGTTTTAGTGCGTGCTGATTGCGACTGGTGCAGCATTTTCAAGTGAATTTCACTCCTTTCACTCGAAGCAAAATGCTTATATCTGCACATAAGTAGTTACAACACGCATACTAAGAACTGGTATGTGTGGAAAAAAAACAAAAAAATTTAAAATTCGAACTTTGAAACCACAACCAAAAGAGATTTCAAATTTGTTTTTGTGTTTTTTTTTTCGATACAAGAGGATGCAGCTCACTTCAATCGGATGTTATTTTAGATTTCATCAGCTATGCAATTATCATACATAAATTATATGTATTTGAAATGGTGGCAATATCAAACGATTTTAAAAGCGTCAAATTCTCAATCACATTCACTAATTGCTGTTTGCACAAATTTTTCATATGCCATAAAAAAATTAACTAGTTTGTTAATGACTCACTGAGACAGTTAGCTATCGCCAGGCTTATTTGGAAAGTAAAATTGATAGCAAAGTAAAATTAGCAATTAAATTTAAAAAAAAACACATAAAAGTACCGAAACACAATATTGCAATTCGTTGTGTGTCTCTTAAGTAGCGTCACCACCCAGCAACGCCGGAAACGATCGCAATGACGCGAGAGGTTTCTCCAAACGAAATCGAAGTGATTACTTTCAAGCGATTGAATCGCACATCGACACTGGCAGACAAATACACTCACTCAGCAGCAGCAACCAGTTTTTGGCATAATTTACGCCAGATTTAAATGTTGCCACTACCCCAAGCTTCTTTCGAACAGAAAACAACAATAGTTGAAAGAAAGCAAAGTTCAAGGCGACTCTTACGGTGATATTTATTAATTTTTCGTTTCACTAATTTTCTATTGTCACTTTATTTTTTCCGCACACATGACCTTTGCGTTTCAAGCGAGTTCGCTAACTGATCGCTTAGAGCCAAGTTTCTACACACACAAGACTTGGCCAAAATACTAGCTCGACGCTGACGAGTAGTTAAGCTGGGCTTTCACGCCACATTAGGCGCCAAATGATATATTCTCTTAAAGTTTACTCTTATATTTACTCTTTTTTTTTGCATTTACTATTTTTTAGACTTGCAAGAGCAAGAGCGCTCCTCAGTATGCCGGCAACAAAGCGTCTTTTCAATTTGGTCTTCCACATTTGTCAACTTGCCACTGGTGCACTTGACTGTGTTTTGTTTGTTGGCCAAAATGAAGTGACAAAGTGTGCCAAAGTGTGCTGCGTTAGTCGCATTGTCATAAAATAGCTGCTTCATATATTTGGGTAGTTGCATTTGTTATCATTTTGGTGAGGAGGATTTCAAATGCAGTCGTTTGGAAAATTTGTTATTGGAAAGTTTTTGCACGACATGCATTGTCTGGTTGATACTAACTTATGTACATACAAAAGTTGATGTTACTTGATGACGACTATTTGTAACAATTCAATTTAATAAATTGTAATTTTTAACTTGTCAAAGTCAAATGCCCATTATACAGAAATATGCCATTCAACGCAAGTGTCTGCGGCAAGCATAATAAATATATTACGATAAATTTTATCAAAAGGTCGAGTAAAATTTATTTGAATTGTGACAAATGCAATTCAAATATTGAAGGAGAAACGATTTTCTCCCCATTTTATTCATTGTTCACAGTGGTCTGCTGTTAATGTTTGTAAGTATGTAGAATTATATTAAACAGTGAGAGTTCTGTGTATAATTTGCGGCTAGTAAAGAAAACAAGATAATTTATGTATCCCTCCTAATGACTCAATTCTTTCACATGTCCTTCCTATTGTGAAAACTACTATTTCGTCCTAATTGAATTCCAGATGTTGCTAGACATTGCATACAATAATAAGCGAGAGTGTTTATTTCGTTTAAATTAAAATTTGTCTGAGAGAACAAACTTTAGTATCGGATGTCGCTTTGTACAAACGACAAGGAAGTCGTTTTCGCAAGATGAAACGAGAGTTGAAGTTATGATCTATTAGTTTGTATGAGGACATTTTGCCCGCAGTACGAGAAGTTCATTATCTAACTGCTCATATTCACCCTTATCGGGAGTTTCGCCAGAAAAACAATAAACCCGAAATTTTTTCATTCACCCGGATTGAATACTCCTATTGTGAGTTTTACACGAAATATTACGAATTATACTTGAAGTATAAAATTATAAATTAATTCAAATTAAATAGTAATTTAACAAAATTTATTAATTTTGTAGATCTTTGAAATAATACAGTCAATAAGGAATCGTTCAAGTATTTATTAGATCTGCTAAACTATACTCAATGCTCACAATAATTGATACATACATACATACATACATACATATATATTACTATTCGATCAACTGATGAGCATTTGTGCTATAGCTGAACAGTTTTAGAACTCGACACTTAACAAACCTCTGCCTTTCATGACTCGGCGGAACATACATACATATGTATATGAAAAAAAAAACAAAAAAAAATTTTTTTTTTTATATATCCGTGCGTCATGCGGATAAAAAATAATTATTTCCGCAAACATTTAAGTTATTTTTAATTGCAGGCCCAAAACTATTCAGCTCCACCCGTAGCTGTTTGCATAACTCAGCTACATTTTCCTTGTTTTCTTTGACAAATAATGTGGGCGAGAGGAACGACGGCGAACTGGTACCAGCGACTTCCCTTAAGTTTGTTATAAACAAAACATCGCAAGTAAAGCAAATTGTTGCTTTAGGAGTTATCGAAATCTACTTGTCAAATTGCAAAAGCAATGCCTCCGCCAACAAAAAAAAAACCCAACGAAGAGAGCATTTACTTAATGTAAGGGTAAAGTGGCGCGAAATGGATGTAGAGACACTTTCAGGTAATAGCTTGACTGACAGCTGAAGCGACTTGTATTTATTTGATTAGCGGGATTTAGTAGGTTCAGTGAAATTCAGTCTGGAGCTTGGCAAGATTCCTAAAGAGACTGAAATTTTTTTTAAGGTATTAAAATTAGTTATCAGTTTACAAGCGAATCGTCAGACAAATATGGCATATATTTTTGTATTATTTATTTAATATCCAAGTAAAACGAAATTTTTTTAAATTATTAATAATAATAATAATAATTTTGGCACGTACACTATATAGCTCAGTGTTTGGCCGAGCTTCTCCTAACATTTGTGGTGTGCGTCTTTATATTATACCACAAATGGAGGGACCTACAGTTTTGTGCCGACTCCGAGCGGCGGATGAATTTAATGAGAAGCTTTTTCATGGCAGAAATACCCTCGGAGGTTTGCCATTGCCTGCCGAGGGGTGACCGCTATTAGAAAAAACTTTTTCTATGATTAAGATGTTACTTGCCCTGACTGAGATTCGAACCTCGAACTCACCAGCATATAGAGTTATAGCACGCAGCGCTACCAACTCGACCACAGCGGTTTACATACATATGTATGTTTGTATATTAATCACAATCTGAAACTGAAAAATCTCCTCTCTGTACATCTGTAGTAACATTGAGTAGCAAGATGCAGCTTTAAATTTGCAAAGCACAATTTTAATGTAAAAGACATACAGTTTAACTACGAATGTTAAGCTTCTTCTGGCAGTAATACATCCAAAAGTGGATTTTAAAAATTATTCATTTTATTCTCAAACTAAAAACTAAAAGTAAAATATATTTTTGTTCTAAATGTAAAACTTTGAAACGAAATAGTAACACTGTCACTTTTGTTTTCGAAATAAGAATATTCACTTTAATAACATTCGTACACAGGATTTCACAAAGGGCCATGAGCTAAGTTGAATGTTACTCGAAACTGCCGCCGGAATTATTATAATCTAGCTATGTAGATCAGCTGCTCTTGTTTGAAGTTTATTTGTGTTAGGAAGAAGGAAAAACAAAACAATCCACTCATCCTCGTTTCAAACCTGGAAAGCGGTGATGAAAAACAAATTAAAAATAAATCTGTTGGGAAGATTTAGAAACTTTTGAGTGAAAACAAAAGACTAACTAAATAAATTTAAAAAAGTTCTATAATCCCAGTTGTTTCCATGGAAAATAATTCTAAGAAAATATTAAATATTTTTAAGATTATTCATAGGAAATCCAGCATAGCTCTTCATCTTTGCGTAATATTAAAACGTCTCCATCTTTTTGTAGTACCTTTCATCATTTTCGTATGCATATACATATATGTACATATGTATGTATTTGCACATACTAATGTACTTATATACTTATAATTTATCTTTACTATTGCGCCAATTCCCTAAGGCAAACAATTTATGGTATTACAACTGGTACTCGTACATACTCGTACAAGTGTTTTGGTTGAAGTGAGTTGACAACTTTCAGCACCAACAAAAATTAAATATGAAATATATATGTAGTTCGTTATACTTGTATTTGCAGCTGTGCCATGAAGCGTATGGAACCAAAATCGCTGGCACAAACCCACGTACTTACATATGTACACTGGTGGAAAAAATAGTAAAAAAAAACGCTACAATTTGAAGAATTTGGTAAAATTTTCTTTTATTTATTTAGTATAATTTAATTTAAAAACAAATTGTATAAAATTTCGAGGTATTTTATTTTATTGCCACTTAATCGATATTTTAATAAAGTCCTAGCTTCAAAGGACTTAGAGTTCGCGTTGGTTTTTGATAAGTTTTTGCTGACGTCACAAGTTATTTGCTTCTAAAAGAAATTTTAATTAAAATTATATGAATTTTAGTTGTAGACAAAATTGCAAACACACAAACAACAACCACACAAAAACAAGTTGAAATAGCAGCAGATCAGTTGCTCTTGTTTGTAGTTGGTTTGTTTAAGGAAGATGGAAAACCGCCGCAGTCCACTCGGCTAGCGTAGCACAGCATTTAGCGTGTTGGCTTTGCAACTCCGAGCTCCTTGGTTCATAGCCTTGGAGAAGTGGTTATGAAGAATAAATATAATTAATTTAATAAAATTAAGAAGTCTGATGAGGAAATATGGTGATTTCCGAAATAGTACTACAACTTCTACCATTTTAAAAACTGTTGTTATTTTTCCAATAAAATCTTCTATAAAACTGGCCTCGAGCTCAATAAAATTGTCAATTATTAATTAAAAAAATATATAAAAAAACTTGGCAAAATGTTGCATCTCTATTATTTTCTCCGCCACTTTTTATTTACGTATACATACACATATGTATGTGTATGTTTGTTTGCATGTTGCTACTAATGGATGTTGAAGTCTCACAAGTTGGCAGTTGCTAAACTAAAATGACATTGGTAAATGTACTTGACTTTGTCATCGAGTCACAATGGTGCTTTAAAAATATAAAATTTGCATTCAGTTTCCATACTTTGTTACGTTGCAAGGAAAATAAAATTTAACGAATTAAAGTTGCAAACGAGAAAATGCGCTTACCAGAACGGCATTCGTCTGAGCAGTGGTTAGTCAATACTTAAATAAAGGTTATTTTGTTGTTGTATTAACAGCTTAAAACACTGATATTTACAAATGAGATTTTGCACTATAACTGTTTCCTCTTAACTACTATCAATTTGAGACTATGAATTCATTTAACCTTTCGTTCGCAGATTTGCTAACTTAAATGTGGGTTTTCTAAATAAATTTCTTTCAAATCGAATTTACATACGAGTAGTAACATAGGCATATTGGTTGCTTCTTTGAGGCATAGTTAAATCAAATATAAAGCACTTTCTTTTTACATATATTAAAATTGGGTTAAGCAAATAGTGTTAACAAAAACCAAATAGATTTTAATTTTATTTCGATGATATATCCTGCTAAGGCAATTGCGTACAACAATCCAAGTATCTTATACTTAACATATAATTTTCCAGCAGTTAAACTCATTATGGCTGTCGCAACCTTGATTTAACCTTCCCATTTAATTTTTACAAACAAATATGTAATTTTTTGTAATAATATTAGCATACGAATTCTACAAAATTTATTATAAGGCATTGTTTATAGTGCAGCAATTTGGAGAATAGTAATTATAACGATTAAAATCTTTGCTGGAAAATCACTTAAAACGCAATTAAAAACAATTTTAATAGAATTGCGCCTTGTTGATTGTCAAAATAAATACAAATTTTAAAATGCTTTGAAAAACTTAAAAAAAGATGTTTTTAGGAAAATGGGAATTTCTTGTGCTGTTAGGAAATTGGCAACGTTTTTCATATATTGATGACTTTTTTGTTTGTTGTGAAGTGAAATTTTGCAGAAAATGAACGCGTAATTGCGATTACGTCCTTACACGCGACGCGAACACGCTAGGTTAATTTTCACAATGCATAGGTACATATGTACATACATACATATGTATTTATGTCCAAGAGGATGTCAAACGTAACTGATTTTATGCTCATCAAGCTGTAAATGTCTATTGAGTTGATTAAGTTTCAATTAAATGCGTTAATGACATAGCCACCACAGTGGCGGTAATCTTGCTCATCGGCGCGAAGAAAATTTCAACATTGTTATGCTTCTTTCAGCATGTCGTTTCAACTAATGGTTTACTTAATAATCTGTGTATAATACATTACAATAGTTTACATTTTAAAATTGAAACGCCACCTTAGTTGAACATTTTACGTATCTCATTTTGTTGTTTCTCATGGAGAAAAGTTTGCGATAGAAATATAAAAAAAAATTAAATTAACCCATAACTGCATAAAGCTTGTGAAGAATACGTGGCTTGGAGACCATTTGAACTAAATAAAGAAAAAATTACATAATTAATTATAGTTTGCTGACAATGAGCCGTTGGATTTATCGACCGCTGTGAGCTGGCTTATGAGAAGGACTAAAGTGAAACGACTTTTAGCATTTATTTATTTAAAATATTATTAAAACGGCACATATAAACACATTTTTATATGAAAAACTGAATATATAAACAAAATAGAAATTTTTTTACTCTTTTCGCAAAGCGGGTCGCTTGAGTTCCGCATTATTGAAAAAATTAAAATAACGGAAACTTTTTGCGTGAGTTTGTTGTGTGTAGGGTTGCCCATGTTGAAGAAATAATATACTTGCAATACCACTATCTAAAACTCCAAACACAATATATTTGATTTATACAAATTTTAATTAAATAATGTCCGATTTATCGAACGTTATGCTTCAATGGGTTAAATGTCAATATGTTTCAATACAAAAATTCCATGCGATTGCGCGAAAAAAAATGTTAAAATAATAACACGCAGTTCCTTATGTCGCTTTCCTTTATTTTCGCCCATATGTGCTCATATATGTATACTATTATGTGTGTACATTAGGGTGGTTCTTTAATGTAGAAAGAAAATTTGTGCAACCGATTTCCTAAACCTCAACCCCTCCGTCGATACTATTATGTTCGAAGATTTGCCATAGAAATTTTGGTCCCGGCTAGAGATGATTAAGGCGTGTACAGACAGTGCTTTAATTGAGGCTATTTAACAATTGTATTCGTGTAATTTGAGTGGACCAAATTTACGAATTGACGCAATTAATCGCTGTCTGAACGCCGCATAAGATTTAACGAAGCTACAGCAAAGTGTTTCAGATAACGAAAAAACAGTAACTGAAAGCACTTTCGTGATAATAACTTACACTCTATATCCAGGTAGCAAGTGCAGGTAGCGGATAATAAAAAGAATTGAATGATTTAAAAACTTTGTTGAGGCCAAGCAATTTACGCTTGAATATAGTATATTATTTCAGACAAAATCAAAAAATTATGTAAGTATGTATGTATGTAAGCGGTTTTCGAAGTTTCATTTCCAATCTATGTGAATATGGTGGTTTAAATTTTACTGGTGTATGATAAGATTTTCCAAATGATCATTTTCGTCTTATCAGAATTTCAATTTCAAAAATATATTGACCCAGTCTAATGTTGCATAAGCATGCACAAAGTATTCAATTAATAACATGTTTTTGCACATATGGCCAATGGTTGTCCGGTTGGTTGGATTTGAGTGGATTGTCACTCTGGTAACATACAATTGCCATTTAATTTCACATCTCGTGTAACCTACAGCCATTTAGCGGTTTTAGTGAATTTCAGTATATCATACAAAGAGAGGCGGCTGCATTCTGTAATATTCTGCAGTAATGGTTTGCCAAGTGCCTTTAATCTCATCCTAGCAAGGGCCTGGCACTCACATAAAAAGTGCTGAAATGTCTCTTTGTGCCTGGGTCCACGCAGCTTTGGCATAACCTTTTGAAGGGTATGCCTATCCGTTCGGCATGTACCCCTACCGGCGGCCAGTGCCCTGTGCAGACAGCTGTGAGTTTGAACGTATTTTCTTTGCTCTTTTTTTTTAGGTCGGATCATAGGAAACCCAGAACTGCCGTGTAATCCCTACGATCCATTACTACTTCAGCTGTGTCTGGCTTTCTGGTGGTAAATATCGGCAATTCTGCCCTTGATTTCCCTGAACGAGGCACCGATATCCACCGCGTCGGATAAATTCATTGCAGATCCGTACCTCGCTAGTTCATCCGCTGTTTCATTTCCGTAAAAGTCCCTATGCCCCGGGACCCATATCAGGGTAATTTCGTATTGATTACCAATCGATACTATCTCTCACCTACGCTCATGAACCAGTTGAGAGTTGACAGAAATGCTTCCTTTATTGCAAACATTTCGGCCCGGCTTGCATGGCCAACGGTTAATTGCACATGCATTTTCTCGCATTTATTTTATATTCCTGCAAGTATTTGCGACCGCAACAGCAAACATAAAATTTTACAACTTGTTCACGCATTTCGTTTACCATTAGCGAAATGACCAGCCATGGCCGTTGGGAGCAGCGCTTTTAATGCCACGATCAGCTCATGTGTGCGCGGTTTTTTTTTTATATGTGTGTACGTAGTTTTAACTTATTTTATATGGATTATAATTTCATATGCGTCCATTTAATCCACTGTATACATAAGTGCAAAAGTCATTTAACTTGGGCCGTCTTTCTTATGACCAACGCAAGCTTAAATAAAAGGAAATGCATTATTACATTTACAAATATGAAAAAAATGTGAAATAATATGTGCCTACATACTTATGTATACTACGTACATAAATAATATCTTTTTAAGACTTTATTTCTGCAAGTATTCGATAAAAGAGAAAACCTTTTTTTTCATTATTTTCCCATATTGCGGATTTCTAATTAAAATATAATATAAAAAATTAATTACATGTTTTGTTTGCCATATTGTGACAGGAAATTTACCAGAGTTCATTCTGCGAATATGCTGGCGGATATGATCAAATTCAGTAATGAAGAGTTGTTAAAAAAATGCAAACTTCTTTTGTATAGGATGAGAATGGAAAAATTTTTAAAAGAAGATATTTAAAATATGTCGAGCGGTCGAGTGGCTAGCGGTACGTGCTATAACGCGATTTGCTGCTGGGTTCGAGGTTCGAATCTCAGGCAGGGAAATTTTTTTTTTCTAATAGCGGCACCCCTCGTCAGGCAATGGCAAACCTCTGAGGATATTTTTGCCAAGAAAAAGCTTCTCATTAAATACATCTGCCGTTCGGAGTCGGCACAGAATTGTGGGATCCTCAATTTGTGGTAGAATATAAAGACGCACACCACAAATGTTAGGAGAAGCTCCGCCAAACACTGAGCTATATAGTGAACGCGTCAAAATTATTATTATTATTAATTAAAAATAATTTGCTGATTTGTTAGATTTTTGAGACGGCACACAAACAGGTCGGTATGGCCAGGAACTACAGTAAAATCACCAATGCATTAAACTATTTTTTTTAAATAAGTCATTGCAATTTCTGCGTATACATATAAATATATAAATTTATAAATGTGCCGGACAGCTTAAAAGAAGAAATATAATCTTTTCCTCCTTCCCTGCATTTTTTGCAGTCTCGGGAAAAGATTGCAAAGCTTTTCGTATGCTTTCCTATTAGGTCATATTCTATTGGTGCTGTAAATGCAAGGAGTTAGACCTTTGGGAAATAAACTTCGCAGCCGTCTTCGGTACGATTTCCCCTGAAAATACTCAAGTATTTTTTTTATCAAGCTTTGTCTTACAATTTTATCCGCCATGTCATTTCCTTTCCAAGGCTTTCGAAACCCGAGGTCGAATCACAGAGACCGATACTTTGTGGAAAGCCTATAAATGTTTAGTGTAGAATCCTAATCTAGCATTTCAATCTCATAAGACAAGTTTTTGAGCACTTATGAAGACCTTTATAACTTAGAGATTAGATTAACTGAGAGCAGATTAACTGAATAGTTCTTTTTTTGATTGCTATTATTTCCGAGCACGTATTTTGGAACGAATTTCCATTATCCCTTTGTCATCGAAAAGCTATAGAAAAGTCAAATGTCTGCTGTAAATATGTGTCGATAGATTATGTGGTTTATGCATAACTTCCTGGATATGATTCTTTGATATATATATATATATATATACATATACAAGTCCACATTATTATTTTAATATTTTTGAACTACATTTTCTGCGCAATTTAACATTCGACACAAATTGGCGTTCATTGCGTCGCGAAGTCATCGACATTTTTTAATTTCTCCAGAACGCTAAATTATGACTCAAAACAGACAATCTTTTTGATTATTGGAATGTCTGCCAACCATGATTGAATGTATTTAACAAACAGCATAATAGGAAAATAAAAAAAACCAAAAGAGGAGAATAGCAAAATTTCTAATAGCCGTTATTAATTTTTTTTGTTTTTAAATCATTGTCGTAATAATTGTTATTAGCATTACTGGCACAATCTGCCAAGTAGTTAAGCGAGTATGTACATACATCGGTACTTATGCATTGGTGTATAACTTCTTTAACAAAAAAAGATACATGTAATGAGAAAGTCTACATAAGTCGCTGTAATATTTTATTGTTTAATGTGCGAGAAACTGACCGCAAAAAAAAAGACAAAGCCATCAATAGCTAACGATCCATAACCAGCAACTCGAACTAATAATCATTGACAAAGTACATTTATAGTTGGCATGTATTGGAATTTGTTACAAATGGTTGGAATTAAGAAGAAAGAAAGTTGTGGATTTTCCAATAACCCAAGTAACGTCGGCGCTGAAGTTCTAAAAATTGCAGATATAAAAGCCACAATTTATTTATTTAATTGATTTGAGGTATAAGTTAAAATAAATCGTTAAACAAGTGCCTAAAGGTTATATTAGTTACATATTCGTTTGGATGACCATTAGATTCAGTCTATTTTGGTAAAGCGTCAAATTTAAACTCCATCTGCAAGTTGAATATTTCTTCGTTTTTGACATTGATAGAAAGAAACTTATCAAACTGGTGCAAGTTGGTGCACCGTAGCGACATAACATAGAATCGTTGATGTATTTTGGAACGATTTTCCGTCGATCCTTGTCAAATTTGGTTTTCTGCCGTTCTCGAACGAAAAATAACACTGAAGATGGCACAACGCCGCAACCGGTTTGTTTCAAAACCAAATTTGACAAGGATCGACAGAAAATCGTTCCAAAATACACCAACTTTCAACCTTGTTGGAGTAAAAAAACAACAAAAAACTAACATGGAATCCGCACCAACGCAACAATAGTCATACAAAACTAACAATGCGAACTGAGCAAGAAGTTTGACAGTTATTGGTAGATGGCGCGCTTCTCAATTCAGCGCTGCGAGCGTGTCTCACGACTCCTCGTGTCTCACAACCCCCCGATCTTCCCTATTAATATCTTCGCGTTGATACGAAAGAATCATATGAAACTAAATCCTTTATCTTATCAACTATAGACAACATGGCTGGAAAGTTGGTTTAGATCTTAAAGTCATTGCGTTGGTAACTAGTTTGCAGCATGTCTATGAGAAGTACTGCTGCTTTTTGTGCAAATGTGACAGTTTGGCGAAAAAAGATCGTTATTCTAAAAAGGATTTACCAAAACGAATAGATTTCTCCGTTGAGCAAGACAAGATTAAATGTAAGCCTCTTGTCGATAGATATAAAATTATACTGCTACATAAACATCTAGACTCGATCTTTTCAAAAACTTCGTTAAGGCAATTCTCGCTTATTTGATCACTTGAAGGACACGTTCCCACATTTATCGGATGACAAAATAACGGAAGGTTTGTTTGTGGGCCCGCACATTAGAAAACTGGTTAAAAGCGTCAGTTTTAATTCAGCTTTATCGGTGGACCAAGCTATGGGATGGGATTGTTTTCATGTAGTTTGTTCTAATTTTCTAGGAAACATCAGATGCTCAAATTATAAACAAATAGTTAAACCTCCATTAAGTTATATTTCTTTTAAAACAGGCGTAAATATGTCGTTAAAAATTCATTTTCTCCATTTCCATTGGGATTTCTGGAATTGCAATATCAACGACTTCTAACTGTATTTTTTAAAACTTTTTAAAAATAATTTAAAAAAAAATTAATAAAGAAGTACACATAGGTTTGTTCACTTAGTCTCTTATAACATTATCATTTTTCATTTGATAATGATCCGGAAATGCGTGAACCGTTCATTTAAAAATAGACTCTTGACCTACGGTGTAAAAAGTGGAGGTTATTTAATATTTGGTTTTAAAAATCTACCAAAAGAAAGGAAAATGTCTACAACTAATAAAAATTTGAGCCGACTTTAACAGCCTAACCTAATACAAACGCACTCCGCCAATTTTCGGTCAAACGTTTCTCATGCTCATACAACTTGTATGCGAGCAACCGAAATTGAACGGCCTGCTCCAAAAGCTAACTAAACTTCCAATTTTTATTTTGCGCATTCACTTCAATATAACTGTTGTGCATATGTCGAGCAAATTTTTGAAATTCATACCTTTACTCAATTGCGAATAAAAGCGAAACGCGTGCATCGATTTTCATGAACTTTGTTTCATTTTGCTCATAGGTTATGTGACTTTGCGAAAAAGTAACTAGACTTGAAACTTATTTCCGTTTTGTATTTTTTATGAATAAAAAAAATGTTCTTCATGCGCTTATTTTTAACTTGGAAACTGTTGCTTGTATAGGAAAACAATATATGAACAGATTAAGGGAATTGTAATTCTAAATTTTTTAAAATTTATTTCAAGTAAATTGGGCCAGTGGCTGTCGAGCTATGTCAAACAACAGGGCCTAAAACGTGATAAATTCAACTTTACGATAGTACTAACTTCAAATCGATATTAAGAATATTTTGGCAGGTAAGAAGACAAAACGAATGATGCAGAAATTATTCTTTTTGGGTCTCATTTCACATACAGTTCTCAGAATTGAGTTGGCAATCAATGAACTGGAAAATGTTTTACTGTGTTAATTTCAATTGGTTTTTTTTAATTATTGCTTTTTTATTGTATACGAAAGCAAAATTATTATGTTTTCTTATTAATATATTTTTACAAAGTAATTAAAGAATAGTAAATTACTACAAAAAATTACTGTTTTAGAACTTGGGTGTTTATTTAAAACTGATAAGCGTCATACCCCTCAATAGGCGATAAAAAATAAAAACAAACCTTGTTGGTTTTTAAAAAAAATTTTATATACATATGTATTTGCTCGGACATATTTATAAAAATAGTATCAAACCTTTGTTCAATTTCTTCAATTTCTATCGTCAATAAAGCAGTGTATTTTATCTCTTCGTAATTTTGTGTCCTAAAATACTTTATCTAAGTCGGTAGGAATTGCGTTTATTTTTGCTTGAAAGCATCGGTAAAACTTATACAATCATAGACATTGTAAAATCAACTTTCGAAATTTTAAGTTTTGACCATCTTCACTTGACATACGCGTATATATGTATATGTACACATATTTACTTTTACGTTTTAAAGTTTAATTTGGTGTCCATTTACAAACCAACATTTTTCTTCTCTTTGACTACAAGACATCGTTAAAAGTTTTTGACAAACTGTAACATAACTAATCACAAACTACATTGTTTATCTTCTAATCGACTTTTCGCTCTTGAATCAGGTGCATATGTATGCATGTATGCACTAGGGATGTCAATTTTTGTAATTTTATTGATCCCGGGATTTCTGTTAGTTTTGATTCGTAATTTTTAATTTGTCGAAAAAATAACATTAATACGAGTATAACAAACAAGAACACTTTGTTGTAGTTCGTGTTATATTTGTTGGTCTTTTTAATCCCAAAAAATAAAAATAAACGTAAAATTTGACCAACATACAGGTATAAATATACATATTTAGTAACGCAGCAAATGCATATACATACAGTAAAATTATTTTTAATCACTGTTTGAGTTGATCTCGATTCTGGTTCTTGATATATCATCGTTTATTTACACATACTCAAAATTAAAAATTAATCAAATTTTATGTATTCTAATCAAAAATAATTATTTATATAAAAAATGTTATTGGCAAATTATAAACTTTTACATATTTGTAAATGTTTAATAACACTGTCCAACAGCATTTTTGGAACAGAATAGCGACCCACTAATTCTGAAAGGGTATGTTGAGTAGATCATTTTTGTAGAACAAACTTATGGTCCAGCACGTCTGAGATTTTTTTTTTACAGTGGGTCAAAGTTTTCATTTTTTGGTCGAAGGAAGCATTATACTATATGAAAAAAATGTTGTAAGTTAATGTCTGAGAGAATTCTTATGGTCAGAGTTGTATTGTGGAATTGTATGAGGATTGTTTTTGTGGAAGATCTTAACCCTCTAACTGGTCTCTTTATGGGTCTATTTGACCCTTTTTTCGAGAAAATCAAAAAATATCCTTTAAAAAAGGACATTTAAGGATTAAGATATTCTACGAAAATGTTTGGCGGAAAATTTCAGTGGGGGTCACCAAAGACACCATTGTTGTAAATAAAGCTTTTTACGATTAATTGGCAAAATTACACGCCAACATATACAAAGCAGGTAAAAACGTCGTCAAGTTCGGCCGGGCCAAACACTGAGTTCTCGCGTCTAGTCAGCTGTGACTTACAAATCAGCTGTGACTTACAAATCGGGTGTGATAAAATTAAGCATAAATGAGCTACTAAGCAGTACATATCGGGTGTGATTTTTACTAAAATTAATATAAAAAAAGAACAATTAAAGCTTAAATAAGCATGGCGCATTCTGTTTGCAAATTAAGAGATTGGTTTTGTTTTATTTGTGGACATTTTACGCACCATCAAAGCAGAAGAAAGATATTTCCTACAATTGAAGAACCATATTTTCTTTTCTTTGGAATACGATTTTTATGTGAAGCTTGGATACCAAAAACTGTATGTACTACTTGCGAAAGTGGTCTTTCGACCTGGTACAAAGGCGGTACTAAGGCGCTGCCATTTTCTGCGCCTATTATATGGATTGAACCTGAAGATCTTGTAAGAGATTTAGGACTAAGAAAAGAGAAAGCTGAAGTATTATGTTCCAGATTGAAAAACAGGAATTTGAAAAAAGCCGATGAAAAAGTTTTGTCCCAAAAGATAAGGTCATACTTCCACCGCTGCATATTAAGTTGGGCGTGGTGAAAAATTTTATTAAAAGCTTTAATACACAAGGAAATGCTTTCAAACACATTCAAACAATTTTCCCCAGATTATCTGCAGCAAAATTAAAAGAAAGTAAAATACGGTTTTAAGAAATAATTTATTTCATTTATTGTAAATTACCTTTTCTAGGAATGCTCGTTGGACCCGATATAAGAAAATTGTTACAAGATGAAGAATTTTATGGTCATCTGTCGGATATGCAAAAGACAGCATTTGACTTTATGCAGCTGGTTATATCAGAATTCCTTGGAAACTCAAAAGCACAAAACTATGCAGAAAATATTGAAAGCATGCTAATCGGTTTTAACAATATTGGCATTAAGATGTCACTAAAGCTGCATTTTCTGCACTCTCATCTCAATTTTTTTAAAGAAAACCTTGGAGCGGTTTCATATGAACACGGTGAAAGGTTTCATCAGGATATAAAGGTATTGGAAGAAAGATTCAAAGGGAAATCCCACACACACATCTTAACATTCACGTCAAGCTAAATACAGGAAAGCATATTAAGTTTAATCTTTTATCCATTGTCATACTACTGCTGAAGCAAAAAAATAAATATGCACATACTATAATAAACCACTATTAAAACAAAATTATAATTTTTTTATAGAAGTTGGCGTGTAATTTTGCCAATTAATCGTAAAGAGCTTTATATACAACAATGGTGTCTTTGGTGACCCCCACTGAAATTTTCCGCCAAACATTTTCGTAGAATATTTTAATCCTTAAATGTCCTTTTTTAAAGGATATTTTTTGATTTTCTCGAAAAAAGGGTCAAATAGACCCATAAAGAGACCAGTTAGAGGGTTAAGATCTTCCACAAAAATAATCCTCATACAATTCCACAATACAACTCTGACCATAAGAATGCTCTCAGACATTAACTTACAACATTTTTTTCATATAGTATAATGATCCCTTCGACCAAAAAATGAAAACTTTGACCCACTGTAAAAAAAAACTCAGACGTGCTGGACCATAAGTTTGTTCTACAAAAATGATCTACTCAACATAGCCTTTCAGAATTATGGGGTCGCTATTCTTTTCCATTCAAAAAGTCTTCGTTTGTTGGACAGTGTAATCTAAGAAGAACACATAATCATACAGCAAATATAATATAAAAATCAGGTAAAAATTAAAGCATCACCCATTCAGTTTTGTGCGAGGCAGAATTATTACTTCTTTTGAACAAAATGCGATCTTGAAGAAATTAAAGCATTAAGTGTGTTATCATCCAATCTGGACTTACATTTGCTGCATATATGTAAAACCTGTATCGCCCCCATTATAATATTTTATTTTACCAAACCTTCTCATAAATTGTATGCCATCCTTTTGTTGGACTCGTTAAAACTTGATGAAATTTATCTTTAAGACCAATTGCCTTATTCACCTCAACCATCTCCTCCTCGGGCTAATTTTCTACTCAAGTAGGATATTCTCCAGCTCCTTTACAATGGCAGTAAGATTAGAGGCTTTAGAAAGTCATATTTAAGATAACATACATACATTATTTGGATTAAGTAAAAAGTGTACACATCCGACAGGATTGTCCTCTGTTGTTTGATTCTTGAAACGAGTTTATTAAAATATTTAATACTCAAAGTATATATTCTTAATTTTTATTTCCTCAGCATACAATTTAAAGCGATGCCATATTTAAATAAGTCCGTGTTGCGAGCACATTAAGCTTCAAGAGTAACTTTGACTAGGCGGGGCTGTTTTATCAAATAGTGTTACAAATAATGCTTTTTCCGCTTGAAATGAAAATATAATTTAATAAATTTCAATTTTTATTACATTAACTGTTTTCAACAATCCCGGGATTTGAATAGACTAATTTTGGGATATTTGGGAGTTAAAAAAGTCCGGGGTTGACATTCCTAGTATGTACATATAAGAGTATACACAATTGTCATAAAAAAAAAGAGTGGGTTGGCGTTTAAATTGTTATATTATATTCGAAGCTCAATTCTCTGTGTCATTAATTAATATTTACTGGTTGCTCAAAGTTTTTGCAATTCGACTGAAGTCGACGAACAAAACTTTCGCTCTCCCTCATGATGTCCGTCCTTCTTTATTACGATGTTTATACGTGATGAGAGAGTTTTGGTTGAGAAGAGAAGTGCAGAAGGATCTATCTCCACTTCGTTTGTGTAATTGGCATTACCAAACGGATTAATGCCATATAAGAAGACAATTTTTCAAATCACGAAAATTTATAAGAATATAATAGCTACAATACTTAAAACGATAAAAGTTTGAAAAGTGAAATTACCTGGCTGTAACATGAAACTTTTCAAATTGTGCTTTCTCATTTTTAAGGCATTTTAAAATTGGAATTATTGCATTTTGGTATGAAGCTCCCCACGTGTACTCTATTTATGGATATGAGCGAAGTTACGGAACAGATGTTGTGACAAGTTAAATCAGCCGTATAGTAGAAGCGTCCACTTTCTTTGCAAACGAAATTGAAATGTTTGCCATATGTAAAATTTTCTATCCATTCGACGCTTGTTAATTTTTAACTATTTAGCATATGTTTTTATGTATGTACATATGTATCGATACATGTGACATAAACATGGAACTTACATACATATGTATATATTTACAAACTCAAATGTATGTACATATATCGTAATAAATCTAACACAATTTCGGTATATTGACTTGATATCTATTGTCGTTATATGAGTATCGCTTATATCTTGGAAATTCTTCATTACGATGTATGACTTGTGAAAGTACTCGTTCATGCATAACACGTTTCCAAATAGGCGCCTCACAGTAACTGAAAGTTGTTGTTTAAGAATATTTTTAGCAGAAAAATGTACATTTATACCAATGCACAAATAATATACAAACGCATTAATTTAATACATATTAATATTCAAATGAAAATAACTCAAGAATTCTTATAGCCGAGTTAGTCGATCTACTACTTTGGTCCGATGATTGTTTATGTCGGATCAACAATCATTATTGATGTCGGATGACTATTACTTAGATCCGAGCGATAACTGTTGCATTGTTTGAAAAAAAAAGGTGCGTGCTAATGACGAAGTTTCAAAGGCAGCCAGCAAATGCTGGACAGCTGCTATAATAATTCCACTCATTACCTTCCAAGTAGCTGGTCAAGGAGCTTCCTCTTTCGTCCGCAATCCACATAGTGCGTGAAAATTTTGGACTTACATATGTTCTGAGTGTGACTAAATTGTCACTATGCCATCATTAGACCCTCCTGCTCCATCTTACTTCCATCAGGTTTTGATCTGCCCATATGAAAGCTTACTGGTCCTTGCTCTTAACACAAACCCACTTACACCGCAGAACTTAGTGAATATCAAGACTCTCAGTTTCATAAGCGCCCAGTCGCTTAATAAACATTCTGATCGTAGTACGAAAAGGAGTGATCCAAAGTGTCATAAGACAGCTTTCTTTCAACCCCGAAATGTTGACACAACCATAGGGAATGTTTCACTTTAGTGGTAGTATTGCCAACTGTTTAGCGTATATTATTTTCTACCATGTGACCAATGCTTTGGTGTTGTTAAAACAGTTGCATCGTATATTTAAAAGTCATTCAAAAGAACAGTAATTTTGACTGAAAAAATTAAAAATTTTAATTCCCGAATCTAAATCTAATAAATTAATTTCACTCTGCGCTACTCGTTAGATAGAAAATCATGATGTTTTTCTTAGGTTTAAATAAATTATTTCTGCGATTTTGAAGTTACTGCTTGAGTGCGATATTGACATCTCATCTAAAGCCGATTAATTTTTGAAATCTACTACCTGCTGAAAATTGGTTGTGAGCCCATTTATGATATTGATAGTGTTCTCGTTTACTTTTTCCTCATGAAAAGTTTAACATTTGCCTTCCTTGAATTTACCATAAGCTTTTGAGCCTATCGAAATCGCGTGACGAGTTATTAAGATTTTCGTAGTAACGTAAATGAAAATTTCAGCGAAACATTCAAAGAAGTATGCAAACTTATAACGTTGATAAAACATGTTGCCTATATCCAAAAAGAAATAAAAGACATTCATTTTTAATTAAATTTTTTTTTTTGAAATTTTAGATTTAGGTGATTTAAGAATTATTAAAAAATAATTTATAATTCTGAATAAAATAAAAGTTATTGAAAAATAATAAATAAACTTAGTCAACATATAGGGGCTATTGGTAAAATCAAAAAATATTAAATACAATTAATAATTTATTTAATCCTCAAACTTATTTCAGGGTGACACCTTTTGTCGATGATATATCTACACATACTTACAATTGCGAGACAAATTCATTCAACACAAATCAATTATACAAAAATTCAATTTCTCAATTTCTGTCACTCGCAGCTTATTTGATGCAGATACGTTTTATTTGTAAAGTATTTCATAATATTTCATAATATTTTTCGAAAATGAAAAAACAGAAATTGCAGACATCTAATTTATTTCTCTTATTTCATTTTGCAACATATAATGCAAAAAAGGGTCCATTCATTTAATTTTAGTGCAAAAAAGCAATACTTACTTACTTACTTACTTAATTGGCGCATCAACCGCCTAAGCGATATTGGCCGAGGTCAACAAAGCACGCCAGCTGTGCCTATCTTTCGCTAACCGGCACTAATTGGAAATCGCAAGTATAGCCAAGCCTTTTTCCACTTGGTCTTTCTAACGCAGAGGAGGTCTTCCTTTTTTTCTGCTACCATCAGCGGGTACCGCGTCAAAAACCTTCAGGAAATATTTTATCCATTTGAACGACGTGACCTACCCAGCGGAGCCGCTGATTCTTAATCCGCTGCACTACGTATACGTCCTTGTACAGCTCGTACAGCTCATCGGTCCATCGTACGCGGTATTCGCTGTCGCAAAGACACAAAGGTTCATAAATCTTTTAAAGAATATTTCTCTCGAAGGCTCTATGAGCCCTCTCATCTGATGTCATCATCCATGCTGCGCCGCCATACAATAGGACGGGTAATGATGACAGACTTATAGAGTATGGTTTTTGTCCGTCGAGAGAGGACACTGTGTATTTACCGCAAGAGTGATCCTCCTTTGGATTTTGAGGCTGATATTATTATTGGTGTTAATGCTGGTTCCTAAGTAAACGAAGTCTTCTACTTTTTCAAAGTTATAACTGTCAACAGTGATGTTTGATCCCAGTCGTGAATGTGCCGACTGTTTATTTGATGACAGGAGATACTTCGTCTTGCCCTCGTTCACCTCCAGACCCATTCGCTTTGCTTCTCTATCCAGTTTGGAGAAGGCAGAACTAATTGCGCGGTTGTTAAGGCCGATGATGTCAATGTCATCGGCGTACGTCAGCAGCTGCACACTCTTATAAAAGATGGTGCCTGACCGATTTAGTTCTGCGGCTCGAATTATCTTCTCCAGCATAAGGTTAAAAAAGTCACACGACAAAGAGTCACCCTGTCTGAAACCTTGTTTGGTATCAAACGGCTCGGAGAGGTCTTTTCCAATCCTGACGGAGCTGGTGGTGCTGCTCAACGTCATTTTACATAGCCGTAAAAGTTTTGCGGGGATACCAAATTCAGACATTGCGGCATAAAGGCAACTTCTTTTTGTGCTGTCGAAAGCGGCTTTGAAGTCGACAAAAAGATGGTGGTGTGTCGATTATTCTTTCTCGATTATTTTGCAAGATCTGGCGTATTGTGAATATCTGATCGATGGTAGAAAAAAAACAATTACATGCCAAAATGATGCAACTCAAAAAGAAGCAAGTATTAATGTCTAATTTTAAACATTTTCAGGTAGTACTTGTTAAAGTCTATTTGGCATTGATTCTGCCATCTTTTTGTGGTATTCCAATTTGATTCCTTTGCCCAGTATATGTTTTTTAAGGAAAGATTTGTTGCGGAGGTCAGGGTGTCTTATATTTGGCGGCAAAATTGTAATTTTGTACATACATCACTCTCGCTAAAACTAAATAAATATCATAAATACCTCGAAACACATTTGCAGCTCTTAATGCAAAAGTAAGCTACAAATATTGGTACAATAACGATTTTGTATCCATTTTTACGAGTATTTTCATCTAAGTGCTGTGATTACGTGCGAGTATTTGACATTCAAAGGATAATCGCTTGGACAAAAGACGTGTTTGCACATTCAAAGAGTTTTTCAATCACGTCCACAGCAGTCAACCAATGGCAACCATTCATTCCACAGCTAATTGGAAACACTCAAAAGTCATAATAATTTTTGTCATAAGCAGAATCGTTCACAAGTTGTGAAGCTCTATTTGAAGCACACGCTTAGTATTTATAGCTTTTGTTTCACCATTTTCTATTTGACTGATTTTCTCCCTTTAAAGATGTTTAGTTACACATTCGGAACTTTATTCATACTAAATACTAATTATGAGTTTGAAATAAATTTCTTTTTAAATCTAAGTTTTCATCATTTGTATATCTTTGTATATAACTACATGACCACACACGCACATATGTACTATGTACAGACATATGTGCAGTCAAATATATGTACATACATAGGTATGTACATATGTTAAACATCAACATACATGTACATACAATAGCCTGATAACTAAATGCTCGTACAATGTGTTAAGAAAAGCCTTTTCGAAAATTTGTGGAAATCTACTTGAATTGTCAAATCCACTAAATTCCGCCAAATTGCATAGACGCAACGAGTAATCCATAAATGCAATTAAAAGGAACATCAACAAATGGATATATAATGACTGGATGGTGACAAAGGAAAAGGTTTGTCGTGAAACTTTACGAATATTTGTAACTTCTATGCGTTTTCGATATGGATTTCATAACTTGACCTCAACAAACTAAACATACATACATACATATGTATTTTGCCAACAAAAACTTGTTATTGGCCTACTTGGTTATCGATGTAAGAGTAAATTACATAAACTAAAATTTTCTGATAATTTCGTTGCAGGCTAAAAAATCAAATTACAGCAGTTATATAATAGATTAATTTAAATAATAATAAAAAATTTTACAAAACTTGATTCTGTTTTGAAGTGAAATTTTTGTCACAAACTTAAATGACTGCTTGACGTATAAAATAATAATTTGAATATCTACATACATAGGTATTAAAAATTCTGATCTTTTGTTGTTGTTGCTTCCGACAGGGTGTGGAGTGATTGGTTTTAGAACGAATTTTCGTCATTATGCCAGCTTCAGTGTCATATTTCGTTCGTATTAAAAACTATTCGAATGATGAATGAAAATGTTTTTTTTTTTAAATAGAAATTTAGTTAATAATAATTTTTGTATGTACTTAACAGCTAAAAATTATTACGAACTGTCACCAGCTGACGAAAGCAAACATTTTTGAATTTTTAAATTCCACTTCATAACAACTTTTAAACATAAAACTTCAAATCAATATGAGAGAATAAATAAAGGATTCGCAAATAAAATAACATTGAAATATAAAAGCTCCACTTTAGCTGTTTACTTGAAAATAATTTTTTTCAAAAATTTTCTAATCATTTTCTCTTTCTCTCAGTAAGATAATTAAATTGAATCAAATTCGGCATTTAGTGTTTTGTTAATATTAAAAATTCAACTGTTAAATTCGTATAAGTATAAATACCAACACTAGTTTTTTAACTTTGTATGGAAATACCTGTAATGATGAATTGTTTAAACTAGTGGATTCGGAATTTTTGCAAAAGAAAAAATTTAACACAGATAGTAAGATTATTTTACGCCAAAAGTACGTAGCAATAATGTGCATTTCATTTAATAATAACTTTGGGAAAATTACCGCGTTTCAGTGAAAGTTGCACTCATCAAAATCGTTGCTTTTTTAATGTGACACCTAAATTGATGTGCTATGTAAAATGCTGTTCAAAAGATTTTATTTTCATCCTTTTTTTCATTGTAAATTGTATGTACTTACATAGTTGCGCTTTAAACTATAAAAAATATATGTATACATATAAAGTATTAAAATTAATTGAGTTACACAACTGTACATTTAAACGTTTCAAGTTTTTAAATTGTAATTAAAATTTCCAATTTCATTATAGTATTTCTAAAATGCCAAATATGTGCTTACGTGTGGAGAGCTCAAGCATTTAGTTTTACAGGTTATTTAACAGATCTTACATTTATATCAGACTCACCATGCGAATTTGACTAACAAAAAAACAATCAAATAATTCGTTATTGCAATGATATCATAATTATTAAAATTGAATGTTGGTTAAATTGGTTGAAATGATTTTCTGGTTATTTTACAACAAAACTATAATTAACCATATAATAGGCAACTAACGCAAATATTGAAATGCAATTATTTTTTTCTTCTGATTAACTGTCATGAATATGGCTTTTAATATTTAATTTTATGTAAAATTTCTGTAGAATTGAGCGCTTTATTTTTGTATGTATGTATGTATGTATGTACATAAATGACAGATATACAATTTGCAAGTGTGCAGATGCATACTGTGCGAGTAGCACTCATTTCCATACCAAACAACTTATTTGTGGCTGCTAAAATTATATATATAAATTAATATTATTTTCGAAAATAATTTTGTATATAAATATCTTTAAATAAATCTTCTACGAAAAACCGATGCAAAAGCAGATTTTAGTGGACTCGAAATTTGCATTTAAAGTTGAGTTTAACTGGAGTATACTTTATTTTTCCTATTCGGTTATTTATCTGTATTTCTGTTAAACGTTTTTATTTGCATTTATGTACATATAATGGCTTTCTTCAGGCAATCTCTTTTCTTTTTTTGTTTATTTCCTAGTTTATAAATATTTGCAATGAGGTTTTGTATTGATTTCACTTTTACTCATAAATATGCTAATGAAAAGTTCATGCTAATATACATACATACATATAATAATATACATATGTTCGCTCACGCACCTACAATAATACATGCGAACAAACAATGATGCCCAGTAAGAACGCTTCTGCTACATACATACATATGTATAAGCTTAGTACTTTATACTCATATAGTAGTTTGTGAGTGGAAAATTCAAAAGGTCTCCATGCAAGCAGCGTTCTCTTTCTTTTATATATATTATTCTACATCTGTTTGTCTCTTTTCAATCAAATATTATTATGCGCTAAACAACTTGTTATATAAGAGAAACAATGCCATATTAATATCGTAAATGTGCAAATGTGTTAGTTTTTTGTAATTGTATTGGAGAATGCGTTAGATCGGTCTTGCTGTCGAAAAAAACCAGACTGTCTGAGGCCCCTATTATGAGTTGCATTCGATCTTCGATGTTCGATAACCAGCGAATATCGAAGATCGAATGCAACTCATAATAGGGGCCTCAGACAGTCTGGTTTTTTTCGACAGCAAGACCGATCTAACGCATTCTCCAATACCGATCTAACGCATTCTCCAATACAACGAAGATCGAATGTCAAATTTGTATTATATAGTTGTGCAACCCTGTCGAAATTTTCGCTGAGCATCGAATCTTGAGTCGAACAAAATTTTCCTTTCGACAGCATAGCGAAGCGTTTGAAATTTTGTGAAAATGTAAGTTTTTGGAGCTTATTTATTGCTTTATGGTAAAAAATTAATAATATAATATTATTTTTGTTAATTGTATGCAGGTCGAAAGTCGTGAGTACCAAACAGCAGTTAGAAAGACTAGTTGCATTGATGGAATAAAATCCACAATTTGCTAAAGGGATTTGCACAAACGTACAGGCGACATAAGTACAGGCTGTGCAAGCCCAAGCATGTTTTCATTCCCTATACTAAGCTGATGCGAATCCTGAGCACAAAATCGTAAAGTTGTTGCCAATTTTAGATATTGGGAATAGATTTCGCTCGGGTGCATCGCTGCAGCAGCTTTTCTGTAGTGGACAGCAAGTCCACAAACGCCTCTTTGGATAAACGGAAGTTTTTTGTAAATCTACAAAACTTCTTAAATGTTGAACATGCCGAAACCTCTAAGAAATATAATTATACTTACGTAGTGGAATCCATTTCCAAAGGGTTGGAAGCGTCCCTAAGCTTCTTTCTGTTCCTGGCAAATTCCCGCAAACTTTCATCTCCTCTAAAGAGTCGTCAAACTACAACTCAGTCGTAGTCATATTTTTTTTAAACTTTTATTATCTTTATTTATAAAATATTTGTTATTTTTACTTTCTCAAATCATATTTCTTTTCGACACCATCTGACAGATGTATACTATCGTGAACCATCAAAATGATTGCAATTCACAATAGCGCCAATCTTCACCGAATGAGTGTCATAATACCAAGTGAAAATTCGTTCGATCAGCATTTTCGATCGCTGTCGAAGATCGAATGCAACTCATAATAGGGGCCTGAAATATTAACAAATTTTATATGTAGTAGTTGAATATAAGATGCTTTTAAACAAATCCAGCGTGCAAGTGTTTAGTTATTCATTAATTTACCTCATCGCTATAAAAAAATTATTAAAAAGATAAAAATATGTTAACTTAGCTCAAGTTTCTCTACAAAAAAATAACTGAACTCATAACAATTTTTTTAAACAAAAAAGACATAAATAAATTTTATAATAACAATTAAAAAAAACATATATTTCAGAAGTTGGAAAAATGTGTGTATGAATAAAAGAAGTTGTAAACAAAGCAATTTTAAGATAGCTGGAAATAAACACATTTTAACGCCAGTTAAAAACATCATTTTGATGTTCTTTTAGTATAACATATTTGAAAGTGGTTGAAATCAAATGCAGAGTCAGATAATTGACTTGCTCCTAGAACGTTGCCATTTTAACAAAGTTAGTTGATGATAAGAAAATAGGAAGCATTTAAAACAGTTGTAGTTTGAAAAAAGTGCAATTGAAATTGCTTTTAAATTACTTTAATTTCCGACAGGGTGTGAATAAAAACACACACACATAAACGCACATAAAAGCGCTACGACGCAACACACCAATCCATTCGAATTCACTTTCATCTAAAAAAGCTAAACGAATGTAAACAGATCAACGACAACAACAAATGCAACGAAGACAAAGCCACGTCATCTACCAAGCTTATTAACTACATAAAAGCATACATACATACATACATACGAGTATGTGCACATACATTATTTACATATAATTCAGTCCTCAGCAATTTCATGTGAACTCGGAATATTTGTTTATTTTACTTGACTTTCTTTCTTTTATTTTTGACGTGCGATTTATGCGATTTGTGAAGTTCCACTGATTACATAAGTATTATTAGAAAATTGTGTAGAATTGCTATCCATTAACACTTTAATTATTATAAAAATAATCTTTTATTTGCCATATCGTTTTAAGTATTGGTTTAACACTGCTGTTATCAAGTTATTTACTATGTATAGTTAAGATTTAGTTTTAAGATTTTTCGCTTTTGAATAGAAATTATGTTAATACGATAAAGTTCAATGACCGCAACCCACATCGCGAACGTGCATCAATTTATTAAATTATTCGAAAAAATTCTAAATAAACAATTTAATGGGGATTGAGTTTAAAATGAAAAATTTTAAATCGCCAAGTGGGCTTTACATATACAATCTAAACTTTGCGATTGCGTTAATTCAACAGCCAATTGTCTTAGAACGTAATCAAACAAAATTTCCCGCTTTAAAAAAATCAATTTGAGATACAGCCGATAACTACAAAAGTTAAAAGGTTTTACATGCCAACAAAAACTCTAACCATGCTGCTTTATTTGCTTGCTTTATTTTTATATACAAATCTATTTGATTCTGGTAATAATTTCCAGAGCTGTAAAAGCGGCATATTGGTGACAGGCGTCTCGTCTCGTTCACTTGAGTAAACCCAAAGCGGACAGCAAACAATCGAACGCGAATAAAAAAGAGAACAACGTGACAAATGAACTCAACAAAAGTCGGTCGAGCGGCAAGGAAATTTCTACTTGGCAAATATTTAATTAACTTAATCGTTTATAATGAAATATATGTGTGTATCTACTTTCGATTTCTTTAACTTGCACAAATGAATGAATGTGTCTCTAGGTTTTTCTCTTTCTATTTTCTTAATATATGCTTTATATTGCCGCACAGCAATCAGTTGCTGATGCTGCTGCTAACTATAAAATTTAATGACTTTTGTATATTTAAAGCATAGCCATTTCACTTTTTGATTTGATATTTATGTAAAACGCTAAACATTTCTTAAAAGTATTTTTATTTCAAATTCGTAACTGTGTTCAAAAATTGGCAGCGCTTCAGTTTGAAAAACGTTGGCAATTTATTTTGCTTTTATTTGCTTAACAACTTTTTCAATAAAATAACAAAACCCAGTATGCAACTTTGTAGCCCATTCTGATTTAGTATTATAATTAGTGTCTTCTGTGTCTGTTCGCCAGTAGGTGCGATTGTGAGTATGCGTCTGTTTTGAAGCAAGCGTCTCGCTATAAACTTATAAATTTGCAAATTCAAAATGCCTCAGAATATGGTTGCGCGCAGGGTTTGGACCTGCGGAAGCGGCCACACTTTTTTTATAACGACCACGGCAAACATTTTAAGGACAATAATTTAAGGGCATGCACCTGGAATGTCCGGACCCTGAATTAGAAGGGTGGCTCTGCCCGGCTGGTTGATATCCTCGACAGAGCAAAGACTGCCATTACTAACATCCAGAAACAAGGCTAGGGAAAAATTCAACAGGCCCTTGTGACACCTACCACAGCCGTCATAAAAAAGAGCGCAGATTCGGTGCGGATTTGTGGTGGGCGAAAGACTTCGCCAACAAGTTAAACACTTATCTTAAAAATGGGTTTTAAAAACTATTTAATCCATCTACACCAAATTTGTTGCAAACCCGATTATAATGAAGCTTACCTGTCATACGTATAACACTCATATAGTAAAAATGTACGAATTTATAAACAAGTAAAGCGTGGGTAAGTAACAGCCCATTCGAATTATGAAATAATCATTTGCTTTATTGTACATTTTTGAACATTAACGCAAAATCGTGATTGTTTTTTTTTAAAGCGCAACCTTGGGTATATAGATATACATACATATGTATGTATGTTTTTACGTACATTATACAGGTTTATACATACACACATACATAAGCGAAGTCTCTGATAAGGATATGGTTGACTGAAGAAGCCCTTTACATACTATAAAAATATTGTCAATAATGAATATGTATGTATGTATGTATTTAAGCATACATCCTGCTTTAAGAATATTTATTCTGCTACTATTCATTATTCATTACTACGTAATTGAATATTATTGAAAAATGTGCATTTTTATTTTCACATGGACTGACTATATTTGTTTATTTAAGATAATGAAACGATGTATGTAACATACATAGTATCTATGTTCATCACGCGATACTTTAAAAAATTCGCCGTTTTTTATTTTAAACCTATTGTATTCATAATTTTTACACTTTCACTAAAGAAACTCTCTTAACCAATTTAATTTTAATTTGGTTTATGTTCAAACATGAGGAAAACAATTTCCAGATTTAAAATTAAGTATAAATCGCACCTAAGTAATCGAACGAAATGGTCCAAAATGGAAATGCCTATTATTTGCTTAGTATTATAGGAATCGAAAAAAGAAGTGACTGGCAAATATGTATGTATGTATGTATATACGTCAATCACGTTGTTACACATTTTAAGTTGCGCATGTCCGAAATAGTTAAAACATCTTTTGTTCGGTTGCTTGGTTCAAATTAAAACTACAAAATTTGAGGCGAATCGAAAGTAAGGACACTTATTCAACTGCTAAAACAATAGAAATATATATTTAATGGAAGAGGTGAGATTTGACGACAGCGCCGATTGCTTCCCTACTAAAAAGGTGTTTCCACGGCAAGTAAATCACGTGTTTCACTATTTGAATAACGAATGGCGAATCACCGCATTTACACGAAACATAATTCGTAATTCGTTTGGCATATCTGTTGCTGTTGTAATACTTGTATATGTACATACTTTTGCATCTTCATTTACTTTAGATTTGCCCAACAATCTCCTTCGCATGATTAGTTTCTTCATAAACTCACCGTTTGGAACCATTTAAGCATTTAATTATTTCTTGTTTGTTTAATTTTTGCGGTGTTTTAATATCTATATCTAATTTGGCAGCTATTTGCGATACATTTCAGATTAAAATTAGAGACGGCATCGATTTTTACGTGATTCGTTTGGTGATTCAGATTGAATCAACTACAAATGAGGTGATTCGCACACAAACATTTTTAGGGGAATCAAGTGGATTCGGTTCGTGATTGGGCTGCCAATTACGAATGGGAGAGCGAATCAAGTGCCGTGGAAACATAAATAGTATAAGCTAAATAAAACAATATCCGTATAATAACTATCCCTACAACACTTTTTTTAGAAAACGCCTATAAAAATTACCCCACACGATCCCTTATATACTCATATAAAAATATAAATTTCAGAGTATAAAGGTATACATTTTCTTGTGCCTGAAAATTTATTAAAACTATACACATATATATAGAAGCTATCAGTTGATACGATGCTTCTCAAAGAGTATTAAAATTATTTGATGTGTTGTGTGATATGTAGTTGTATATATTTTCTGGTGAAATTATCTTGACCACGTGTGCGATGTGGTGTAATGTAAATTTCCATAGAAATATTTTAAGTACGAGTATCCCTGCAGTAATTGAAGCTAATATTATAACAACTTTAAATGGCATTCAAAAACTCTTGTGCTGATTATTTTCTGTATATTTTCATAAAGGGAAACTAACTACTTTTGCATGGCGATGGCCAAAATAAAGTCAGTTTTGGCTACCTCTCGTGAGTAGCAATTATTTAACTACATACTTTTGGCCAAAATTTGGTCGAACCTATTTTTTTACTACATGTAAACAAGTTATTAGATAGCATTTTACAAACATATTATCAGATCCATAGCTACCATACATACATCCATTTTAACTTTTTTTGTATAATTTTTTACCTACATTTATTAAGATATTCCTTTTAATTTTATGTTTGCAATCTTTGGACAGTTGAATTATTTTATAGCCAACTATGTTGCCACATCTGAATTTAATGAAGTTTTTGGATTGTTATGCATACTTTTTAGCTTACTAGTAATTAGTTGTTATGCGTTTGATTAAAATGGGTTTTTTTTCGCAATTATCGCAAAGTAGTTATTAAAAAGTTAGTTAATTTTAGCAATGTATACATAATTTTTAGTTTTCTTTTTCTCCAGGGTACAGGGTGTACGTTACCGTATTTTGTAGTAGTTTACCCTTAAAGCTTTAATTTGAACGGAAGAAAAACAAAAGAAAATATTACAAGTCAGAAATGCTAAATTCGGGCGGAACCTATTTTTATATACCCTCGCGATGTATTTTTGTATGGGCGGTGCCCATAAATTCATAAAAAGCCCGTTTCTTCGTTTAAAATCTCTGCTAGTATTAAACTTTACTCAATTTCTTTCAAGAAATACTTAAAAACGAAGTTTTTTGAATTTTTCAAAATTTCCGGTACATGGAAGTTGGGCGTGGTTAACGTCCGATTTCAAAAATTATTGACGGTGATGATAGAGATAGTAAGGACAATATGTTCACCAAATTTTGTGTCAATACCTCACATCGTTATTGATTTACCTACAGACGTTTTTTTATAAGTGGGCGTGGTAACGCCCATTTTTCAAAATTTCATAAAATCAAGTTTCCTAATTAACTATCTCTCTAAATATCAAATTTTAATCAATATGTTCCAATTGATAAAGAAAAAACGAAATTTTTGAATTTTTCAAAATTTCCGTTATATGGGAGGTGAGCGAGGTTATGGTCCGACCTTGACCAATTTCAATACCAACCTACCCTGTGTTTTACGATGATAACAGTGGTATTGAGGAAAGTTGGTTCACCAAATTTTGTGACGATACCTTATACTGTTATTGAGATACAGACATTTATTCCTAAGTGGGCGTGACAACGCCCATTTTTAAAAATACATAAATACCTAATTTGTTAGTTCAAAATCGCTCCAAATATCGAATTTCACTCAATTCGTTTTAATGGATACCGAAAAATAAATTTTTTGCATTTTCCAAAACTTCCATGGGAGGGGGGCGTGGTTATGATCCGATTTAAAAAAATTTCTACGGTAAAAATAGCGAGATCAAGACAAATATGTCGACCAAATTTTGTGACGATAGCTAATACGGTTATTGAGATACAGAAAATTTGTCATAAGTGGGCGTGGCAATGCCCATTTTTCAAAATTTCATAAGTACCCTATTTCTTAGTTCAAGATCGCTCCAAATACCAAATTTTACTCAATTTGCTTTAATGGATACCGAAAAAACGGGGTTTATGCATTTTTCAAAAATTTCCGTTATATGGGAGGTGGGCGTGGTGATTGACCGATCTTGACCATTTTTAATACCAACCTACCCTGTCCAAAGGGCAATCTACATATGTACCAAATTGAGATATCTCAATTTTTACTCAAGTTATTGGACGGACGGACAGACAGACATATATGTCTATATATATATTGATTCCGATATGCTGTTACAAGCAACCGTTATGTGAACAATGTTATAATACTCTTGTGTACAAGGACGCTCGGGTATAAAAATTTACAACAAATTAAGTAAAAAATGTTGATTTTATTTTCAGGTTCGTCAAAATATTGCGAGTTATCGAGCTTATAATGATTCGTTCATCAAAACAATTCAGTTATGTACAAATATGTATATTAGTTGACTACTTTCTTAAAAGGGAGCTTTCTAACCGTGTTTGGATATTTCACACTAACATTTTACATATGTGAAAGTATTGGCAGAAAAATAAAAGTCAACTGTAATTGTGAAACACTGGCCAATTTTATTTTAGTTTCCTTTAATACTCGTACACTTTATAAGGTTTATCAACTGAGACTACAAGTTGTAAAGCACTTTTGCAAAACCAGGGTAAAATCAACGAGTTTGGCCAATTTTTTTTTAACTATTTCGTCAGTTATGATTTACAGAGCAAGATGAATAATGAAAACGAGTTAGAGCACGTTTTTGTCAGACATGAACGATTAGAAAAAAATGAACGTAGTGGTTCGGCTGAGAAAAAATGCAAGTTATCAAGAGAACTTAATTATACAATTTTGTATGAGTAATTTCAGGGCTATAACTTTGTGACGCCTTATCGCATATTAACTATATAGTTAAGCTTATTTAATAATTTATATGTATATATTTACAAGAGTGCCGCTGTGGTCGAGTTGGTAGCGGTGCGTGCTATGACTTGATATGCCGGTGAGTTCGAGGTTCGAATCTCAGTCAGGGCAAGCAAAATCTTAATCATAGAAAAAGTTTTTTTTAATTTTAGCCACCCCTCGGCAGGCAATGGCAAACCCCCGAGGGTATTTCAGCCATGAAAAAGCTTCTCGTTAAATACATCTGCCGTTCGGATTCGGCACTAAACACCGCAAATGGTAGGAGAAGCTCGGCCAAATACTGAGCTATATACATAGTGTACGCGCCAAAACTACATTACATTTACAAGTTTATTAAAAGTAGTGTAAGATCATAAAATTCGTGTATGTACATTTAAAAATAAATGGAAACATTTTTTTAAACACTTTGTTAATTTTATAAAAGTCATAAGAAATCACATGAATAATATTATACACGTATCCTTACGGACATTCATAAATGGCTTCCATTTTACAAATAACTTGTTTTAAACAAACCGGTAAATAATCACTTTTTGAAAACCTAATTGGTAAAATCCTAAATTATCTTAATACTGCCCCCCGACTCGTTTATACTGGGCACACCATTTGAAATGTTATGAGGACCAAAATGTTTATGATTAAACTTCATAGTATTATGTTTTCATAAACATATATAACGGATGTTTTTTTAGACGTGGTTTCACTGAGGCCATTTCATAATCAACAGACATACTCCATAACAACGCTTAGAACGTTCGGTGAATGGGCCCAAAATGAGATAGCCACCAATCCAGATTTTTACCAGAAAATTTTGTTCAGTCATAATGTTACAGTCAATGGTGAACGCTATTGAACCATGATAATTGACTTTTTCGTGCCTGAATTGGAGGAAGTTAATGTGAACGACCTTTGGTTCCAACAAGACGGCGCTACATGCCATACAGCCAACGAAATAATCAATTTATTGAAGGAAACTTTTGGTGAGCGCATTATCTCACGTCGTGGGCTTATGGCGTGCACTCCAATATCGTGCGATTTAATACCGCTGGCCGCAACCATTTTTAAAAAATAATAGCAAACCCTTATCTTTATAATGAAGCTAAATTCTTGGTCATAGCATTAAATTATATGCGTTTTATTTATTCTTAAAACCACATGTCTAAAAAAACACCCTTTACAAACATACATACTACAAACACTTTTAAATACCCTCCTAGCTTATACAAATTTTAATTTTATTCGCATTCCTCGATATTTTAGATAGTGGTGAGAATAAACTAGTTTCATTATGAATGTACTATACGAATGCAAAAGTCAACCCTGTGGTTTACCTTGCTCGCTTCGCATCTCAACTACTGCGTCGTTATTCTTTATTCATGTAAGCAACTATTAGTTTGAAGCGATGCGCCGATGTCTTGCGAAATGTTATTTGTCCACCTATGCACCAGCATCATACAAATATCATAATAATTTCCCAAATTCAAATCACGCTCCATTATGAATAAAATAAGATAAGAAAATGTCAGCTCATCTACTATATTAATCATTCGCTAATTTCCTTTTTTATGAATAATGGTAATATGAAAACAGTTTTCCCATTTGACGCAAAGTTGACATCTGAAGCGCTAAGTGTCGACAAACAGCAGGAGGCGGAAAAATACGATACAATAAAATAAAGAGACACGATTACCAGTGGCGGACCCGGAAATTTCCCTAATTCCCCCCCAAGAACTGTTAATATGTATTTTCATAATTTTTAACTGTAAAAATTGATGAATAAAATATTTAAAATCCGAAAACATTTAAATTTCCCTGAATATCGGGAAATATCATTTAATGAATGGATGCTTTTGAAAATTTTAATTCATTGAAAAATTGTGTCAAATTTTACTTTAAATTAAAATTTTAACTGTGTGCTACCCTTGAAGTATTTATTGTGATATTTGAGCGTGGAATTTTGAAAGGTGCGCGACTCAGTGGTTAAATCTTTTAAACACATTCAGCTCCATCTGTGAACAAATCAATTAATAGATTCCTCACTGTACAGCTGATAAAAAAAAACACTGTAGATTGTAATTTTATTTTGTGATTAGTTTTGTGCTGTGGAACCTTATTATCGAGAAACAATTCGTATAAGCAAAAGACTGTAGTCTGCGATGGTAAGTATCTTTCTCTTATTCAAGAATTTATGATTCCAAATAAAATTCAAACTGGTATATTTTGCGTACAGGCAGCCCGCCAGAAGTCCATTTCATCGTACTTTCCAACTGCAAAGATGAGAAAGGCAGTTGAAGATAATTCAAATGTTACACCTTAATCAACATTACAAGAGAAAACCGGAAGCTCTAACTCTGTAGCAGACAGTTCTACACCAGATGATGTAGCTGAAAGTTCTACATCTGAAATGAAGAGTTTGCGCAATAGCACACCATCTACTTCGAAAACGTCACACCTTCCGCAAATTCTTCATTATCCAGTAAACGTTTCGAACGATGATCACACGAAGAAATGCCTGCTTTGGATTCCTCCAGAAAATTATAGTTTTCCATTATGTCTCCCATAAACACTTGACATCTTACAAAGAATGGCTTGTACTATCCAGTGTGAAAAAGGGACTTTTCTGTAAATATTGTCCATGGTTTACGTCACCAGATGGAGAAGGTTATCGTCAAACCGTTTCTTTAGAAGTACTCGTAACTCGGCCTTTAACACACTTTAAGAACTTAATTGGAAACAAAAGCGATTTAGAAGTACACGCACAAAATTTATACCACAAAAAAGTAATGGCTGCAGTGAAAGACTTTTTGAGGAACTATCACAACCTCAAATATGAAGTCAATAATCTTCTTGATAAAAATTATGCTGCAGCAAAACAAGAAAATTGAGAGAAGCTCATCCAAATTGCAAAGGCTATAATTTTTTTGGGCAGGCAAAACATTGCACTTCTTGGTCACAGAGATGTTGGACCGTTGCTATTGCACAACACTTGCATGCAGAATGAAGGAAACTTCATGGCAGTACTTAGGTTGATGGTCGATTCAGGGGACAAAATTCTGGAATCTCATCCCAACAAGGTGTCTTCGAGAGCAATAAACATCAGTGAAAGGACGCAAAATCAACTAATTAATTGCTGTCGGGTTGAGATACAAGAGAAAATTTTCCTCAGAGTGACTCGAGCTGAATATTACACTATCGTTTTTGATGATTCTCCAGATCTTTCAGGAAAAGCACAGGTGATACTTAATTTATCAGTTTATTTGTCTTCTCGAATTTTAGAAAATACGTTAATAAAAACTTGGAAGATTTTAGTTATACTATATGTAACTAAATGCACTTTGATCAACATTTGTATTAATATCAAATGTTTGGTTTTAGATTGTAATAGGTTAGTCTCGTACTTCGTTTTGTAAATTTTTCAGACGAGGGCCTTACATAAGAGAAGATTTCTGCGCGTTTTCGGATGCTTTTGGTGAACTCAGCAAAAATAATACTGCTGAAGCTGATGACCCTGAAGCAGAAAATGAAAATTTTGCACCCGCATAGGGACCGATGCATGTGCCGTCATGCTCTCAGATCGCGGAGCCGTCGAAGAAATAAAGAAAATTGTATAGTGAATCCCTGTTTCTCGCACAAACCCAACAGCAGCTTTTCCAAACCGACCAAAGTACATACGTAAAATTGAAACGGTTTGCAGTACCATACGAGAAGTTCTTCAGAACGTCAACGTGCGACTGCATTGGCTGATTCACTTGGGGATCAACTTGTACAATTATGTGAAACAAGATGGGTGCAACTGCATGATGCCGTTATTCAGTTTGCTGCAAAAATGTCGTTAATAGTAGATGCTTTGACAAAAAAAAAAGTGAATGGAGAAACAAGGAAACGGCGGGAAAAGCGACGGTCCTTATTGCAGCTGTGTGCAAATTTTAACTTCATTGTCGGGCTCTTCTGTCTGTATGATGTATTGTCGCTCACTCATTTACTCAGCGATTTGGCTAAAGCATCGACGATGATTAATACGCTGCATGCATCGTTCCAAAATTCGAGGAATAGGGTTGACGAAAGCTTCAAGAATATTTATGCAGATGCAAAAAATTTGCCAGAAGAACTTGATGTCAGCGAGGTAAAACCAAGAACATGCGGCCGACAAACAAGACGCGATTATAACAGCACTTCAACTTGCGAATATTACTACAGCGTCTCGGTGTATATTCCTCCGTGGACAATATCAGCGAAGATCTGAGGAGTCGATTTGCAAAAGAAGTTTTGGATGGATTTCAATTAAGTTTGCTGCTTCCGGGAATAGTCTGTACCCTGAAGACAAATGAAATGAAAAATCTGACCGACTGTATGATTACAAGATTCAGTGGCAGCACCAGAAAAAGTTGAAAACAAATAAGTTGCCGACCTCTGCATTAGAAACATTGAAACAATACGATGTAGACATACACCCGACAATACATACTGATCTTCGTATATTTTGCAAATTTCCTGTGACAAACGCGAGTTCTGAACGCTCCTGTTCCACTCTTTGCCGTATGAAGACACGGCTCAGGACGACTATGCTATGTACAAGAGAGATTGATCGGTTTGGCATTGTTTCATACGCCTCACGACATTGAAGACATGGCTGAAGAAGTCATTGACAGATTTGCAAGGGTAGGTTCACATCGTCTTGTTTTATAAAATTTTTTGCAATCAGCAAACGTATCATACAAAATAATTCTTGACTGTAATGAAATATATTATAATTAATCTACATTATTTAAGTTTAGTTAAGTAGTTTTCTAATCGAAAAACGGGTTTTTACTGATATTTATTTTGTGCTTTGTCTACCTCAGTACATACTATTTCAATATGTTATGCACTATATATGTTGGAAACATATTTTCTAAGGAGAACTGCTGCTGGATCTGCCCCTGTGATCTTTTCATTCGAAGCGATTTTTTCGACACGCTTAAAAAGTACTACGAAATCGGTAGTAATTTTTATTTTTATTTTTTAGTTACAAATATGTAGTTAAGAATTACACAGGCCTAAACAATTGGGTAATACTCTAACTTCTCCGTAGGTTTTTCATACTCTAAGTTTGCATCCGTCATCAGAGTTTTCCAGACAATGAAACCTAAATGTGTGAAATAAATTATAATAGTTCAAATATATATACATACATACATACGTACATATATATATCAGTGTAGCGATATTTTTGATATTGCATTACAATTTGCTTCACATTTATATGCCATATAAACCATTTCAGAAAATTTTTAATTTGCTGAATTGTGAACTTAATTTATAATCGAAATAAATAAGCTTTGAATCCTTATAGTTTCAGATGTCATTAGTGGTTGTGAAAACCCCTGTCCGACTTCAGGATTTAAAAAAATGCAGGCTCCGTCTGATCTCGTTAAAGAGTTTCCAAACTTTAACATATTCGTTTCAGAACAGATAAATATAAATACGAATACTCGTATATATAAATTTACTAAGCCACTTAAAAACGCTTTCGTATTTTTACCGAAAATTCTTACCGATTCGAAAGCTTTGGTTTATTGGGCACATACAAAGACATTCTTGTAATAAATATTCCACCATACAACAGCTTTATCAATTTTATGAATGTGTGTCACATACATACTATGTACCATTTACAATGCATACTCAATAAGGAGAAGGGCATGATAAATGAGAAAGGAATTCTGTCGTCGTACCCTGAAGCGCCTATAGATATACTATTGCTTTACTGATTGGCAATAATAAACACAGTGTGGCTATTAACCTTGCATACAAATTTTATTTTTCATATCTGACTTCCTACATTTATGTTCATAAGTACAAACATATACATAAGTACAAACACATACATATGTATATGTTTATAAATACGCACATATGCGCAAATTGTTTTTTTTTTATTTGTTAGCTTAAAAGATGAGATAAGACGAGCATGAGTAACCATGAGCGATGTTCTATTCAGAAAATTACTAAAATAAAGTCATTTATCATTCTTTAATACCTTACACTCCTGATATTTTAAAATGATAATTGATAAATGAGTATTTTTAGTTTGGCTCATATTACAGAGCCAAAAGTTTGTGCCTCTTGAAATTAGAACATACATTATTACTACTTGCCCCGGTAATCAGATTCACTGGTACGAGTATTATGCGAAAAAGTAAAATCTTTGGGCTTCTTGAGAAATGGGTAGCAAGAAGTGTGTCGCACAGACTTGCAAACCATTTCATCGACTTCTAAAAAAAAAAAAAAAAAAAATATACAAACATGGGATGTGTGACATCGCGAATTCGGTAAACCTTAGATACATTATATATTCTCCGGTTTACTTTATCTTATTCCGAGGAAAATTTTTCTCAACCACGTCAGGATTTTTCAGTCTATTACGGTCTATTAGCTACGATTTTTCTAAATCTGAGGTGCGGTAGGGTTTTGAACTACGGAGCCACGAGGTAATACGGTTAAGGAGCTAAGCAGTTGAATTTTTGGGCATTCGACGTTTAATTACTTGTTAGATTTGGGCATTTTTAAAAATGCCGAAGTGTTGGAAAAATTCTGGCCTCGGATTTGGATTTTTAAATCCTGAATATACAGTGTTGGCACTATTTATAGAATTTTTTTTTCATAAAGCTTTGCTTTCATTAGGAGGTTTTTCGTGGCAGAAAAATCTTTTGAAACTTCAGCACTAGTCCAGTAGTTACAACTTGTATTCTAAATATTATGTTTAACGTGTTTTATTAGTAAAACTGGTTAAATGGATGACATAAAATGTTTTTATACTTGAATACTTTTGAAGAATAACATCAAACTTTTATAGCACAGCAAATTTAAAATGCGTACTGGGCATTTTCTCAGTGATAAACATACGTTTAAGAAAATTTGAGTTCGTTTATAGTTAAAGTTAGCTCGTAAATGCCTAACTGTTTCAATTCCAAGCACTCAAAATGATACAAAATCATCAGTTTATGACGCTAACATTTTTATTCTCATTTGCAATCGTGCTTGTCCAATTAATAGCTTAGCCTCGTAAAATTAACGGCCAAAAGAAATAACAATAACCATCAAAATATTGACAATATTTTCTCTTCATAAAATGTCAATTTATTTGAGGAAATAATTTTATTGAGCGTATGCACATAAAACAAAAATAAGCAAAAAAATAAGAGTAGCCTAAAAGAGTTCAAAGGTTACCGAAGACTGAACTAGTATGTATGTACTTGTTATAACTACATAATTGCACAAGTGGAAATAAACTAAATTGCTTTCATTATTCTGGGAAATGTGTTTGAAAATGTTTACGAATGACTACAGAATTAAATATGTTGGTCATAAAAGTTGTTGATGAAGAGTTAGTTAAAAGCTTCGGGAGTTAATTTTTGTTAACATTTATGAAAAACTATCATAAATTAATTGACACAAAAATTTATTTTACTGATTAACGTAATATTTCACCGCATCAGCAGCCCATGCGTCAGTGAACACCAGCGACTTTATCTCTACATATATAAAACCAAGTAACGCAGTTATAATAGATTGTCCGATTTGAGTAGACTATTTTTAGTTGCGTTTATTTTTGCCCAAGGAAAAATGTTACGGAAAGAAACCGCCAGATAGGTGGCGCTGGAATAGGTGTATAACTAAAATTCGTATTTATAGTCCGAGTCCCGTAAAATTCTATATATATGTATTGGTAAGGGGAAGAAAAACATCTCTACTAGGATTCGTACTTCTGACGAATTCGGAGTAGCCACGAATTAAACCGCCAGGAAGCGGAGGGGTCGAATTCGAAAGTACGGTTTCAATGATAAAAAAACGAGTTATGCAGCTTACCACAAAGCTTTGAACTGATCGGAAAAGTTATTACCCAACCTATTTGTATCATTTATTTCTTATCAATTTGAGGCGGACGAAAGTTCGCCGGGTCTGCCAGTTTATACATAAAATGTTATCACAATTCATAATTTTATTACTTTGATTAAAATTTGATAAAATAAAAAACAAACAAAAAATCACTCTTAATTTGAAATTATTTATTTTTAGAAATAAAAAGGCGGCCTGCCAACCGCTTCAAATATTTATTTACTTCGGTATAACCACTTAGAAAATACTTGAACTAATGCAAAAACCGGTTTGCTAGTACTCGTATAACAGAACCACCAGTTTGGTTCGATTCAAATGGTTCGACGATATTTAACTATGTATATCAGCGTTAAAGTGTTTAGTGTAAAGGCCATGCCACATAAAATTTGTCTCGCTTTACGTGACTTTTGTAACTTTGTCAGAAAAGCGAAAAACGCAAAAGGTATGCCACAATAAAACTTTGACAATACATACATACTCATCGTTTGTTTATTGTGAGTTTTGAAAATCGCACGGAACTTTGTAAACATATTTACATACATTCGGCATAATTATGGACATTATGGAAGTTTTGTTAATAGTTCTTTTACTTCACGAAGCCTTATTATGTTTAAAAAACATATCAAGGCGGAAAATGTGGGTAAGGGAATTATATATTTCCCGCCTTTAGTAAATCATCACATATGTATATACCATACATACATATATTTATATACAATAAAATACACGTACCAGAAACTCCCACAAAAGCCGCAACTGGCTGCCATGCCCGATCCTTTAGGTATTTATTGCAGAAGGGGTGGCAGCTTTTGTCATAGATGCTTGGCTGCATTTTCACCGCTTTAATTAACTTTTCCTCCATTTATTTTGCTAAATTTAAAAAAACTATATATTTAAGCATTTATTTCATTTAAATTTTATATTTACCTTGTTTTTGGGTAAAAATTTTCAAATATACGTCGACCGTTAACAGACGAATGTCAGAAATAAACAAATTGGTAAGAGCGAACTGTCAAAGTCAGCGAAAAGATGAGAGTTGCCCAAGATTTCGCTTCGCCTTGGCGACGGTGTTGCCTATGTGGGAAATTTCGTATAATTGCATGTATTCATATTTGCTGTCAAAGCTAAACTCTGACGTAAAGCGAAGCAGAAGTTTTATGTGGCATGGCCTTAATTGTACATTATTCAGTACAATCAGTTTTAAAGAGAGCAACAGTAAAATTTGACAATTTTTGTTTTGCCGGAAACGAACCTAACGTTATGGTAACCCCTGTGAAATCTTTTTTTTTTATCACGAGCTTTGTGAAAATTCTACTTTTTTGCTGAATTCGAATCTGACGCAACGGTTTTCAGTAATTTCATATCAAATTTTTCGAAATAATTATTTCCGTAATTTAGATATCTAAAAATTTAACTTTATTTTTGAGAGATTAACTTACGCTCAAGAAGTGAATTTTATTTTCGACAAAAAAAAAACTTTTAATATACATTATTATTTATGATGAAAAAAATTAAAAGATATACATATATGTTAAGATCATTTTTTTTAAATAATAATTTTTTTTATCTTTAAATAACGCTTTACAAAACAAAATTGTGTTTCGATATTCGTCACTGCAGTCATAAAAGCTGCTAACTTCACTTTCAGAAGAAAGGAAATATCTCGAAGAGCTGTGAAAGTAATAAATACTTTTAGGACTAGGTATCGCAGAAAAGGTTAGACATTAAACCGGGTAACTCCAAAAAAATTTTGTTTTATTATAATTTGTATCCTTTACATCTTAAAAGTTTAATCAAAAGCAAATATTTTTTTAGGTCAATAAATTCAAATGTTGTTACTTGAAAGGCATTTTTTCAATGTATTGTTAAACTTCACTTAAACGATTTAGTTGGTTTTTTTGTTTTTTTTAGTGGATGCAAATGAAAACCTTTTAAATTTTCTTTCACATCATGTACCACTGTTAAATTCCTTATACTCGTACAAAGCATCACGTCATACTTGTTGACATAACACAGATTTTGTACAAAATATATTGCTCCTAAAAGCCTATTCACAAATAAAAAGAAAGTGAAGCCAAACATGCGTCAGGTATATACATACATATGTGTGTATGTAAATTTGTTTGGTACCACAGAATACATAGAACTTTTCGCTTTTTCTGCTGCGAATATAAAAAATTGTACCCACCAACTTGCATATTAAATTGTGTTATTTCTTTAAAAAAAAAATAGCAGCCGTTTATGTGAAATAATAATTTCATATTTATTTCTACGAATGTCAAAATACGTGACTTAAAATATTCTTAAATTATAAGAACAATGATCTTTAAGTAATCATACCTAAGTATGTATATTAGTATTTACAAACATATATATATTAAGGTTACAATTTATTATAATTTTATTGTATTAAAAATTAATATGGATAAATTATGCGATTTTACAACGAAGCACATCTGCACATAAAATTACATTAAAAATTGTGTACCTTTTATTTGATAAATACATAACTCATAATACTATGCGTAATATTTGAAACAAAAATTGTTATTATGGAATGGTTGGCGGCTGAGCTGAGGCAAAAATACACGTTTTCTAATGCTTATTTAAATTGTTTACAGTTTTTTTTTTTCGATCCATACATACTACACATTTATGTATGTCTTCGTTGTCTTTACCAATAGAGTAAAAGTTCCGGCCTTGTGCTTTTTTTAAGTAAAGTAAAAGTAAAAAGTGTATAAATACAAATATATGTACATATGAAAAAATCGATTTAGAAAAGTATTGAGTTAAGCCTTCTTCGTGTGTGTTTTTTAACAAGATTATGAAAATAATTTTAGCTGCAAATCAAAACAGCAAAAGCACGATGGCACTGAACGTACTTTCACCTACATCGTTATACTCGTATGTACATAAACATACATATGTATATGTTTATTAGCGTATATGTTTTAAATAGCAAAGCAGATCTTTCCAGACGGATTTATAAACAGTAAGATTTTCTTAATACAACTACTAAGTTTTATTAAAAAACAATTACTTGAAAATTGTTTATCCATATTAGATTTCATTACAAAAATTTAGATATAAAAGTTATTATTTTTTATAATAAGATTGATTATTATATATAAATTTTATTATGACATTTTATGCATGTACCAACAATTAAGAACTAAGTGGATTTCTTTAACAAACTCTGTATTTTATACATTTATGTATTTGGTAAAATTTATTTGTATATAATTGTGTTTAACAAGTTTTTGTTACTGCACATAAATATGGTTCGTAAATTGGTAAAAACTAACTATAAATGTTTCCTATGCTAATATGAATTTTAAAAGCTATTGGTTAGCAAAAATAAATTACACAAATGCTTCCTTTTTAGATAGATTAATGTGTACGTTGCTAACCCTTTGTAAGATGTAAATGTGATGATTTTCTTCTAAGATTTGTGATTGAAATTTTGTTATTATCTTATTTTATCTTATCTTAACTTAAAGGATTTTATGAGTAGCTTTTCAATAACAGAAATTAAAAAGTAATAGATATATTATCGCATGCATTTTGTACTCTCAAAAAATAAATGATCATGTAACGATTTATTAACAACAATAACATACTGTGTGTATGTCGATAAACATATGTATATGTATGTACACCTAAATTCTTTAAATATAGTTTAAAATTTATTAAAGCAAAAATAGCTAAGCACACTGAGACCAGATTAAGTTAGTGAACACGAATGCGATAAAGAAATGATCCGAAGAGACGATAGTGACACCCACTTGGCCTGGAGTTATCATTTGTACAAAAAATCAAAATGTGCGAATAGAATTTTAAAAATTTTACTGCGCGGAGTTCATGCAGTGCGGCATACCGGAATGAATCCATGATTTAATGTATGCGACAATAATTATGAAAGAACGAATTGATATACATACAATATATCTGTGAATTTTTTGTATAGTCCTACTTTCGGAATCAACAAAAGTTGTTGCGCTTACCAGTTTTTTCCATCAAATATTCAATTTGACAACTACATTCACATAGATTTCGGTGCAGCGCTTATCTAAGTAATAACCGTGATGCAATAATAAAAGGTTTAGCTAATAATGATATTCGAATTTGGAAGTTAGAATTTGTTTCCCTTTTCTGAAAACTAAATAAATGGTAGTAAAATGGTATTTTCACAAAAGTAGGATATTTTTGCAGAAATATATTAATTCTTTTTCTTAAAAATTCTGCAGATATTTTACTTCAATTAACAGATGCAACAACTGTATTTGTGGCCGCTGTGGTCGAGTGGGTAGCGGTGCGTGCTATTACTCGATATGTCACTGGGTTCGAGGTTCGAATCTCAGCCATGGTAAAAAAAATCTAAATCATAGAAAACATTTTTTCTAACAGCGGTCACCCCTCCGCAGGCTATGACAAACCTTATAGGATATTTTTGCCATGAAAAATGTGCTCATAAAATATATCTGTCGTTCGGAGTCGACACAAAATTGTAGGTCCCTCCATTTGTAGTATAACATAAATACGCACACACCACAAATGGTAAGAGAAGCTGAGAACACTTTGCTATATAGTGTAAGCGTAAAATTACTACTACTACTACTACATACAACTACTAACAACTGTATTTGCAAAATACAATTGTGTTCTTATTGGTAGATATTTTTTTTATAGTTATTAACCTGCTAATAAATTTATAATCGATTTGTCCAATAAACTAAACGATCTTTTGGAAAACGTAAGCATTAGCGATTGATCATTAAATAATATCTTAAAATACTATATTAATATACCACTGATTTCGGGATGAAGTTACCAAAAGTTTTATTCTATTAAACAGTAAGTGACTTTATGGACTTGATTAACCTCTGGAGGTTCTTACCACGGATCCAAAATACCGCGTTTGTAAGATCACCACAATTTTTGGCAATAGAAGAAGCGAATATTCTTATTTTACAAGAAAAAAAAAACAACTTTAACAAATTCATGTTTCTGTCATTAGGCTGCCAATAATGTCACATTATTTTTGATTTATTTAAACCTCTTCATTCTTAAACCTCTTCATTCATAACTTTTGATTATCTTTATAGAAAAAGCTCTACATTTAGACAAGTGTTTATTTTTATTGGAACCACAACCGGATTTGAACTATGCGTCCACGTGCTCATAGGAAACAAAAGGTGTTGTTTGTTAATTTTTGGTTTTAAGAAGTTTTCATTTTATTACTATTATTTTTATACAGAAGCAACATGGTTTCACAAAAAGGTGAGCGTAAAAGCTCCTTAATTAATATTTGAATCATGAGCCATATCGAAAATAAAAAAATAATTTTGAAGGTTTTCACCGATGTTATCAATATAATTTTGTTAATGCATATAAAAAATATACATACAACAATGACCATGTATGACAATTGCAAGGCGTGGAAGTGCTTTGTTTAACAAATTTTCTGCAAATGAAATCTATGACACCAAAGATAGCACAGTGACCAACGAATAGTGATCACAATTTTATTCGATCGACCTAAATTTTTGTTAAAAATATGCTCAAAATATTTTTTGGGATGTGTATGTTTAGTAATTAAGATGTACATACATGTTGCACTGACTCAAAACGAGGAAACAATTTATTCGGTAGTCAGGTTTCCCAATATCCTTTCAGCTTATAGTTATTTTTTTTAAATTTAATAATCTCTCTGACTTTGTTTGCTGTCTCATTTGGTATACATTGTACATATGTAAATACTAACAAATTTACAATTTTTTATAAGTACTTATGCTTTTTAACGTATAGATAAATAAAAAGTCTTAAACCACACATAAATGTACTTATTAAGCGAATACTAACTATACTTATAACTATATGCACTACATATCACTCAAATTTACTTTTATCGATTTTTTATACAAATTCACTCTGTATTTGTTTGCAATTCACGTATTTTCAATACTTATGTATATACAGTCAATCTTATATCGAATAACACTCACACACATTTTAAATTACAACGCAGTTCAGCTTATAGTGGACCTGCAGAGTTTTGTATTGTAGATTTGCATGTAAGTACAAAGAGAAAGATAAAAAGAAAAAAATATATATAAAAAAATATAAAATACACTTTTATTGCAATGAAATATATATTAGTGTATAACAAAGAAATCAGGTAATATTTTTCAAACCACTATTACTGTGGGAAGGTTACTAACTTTTAGCGAGATGGATCGATTTGCATAAAATTACTCTCTTTCTCTCTCTTTCGAAAATAAAACTCGCTTTTTATTTGAATCTCGAAATAAAAATTTGTATTGAATTTTAGCCATCTATGGATTATTGTGACCGTTTAAAGTTTCTTCGTTCCCCTGATTGCTGAAAGCTTACTGCCTCGTGAAATATCCAGTAAAAGCTCGAAGGTAAATAGTCTCAGCGTAAGTTAACGAGTTTATTTTATGTATTCTTTGATGAGAGGAAGAAAAATCTATCCGTAACTTGCTATAATTGTTGATAAAATGTATCCCCTCTTCAAACACATATTCGCTTTCTACAGTACTTGTTAAGTCTATGTTGTTGAAAAATTTAAATTTTGACTTATAACACAGTACGACAAAATCAAAAATGTACGAAATTCATTAAAAATACAAAAAAAATTATAAAAATACAAACATGAATATCTGAATAAAATCTGAATAAAAAAAAATCTAAATTTAATTACCTTTTTAAAACTGGCTCAAGCATTAAAATCGGTTCACCCATTCTGGTTTTATAGAACTTTTTTTAATAGTATTACATTAGAAGTGAACCTCCACGGTTTTTTCAAAATTCTAATGTGCTACAGCAAAACGCCGAGAAACGTATTTATTTATTTTAAGCCTATTTTAACATTCTGTTAACATTTCTCATGTACTCTCTGTTAACATTTCTCATGTACCAACCACTGTCGTACTGTGTAATGGGCGATCGCAGAACGCAAAACTAAATAGTTGATGCACTCAAAGACTCCTCGGGCATTCCCGCTGTTAGAAATTTTTTATTAAATTTATTTCTTACTACTAACCAAGGCAGATTGAACAGGTGACCTCAGCAGAGTTAATAATTTGTATTTGTTTCATTTATTTTAATTGTCAAACTTTGTTTTCATTCGATAAAAACAAAAAAATTTGTTTACATCTGATTCGTGCTTTGTAGTTAAAAAATATATATTGTCCATTTTGCTCATGAAATGCATGAATATTTTCTATATTTGCGTTGTGTAGTTTGTGCCCAACTTGTACAGAGCTGGCAAAGTGCTTTCTTAGCAAGAAACAGCTAATAAAATGTGGAGTTTCTTTATAAAAAGTGCCACAAGGGCCACGCCGAAGAATTGTTGCCGAAGAGAGCTTGTGGCATCACGTTCATGGAAACAATATGGTGTCCATAGATCATTTCGGGAGCTGTGAATTGGTTGCTGGCGCAAAACGCGTACACTTGATGGCCAACTCTGTCCCAATTCTCAAACAAAGAGTTCCGAAATAAAAATGTGCATTTTGTATTTACATAACTATTTTGGATGAATCCATTTTGTGTATTGTCAAGTTTTGTTTGCATTAGACTTATGGTGGAATTATATACAGATGATATCAGTAAACCGAATAGCTGTAAATTTTGACATTGCTCCCTGGCTTATTTCCAGTGTTACCCACTCTCCTAACCTTAATTACAAAAGCAAACTAAAATAGTATTAAAATTATTCCCTTGTTGATGCGTATTTTTATTTTGCCTAGAGGCGAATTTAGTAACGCTGCGTTTGTACAGCAAATATCAAGATGATGTTGTTTGTTTACATTTCTTTATTCGTAATCTGATTTCTGATTAACGTAAATTTCTACTATTGCGATGATCACCTGTTACCACGTGTTCAAATTGAATGTGAAAATATTCCCGGTATATGCTTTGGTCATCATTAAGTTATAAGTAGATGTCGGCCGCTAAGGCCCTAAAAGAAATTACTTAAAAATCTATATGGAAGAAAGAAAATTGTTATAGCCGATATGCAAGTTTTAGTTATAACCTTTACATCATAATTTAAGATTTATGTATTTAATTGCAACGTAGAAATTGAAGAAATGAGATAACATATTCCTCTGACATTTCCCAAATAGTTTTAATATATTTTTCCAAAATCTGCGGCAACCTGTTTTCAAATTTTAATGTCATTTGAGTCAGACATTCCATTGATTCTCAGAAAAAAAAGCACCAAACAAAGCACGCACCTAGAGCCTATCAGATGCACATATACAGCCTGTCGGCAAATTAAGTATCTTGAGAAGATTTGCGTTGCTATTGAAGCATTATGTTTCTGATTTTGAATTACAAATATTTAAGAGAAGAAAGCTTGATGTGTATTATTTGACTGATTTCATAGTTCTTATTGACAATAAAGGTATATCAAAAATTCTAGCACGGTTGCAATTTCTCTACTGCGGTTACCTGTTAGATCTGCCTTGCTACCATATCTACCATTTTATATTGCTCAGGTTTCAAAACGTTCTCAAACTTTTTTTTTTGTTTTTGTACACATATATCGCTCATTTACTTTAATAGTGTCCAAAAATCGACATATATGGACGGCTTTTATGTTTTGAATTTACGTACATATGTACATAGAAGAAATGAAGACATATTTTGTTCTAGTGAGCAACTAGTAATCGATACAGATGTGAAGCATACTTAAATCGGTTTTTTTTTTTTGTTGAAGTAAATGAGCGTTACGTATTTAAATTAGCATGTTCGCTTGCCTATTTTTATAACCATTGTGTGATTATTGTTTTTTCGTTGTTTCGATTTCCGTAATTGATGTCAATTTACCGCTGTTAATGTTATCACGTCCTTACTAATTGGATTCTCAGTCAATGCTATTGACTCGGTGACGGCACTTCGCATTCCATCGCCATTGTTGTTGGGTAACAACTTCAAGTCGCCCTTGCATATATCGGTTTGTTTTCGTCTTCGACGCGTCTGTGCACTCCCTGTCGTATGACCATTAAGAGCAACATTAGTGTTTTCTGTAGAACGACATAATAATTCTGTAAATTCTTTACGGAAATTATCATTCAGCCATCCGTAGAGCAGAGGATTCGTACAGGCCGAACTCATACCGAACATATGACAGAATGCGTATAACACAAGCATACTTTCCGTCACCGCCACCGGACTGCGCATATCCGCATACAAATTGTAAACATTTAATGGCATCCATGATATACCGAAAATCAGTGCGATCGCGATCAATAGACAATTGGTACGTTGCATACGTCGCCCGCGTTCGGCATTACGTTGTGGCGTTTGCATTGTTATGACCGTCGTGCGACTCTTCAATTTCCTGTAAATACCCAGATATGCTCCGGAAACAATTAGAATTGGCAACAAATATTGCACACACAGCGAAAAGATGGAATAGTAAAATCGGCCGTTGCTAAGGGGCCAATCTTCTATGCAAAAGCACACACCATTAATACCCAACGCCTGCAGCAGTGGCGGAATTTCAGCCTGCTCAAGTCGCTTGTAGATGAAAAGCGGACTGGCCAACAGCACTGCGAGTAACCAAATGAATGCAAGTATGCTGATGACACCACCAACTTGAAGACTTTCGCGTGTCGGGTACACTATGAGCTGAAACGAGAGAGTAAAAAAAAAGAAACGGATGATCATGCATGGAAGACGTTATTTTGGGGGAGTTAGAAAATCTTATGATTATATATATATATTATATATACAGTATTAAACTTAATATTTCCGTCGAATATGCACGATTAAAATGTCTCAAATTTAGGAGTTCAATAAAGAAGTAAATATAATATTCTTCACTATATCTCTTATAACAATGTCATTATACCCGAGCCTATTTGTACACAAGGTCAGTCAGGGGCACGCCCACTTATTTTAAAATTTTCTGTATCTCAATAACGGTATTAGTTATCGTCACAAAATTTGGTGGACATATTTTCCTTTATATCGTTATTATTATCGTAGACAATTTTTGAGATCGGATCATAACCACGCCCACCTCCCATGTAACGAAAGTTTTGGAAAATGCAAAAACTTCGGTTTTTCAGTATCTATTAAAACAAATTGAGTGAATTTCGGTATTTGGGCGATTTTGAACTAAGCAATTAGGTATTTATGGAATTTTGAAAAATGGGCGTTGCCACGCTCACTTAGGAAAAGTGTCTGTATCTCACTAACGGTGTAAGGTATCGTCACAAAATTTTGTGAACATCGTTAAAAGTTTTTGAAATCAGACCATAACCTCGCTCACCTCCCATATAACTAAAATTAAAAAAAAATGCAAAAATTCTTTTTTTCTTTATCTATTGGAACATACTAATTAAAATTTGATATTTAGAGAGATAGTTAATTAAGAAACATGATTTTTATGAAATTTTAAAAAATGGGGTTTACCGCACCCACTTTATTTATTGGAAGAAATTGAGTAAAGTTTAATACTAGCAGAGATTTTAAACAGAGGGTGGGTGCCTTAACTCTCTTACTTTCCAGCCGATTGGCATAATTTTTCATTTTTTAAAATTAGATTTATTAGTGGCGAAGCTATCGAAAACTTTATTGCCTTAACTTTACAGTTGTAGTTATATAAAACTGATGTATCAAATGCTGTGGTTATAAAATCAGAACATTTGTTGCTTTGTATTAAATATGTACTGAATTAACTACAAAACTGCGTACGCAGAATTATTTAAAAATCTCTGATAAAATGTCGAAAATCTGTCTTCCGGGTTTTTATTTATTTAAAAATGTCTGTGAGTTCAGTACAATGATTAAAACGAATTAAAGTCTTATTCAAAAATATCAAAGTGGATTAATCACAAAAAATAATTACTTATATTGTGTTTTTATTAGGTAAACGCAAATTATGTAAAATCAAATAAAGATAAATTTATGTTTTATTTACATACAGTGCCGGTTAAAAAAAATAGCACTACCAAATGATCTTTTGCAAACTTAATACCTTTGCCTATATGTCTATGAGTCGAAAGGGGACCTTTCTGGGAGATTGCGACTTTAAATTATTCTCTCTAAGCCGAGTGCTAAGTGTCTCTACACATGCGGTGATATTAAGTTCTTTTTATTTTACAGTACAGTTGCCGGTTTAAACGGGTCCTTTTTGATCTCCCGTACAAGTCGTTTGATGAGTAACGATGGCATTGCGCGCTTTCATCCGCGAATTTCGGCTTTTGGAACAAATTTTATTGCATTACTGATCATTTTCTTAGAACAGCCAACTGCAAGTCCAACTTCTGCATAAGTTTTGCCCTGAGAAATTAGATTCCTTATAATTTCTTGCTTTTCGGCACTGTTATGCTTTCTACGGCCCATAGCTACTTAGAAAATAATTAATTTTGTTTTTTTATTCAAAAACTATTTAAGACAAATTAAATTACCTCTACTTGAAGTATTTCTTTTATATATGTATGTACATATATAAAGGAAATCTAGTACTGGCAGTGCTATTATTTTTACCTCTTGACTTTGTGCCACGTACACTAAATTACTCAAAATAAAGAGAACAGTTGTGATCGAAAATAAATGGTTACACTCTTAGAGAGAGCCCTTTGTAAGTAAACCAATGCAATAGAAGAAGCCAGTAAAGTATGACCAAAAATAATTTTTTTTTAAAAGGGAAAGAAAGTTTTTCGCAGTAGTGCTATTTTTTTTAACGGCACTGTATGTATGTATATCCACATATGTGAACATTGTTTCGTACAAGTCATTTTAAGCAGTCATTTCACAGTGTGATATATTTTTAATAAATAATTATTATAAATACACTAGATTGTGAGCGACCCCGGTGTTTATTGTATTTTTATGAGAAGCTTTTTCATGGCAGAAATACTTTCGGGGTGACCGCGATTAAAAAAAAAAACTTTTTTATGATTTAAATTTTACTTGCCCTGGATGAGATTCGAACCTCTAACCCAGCGGTATATCAAGTTATAGCACGCACCGCTACCCACTCGACCAACGATATGTATTAAAAATATTACGAAGAAAACAAAATACCAGGCCGAATACAGCACATTGCGAATAGAACTAATATATCATTATTTTTGTTTAAAATATTTATATTTCTCTTATTCTCAGATTATTTTATATTTTCTCCACTACAAATTATTTGACAACATTTGAATATAAAATAAATGAAACTACATAACTTTTATACACGTTTATGCAATCTGTTATGTTATAAAAATATGCTGTTTAGCGTTTATTGTTATACTAAAATATTTCGCTATAAACATTAGAAATTTTTAACGACACCGTAAATCAGCCAGACGGTTGCTGCATAATGCTCGTTACAATTTACGTGTCGCCGAGCCTAAACCATTGACTGTAAAAGTTGGATAGCCATATTAACGTGTGACAAAAAGGAGAAAAGTTGAATGATCGAACGCGATTCACTTTTTAGCAGGATAGCGACCCCGAGCATAGATAGGGCCAAGGCACATTAAACAGTTAGCAGCATTAAAGATTAGCAACCCTGGTGTATATTTTTTTATTTGTTGTGGTCTATCACCTTCAAAATAGATATATTAAACTTTACGAGTTTGATAATTCTATAATTCTGATCCTTACGAAGCATTGCTCCTGGTCACAAAATTCTAGAAAGACTCACGAGGTATGTCTTCAAGAATGCAAAAACTGGTCGAAACTAACTTAACTGTTTGCAGGAAGCGGTATGCCCAAGGTTTGTTCGAATTGGATATTAAAACAAGATCCGATCATTCCTCGTCTCTTATAAAACAATGTCCCTTTTCTAATGTACATAGTACGTTAGTAGGTTTCCCAAATCACGTTAACGCAAAATTTGTTTAAATTATCTTTGTTCCCATGAAAAGTGGCATGCTTTAAGTTTTCGTGAAGAACTTATCTTATGGAAACCGTTTAATTTTAAGTTTTTTTTTTGTAAAATATGCATTCTCTGTATATGTACGTACATAATTTGAACATTTAAGTTGATTTCATCTGCTGTGCAAAAACTTTTGCCCGGGACCGTATGTATGTATGTACATGAAATATTCGTTTTATTTTATTTAACATATTTTATAACTATGCCAAGTTCAACAAATATTTTGTACTTATCCACACGTGCACGCACACATTTTCCCAAGCTCAGAGTTTTCCTTAAGTCGGCTTATATCAGTGCAGCTATTGACTTTTATCGCTTTTTCAAACGTCTTATTGCGGCATCTTTACATACAGACGAATGCGATGCTTTAACTATTTTTGATATTTTTCCTTGATTGCTGTATTCGGGTGTGTAGCGGTGCGTACACTGAATTCCAAGGTTCGCTTTTTAGGCGTGGTATGTTTAACATAAAGACGCGCACCACAAATGGTAGCAACACCTCGGGCAAATAAGGAGCTACTTACATACATATGTATGTATGCATTAATTATTTTCATTTCAAATATTTTTTATTAAAATGAAGTTTATTTTCTATAAAAATCAATGTAAAAACACAATAGAAATTTTATAAAATCTAAAAAAAATTTCATTTAAACCCCGTTCGTAAAAAAAAATGAAGGTTGAGTACGCAGCTTGTAACTCATTAAATTGAAATAAAGTAAAGTAACTAAGATTATCATCGAGCAATGAGATAATATCTTCGAATTTCTTTTTACCGCTGCGGAAATGGTGATCAGCGAGTTCTTGGCACGCCGAAACCGCTGGCATTACGAAAAGTATCGCGTCGTTGCTGCAGAGAGTCGTACGCAAAGAGACGTTTTTGTTTCTCAGAAGAAGAAACAATAGGCGTAAAGACATTAGTGTGAAGAGCTTGAAATGCGGCCCGAAAACTCAATGAGAAAATAAGACAGTAAACAAGACGAGGATAGAAATATGATAACAGACGTTCAAAGCACACGTGTGATATGGCGGGAGCAAATCTCAACGCTTATGAACTGGCAACTCAATTTTCTTTGGAAAAGGTACTCAAGTCCTTTCCGTTTGGTCTTTCCAACGCAGATGGGCCCCCATTTTACTTTGCCACCACACGCGGGTACTACGTTGAATACTTTTAGAGCTTGGGGACTTCGCCGTAGTAGCGTTTTTTTGCCGCAAATTATTATTTTAAGCGTGCTTTCCATTTTGATTTCATTTCATACATAAATACATACATACATTCGAATTGGCGAGTATATATTTATGTATGTACATAAATATGTATAAGTGCAGGCATATGTATGTACTCGTATGTCTGCAGCTAGGTAATAAGTAGAAGTTTATTTTGACAGATGAATCAGTGCAAGTAGAGTAAGAAATTTATTTTTTTTCCAGACATGAAAGGTTACACATTTGGCGGTCCAACTGAAAACCGAAATTAAATCTTTGAAATTGCTTTATTTAAATTAAAAGCTTGATATATACGGTTAAAGCCGATGCTTTTGAATTGAATTGCGTTAACGATTTTTAAACATTCCTGTGTTAGCCCTTACATACATTTTAATGTATGCATGTATCAGTGGCTAAATCGCCACATTTCTGAAACGACGAAATGCATAACCCTATGCCTCGATGCAATGTACAAGTGTAGTTAATGAAATGCTGTTTCCAATTATCTTGTGTGGCTTCATGCGAAAAATTCATCTTCCGTATGTTTGTTATAGAAACCACTCCAAAACTTTTTTCCCGAAAGAAATATGAGAAGATGATAATGGAAATGAAATATAACGTAATTTGCTTAATTAAAAACTATTTCAAGGTTAAATGCCTTTTCGTCAAGCCATATTTGTCGCAATTATTCATTAAATAGTGAAATAGTTACTTTTCATTGACTTAGTATTTCTTATTCAGTTGAATGCCGGCATAAATATGTACTGTTCTGCAATTAAAAGTTTCAGTGTATAAGACAGGCAGTGCATATATCAGGTAAAAGCGTAAGGCTTATCAGAATGAAAATTTTCTGCTAGTTTGAAATATTGTAAAGTTTTCAATGAGGCAATACTTTTTTCGGTGTTGGTCTTTTTGACGATATGAGTACCTTATAAGGATGTTTTTATACTTTGTTCGCATAACGGTTGCTTGTAACAGCATAATCGAATCAAGATAGATATAGACATATATATACCAAAATGCTCAGAATGTAAAAAGAAGTCAATTTAGCGATGTGTGTCTGTCCGTCCGTCCGTCCGTGCAGATGATGACTTGAGTAAAAATTGAGATATCTCAATGAAACTAGGTAGGTAGATTGTCCTTGGTAGCAGGTTGAACAGGTTGGTATTGAAAATGGGCTAAATCGCACAATAACCACGCCCACCTGCCATATAACGGTAATTTGCTAAAACACCTAAAATCGGACATTTCAATAAATGTTGAAGGGAAATAACTTGAGTTTAGTTTACATTTAAACGAACATTTTGAAAAAGGTACATGGTACCGCCCACTTTAGAGTTCATATGCACATATATGTATCTCTAGAAATCCTTTATCGATTTTGCCCAAATTAAGTACATATATTTTATTATGCCTAAATAAGCAGAATTTTTAAAATTGGACTAGTCCGAGTAGGTTTTTGAAACCCGTAAAAATCGGATACTTCTGTAACTAGTGAAGCTAATTTGCTCAAATTTGTTATGTCGTTTTGTATTAAATCAAGAAATCCGATTATATGAAAATTTTGAAAAAAGAGGCTTACATCAAGTTCGGTTTTGCCCGAACTTAGTCTCTGCTTTATTAATTTAAAAATTTAGCTGAAAGCGTACGCCGGTTATATGAAGTTCGATCGAACTTAGCCACTTCTTTACTTGTTTTAGACCAACGTTTTTGTCAAAAAGATTTCATTCGGAAGAGAAAAAACCTAACCTACCTACTTATTTCTCTTTATAAAAGCAACTTTGAATTGTTTTTATTCGGTGGTTTAAGCTCTTTCAAAACTAAGTATTTGAAATATATAAATATTTTAAACTACTAACGAGTAACATAAAAAAAATTATTAAGATATTGATTGTTAAAGATTTCTTTATTTGTCAAACAGCTGATTCAACTAGGAGACGATTGCTTATACTTATACACCTTATGTATATCAGAACTCTAACCGCGCCACATATTAACAATTTCTGACGATTTATTTTGTTATTAAATTTTGCATTAAAACACTGTTCATCATCCTACCGAGGCTAGATATCTTAACCCTGTGGAAAATTACAAAAAAATGTAGTTTCAGTTGTAAAATTGGTGATTTTTGCCAATTCTTGCTAGTAAATATTTTACTTGTAGGTTTCAAAACATGTGAATTGCTCAACGCAAACGTAAATACTTTTTTTTTTGAAAATAAAATGATTGCAAAATGGAACATGGCCGGCGCTAGTGATCTGTGTGCAAAAAAATTTATTTTTTTCTTTTTATATGAAAAGACACAATAAATAACATACAATTTTATTTCAAATTTTTATTATTATTTATTAAAATCCTTGTTGAACAGCTAGCTCTTTTATTAATTTTTGAAAATTTAAATTTTCGTTTGTAATTTTCATTAAATATGAGAGGGAATGCAGCTTATATTCTAACGAAAACCATAAAATTTTATATTTCAAACATTGTGAAAAAAAATGTTTACCAAAACTACGAATTTTTTACAAAAATCAACTGTAACTTTTACCTTGGAACTTGAACTTTATTATGCTTATTTATATACAAAACCAATTGGGCTACAATGTTAAATACTCAAGTATGTTTAATTTTCTTTTTTAATTTTGAAATTTTTATAAAATTATATTCAACTAGCAACACTCACCTGATATCTGTCAAAGGCAATGGCTGTTATTGAAATCGTAGATACGAAAATGCTGACAGCCTGTAGCATAGCGACCAATTTGCACAGCAATGCGAGCATACCGAACGGCCAGTACTTGGAAAGTATTTCCATTAATGTTATTGGCATGGTTATCACGCACAACAGTAAATCTTAAATAAAAACAGTAAAATTCGTCAACAAAATGACAGTTCGCAACTATAAGTGGGATTAATAAAGAGAGAAAATTAAATATTCTTGAAAAGAAATTTCATAGAAATGCATGGAAAGATGGTGTTTCCGGGTAAAAAGGATAAATTTACGGATTGATATATTTCCATGCAAATTTTAAATATAAAAGTTGAGTTTCGGCTTAAAAATGAAAATCATTTATTATAATTACAAACGAGGTAAAATTGACTTAAAGTTCAAAATCGCAAATTCATTACATACAAATTTATAAATCAATAAAACACATGTTGAAAGCAAAAAAATTATACTAAAATAATTTGTGATATGGATATAGAAAATTTAGCTTATTTAATATCAGAAGCAGCAGAATGAAATACGTACAAATATCACGATTGAGAGAAAAAGAACGTGCGCTCATCTCTATACCACTATTTTTCTCTTTGTGATTTTGACAGAATCAGCTGTTTTCACTACGTCACACTGATGAATCTGGTATTTGTATAGGGCAAATGCACTAATATCAGGACATCATACCTACGAAAGCATTTTAGCTAATAAAAAAAAAAACGATTTTCAAAAATCACAATGTGGCGTAACTCCTTTACGTATTTCTTTATTTTGACGCTCATTTTCTTGCTATAAACAGCGAATAATTTTAATATCCGCACGCGTAAATTTTGCATGAAGTTTTAATCTTTTCCCTATTTAATAAATGTTTATGTGATTTTTTGTAAAATATATTTGAATTCAGTTATTTAAAATACCTGCACAATTCGGGAAGATGTTTTTACAAACAAAAACAAAAACGTAATAATACTCGTAATAAAAGGAAAAACTAATTTAATATTAAATAAAAGGGCAAGTGATTGTAATCAAACTTTGCATGCTTATGAATGACACATATTGGTTTTTTGAGACTGTTTTTGACTGATGTATTTATTACTCTCAAAACAATAGAAACTAGATTCTAAGATAGAAGTGCGTTTACCCTCCATTGCATATCATTCTCAATTTTTTCTTTTTTTGATATTTTCTGTCAACAGTGTGATGTGCCGCAAAGCCAACTCTGAAAAATCTTCTCTGTTGGACAAGTATGATAAATTCGAAGAATGCGACATTTCTACGTCATAGCGTACGGAATATGGGTATGAAGCGAAATGAAAATAACAATTCTTGTACATATGTATATGTGCACATGTATGTACATATGCACGAATTAGTTTAAATAATAATTCATGAAACGTTGGCGCATGCGCAACCAAAAATGCCAAGGGACAAATGCTAAAAAAAAAAGCAAAATGAGTTCCGAAATAAAATGGAAAATTATATAATGAAATTTAAAAAAAAATATCACTCACCTGAAATGGCCAAATTCAGTATGAATAAATTGCGCGCAGTGCGCATAATTGGCTTCCTTACAACCGCAACTACGACGAGTATATTGCCCACAGTACCAAAAATAATCATCGTTACATATATACTAATTAATATGTAGTGCCATGGATCACTGATCGCACGATTTCGTGTAAATCGCTCGACTAACACCTTCCCCTGTGCGCCTAATATGCTTGTATTCGACTGTGTACTTAAGTTGCCGAAATTCACTTCGATATAATCGGTAAGGGCGCCTGCCTCTTCCGATTCCACAGCAGGTGGATAAGAATTAAAAATATCTACCAAAGGTGCGGCAGGGAGGACGCTTGCACTGATCGCTTGTTCAGTATATGTCATGTTGATTATCTGTAATTATAAAATAAAGAAAAATTAAATGGAATATATTCATATAGTACGTATAGTATTGCTGATGTCTATGAATATTGCTGACAAACTGTTTTTTATAAAAGAATTTGACAATCCCAATAATGTTGTATGCTAATGCCAAAGCCTTGAGCCATATGTGGTACCCTTACTATCGAATATATTGAAAATACCATTTCACAATAACGAGAATATGAATTAGGGACCCCTTAAAGTTTACAGAATAGAGAGTAATTCATCTACCCAGATACAATTTTGAAATATTACTATAAATTGGTTTATTTTTTTTTTGAAAAATGCTTCGTGTTTGTCCGAACAAAAAGCCTGCAACTTATGCTCAAAACAGAAGTTTTGTTTGATTTTAGGCAAATGGACTTATCGGTTCATATTTCTTAAACAATTTAGTAGATATTAGAGTCCTAAGCGTGAGCAACATTAAGTTCCAATATGTCGGCCCTACTTGCCACACAGCTTGAAAACAATTACTTTGTTGACAAACCAATTCGGCAAAGAGTTAATTTCACAATACTGGTGCTCTGATTTAGACACTGAGTTCCTGTATTATCACACCTTCGAAGTATATTTACATGGAAAAGCCGATTACGAATTGAGATTGGAAAAGCAACATTACTCGCGTGATTCATCAAATATAACTTGAAATGCACGAACTTATCATCGAAAATGATAACTTCTGAATATACCGCAATTAACATAAAAAAAAAACCGAAAAACACATCATAGTAGTAGGAATATGGTGAAATTAATAGATTTTTGATACAAAACAATGTTTGCGTTTTTATTTGTCAACAATACTTTCGTACTATAACATTTTTATATAAACGTGCATATGTATGAACATAAAACTCGTACACGAATTTCTGTATAATATTTTTTTATGTTTTTTTACTATTTTCTGTTCTCCCCTTTACGCGTGCTGTTTACATAAACAATGATTTCTGTGTAAAAAATTGCTATTAATTAAATGTGTATATGTGCACTTGGGCGGCGCTTATAATTTTGCATTTTTCCCTGATTTCAATGGAATTCGAGTAAAGCCAATATGTATTTCTAGGATATCAATATGTATGTAAAACATGAATTTCAAATGTAACTATAACGGACAAAATTTTTAAGGTCTTTCATACATAAATATTAAAGCAATTACAATAAGTAATTGGGGTAAATAACTAAGGATTATTCAAGAAATAAATGCAATTTAAAATCGTCAGAAATTAAAAAAAAATATAATTTAATATAAAGTGAGTTATAAATTTCATTTTCAATCTCTAAAATTTGTTACGTACTGCAAAAATATTTTTTGAACCAGTTTTTAATGTAAATTACAGTTTTCAAGAAAAGCTTACAGTTCTCTTAAATTACCTCCTAGTACAAAATACAGTTTTCCGAAATTTCTGATTTGAACGAATAAATTACATAATGATAATAAATTACAAAAAAAATGTTAAAGAATATTTTCCCAAATCTGTTTCAGCAAAACAAATATAAGAAATAAATTGAAAATTCCAGCACTCTCTGGTATTTTAAGAACAAATGCGTTCTTTAAAAAAAAATCCTTCAGAATGTACAAAATTTGAAATATCAAATGAAATGTGTAAAGAAAATAACAAAGCAATTAACAAAAAGTAATGAAATATACTTAAATATTCCATTATATAAAAGACTTTAATTTTCTAAAACAGTCTATTCGTATTAGATGTTACAGTTTTTTTTAACAAATTTACAGTTAAAAAAAAACTGGCAACACTGGATACAATGTAAATTGACATAAGCGCTGCTTGGCTCAATTGTAATATATCACTGGAAACCCATACAACGCTGATATATTGTAGTCATACATTTAAGTAATAGGTCAACAACACCAAAGTGACACAAAATACAATTTCTACTGTAGAAGGATGTATCTATGTCAATGCTATATATATATACATGTAAATATATTTATGTATATATCTTCATATGTACAAATGTACTCGAAAATAGATGTAAGAGTAAATTAATACACACATACAAATGTTAGTTAATCGACATACATACATACACATGCCTCGCTTTGTCAAAGGATTTAACGTACATTTGTATACGAGTATATGCATACTTGCATATGAACTTGTGTGTATTATATATACAAGTATAAATAATTAATTTGAAGTAAACATTGATAGAGTATCATAAATTTAGTAGAGTGGACTGTTTATTACAAAATTTTAATACACAAACGTTGACTGAAGCTGAACGTATTTTGATTATAAGCTATTTATGATGATTTAAGATTTCGTCTGCAAATGAAAATTTCCAATGAAGAAATTTCTGGGAAGATACATAAATAAAAATAAGAATGAGAACGCAAAAATACTTAAAGCAAAGTTTTACTATATGGATTAAGGCCCTTTAGGCTGATTTGAAATCATTCCGGCACCAGACAACGGCCCATAAATTGATGCCAAAATTGGTATTAATTATATTTGATTACGTATAAAATAAAATTGCAACAAATAGGTTCAGTGAACCGGATATTTCTCAAGAAAACTAAACATTTAAACAAATTTAGATAATGAATTTCAAACTATTTCCTATTGAATTTGCATTTTCTTATTATAATTTACCTACATTTGCAGAGCTTACTTCAAGAAAAACTTTACTTTAACTTTATTTTAAATTGTGTACTAAGAAATTTAAATTAAACTCTTTTGCGCATATTTTAATATGGAACATTATATTCCAGCTAACCGATGTACCATACCTCAGAAAATATTTGTGGACTTAAAGGATGAAGAAAACTTTTGTTTCTCTTACTTCATTTTGGCCAAAAAAAACGTACGTATATTTAGCTCATAATTGGAGAATATATTTATTTGAAGCGCCCAACTTTTGCGGAGAATTATTTAAAAAAATTGATGATTTGGTTGTTATCAGAATGTTTAAGTTTTAAGAATTTTTTTTAACTTAAATTTATTCAGATCGAAATATCCACCAGATTTGTACATATGTACTTATGTATATGTATATACTCATTAGATTTGAAATATGATGATATCTCTTTGATAAGCAAATTCAAATTTAGGTGTTATTTATAGAAATTTCCTGGAAAAAATTACCTACAATAGTTTTGCAATTTCTTTTTTTTTAACTATTTTTGGACGAATTTGTAAGATAAGATTACGCAGGGAATTTACCTAATTCCTTTAAAATAATAAAAGACGTCCGCACGGTTTAAGAGACAAAGAAAAAGAAAGGGTTTTATTCATACATATGTTATAAGCACAGCTTCTGACAGTTGTATATTACTCTGTTTCGTTTGACGTTTAATGACATTTCAATTTCGTTTTACTTTCCAATAGAATTTAGTAAAAACAAGTAAAAACAGGACTGTCTTCGACTACGCTACAGTCTTCATACCATTTATGAATGGAATAATTGAATGGGAGCTATATGTTATATTCCTCTGATCTCTATGATTTTTATTGTTAATATATTGCTAATAATAACTAATATTTGTGCAAAATTTGAAGTCATTAGCTGCTTAAATGGAAGAGTTATTGTGCAAAATGATACATATGAACAATCGGCTCCCATATACGTTATAGTCGTCCCATCTGGCAGATTCCGACAAATTATTAATAAATTATAAAAAGCGCACTTGGCTTTCATCCAAATAGCTCTCAAATTAAGGGACTAGTTTTCGTTGAAATAGACGAACAGACAGACTCAGCTCACTATCCTGATCATTTCGGTATAATTTTTTTGATTGGTCCAACTCTCATCCATCATTTCTTATTAAAGGTATAAAATGTTAGCACATTCGACTTTCCTTCTGTTTACAACTTTAATTACTGCAAGTACATATATTTAACTAAAGTATAAATTAATCAAATAACGAAAATAATTTAATCATTGTCCCTTTCTTTTCACAACACACTGTTTTTAATTGCTTTTTCTTGACATTTTTCATTTGAAGCGCAGTTTTCCTTTTATTTCACCATTACATTTTGCGTGTTTTTGTAGATTTTTTTTTAATCCTGAAAATAACTTTCCGGTGAATATAGAAGAAGTTGTGTTTACCTCTGGTTTCAGATCGCTACATGTGTGTAGAGTTAATTATAAATTTCTTATACGAGTACGCACTGAAGAATATTTTTTTTTTCATGTGCAAACACTTTTATTGCCTTTTCGTTAATATACTTATTCACTTTTTTCACATATGGTTGGGTGGTTTTTGGATTAATTTTGTTGTACTTCTATGAAAATTGCGAGCAACCTTTTTGCATTCGGCAGCGAGCTATGGACTTTTATATTGAAAATTTATTGTTAACTGCTAAAGGAGAGTTAACTCTCCCACGGGGAATATGATTATAACTCTTTTTTTGAAAAATTAACTTCTACGTTCATTTATAACATATGTATGTATTAGAAATGGGATTGCAAAGCATAAGTGATATGTTTAAGCAGCAACCAGCGTAAATGCTTTTGTAATCGATTTAATAGTAGCGTTACATTATTACCAATTTCCGCAATATATTTTACTAGAATTTAATATGTAATACTTTTGATTTTAAATACAATTTTGTCTCCATATTTGTATAACAATATATCACATTTCCTTTATTTAATTATTTTTGAGCTTAAGGCCGCTCGATTTTTTGAGAAATTAGGAGAAAACAACAATACTCAAAGTGGTAGAAGTTATAGTACTATTTCGTAGATCACAACATCTCCTCATCACACTTTGTTTCCTTTGCAAATTTAATTGAGTAATGTGTAAGTTTCAGGTCGCAAAAAATTACATTTAAAGGGTATTTTTTTTGACGTGTGGTTTTCCATGAGGCAACACTTGTTTCGGAGTTGGTCTTTTTGACAGCTGTTACTTGATTTATACTCAGTTTGGTTTGCGATTGAAAGACGCCTTGAAAGATAATATTCTGCGCGTTATTGCTGACATACGGTCGCAATTGCTGTAAAAAGTGGTCGAAAATTGGATCTCTTGGTTGGAATTTCTTCGAGCCAGCCGCGGCGATCACTTGCCCGAAATCATTTTTAAAAAATAATGGCAAACCCTTATCTTTATAATAAAGCTAAATTCTTTGACATAGCATTAAATTATATGCCTTTTATTTCTTCTTAAAAATCACATGTCTAAAAAACACACCCGGTACATATGTATAAGTATGAAAGTTTGATAAAAATTATCGTATACTTAAAACTTGAGTTTGTATGATATTTAAACTGAAAATATGTTCAAGGTAAAAGGAAGAAAATTATTATTCTGAAATTTTTGCAAAATTAAGTTATATTGTTAATTATAACACAGGTATACATATACGTATGTATGTATATTGATTGTTTATCTAGGATGAGCACGCAAAGTTTTGCATCCAGATATAATTCTAAAGACTGTTATAAACGGATTATTCTCATACGCTGGTTGTAGAAGCAAATAAAGTTAAAGGCTTAAGTGGTATTTTATTTGAATGCAAGCTCAATTTAAAACTTATTACGAGACACAAAAGTATGTATTAAAAATTTGCTCAGGCCCTGTTGTTTGACGCTTCGAAACCTGCCAAAATCTTCATATTGGAACCATAGTTTGTACGATTCAGCAAAGAAAAATGTCGATGCAATTACATGGAAATGCGGCTACGCCTTAACCGATTCACATATATTTTCGTTCAAAACGTGTGACGAGTATCCGTTTGATGTGTGTGTATGAGAATCGAGCAAATTAGTTGTTTACTGAGGTTTGTTTTTCCACAAAAGCGGAAAACAGAAATGCTATATATTATTTCCCTTTGCAATTTCGGCAACACTCGCTAATTGCTGATCAACACTATGCAAACACGTCCAGTACAGCGGAATTCATATGCTCGAGTTGGTAGCGGTGCGTGCTATAACTCGATATGCCGGTGAGTTCGAGGTTCGAATCTCAGTCAGGGCAAGTTTTTATCTAATAGCGTTCACCCCTCGGCAGGCAATGGCAAACCTCTGAGGGTATTTCTGCCATGAAAAAGCTTTTCATTAAATACATCTGCCGTTCGGAGTCGGCACAAAACTGTAGGTCCCTCGATTTGTGGTATAATATAAAGACGAACACTACAAATGGTAGGAGAAGTTCGGCCAAACACTGAGCTATATAGTGTACGCGCCAAACTTACTTAAGTAGGAGTATCAAATTATTTAAAAATAAAATTCTAGTACAAAACTAAATTTTTTTATAACCCTGTTATTATATGCTTAAGTACGAAAAAATATGAAGTCAGTTTTTCCTGGATACACAGGAGTGTTCATCAATTTTTATTTTAAATTCATTATAAAAAATTTCTGAGAGTTAAAGTAGTGCTTGCGGGGATCAAATTTCATCCAAATCACGTAAATTCTTTATCATAGAACAGTTTTTTCTATTAGCCGTCGTCCCCCGGAAGGCAATGACAAACCTCCAGAAGTACGTATGACATTAAAAAGCTTTTCATAAAATACGTCTGCCGTTTAAATCCGTCATAAAATTGTAGATCTTTCCAATTATGGTACAGCATGAAGACGCACAACATTAATTAGAATAAGCAACACAACTTTATACTCAAGCATTTATTAAAAATATTCTTCAATATTTTTTTGCTGAATTGTTATAAATTAAGTATTAAGTTTGAAATTTGGGTTTATGTGGTTGTTGTTAGAGAAAATACCTATTGTAAATTTATTTTTTAGTGTATATGTATTGAGTTTAATTTGAAAACATATGAGTATTACTATATGAGTAATATTAAAATTTGTTTATAATTACTTCAAAGATGTGCTGCATATACAGTTATCTACATACATAAATGATATGTGTTTTCACTACTGCTCTTGTGTGCAGTAAATATAACGTAAGAGTAGTACGAGTATTAATTAATGCAAAATAAATCCGCTTCTTTAATAATTTCCAAATATGAAATAAGTTTTGCAATTAACAATTTATCAACCACAATCATTCAATCATTCAATGCAGAGTTAACATTATTTACAGATTGAAATAAATAAATTATAATTTTGTCGCAAAAATTATTATCTTTGCAAATTTAATCAAAAGATATGTTATAAAATAACATTCTGAAATTCTGAAATTCATATGAATCAAGTTGATAATTGCATTTGAGTTTTCTGCACGTAAAGAGAAGAAATATTAATGCATTGATAGTTGTAAAACTTAATTAGCGAGCGTACTGGCATGATTGATAAGCGAAGCAACTATTTATACTTTCATATGTATGTATGCAGGAATATCAATCGTAAATGAACATGGAATTTCTCCTGTCATGTAGTATATTAATTCGGGCTACCACATACATACATACATACACACAAACATACGTTGTCGTTTTCGATAGAATCACGCTTGGCTAAAAATAAAATATTTCATTTTGTAGAATATGCTGTGAGAAACTTTTTAATTTGTATGCTTATATACCTACAAACATAAGTACAAACATACAGGCTTAACTATAAAAACGATTTTATTAACGTTCTGAATATTTCGGGTTAACTCGGTTATTAGTTCTTAGTCGCCTACCAGCAGGTTTCATCCAGCTTCAGGGATCAGGGTTGCTGTTGCAGTTCGTGTAGACAGCTATCACTTCAAGATTTCAAAACCACGAGATTAGCAGCCGAGACTGCAAGTTTTCATGGCGATTATCCATCCATTTTAGTGGTACCCTTTCCACTAGAGCTGGTACTAAGACTCTTCCGATTAATAAATGCCAGGGTGGTAGAAGATGCAAGTATCGGGGATCCAAGCTATGCGAACATAATCGACGTTCGTTGATGGCTTCGCCAATTTCTGCTAACATTGTTTGCGCCGTAGTATTTTCTCTGTCCATACGTTTATTCCAAAAATCAGGGTCCACCTCGGGCAACCGTTTTTACTGGGAATGTTAGTTCAATAATTGAGGTATTCTACTTATGTAAGTCCCAGCACTGATGCTTTCAATCGTGAACTTCTGATTGGGAACCGATAGAGTAGCGAATATTGTTTGAACTCGAACGCCAATAAAGAAGCTCGAAGCCTCCATCCGCCAAAAACTGCTGCAAATATTGACCTGTGAGAAAATATTTTTCGGTTCGGCTCCCGCCAAATAATTGTCTAAATAAAAATTGTCTAATACAGCCTGAGCACTACGAGGCCATCTAGTCACATTATCTCTGTCACATTGCTGCGTTCGCCTAACTGCACAATAGGATGCTGCCGCTACTCTGAATGTCACTCTTGTCACTTCCATATTTTTCGCTATAAGTCTCTATGTTTCGTTGCAATTTTAACCTGCGGAAACATCTATTTGATATCTGGCGATACCCCATACGCATGTAAGCGAAATCCGTTGCAGCTTCAATCCGATCATTTACATGAATTCTGATTCGCTTGTAAAACGTTGTTCTAACCGTAAGAATCTATTTAGCGCTGTTTATCGATTAGCACCAATACGACCCCAACCGGATCGTAGGGAATTTGGTAGAACATAACTACCCTCTTGGCTGCTGTGCGGTGCCATTTGAGTCATCGTCTGGTAAATTTTCTGATTCAAAACCGTTGCACTAATTGCTTAAGATGACATTCATCTTACAATTATTTCACACTCTATGTTAAATTTGCCGCAACGGTGCCAGATTTTGTCGGGAGGTCGCCGAAAAGCAAGCAACTTAAGATAGTTTCCATATCGATTGGTGCTGCTTCTTCTAAACTTTGGTCTGCTTAAAGTTTCGATATATCGACGTGAAAGAATTGCTTCTGTAAGGACCTTTGAGACAATAATATATTCCGATGGAACTACCAGGTTTGTAACAAAAATCCGCCGCGTGTCATTGGAAATAGAAATTAAATACCTTGAAATGATTTTTTACGGACATAAGATTGAGCCGCAATGGCAGAGGAAATGCCAATTGTTTTTCGATGCATATACGTACATACATATATGTCTCATTTTGTGTGATGTTATTCTTACTGATCAGATTATTATGTGCGTCAGTATCGCATATCGCGCGTAGTCTCACTATGATTCCACTATGAGCAACAAAACGCACCAACACGTTAGCTCATAAACTGGAAAAGGAACTTGTGGCACAGATAAAGCAAAATTACTAAAAGCTTCGAAACGGGTTTTCACTACGCTCACTTATTGCTATTGTTCCTCAATTAAACCACCATCTACTGTTGGTAGCATCGGTGCCTGTGGGACTTCATCATTGAAGTTCCATGAAATCTTCGATCAAATAATGTTTGATTATTTTGAGGTGTCTTTGCGTATCTTGAACAACTACTTGACAAACAGTTTTGAGAGGATACAGGTTTGACAGAACCTCAGTTCGAAAATCCTTTTAATTGTTTTCGCACGACTCGTGCGTCCAATCGCAACACCTCGGTTAAATGCGTTATCTCCAGAGCTCCCAAGACACTGCTTATATTTGACGGTTAACGACAAATGCAAAGTCATTGGCTGATTCATCGGAAGATTGTTTCCTTAATTCTCGCTTCGATTGGTGACCGAATGTGATATATGATTTATTAGTCTGCCACTGCTACGTTGAAGCCACGAAAAGAAACATCTTTGCGTATGCGGGATTCAATCTGTAGGCCACACCATTTCCCACTGACTACGAGACACGCTGTCAAATCGGGACTCTAGAAATTTGTATACAAACACGTTCCGAATATTTCTCCTGGTACAATCGTCTTGCTCCGTAGTTTACTCGCAATTGTCATTACTCGCTTGAATTTCCAATATAATTGAATTGAAATTAAGTTTATTCTCTAACATAAAACTATGTAAATATAGCCATTTTGCAAATTATATTAAAAGTTTAAAAATATGTAAATTGTATATAAAAATATGTTTAAAATTTTTATGAGCTGGCATATTTGCAGCCAAATGAATTTAGTATAATAAACTATAAGTTTTTTGAGTGGCTACGAATTAGGGTTGAATTTTGAAAATTAAATAAAATATAATAAAAAATAAAAATGAAAACTTGTTAATTTGATGGCAGCGTATATTTGTTACAAGTAGTACAGTTTGTTGGAAATCACTTTTTTACAATATTATTTCTAACTTCTGCTCTTATTATGTTATATATCTGATAAACATAAAAGTATTTTGGCTGTTTTTCTTTCGGTTTATTTATGTTTAATTATTTAATTTTTTATAAAATCAGCATTTCGAGCAATTTATGTATAGAACTTACAACAAATCACAAAATTTTCATCAAAATTTAAATTTAAGTTTTTTTTTCTTTTAAATATGAAGGTTTATAATCAATTTATTTTGGTGCGTTTAAGTGTCTCATGAGACTGGACTTGCACTTTATTTGATTTCTGATTGGATTTTTAAGCAGATGCTATGTTTTTCTCCATCTAAAAAAATTTACGATTTCTTTGTATATGTTATACAAGGTTTGAATGTGGCTTCATTTGCTTTTTTATGTATATAAGCTTGTCTATAATTCTTTAAGATTAATTAAAAAAAAAGATGTGTAGTAAGTTGTGAAGGAAAGAAGAGCTCACACAGCGTAAGCTTAGCATAGCGCGTTTAGTTGTTGGCTTAAGTGTTACGTCGGGGATTCGATTCCCGTGGAAGCCAACAAGAAGAAGTCTGATGAGAAGATGTCCTGACCTCCGAAATAGTACTATAATTTCTACCGCTTTGAGTATTGCTTTTTTTCCTTATAATTTTTCCCAAAAACCAATCGGCTTTAAAGTTCATAAACAATTATAAACTAAAAAGTTATATGACCAAACAATAACAAACTAAAAAATAAAATTTACCGAAACTTTGCAAATTGTCGCGTTTTTTTGGTTTTTTTTCTTTTGTTACCAATGTACTGAGCGTTTCCGATTAAGAATACAAATAATTTTAATCGAAATTTCATCGTTTTTTATCCGTGGAAATACCATGCTTAAGCCTGAATTCTTAAACGAGACCACATCCATGTATGTATATATGCACGAGTATGTGCAAAGCTTGTAGACTTTGCGCTTTAATTTAAAATTTACGTAAAAAGTATGACAAAAAAATGGTACATCTTAAAATTTGCAGTAACAAAATTTTTAAAAGGCCTTTTGGCGCTTATCTTGAAGCGAAGCAACAATAGAATATATCAGAATACCAAAAATCCATTTTAAAAGATGCATAAACGCGTAAATATATTATCTTTATAAATGTTGTATTCCTTTACGTCATTATATTTCTACTCTAACGTAATCATCGCCCAAATTTTCCGATTTATATACCGAGTATTTGGCCGGGCCAAATGTAGAGACAGTATCTTCCTTACTGGGCCAAGTATTTAAAAATTATCACAGTATTACTTTAACTTATCAAAATTTATTGCATATGCACTTTTAAACAAAAACATTTCTAGATTTTGCCTGACCAAGCGACTAATGATTTTAATCCGACTAAAGTCAAGGCTTTCACAAACAAGTGTTCTAGTAAATAGTATCTTGTATAGAAAACAACTCATGTCAATCATAGATTACATTTGTTAAAGCTATCAGCATTAAATTATATTTATTTTAGCTTGAATTGTATTCATTTCACAATAGTACATACCCCATGGCGTATGAGTAACATCTGCACATTACATGGGTAAAATATCACTTCGCAAATAAAGACTACATATACTCGTACATTGCCACTACCAATAAAATGTGATGTTTATTGCAACTCGAATGCGATAAAGCATCGTTTGCTGGTATGTCTGATGCATTACATTATACTACATTCTCGTATGTCAGTGTAATGCCAATCATATTTTTGTGAAGAGGAGGTGTGGCGGCTTTGAAATGGTTAATAAAAATCCTTGCGTAACTATGCATGTATATGTAGCAAGTCGATTTTAACAGAATAATCGAAATTTACTTTGCATAATTCGCTTTTAAAACCTTAATTATTAAATCGATATAATTTTTGTTTTTAGTTTTAGATTGGCCAGTTGAGTGCTATTTTTTTTCTTATTTGCTCGTTAAAATTTAGTTCAAAGTGCAGAGAAAGGAAGCCTTGTGAAGAACATCAATTTTCTTGTCCTGTTTATAAATTTTATACATTTTAGATGATTAAAAACAGTTTCTTGGCGCCATAAAAGGAAACAAAAATACAAAAATATTTGAAATGCAAAAAATGTAACGCAAACTATTGATTTTTTAATATTAAACTTCGAATAGATTTTTTTTGCTCCTTCCTCTGAACTGTGTACAAAAAATGTATTTATGCAAACATTAAAACTTTTTATTTTTCAAAATCAAATCAGAAAATGGACACAGCTGTTATGATTGTAAATGATTACATTAAAACCCACTTTTTGAAATTGGGTGACAAATAACGGTTTTGATGAATTGCGAACAGTAAATTCAGATTTTTAATCGCAAAATCAGCGTACTCGCTTTCCACCAAGCAGAGGTATTGACTGAAGTTAAAAGTTGTTTCAACTACAAATAAGAGGACTGTGTTTCGATACGCCCAAATCAAATTTCTTCAGCGCATTTAATGAATATATTTTACAAATGTGTAAGTTTATTTTAAACATATAAAAAGAAGCTGTCTTCATATCATTCATGAATGGAAGAATAGTATTGGAGCCATATGTAATATTTATTCGATATTAATAATTTTGATTGCTATAATAGTCTCAATAATAATTCATATTTGTGCAAAATTTCAAGTCTTTACCTTATTAAATGAAGAAGTTATGGCCCAAAATGCAATATCTGAGCATTCGGTTGTATGTCAGCTTTATGTTATACTTATCCGATTTTAATGATTTTCACTGCTAAAAAAGTTCTCACTATACCTATTCTTTGTGCAAAATGAAGTGGTTTTCGTGCTTAATGAAATATCTGAACAATCGGTTGCATGTGAGCTATATTTTATATTTCTTTGATTCATATGATTTTCACTCCTTATATAGAGCTAACAATATCGGACCTTCTTGCAAAGTTAAATGAAGAAGTTATCTGGCAAAAATATGATTATTTCAATTTGCCTCATACCATATTTTCAGGCTGCTTGTTTGACACAAATGCTTGCGGTTGAAAAGTGGTTTTCCTATTTGTAGCTTATTATTTATTTACATTTATTCCATCTCATTTCAAAACAACAAAACAAGACGTACTAAAAAGAAAACATTTCAATCTTCCTACCGCTCCCATCAAGGCGAATTTATATAAATTGGTATATTCCCATCAGCTGATTGCTTGTTCTATTTTCGCGGGGTGAAAGTGCCAAATGTTTACATTTTAAATTTCTATTTACTTTCGAGATAGAAAATTTCATGTGTAAGCCATTTTCACCGCAAGATACACAAATTTGTTTACTTGAATGAATGTGCCTTGGCTCCATACTTTATCAGTATTTTTCTGTTTCTTTTTTTTTTTTTGTTGCTTTGTGAACTTTTGGAAGTTCGATAATGGCAAGGAGTTTTTGTATGTCCTTTAAAATGCCAGGTTGTTAAAAATGCTCGTAAGATTGTGTTAACTATAACTTGCTTCTGTTTGTCGGTATGCATTAGCTACATAGTGTAGTTAGGCTCCAGGTAGTATTATAAATGATTGACGTTTGTTGTCTTATTTCTTGTTTGCCATTATAGTGTGAAAATGAATACAAATATAAAATACAAAGCGAAAATTTTACATTTTATAATCACAGAATTCATTTACCATTAAATGATAAGTTATTGTCAAATTCTAATTATTATTATTATTATGCAATGAAAGTATGATTATGATTATGAATATGATTATGTATATGAATTAATATTCAAAATGAGTATGTGGTGATACATATGTATGTACGTATTAGGCATGTCATCCCGAAATTCCGGGACCCGACATATTTTAACTCCCGAATATCCCGGGAAAAGTCTATTCAAATACCGGAATTGCTGAAAATTTAGTTTTTATATTTGGTATCATCAAAAATTTCCCTTTCAAAGCTTATAGCAAGTTCACAATCCGTGTTATTTGTCGTATATTTGTAGTGCGCTATTAAAATAACAATGGAAGGTATGGACGCACTGTGCAATTTCGTTTACTATTGTTTATGGTATTCAAGAAATTAAACAACAATAAAATCAAAAGAAAATCAAAAAACAATAAACCACTTATATGTATACACAATAAATAAGAGAGCTCGGTTTCTTAAACATATATTTTCATATGTATGCACATTTCCATTTAACTTTAATTTACCTTTTTTTGCAATCAAAACTGAACCTCAAATGATGAAAAATAGAAAAAGCTGATCAAATAAAAGACACAAATAACTCACTAAATATACCTTTCAGAGTTGTTTTAAATTATAAAAATTTAACTTGTAAAGTAAAAACAACAAGTCCTTGAGATGGATAAGGCAGAAAATCTCAAAGATAAATTCCATCAAGTTTTAACAAGCAGCTCGCAAGTATCCAATAATCGAAAGGCATAAAAATTAACAGAAAATTTGGTCAAAGAAATTAATGGCTTTTGTAATGGGGGCTATAAATAACACTTAAGGAATGATACTGCCTCGCTCAAAATGGAATGGGAGATTTATTTAATTTTTACTTGATGTATTTCTTTTTTTACTAAATGGTAATATGTAATTTTTTAATATTGGTCCCGTACTCGTATATTTGTACTTGAAGAATAAATTACTTTGTATGTTAGAAAATACATGAATTACAACAATGTCTTTTTCTTTGTAATACTCGTATTAATGTTATTTTGAATAATACTATGTTATAATAGTTATAATAGGACGATTACAGACTTGTTACATTTTTTTTTTTTGTAAATTAAAAATTACGAATCAAAACTTCCTGAAATTCGATGTACCGGGATTTTGTTTTCAGATCTCGAAAATCCCGGGATCAATAAAATGTCAAAAATTGACATCCCTAGTACGAGGAGGTACAAGGAGGGGGTATTTTGGATTTCACAATGAACATTTACATTGATTTATATAATTGAATTAATATTTGAGATGAAAAAAAGACATATTAACATGTTACAATGAATATTTCTATGTGAATAAGTTTTTAGTTTATATAAAATAGGTATCTCTTTTTTTCAGGTACCTGCTTTGTACTTTTGAAATTCAATTTCTTAGATATATACATACTTACTTATGCTAAAATCTTACTATATGGTAAAAAATTAACTTTTATATTAACTGATCTTTTATTTCTTATTTTAATTCCTTTTTTTATGTGTTAATATTACAGTTCCTTTTTTTTTTAAATATATTTATATTCTTATACTATCTAAAAATTTTTTTTCTATTTTTTTTATATTTCAACTTTACAGTGCAACAGCTAGTTTTGTTTTATGTATAAATGTAATAAGTTCTTTAAAATATTTAGGATTTTTAGATATAAATATTTCTGTTGCGAATTTTTTTGAGCTCAAGGCCAGTGATCCAATAATTTAATAAAATAAAATTCAAACAAAATTCGCAACAAAAATTACATTTTGTCGGCCAAGAATAGAATTAACCATATAAATATTTAATTTAATGAATTAAACTTTTTAAAAATTTTGAGTTCGTTTCTCTGACCTTTGAATTTACTGCATTCAAAGTTTACATGATTGGGTGTTCCAACTGTGTTGCATCTGTTACAAATGTCCTTCAGGTGCGAGTGGAATTGTCTAAGGTAAATTTTGTTGTATGTACCTCCAGTGATTAGTCTGTTTATTAGCTAGCTTTATGTCGTACGAATTTAAGTCATATTGATTTTTTTTGAACCATGGTTGCTTTTTGACCATTGTTTCTTCTTGGATGTTATGACCGCTTGCAGCAGTGCAACTTGTTCACCCGTGGTTGATGAGAGATTATTATTTATATTGAACAAGTATGACACGTTGTTTTATATTTCATATACGAATAAAAGAAAAGTAGGGTGTTCTTTTATTCGTAGTAAAGTGTTCCTAGTTGCTCGGTTGAGAAGTTGTTTTTGGTTCTATCTAGGTTCGAATCTATCAGCACTAGGTGTTGATGTCTCTTAAATGAAACGTTTGTATTTATTTGGGTAAAAATGTTTTTGAATTTTGCGAAGTTTTGGCTGTAGATAGAATTTAACTGTCGTCCATTTTGTAGCACTCCTTTCAACTCCGGGTTAATAAACCATTGTTTTGTGATTTCCTTGGATGTAAGCCAAAGTGCCCTATTTAGTGGTGTTAACTCACATGCCAATGCATACCTTGCAAGTGTTGGGGTGTTTTGGGGAACCATGAACCACAGTCTGCAACTTGTTGTCATAACCTTTGGGAGCATTTGCATAGCTCGTGTTCGCATATTCAACTTTCAACCTTACGAAGACTTTGTATAAATTAAGACCTATTTGTGGTGTAAAACCCGATTTAATTGTTGTTAGTTTGCTTAATAAGTTCTTACCTGTTGTTATGTTATTCTTCAGACATTCCATATGCACTTGAATTGTTGAATTTGCGTTTATTGTTCTCCCTAGCCATTTAACTTTATCAATCTGTTGTTGTTTATTGTCAGGAAAAAATTTTTCCTCTTTCCAGCTGACATATGCATAAATTTTGTTTTGGCCAAATTGAATTAAAGCTAAATTGAGTCGCACTAAAACTTTCGTTTTCCGATTTTGAAGAGCTGTACTTTCTTTTTTGTGATACGATATTACTGCTAAGTCCTCTGCAAATTGATACAGTTGCGTGTTGCTATCATTTATACTTATGCCACGCCCACATATGAAAAAATTTCTGTATCTCAATAACGGTGTAAGGTATTGTCACAATATTTGGTTAAAAAATGTTTCCTTGATATCACTGTTATCATCGTTAAAAATTTTTGAAATCGGACCATAACCTCGCCCACCTGCCATATAACGGAAAATTTGAGAAATGCAAAAACGTCGTTTTTTCTTTATCTATAACATATTAATTAAAATTTGATATTTAGAGACATTTTATGAAATTTTGAAAAATGGGCGTTACCACGCCAACTTATAAGAAAACGTCTGTAAGTATCTCAACAACGATGGAAGGTATCGTCACAAAATTTGAGGAACATATTGTCCTTGATATCACTAGCATCACCGTCAATAATTTTTAAAATCATACCTTAACCACGCCCAACTTCCATATACCGGAAATTTTTAAAAATGCAAAAAAAATCGTTTTTCAGTATTTATTGGAAGAAATTGAGTAAAGTTTAATACTAGCTGCGATTTGAAACAATCTTTTCTTACTTGTTAATAAGTTAAAGTCAATCAGTTTGTGATCGTTTATGTGACTATCATGTGAATATATTTCCTGAGAACAAACAATGTCTATTTCATTGATCTCGTTACATTTATCACCATATGATTTAATAGTTTTGAGGCTTTGTACATTATATTGTAGTATTCGTACACTCATTGTTCGGTTTGTTGTTAATTCGTTCATTTATGCTGCTATGGCACATATTATCAATCAATTTTACCAGAGGTTCATTCTGATATATTTAAAATTTCTTTACTAAAAGACTTACTAGTTTTTCTATTTCAGTTATCTTGTCCCAGTTCCTGTTTTCCTGGATCTTGTGCGTCCTAGTTATCGTACGCTTTTAAGCTGCTGGAATGCTTGCTCTCTGAACAACATAGCTATATACTATTTTACTAGTAATTTTGCTGTTTACTACCTTATCATTATTGATGATTTGTTTGCTGTTGTAGCTTATTGGTGGGAAAACTTCCTCGTAGTTGGCTAATAGCGAAAAACGATTGTTGTCCGTGGATCCCGGGTATACATATCTAGTGCCTCTTTCTTAGATATCATTATTTCCATTACTCCCTCTTCTTTTTGTCATTTGTGGCATTTTGTTCTATTGACAGAGATTTGCCCCTCCTCTCCGTACATCCCTCTTCCTTGCCGCATATTATACACCGATTTTTGGCCCAGCACGACATTTTTGTATGTCCTAACCTCCCACAATTATAGCATTGTTGGAATGAAATGTGCTACTTTTAATTTAACAAAAGAAAGGTCAATTGTTTCAAGCAGCTCATTGCCTTGAAACGCCATCTTTACCGTAAGAGTAGGTATTATTTTACTTCTATCATTTTGGTCGCGCCTTGTTGAACTTGTTACTGTTGTTATGGCAATGTCTTTATCTCTTCTTCTAAGAACTCAAGTGGAATTTGTCTATTGTTTCTACGAAACCGCGGGGAATGAAAGGTCGCATTTGATTAGCAATTAAACTTTCATTGTTGAGACAACTATAGGCTTGCTCAAAATTGTAAAAAAAAAAAGCTTTGTATAGCGATCTACCTATTGCGAGGATTTTTTTGATACTATTAATTTTAAAATATCGTATTTTTTTCCATAAGAATAGACCGTTTGTCATACGTTCATTGCTACAAAGGTAACGACTCTTCGATGTGTCTGTTAGTACACAAAAATCACTTCTATGGTTATTGTCATATCGCACATTGTAACTCATTTTTTCACTTCCCTATTCTATTTGTTCGTTTTCTCCCGCTTTTTTTTGCGACGTTAGAGGCAAACGTACCACTTAGCACAAGTAAACCCTGAAGCGGTATTTGTGTAGCGTTGTTCTTATTCGTTTCCGATTTTTTGTTTGTCCCGTTATTGTCTGCCCTTGTTATTTTTTTCGCGTCTTCATCGGTTTCATATTCAACCATTTTATTTTTATTGGTTTAATTTGTCTTATTCTTGCACTTTTTTTTTCTGAGCTTTACACACCTCAAACCACTTTGAGTGGGTTGTGGCATCAGAATCTTTGTCCGCGGCATCTGACGCCGAAGCGTCCGCCGTTTTGCCTTTTGTCACGCACAATAATCTTATTTACTTTGAACATTTCAAGCCACAAGAAACTTAGCCAATTTCAAAGGTTAGCTGTGCTTACTCGCTGATGCACTTCACAAAAAATATAATATATGCCGATTTGCCACTAATATATCTACATATATACATATATATTTAAATTTTATTGAATTTCTTAGAATTCACATTGAGCTTTAGCTTAACAACTCTATCCACGCTCTTCCAGCTTTCGCTGTTGCTTTGCGAATAATTTTTCCATTTCGCTGATAAATTTAATATGCGTTAGGTGACAGCCCTTGAACTTCGACCGCCAACACTGACATGCAACGAAACATAGTCTATGAAAGCGGAAAATATAATGACAGGTGTGTCAGCAGTATTCAGTGTCAAGCAATTGACACAAATATGATTTTCACAACAAACAAAAGCTAAATATATGGAACTAAAAGTAAAATGGAAAGATATGAGTAAACAACAGACGCTTTAATAAGGTTGGAATGAAAATATATGTAAGTATGTACATATAAGTAAATAAAAAACGCTTAGCTTTTGTTCAACTTCTTTTAAAAATTTAACAATTTCGTGTCAGTTTGGGAGTCTGGTTTAACCATAAAATAATTACGTCCAAATGTTAATTTTATGAATATGAAACTTTTATGGCTAGGGGACTTTAATTTTATACTAATATCAGATTAAATATTAATATCAACTTACAAGAGCAAACGTCATCTGTTTAATACAATTTTATAACGCTTTATTGTACCGAAAGTGTACTGCCTTTAAGCAAACACTTACAAGTAAAGAACATGCTTTGAGAAAAAATTATGCGACAAGTTTTTTCGCTACTATAAATGTGCGTTCACTTCTTAAAGCATTTTGTGTTTCGAACGACATATGTACATTTAAAATAAATTTTCTATGCCTTTTACAGAAAACAGTGTTTGTTCGAAAATAAGTTATATTTTATCTTGCAAGGGAATCATAATAAAAAAAAAAAAAACTAAAATAAAAGAAAAACTTTTTTTATGGGCAGGTAATGCTAAACCACCTAGGTTATTTTAGATATGAAAAACATTTTTACAAAATGCATCTGTCGTTCGGAGTCTCGGTTAAACTTTACATCTCTTCATTAAAGCTTTAACGAATAGTCGCATACTACAAATGGTAGAAGAAGCTCGGCCAAACACTAAACTTTTAAAAAAGCTAAATTTATAATACAATTATTATGAGAAAATCCAGAATTCTCATGTACGAGTATTGCACTATGTTCTGCAACTAAGTCACAACAACATATTGGCAATTTTGAACATTTAATTTTTTTTTTTTGGGTGTAAGCCTAAGGAGCTTGACGAGATTCGTCAACAGTTCTAGATGGTTCAGCAAGGAGGATCGACCGATTAACTGTTGGTATAACTCTAACTAATGGCCTAGATATAAAATAAATGATTTTTCGGTATCTATTACAGCAAATTGAGTGAAATTTGGTATTTGGAGCGATTTTGAACTAAAAAATGTATTATTTATGAAATTTTGAAGAAATGAAAAATAACGTTGTAAGGTATCGTCACAAAATTTGTTGAAAAAATTTTCCTCAATATTGCTGTTATCATCGTTAAAAATTTTTGAAATCGGACCATAACCTCGCCCACCTCCTATATTTGAAATTCGCAAAATTTTCGTTTTTTCTTTATCTATTGGAATATATTAAAAAAAACGTGTCTAGGTATCTCCATAACGATGTAAGGTATCGTCACAAAATTTGGTGAACATAATGTCCTTGATATTGTTGACTTTTGACAACTTTTCCTTGCGTTCTTTTAAAATTTCTTTCAAATAACAGATGCCCGAATTTTTTTATCTTGTTTAATATTTATTAAAAATTGAATGAAAATCTTTTTATTATTACCTTTGTGTTAAGTGAGAAACTGGGTATTAGATAATATAAATTAAAGAACTAATATCTAAAGCCAGGGACGGAAAATGTTTTTGGGGGGGTCCATTTATATTCAACTTTTTACGATATTTTGAGATATTTGATTAAAATCCATTATAAACATGGATCTAATAATAATAATAGTGGCCGCTGTGGTCGAGTTGGTAGCGGTGCGTGCTATAACTTGATATGCCGGTGAGTTCGAGGTTCGAATCTCAGTCAGGGCAAGCAAAATCTTAATAATAGAAAAAGTTTTTTCTAATAGCGGTCACCCCTCGGCAGGCAATGGCAAACCTCCGAGGGTATTTCTGCCATGAAAAAGCTTCTCATTAAATACATCTGCCGTTCGGAGTCGGCACAAAACTGTAGGTCCCTCCATTTGTGGTATAATGTAAAGACGGACACCACAAATGGTAGGAGAAGCTCGGCCAAACACTGAGCTATATAGTGTACGCGCCAAAATTATATATTATTATAATAATATTGGGTAAAATGTTGAAAGCATTTTTATAAAGCCATCGTTAGGCTATGATTATATTATTTTAATCAGTAGAATCATAAAACGTCAGGGATTTAAAGTGCTTTATCGGTTCTCCTCTTTTTCTATCTATCTATCTAGTATTTGGTCACTAGTAACCTTAATGAATCGATGAATAAAGTAGAAAAGGACCATTCACTCGAAGCCACCGTGGCTGGCAACGTGGCTCTGATTTGAAAAAATCGGTAAATGTGTTTGTAAAATTGCAAATTACGAAGGCGCTTTGATAAGTCATTAACTTTTTGAATAAAATATACTTTTTCGGAAAAAAACATTCGCTCTATCAACATAATCTCCTTTTAACTATTTACACTTAGTCCAGCTTTTTTCCAATTATTTTATTTTGACCCAAACCTCTTACCACACAGCCATTTCTTCAGGTTTGGAAATATAAAATAGTCGCATGGATTTTCGCCATGGCAACAACACACGAGTACATTCGCGCTTTTTTCGAGTGTAAGCAATTACCCATCGCACGGATAGCTTTTTCATATCCAAATATTCGTATAAAATGTGATGTGGCTTCTTCTCAGTTGAAATGCCTACAACCTCAGTCACCTCACGCACTTTCATTCTTCGGTCATCAAATATCATTCCATGGATTTTATCGACGACTTTTTGTATAACGACTATAAAAGACGTCAGCTAAGGGCATTAGAATAGCGATATTTATATTATATTTAATTCATTTATATGCAACAATCAATTAAATTTAATCACATATAATAAAAAAAAAGAATATTGTAATTAATTGTCTTAAACTGAGAATTCACAAACAAAATCAATTAAATTCAATTTGAATAAGGCTATCGTTTTGTATTCCAGTTACTGGGTAATATTTTTTAATGTTTTTGTCTAGAGTGAGTCCAGACACCCAGGGCCCCTCCCCTGTATCCGTCCCTGTCTAAAGCAATATTTTTATGAAAATTTCAATTAAATCTCTTCAGAGAGCTAAAGTTATTTCATTGTTTGTCATCCAATTTTGAGCATTAATAATTAAATATTTATTGCATACTTACTTATTTCCTCTCCTGCTGAACAAAATGCATACAAATATTCATATTACACAGATGACAAGAATGAATGGCGCATATAATAATGAAAAATAAAATTAACCCAAGGCATTTGTATGGCATCCGTTCGTTTTGAATGAACTCACTGAATCTGATATCGAAATGTTTAAAAATGCAAATGCACGTTGTATGTAGATATGTGTATTGCATACAGAAATAAGGGAAAATGAAAAAAATTCTTCTTCGCATGAAATTTACGAGTATATGGTACAAAGTAAGTTATTTTTATATTTTTGCAAAGCAATATCGGCATGCGAATTTTCAAGAAAATGTATTAGCTATAATAGCAAGTGTCGAACGAACAAATTGAGAATATCAAGTGTGTGCAACAGTTGCCGAAGCGAATAACTTTTTGTTTTTTTATTAACAAGGTTTTTTTTCATATCCTTGCCATACGACAGCGAGTAATTCTAAAGAAAACTAAGAAACAAGTAAAATTATAAAGAAAATAAGCTGCAACAAAAATTAAGGAGAATTCTACGAAATCATATTTCTATTTATTAAATATTGATGAAAAACATGCTCATCAAACCCTATCATTTAGCAACTGAGTGCCGTTTTGATACAAATGAACCTCGGGTTATTGCGTTACAACCAACTAGCGTAGTTGATGAACTTCAGAATGTTGTTGAGACTCTGCTGCCAAAATTTTGCAGAGAATTGCACTCAAATGCTTCCAGATTGGTCTTACGCTTCCTCATTAGAGCTGGACATCTGCACAGAAGGTGCTTAACTGTCTCTTGTTCACCTTTCTTCCTGCAGCTCCAGCAGTAGTCATAATGGGCAATGCCAAGTCTTTTCCAGCGTGGACACCTGTGAGAACTGTCACGAGTCTCGCAACTGTTTTGTTTATCACTCCCAGCGAGATTGGGATCGGCACTTCATCCGAGGTTGCCACTGACCCCCCTCTGGTCAGCTGATCAGCTACATTGTTTCAGACTATGTTGCGGTGTCCAGGTACCCAAATTAAATCTAGCGAGAGCTGTCTGCAGACTCCATTCAATAGAATTCTACAAACCTTGTCAAGAATTAAAAAATTGAAATAATATCTAGTGCAATGAACCTAGTCACGGGCAAAATTTCAGTAGGGAGACGAGGAATTGCTACCGAATCACACTCGGCCACAGCGCCCGCCATTAGCCGAATACTCACCGTTATGATTACTAACGGTTTGTATTGATTTTTGTTCATTATTATTTTTTATTTATTTATCTTCAATACCAATTTCTTACCATACTTTGTAACTAACTATAACTAATTAATTAATTAATTACTACTTAAAGGAACCAAAGAAGCGTTAAAAAGTCAATGTATTTCGTGAAGTTTTCAACAAGATATCAAAATATAATAACGCAAGCCCTGAAAAATGAAAAATGAAGAGCGAAAAATTGCACTGAAGATGGCACAACGCCGAAACCGGTTTGTCTTAAAACCAATCATGACAAGGGATGACGAAAATTCGTTCCAAAACTAACCCTGAATATATTTATACTATGAAAAATGTGATAGTAAACTCATCTAACAATTAATAGTCAAATATAAAAATTTGCAAGTAACCGATTTTCTATTTCAATCCAGTTCTCAGTTTCTCCACGTTATAATTTTCCACCAGGTCTTGCCTAAAGAGATATTGATAGATAATAAGTAATACTTATTTGCCAGAATTTTTCTATTCACGCTTGTTTATTCCGAGAAAAGTTGTAAAAGTACAAAATCGAGAAGATGTGCAATAGCAGAAATTAACATTGTTAGTCGTCATTGCTTTCACGAGAAGTTTGGCTAAAATTAGAATCAATCGATGCGTTGAAATTCCCTCCGCGAAAAGCAACGTTGGTGATGAACATTGATGATTTAAAATTCTTGGGTATTGGATAGTGGATGCACTACTCACTTATGCGCTGATATACATACATATACATATGTTTAAAACAATAGAAAAATCTTCTAAAGCCAGGCAGACTTTGGCAAGTAAGTTTGCGTGTGCAGATGTGCGTGGAAAGGGTGTTGTAAATTTATCAGTGGCAGGCGAATGAAGCGCCAATTGGAGTTGAAGGTGGTTTATTAGGGTATCCAATAAACACAAAGGGTTATCGAGTCTGTTGTAGCACTGTACCGTTGCAGCGTTAATCAGTTGATGCTGCCGCGTACTGTTAAAGAGGAGAATATCAGCAGTCCTTTTGCAGACTTTTTGAGTGAAACACAAGTTTTTGGCTAAACAAATTTTTTATTTTTCACTTCAGTCTCCTTTGAGTTCTATACACTTTGTCCGACGTTTCTCCAATTTTTTTAATACATCAAAAAAATAAGATTTGTCGAGGGCATAAAAATAGGCATTTATTTGTGAGATGATTTCATCGTTGGAGTCAAATCTCTTTCCGCCGAGCCTTTTCTCCAGATTTGGAAATAAGAAATAGTCCGAAGAATAGGGCAAATGAGGGAGTAATGCGTATCGCAATTCATGGATTAAATCGACCCAATAAGTTGACATAATATTCGCCATTGGTTGTTTTACCCTTTTGCAGATAAACAATGTGGACTATACTTTGGTCATCCCAAAAAACGGTCGCCATGACTTTATTGGCTGACAAACTCACCTTGGCCATCTTTGGAGTCGATTCACCCCGAGAAACCCACTGTTTAGTTTCTGGTGTGTTGTAGTGGATCCATGTTTCGTCCCCGGTTACGAAACGGCGCAAAACCTCAACCATATTGCGGTTGAACAACGCATAACCATAATGCGAAATTGTCACACGATTGCATTTGTGGTCGATCGTAAGCAAACGCGGCAACCATCATTTAAAATTGAAACCACTGAGCCATGTGAGATGCCTAAGGCTCCCACAATCTCTCGCACTTTCAATCTCCGATCGGCCAACACCATATCGTGAGTTTTTCCAACTGTTTCGGGTGTTGAGACTCAATTGGGCGTCCAGAACGTTCGGCATCTTCCGTGCTAGTACGGCCACAACAAAATTCGTTAAACCACTTTTTTACTTTCATTCAAATTGAAGGTATGAGTCCCTATAGTATTTATCAAGCTTAGCTTTGGTTTGAGTGATGGTCTTTTTCTGCAAAAAATAATGCTTAATGAGCACATGAAATTCATTTTTTTCCATTTTCTCCTCAAATCACACGGTAGTCTGCTATGAATGGCTGTCTAAATGCCGCAGCTTTTGACAGGAGTCAACTTATGCACCCGCCCTCGTAATCTTACAGTTTGATGTTGTAAGAGCATATTTGAATGGAACATTAAGCGAAGAAGTGTTCATGAGGATGCCAGATATGTTTTATTATATTATTATATTATATTGACATATATATATAAAGGTGGCTGCATTCGAAATAAAAGACATTGGTCGAGCTAATTATTTACTGGGACTAGTTTCTCATTAGTTGAATGATTTAAATACTTCGATGCAAAGTGGCTTTATACAAGAATTATTGAAACAACATGAAATGAGTGAGTGTAGACCGGTTGCTATAACATCAGAGTTGAAGCTGAATGTTGATAAGAATACTAAGAATTATGATAGAGCTATACCGGGAGCTTATTGGACCCCTTATATACCTGTCCACCGCTACAAGGCCAGACTTAGCTAACACGGTGCCTAAACTAGCCCAATTTGTAACTAACTCATCGAAATGCCACTGCAATGCGGCGAAACGGGTACTAAGGTATCTTGCTGGTACTGCAAATTAAGGCAAACCACTAGTAAGAAGCGGCTGTGCGTCAGATCGCCCAAAACCTAATCGCCCAAAAGCAAAAATGTCAAATCGCCCAAAAAAAAATTTGGGCGATCTGTCATTTGGGCAATTAGACATATGTCAAATCGCCCAACTTTTTGGGCGATTAGACATTTGGGCGATGTGACATATGTCCAATCGCCCAACTTTTTGGGCGATCTGTCATTTGTGCAGTGAGACATTTGGGTGATTTGACATTTGGGCAATTAGACATACAAAAAGTTGGGCGATTTGACATTTTCTGTTTTTAGCAAATTTGTCAAAATAATAAAATAAAAGTACGGTAAATATGCTCTCAACTAAAAGCAATACCCTCTCAGCTTTTTTTTTTCCTTTTACTTTCAGTATCGTAGTAAGTGGGGGGTTTTAGGGGTTGTATAGCTTTATGTTAGGGGTTATGTTATGAAGTTGTGTGAATAAATATGTAGCAAAATATAAATTAAGATTAATTAGCATTATAATTATGTATTTTACTAATATTTCATTTTACATGAAATTCGTGGAAGGGTTAGTTAGCCGAGCTCAAGACAGGGCAAAGGTTTGCTTAAGCAAGAAAATGTCAAACAACTGAAAACACTGCTTAAGAACAAGCTTAGGCTCAAGCGGCAGTCAAACAACCGGCCCTATGCATTTTGTAAAAGGGAAAATTAGATTTAAAAATTTTCAAAGAACTAACCATTTTCCCTTTTACAGAAGTTGACAAGAAGTTTTTTGCATTTTTGGGCGATTTGACATTTGGGTGATTAGACATTTGGGCGATCTGTCATTTGGGCTATTAGACATATGTCAAATCGCCCAAAATGTTGGGCGATTTGACATTTTTCGGTTTTGGGCGATTAGGTTTTGGGCGATCTGACGCACAGCCGTAAGAAGCGAGTAAAGAGGCAGTCTACTTGAGTAGACATTACTCTTTTACTCTATTTTTCTTTTATTACATTTTAAATATTAGTTCAGAGCATAAACACAAACTAAAAAAATCCTAGTTTCAAACTTTATGACGGTTTTAAAAGTAATAGATTGAAATGCATAGTGTTAGGTAAATGACTAAAAAACCTGATCTTCAACATTTGCTTATCGAGCAATGACCTTGAAGATTTTATTTTTTGAATTTGCAACTTTGATAATAAGTCAATTGAAAGTGTACAGTAAAAATGACAAAACATACATACATAATAAATATTAATATTGATTTTAACTTTAATCACGAATATTTTAGAATTTTTATTGAGCTCAAGGCCAGTTTATGGAAGATTTTTTGTGAAAAAACAACAACAGCTTTTAATGGTTGAAGTTATAGTACTATTTCGGAAATCACCACATTTCCTCATCAAACTTCTTTTTGATTATTAAATTAAATTATTTTTAATTTTAATTTTCATAACCACTTCTCTCAGGCTTTGAACCCGGGAGCTCGGAGTTGCAGAGCCAATACGCTACCTATTGTGCTACGCTAGCCGAGTTGGCTGGCCGAACTGGCCTTGAGCTCAATAAAAATTCTAAAATATTAACATTTACTAGGCCAACAGAAAAATGAACAACCATTGTATACAAGGATGAGCACGCCTTAAAAAAAAAAAAAAAAAAAAAAATGCATTAGAATATAATGTAAAAAACACATTATACAGAATTCGCAAACAAAAACACAAACCACAACCACACAAACAAGTTAAATAGCGGCAGATCAGTTGCTCTTGTTTGTAGTTGGTTTGTTTAAGGAAGATGAAATAAACACAACAGCCAACTCGGCTAGCGTAGCACAATAGGTAGCGTATTGGCTCTGCAACTCCGAGCTCCCGGGTTCAAAGCCTGAGAGAAGTGGTTATGAAAATTAAATTAAAAATAATTTAATTTAATAATCAAAAAGAAGTCTGATGAGGAAATGTGGTGATTTCCGAAATAGTACTATAACTTCAACCATTAAAAGCTGTTGTTGTTTTTTCACAAAAAATCTTCCATAAACTGGCCTTGAGCTCAATAAAAATTCTAAAATATTAACATTTACTAGGCCAACAGAAAAATGAACAACCATTTAATCACGAATTTTATTCCTGCATTTGAAGATAATTATTTCTAGTTTTCATGATTGCTTTTAAGTAAACTACATATGCATTTTTGAATTAGTTGCCTTTAAAGAATCCACTTCTCTCATTATAAGAATAATTACTTAAATTTTTTCTTGGAATTGCTCAATAAGAACGAAGATCGTAATAATAATGAACAGTGAGTCTCAAGTACATAATGGAAGATGCATACACAGTATTTATAAACAGCAAAAACTGTAAAAATATTATACTATTTATAACAAGCCCATCATATAATATATTGTTGGATTGCAGAGCATTATGCTCATCATACACATATAATTACCTCAATGGAAAAACTTTTATTTTTATTACTGAAATGCACACAACAAATAAATTAATGTTCATCTGCGGATGTGAATTGTTTACGTACAAGGATCTTTTATCATTCACAAACTGTGCAACTGAATACTTATGGCATAATAAAAGCCATGCTCGAGCACTCAATTTAGATAGCACAAATTACAGAAGGTGAAGTAAAAAGAAACCAGTAAATCAAGGAATTCATATTTCAATCGGATGCTGGCAAGCAGGATAAACCGGTTTGTCTTCAAACCAAACTTGACAAGGAATGACGGAAAATCGTTCCAACGAATATCACAAATTTACCCTGTCGGACAAGAAAAAGAAGAAAACAATATGATAAATGAAATGCTGTGGATGTGAAAGCACTAGGCACTTGCAAGTCAATGTGCAAACATGCACTAGTGGCAAAAAATATTTTTTATATTTATTTTATCTAATTTCTAATATATTCCAAATGGAAACCTGATCATTCTCTAACCAAAACTATATAAAAATTGTAACTTTATACCAAAATTATAATTTATATTATAAAACAAAAAATAACTTTCTATGTGAAATTTTATGGAGCATTTAAGCCATTCAAATCTTCAGCAAATGTGTTAATTTTGTCCCGTTACTAAAAAAAAATTTAAAAAAGTATATTTAGGTTGATTTATTCAATCATTTAGTTTCAAATTATTTGTCTACTCCAAATTCCTTTCTATAATAGTATTCGAAAAAAGTGTGCTGTAATCAAAACCTGCTTAAGTCAAAAAAGTTGTTTTGTTGTGTTTCAATATTCTTTGATATATATTTTTCATACTTCACAAAAAAAAGGGGAAAATACAATTTCAGAAGAGAGTTAAAAATAAATAGAACTGTAGATACCTACATTTATAAAAATAAGTAAATATAGTTCAAGTTCCATCAGTTGCATACGCAATAGAATCAAGAAACCTTATCTAGCCAAGAACGAATGCGTTGCCATCATGGGAACAAGTATTTTCTAATTTTAGTTATAAGAAACCGTTTGAATATACTCAACATGCACACAAACTTAATGGGAAAAATGTTGCGAAACGCCGGCTTAAATATACATTTCGAGGGTGGTCTGAAAACTTATATTTTTATTAGGCAATACGCCTACTCATATCAAGGATGAGGATGGCTACTCTGACTGTAAGAGCTTGGGATATGATGAACGTTCGGGACATCCCAAAACTGCAACTACTGACGATAATATCGCTTAAGTTCACCAAATGAGTGAGAGATAGCAGAGGTTAGAAAAATGTCCAAGTCACATATTTAATCAAGATTAAGGCATGATAAAGCTATCCGCGCGTTAAGTGCCACGTTTGCTCACGCCGTTTCTCACCTTAGCGGTTACCATGGCGAAAATCCAAGAATTACGGTTTGAACTGCCTTACTCACCAGATCTAGCCCCAAACGACTTATTTTTGTTCCCTCATCGTTGCGCTCGGAGGAAAGAGATTTTTGTCAAATAAGAAGGCAATCACTTTATTGTGCTAAGAGAAACGCTGAGTGCTATTTTAACGTGTCTAGAGTTACAAAGAGGCTACATAGAATAATAAATAAAAATTTAAGAAAAAATGTCATTGTTAGGTTGGTAACTTTTCAGACCACCCTCGTATGTATGTACACTCAGGTGTACATATAAATGTGCAAAAAGTACGAAAATGTAATGTAGTATTCAAAATATATTTTTCCAAATTTGTCAGACAAAATTCCTCAGCGCTGCTGCCGATTGGAAACACTAAAGTTACCCAAGTCCTTTACCGCTTGATATTTCCAATGCAAAGGAGGGTTTCCCTTTTCCTCTGCTACTACCAGCGGGTACCACGTCGAATATTTTCAGGGCAGATATGCTTTACTTCACTCGAATAACATAACCTAGCGAGCATAGGACGTGGGCGGTAAACAATACAACCTTCTCAGTTAACTTTACAAAAAAAGTCATCTACCGTTCAGCAGTGTTTAGTATTTAATTCACTTTCAAAACTAAATAAATGCGTAAAAGTGTTTTAGTCAAATAAAGTAGGAAGTTTTACTTGGTATTTTTTTTTATGAGTACTCACATTCTTCCCTCAAACTCAGGTTAGCTAAATACCATTATTTTTTGTAGACATATAGTATGTTTATAAATATTAAGGCACTATCTCCGCCTATTCACTTCATCGCTAGAATAATTAACTCTTGATACTGCACTTCCAGTCAGTGTGGTCGTTTCGGTTATTCATAAGCAATTTGGGTTCCTTTGTCCACTTGTAAGTTATCTAGCAATTTTCAGTTTAGGTAAAAAATTAAATTTTTTTCAAATTTTGTTAACGATATACTGTGCTTTTAACAACTATAGCACAATGGCTTTTAAAAAAACTTGAACATTTTATTCATTTTTTATTTTATTTCCATTATTTTAAAACGAAAATACATTCAGTCAATTATCTACCATAAACCATTTAAGACACGCCTAAAACTTTGGATGTTTTGTATATCTCCGTACTAAAAAAAAAATTGAACACTTCTAAAAAAATGTGTGTTTGGTATGTACAGACATACATATGTATGTATATGTAGGTAACTTCCCTGAAAGATACTTAATTTTATATATGTATATTCATAAATTTTGATACTAAATGAACTGTTCTTTAATTGAATGTTTTCATAAATAAATATAAGGCAGTTAAACTAATTTTGAGTTTGTGTGCAAATAATATGATTTTAATTTAACGTTGTGGGAATAACAAAGTCTAATGGCTAGTTTAAATGCCTTTTATTTAGTTGGTATTGTTTTATAAATACAAATATTTGATTGCACTGCAAATTTGGTATTTTTAAATATCGTGCCATAACCGCCAAAAGAACGTAAGCAATAAATACATTTTTTTAATCTTTACCTAATTTTCTCCGCTGTTAAGCCTCATTAATGCCGCTTTATATACAAGATTTACGTGGTTTTTTCTTCAAAACACGACTATATTTATTAAAATACGCCTTGCTTCTGCCGAGAAATTTAAGAGAATCAGTCTTGTTCTCTAAAATTTTTCATTTATCGGTTACGTCATTTTGGCGGTTATGGCTCGATATATTCTTTCGTTTCTAAAAATATATGAAAAATATAAGTTTTCCCATTACATTGTTTACTCAACATTTTATCGTTTATAAATATAAATATTATTTTCCACAATAAGAGTACTAAGAAATATGTTTTATTAATTTTCTGAGAAAAAATAAAGAAATGTCAGTATTCATCAGAAACTTGCAAGTTTAATTAGAATTTTCGCTTGGCCAAACTCATTAAAGCAACTCCACCAAATATATGAAAAATATCTCAAATTGCTGCATACGACTGCCTCAAGCATAAACGTATACAAAGATATAAATAACACAAGCAGTTTTCCCACACACATATGACTGGGTGTCATAAAGAGCTTAATGAAAGTGTGAAATGGCCATTTTTATTTCACACACAAAACACATGGCAGCAGTGCAGTACTTTTCTAATTATGAATGTTCTCGTTATACTTTATTTGCTTACCGCTTCCGACTATCACTTCAACACATTTATTTTGGCTTCAATTGTAAGTATTGGCATGAATTTATATTTAGAATAAAGTTTAAATTTTTTGCTGCTACGCTGAGCAGTTGTCAATGTCAATAACATACTATTTTATTTATATCTTATGAGCAACACATGATTCAATTATAAAGGTTTGCTCTCTTTTGACAGCAGCGTTTTGACACTCACAAGTTAAAGGTTGCATTTAAGTAAGGATTAAGGGTAAAAAAAAAATCCCTTTTATAAAATTGTTAGCAAGAAATAGAAATTTCACTAGTACGAAACTTTTATGTTATATATAATATAATTTTGGCGCGTACACTATATAGCTCAGTGTTTGGCCGAGCTTCTCCTACCATTTGTGGTGTGCGTCTTTATATTATACCACAAAATGGAGGGACCTACAGTTTTGTGCCGACTCCGAACGGCAGAAGTATTTAATGAGAAGCTTTTTCATGGCAGAAATACCCTCGGAGATTTGCCATTGCCTGCCGAGGGGTGACCGCTATTAGAAAAAACTTTTTCTATGATTAATATTTTTGCTTGCCCTGACTGAGATTCGAACCTCGAACTCACCGGCATATCAAGTTATAGCACGCACCGCTACCAACTTGACTACAGCGGCCACCAGTACGAAACTTTTATGTTATCTAACAAAAAATTCCTATGCTTTTCAACTATATATCATCCAAAATATAATTTAAATCTTTTAATTAAACAATACACAGAATACACAATGAACAACGTAAACAACGTGAAAGCAATGAACAACGTACAAAACAATTCAATGAAAAACATTTTGACTGAGGTTAAAATATAAAATTTAAGAATATCGTGTTAACGGTGTATTTAAAATAATAAATTATTTGTTTATTTCCGAACCTGCCTTTCAGTAAAAATAGACTCCATATTAGTTTGGAGCTTCTGAAGTTCAGCGAGTTTGTTTTTAAGCATTTAAATTCTGCTTCGAGAAGTGCCACTCGACAATCTTCATAGGATCGAGGGCACAAAGTTTATTTAACAAATGCTTTTTAATAACATGAAATGATTGTTATTTACTTCATTCCAATCGCAAATAACTTCAACGGCAACAGGAAATGCATCTTGGGATAATTTCAGATACAAAATCCGCTGGAGAGAAATGTCACGAGCAAATTTTGGAAGGCGGGTACAATTTGACACCGCAGGATTCAGACCATTTTTTTGTTTTTACTTCGTCTTGCGGAACATGGAACATTTTGTTGTTTTCTTGGGACCATGTTTTATGGCACAATTTGCAACTTGCTTTTGGCATTTTTGATTTACTAAATTAGTAAAAAATCTAAATTAGTCTACCTACCTACCAGGGAGTCGTTTGACAAAGAGTGAGGGAGCTAGCTGCTTATTGAGCAAACCTTTTATTATTGAATCAGGTGAGCAACATATTTTGCTCGAATGTAGAAGTGATTAATTTTCTAACAATTCGCCAAAGTCTAGATATAAAATTACTAGCAGCAACAATACGCTTCACTAGGTCGTATTGTCGTTAAGTTATAAAAATTCCAAGTTGTGTTATTTTACAACATTTTTCCGCGCAATGCAACAAAAACAACAAAAACAAATATTGAACTACCGAAAATTTCTATGACCTTACATTTTTAGGATATTTTACGATACCTTGTGAATCCTTTTACTATCTTTCTAAGCATTTGATCAATCATATAATTTGACAACGAGCTTGTAATTATTGAATTAAATTGTAAATTGACGAATTCACATTAATTCAATTAACTAATAGAAAATAATCATTACTTTTCAAATTTCAATCAAAAAAATTATTGTGTTCTAATCGTCGCATAAGACTTTTAAGTATGAACAATTAAGTGTGTTTATATATTTAATCATGAACCAATTATATCCGATCACGCAATACGAAGTGAGAGAAAACAAGTTAGGTAAGCAAAATTCGGGCATAACCGAATTTTATATACCCTCGCGATGTATTTTTGTAAGGGCGATTCCACGGTTATTTTTCAAAATTTCATAAAACCCCATTTCTTTGTTACAAATCGCTGGTAGTGAATATAAACTTTACTCAATTTCTTTAAATAGATACTGAAAAAAACGAAGTGGAAGGTGGGTGTGGTTATGATCCGGTAGTAGTAATATCAAGGACAATATGTTTATTAAATTTGAGTGACCATATCTAGCACTGTTATTTAGATAGAGAAATTGTATCATAAGTGGGCCTGGTTCCGTTGTATGGGAGGTGGGCAAGGTTATTGACTCATCTCAAACATTTTCAATACCAACCTACCCTGACCTTGGCAATCTATGTACCAAGTTTCATTAAGAAATCTCACTTGTGAACAAGTACGCTCAGGTATAAAAAAAATGTTTGCCAATGACGTAGCGCTTTTGAACAAAAACAAAACAAGAACTCTGAAAAAGTGCTGTGATTGAGTGCAATTAATAATTGTAATTAATAAAATTGCAAATAGTGTGTGTGGAATATGGTTTTCGCTTTAGAAATTGTTTTACTCGCAAACTAATCACTTTGAATATGTAAAGAAAGATTGAAATGGAAAATTTTAAAAGCCCTATGCCACTCACTTTTTTCTCACAATCAATTACAAATACTCGGTTGCCTGATTGCGTGAGCTGTTATAATTGGTTCATGATATTTAACCATAATCTATACCGATTTTTAATTTCTGAATTTTTTCCTGATAAAAAATAAAAATAATAATGAATACGCTAGTTTTTTTTCGCTCAAGAATAATGATTATCTGTTGAACGTAATTTTTTCGCTAAAGCAACATATAATAATTGTTTTTTATTTGTGCGCTTAAGAAAGAAACTTTTTCCATAATATTTGCACTCAAGCTTTTTTATTTCACATTCTGATGTATGATGAAAAAGTTAAAATGAGTTTCTTAAGCGAAAAAATAACAATGGGATACTGTGTATTAATCTTGAGTGTAAAAATATATATTAAAGCAAAATCATTATTATTGAGTAAAAAATAAAAATAACGGTAATTATTATTCATGAGCGAAAAAGAAAAATCACAGAAAAATTATAATTTACATCATACATCAGAATTTATCAGTATTCATATTTTGCGATATTTTTTTTAAATTAATTATCATCCTGTAAAATCCGGCTCACCCTATTTTCGTAATGCAATTTGTTACTAACAGTAGCGTTTTTGTCTCTATTTTGTGGAAGAAGTAATATTTTAATCGGTTTTTTTTGTAATGGAAATTCAAGATACAGGCATGTTATCATGCTTAAAACAATAATTGCTAATATCTATTTAAATTTTTATTATTTCTTTTACATTTGGGTAAGTTAATGTTTTTTATACGATCAGTTATGTATCATTTTGTTCACATGAAGCTACTACTTTCTTTTTTCAATTAAAGCTCATATACTGAGGGTCAAAATATCCACATACATATATGTACATATGTCTGTATATATGTAAATGTGCACGATTCATTAATAAAAGGTTTGGTAAAAAATGACATTCGGTTTTTGATACTGCCTTATAAAGGATTGTGTTTTGAATATGGTGTTTTGAAGGATGGAAAACAGGGTGGAATTTGTTTCCCTTTCCACAAAAAGTCGATATTTTTTCAACGGCCTATGAACTTAACGATCATCTTGAAATATTTAAGTTATTAATTTTTAAAAAATTTCGCAACAAATATGCTCATATACACATCTATAATTTTTAATCCTTTATTAATATACCATTAATATCTCGATATTTCTTAATTTTATGATATATCTACACCTAGAAAAAGGAGGTATGTAAATTTTATGTCGATAAACTGTAAGTGACTTCATGGACTTGATTAACCGCTGCATTTTATAAGTATGTAATACCAAAATCAAGAATACCATGATTTTAAGAAAACCACAATATTTCGCAATTGAACAAAACGAATTTTCTTATTTTACAAAAAAAAATGCATTAAACTTGATATAACGGTATTTTAATTTTTACAAATTCCGTTTGACAAAAAGTGAGCAAACTAACTGCTTAGTTACCAAACTTTTTATAATTGAATCATGATAAACATGTTTGTATGTACATAAATACAATGTACTTACATAAATATTTGCATTTTAAATTGTGTCTAAGAAATGTGACAAAGTTTTAGAAATGTTCAGTTAGCACTCAGGAAAACTAGTTTTATTTTTTAATATCTCAAAAGTATAGAACGTGAGCTTGAACGGGAGGGTTCGCTACATTGCTACATCGAGCAAAGTGGAAACGGAATTTTATATTCAAGCAGAAGCTGTATTGTGTAACTCCAAAAACCAAATAAATATTAAAAACAATAAAAAAATATATAGAGAGCCAAATAAAAGCTCCACAAATAACAGTGAATAAATGAGTGACCAGCGCTCACCTTTAGAGCAAGGTCATTCGTTGCAGAGACCAGCACGCATTGATTATGAGTTAAATACTCTGTCATAAATGATGTGTTACAAATTAACTCCACCAATATGACATCTTTGAGCGGGCAGAATGCAGATTCTGCTAATGAAGATTCTGAAATGAGCAACGAAAGTGATAATAAAGTGAAATGGCAAACTGAAGATTCTGAAATGAGCAACGAAAGTGATAATAAAGTGAAATGGCAAACTGTGACAAGCAAAAGGCGACAGTTAAGCTCTCCCACTATTGATCACAAGCGAACAAAGACAGATGTCAATGTAAACTTAGTTGAAACTAATAGCACTACTACAAACAACAACAATAATATCAACAGCAATAGCAGTAGCACAAACATGTTTGCCGGCTTACAAGACGAGTCGGACAGTAATAAAGTAGCAGATCAGAACACTGAATAGACTTCACCAAAACCACCACCAATTATTATACCAAATATTAGAGACATTAGCGGTATGATTAAGTATTTCGAAAGTATTATAAATAAGTGCGAGTTTAGTTATAAAGCTAAGTGAGATGGTCAAATTTGAGTAATGGTCTATAGATTCATACAGAGTTTTAATTGCAGATATGAAAGAAAAAGAAATTAACTTCCATACATATCAAATTTAACAGGAGCGGACGTATAGAATCGTCTTAAAAAACTTAAAAATAAGAAACATAAGCAATATACGAAGTAGATTTACAAACATGCCTTTGTGTATGCATTTTGTTGACTTAGAACCAAGCAACAACTATAAAAATATCTTTAATTTAAAATACCTTGGTAATGCTATTGCAAGGGTTGACCCTCCAAAGAGGGTAACTGACATTGTACAATGCCATCGGTGTCAAGAGTTCGGACACTCCAATTCGTATTGCACAAAGCCGTACAGGTGTGTTAAATGTGGTCTTGATCATGCAAGAGCTGAATGTGTAAAAAGCAAAGATACACCGGCCAAATGTATTAATTGTTTGCAAAGCCACACAGCGAACTATAAGGGATGCAAGGTGTACCAAACCCTTGCCAAAAAATCAAATATGTCAGAGAAAAGACACAATGTTTGATCTTATTCCCATGCAGCTCAAAATTTCCCCCAATTAAATAATTCCACACAAAGAGAAAAAGTATATGCCAACCCAAATTTATCTGATGCACAATGTGTTCAAAATAATTCAAATCAAGATAATAATCTCCTTGAAAAAATTGAAAACTTACTATCTCAACAACTTGAAATGACTCAAAGTTAATTTAAAATTATGTATCTTTCATTAGAAAAACTATACAGGAAAACCTGCGAATAGCAATTTAGAACGTCAATGGCTTGAATAACCATGCCATCTTCATCAGATCCACCATCAAATATAAAAGTCTAGATGAAGTAAAAGAGCAATACTTACAAGCAGCCGGGGTTAAAATTAAATGTGACACCCACGAGTTACCCATATACTCAGTATACTTTCCAACACGGTTAAGTTTAAAAACTGACCAATATGATGAGATTTTTAAACATTTTGGTTCCAAATTGTTTGTAGGTGGGGACTTTAATGCTAAACACCCTTGGTGGGGTTCTTGACTCATCAACCCGAAAGGTAAAATGCTCCAAAGGTGCATTCAACATTAGATTGGTAAACATATAGACTTAAATGTGCCATTAGAAACGGATATTGAACTGGACGCAGCGATAGAATCATTTACAAATCTTATTCATGAGGCCGCATATTCGTCTAGCCCATAAAGGGAGCAATCCACTTTTAATGACAATTTGCATGTCCCAGCTGAAATATTACAGCTCATTACTACCAAAAGAAGATTAAGTAAAGCCTGGCAAGAAAATAGATATCCGGCAGAAAAGAGAGCACTTAATAAAGCAACGAGGCAACTAAAGTCAAAGTCCGATTTTTAAAATCATTACTTCAGTTAGTTCATTAAAAACCTTGAGCACACAAAAAACGATGAGCACAGTCTCTGGAGAGCTACTAAGTAGTATCTTAAGTGATCAACCAAACGTAACGTCGCCGTAAGGGATTCCGATGGGGTATGGTGTAGGAATGATGAAACCAAAACAGAGGCTTTCGCTAAACACCTCTATCAAACTTTTCAGCCTAATTCTTTGTGTACTAACAGCGATGATAAACTTTCTTCAATGTCCATGTCAAATGGATTTACCAATCAGCAGAATATCAAATAGTGAAGTATCTACAGAAGTACTTAGATTAAATAACTGCGAATCGTCCCAGTATGACTATATTCAGAGCTCTTCCTGAGAATGCTATTGAATTTCTTACGTTAGTATACAATACTATCCTCAATACAAACCTCTACCCCACCCAGTGGAAATGTGCTACTATAGTCATGGTACCTAAGCCAAATAAACCTATTAGTCTGCTGGTAACATTTTCGAAAATATTTGAAAGAATATTTTTGCAAAGAATGTTGCCAGTTATTGGGGATCACAACATCATATCTAAACATCAGTTTGGGTTTAGAGTAAGGCATAGTACTCCAGAGCAATGCCATAGAATTGCTAATGTAATAACAGATGCGCTGGAAGAAAAAAAATACTGTTCTGCAGCTTTTCTAGATGTTCAACAAGCATTTGACAGAGTATGGCACCCGGGCCTTCTTTTTAAAATAAAAAAAGCTTTTGCCAGCACATATATTTACATCTGATATGCCAACATCAGAAGAAGTAGAAGTGGCAACTTTTGCTGATGATACAGCTTTTATCGCTTGTAGCGAGTCTTCTGTAGAAGCTTCACCAATGCTACAAAATCAACTTGACAATTTGGAGTATTGGCTTAACAAATGGAAAATTAAGGTTAACTCAGAAAAGTCTACACATCTCACCTTTACATTAAGAAGAGAGCAATGTCCCGCTGTATTTCTAATCAATAATCAGATTCCCACTAGTGACAAGGTTAAATATTTAGGAATGCATATTGATCGACGCCTAACATGGAAAAACCATATTAAGGCTAAGCAACGGCAGCTAAAAATGAAAACAAAACGGATGTACTGGCTATTAGGTCGTACCTCTCAACTTAGTCAATGAAAACAAAGTACGGCTCTACAAAGCTATTCTTAAGCCTATATGGACCTACGGCATACAGTTTTGGGGTACTGCTAGCAAGTACAATGTGGAGATCCTGAAACGTTACCAATCAAAAACATTGCGATCAATGGTTAATGCCCCCTGTTTTATTTCCAATGTAGCTATCCACAAGGACCTAGGTATTCCTTTTATAATGAGTGAAATTCCAAAATACAGTACTAGATATCTTGCACGTTTCTCTAACCACATAAATCCAACTGTTATTTGTCTATTAGATACAACCTTTGAAACTATACGATTAAAACGACCTCATATATTAGACTAGCCATTCCTCTAGCATTGTGAACCTTAAGTTGAAGTAAGATATTAAGAGAAATTATGCAATAAAGTTAAGCAACTTTGAAGTGCTAAAAATTTAAACAAACAAAATTTATAAAAGTATTAAATAAGTTCTTAGTTTGACAATTTACTCTCACAACAAAGACTTGGAATAAGTATGCTCTACATATTCTCATTAGAAGGGTATTCTAAACTTCTTTAGAATCAATCTCGATCCGAAATAAACATGATAAAGATAAAAGTTTATGACGTGAAGACAAACCAAAATTTGCATATATGTAGGCTCAGCAAGCGTAAAAAGTAGTTATTATGCTTACAAAAGTCAACTTTCAGGCCTTTAATTTTTCCGGAAGATTAAATTTTATAAATCATAAAATTACCTTCGTTATATTACATTTTGGGTGGGTTTCTCTTTACATTCGCAGGAACAAATTTGCATAAATCCACAATAATTATGTATGTAGTTCTCATTTATGACTAACGCCAAACGAAATTTCCTTGTATGTACATATGTATGTATGTAGGTTTGTATAAAGAGCATTTCACTATTTCTTTTATTTACAAAAAATGTAGCATGTTACTAATGTTGTTATGAAAAATACACTTACATACACGCATATGCTAATTTCTTAATCCAGGTTGCGAAACATAGCTATTTATTTTATAAAGAGTATCATTATTTAATCAAAACTCTTTTTTATCATACGTGAATGTGTGAAATGTGCATGGGTTTAAATTTTTTTTGGTTTTTATCTGCCCATATACGTTTACATAAAAACATGAGAAAACCCGATTAACATTCACTTTTTAATTATAATAGAAACAATTTTACTTGTTCCTTAACCTATGTACGTACATATGTTTATTCATTTTTATTTTTATTATTATTATTATTATTAAAGGAAAATAAGCGCGCTATGCCTTCTTTGCCAGAGAAAAGGGCACCAGTAAGAACTTATTAGGCACTTTATAAAATTATATTAAACTTTCCAAACTCTCATATAAATTTTTCTTATTTATTGCTCACTAACAAATCATAGATATTTAAAAATAATAAATGTATTGTACTAACACTTTATTCACTAAAACACACTTAGCTTACTTAAATTGGCCTGCATTAGAAATTTGCGGTTGTCGGCAATAAACTAATTTATGTTGATTCATATAATCCTAGTTGCTTATACAAACAATCTGTCAAAAACAACAAGAAGATTAACTGAATAGCATTGTGCCCCATGCTTAATAACCAAACTATGTATAACATCAAAGCAAATATTTTTGCTGCGCAGAGCAACGGATTCGGAAAATCACACTGTTCTACAAAACCAAAAATATGCTTGCAATTGTGAATCTATGTACATATAGTATACGCATTTCGTTTACAGCTTTTTACATTTGCTAAATTGGTGAACATTTTTTAATTTAAGAGAAGTAAAATTCGAGTCACACTATTCCTGCTTTTTGACAGAAGTGCCTGTGAACTTATACTTCTTTACTGGTTTTGCATATCATAGTTTTCAAAGTTTTAGTATTCTAAACTTATATTGGCATATATTCATAATTTTAATTAAATGTATGTCAATGAAACTTTCAATTGATAAAACAAAACAAAAATTTGAGGAAATATTCCTCAAATCTGCTGAACATGTACAGCTTGCAAATATTATTTTTTATTCAAATTAGTTTGAAATGCATCGCCTAAAATTTCTTACAGATGAGTGTTACGACTACCATTCCGGCCAAAAATTTCTGAACCAACACTGGCAAATATTTCTAAATACTTAGGTATGCCGGAATGTATTATCTTTGTTTTTTTTTTTTTTGCATTGGTACACATTTGACACTATAATACGAGTACGTATGCAATCAACTTAATTAAAGGCATTAAATGTTATTAATATTTATTAGTAAATGGGAAGTTTTTACATGGTGAATAATATTGTACGATGTGGTGGAGATACTCGTATTTCATGAGATAACGTTAATGAAGCTGTTTGGCTGGCTGAGAGTGGGGATGTTTGTATGAGGGTGGATTTCCTTACGCGCCATATTCAATTAAGTAGGACTATAAATTATACCTCTGTATATTTGTAAATAGGCATATCTACATATATACAAATATATATGTTTGTCTAACTATGATGCAAACATACAATATAACGCGCCATATTATTATTACTGTTTACGAACATCTTGCTATAAATCGTTTATTTCACACGGTTACAATGTTTTGCCACTTTATTATGTTAAGCAGCAGTAACACAAACACTAATAGCTCGCAACTTGTAATAAATTTTCAGTAATTTTACCCTCTGTGTTCAAAAAGTGATTACCAGCCGATTTATTTACAATTTAATAAATCACAGTTAATAAAATTTAGTGCATTAATATTAACCCTTCTATTAAAATGTAATACACAGTCGCCACTTATTCCATTCCAAGAGCCAATGTACGTGTGAAGCTCGGAAAGGATAAAATAGGCGATTTTTTTCAAAATTGTGTAATAATCGTATTTCAAGATTGACTAGTTTTTTACAATTTTGTGTCGATTCCGAACGGCAGATGTATTTTATGAGAAGCTCTTTCATGGCAGATATATCATCAAAGGTTTGCCATTGCCTGCTGAGGGGTGACTGCCATTAGAAACAAAACTTCTCCTATGGTTAAGATTTCACTTGCTCTGACTGAGATTCAACCCCCGAACTCAGCGGCATATCGAGTTATAGAACGCACCGCTAGCAACTTGACTACAGCGGCCACTGTGAGATCAATATTAAATATTGAAATACCATTCAGTAACAAAAAGTTTAAATTAAATCACCCATTCCATTTTGAGTGAGGCATAATTATTCCTCCTTCCAAAATTTTTTGCATATAAAGCCTGCAGTGGAGTATCACTGCTGCGGTTTAACACTTGTTGGTTGGATTGTGGACAAACAAAAAGTTAAATGCTCTCTGTATAAATTAGCCTTTGTCGCCCCCATTACAAACATTTCTTTTACCAAACCTTCTCATAAATTGTATGACTTTCTATTATTGGACATTGCGAGCTGCTCGTTAAAACTTGATACAATTTATCTTTGATGTTCATTTTCTACTCGCGGATGACATTCTCCAACTCATTTATAATGCATTTAACAATAAGATTACGAGCTTCTTTATTTTCGCTGAGAACGGATTATTCTAGCTTTTAGTTTTTACTACTTAAGGGGAGACATTGCTTTCTACTAAAATATGCTGCTAAATTAGAAATTATGGAATATTTTGTGTACCAAATAAAAAAAAATCGATAAATAGCAACTGAAATATGATTGGTTTTGGAACGAATTTTCGTTCAAACAAAAAGATCAGAATATTAACTGTAATATATTTTCCTATATTAAAAAAAAAAAACAGATATCTACGGAAATTTTATTCCGAATTACCGTATTCCCAAACGTAAGGTCTGACGCATTGATACCAAAATTCATCTTAAATATCATTCAGTTCTTTTTTCAATTTCGAATCTACATACATACATTAAATATAAAATAAGTGTACACCTTACCAGCTGATCCAAAAGTGTACATGCAAAGCTTGTCAGTTCAAAGTACATACATACATACTATGTATTAACAGATTTATGACCTTTTTTATGCTAAAACTTTATTTAATGCTCCATTGAAATTTCCTGCATAAAAAATACTTCTGCTAAGTAGTGAAAATCCGCTAAGCAACCGAAATCAGAAACAATCAAGTAGTTATTAAAAACACTTCTTTTTTAAGCCGCCCACCTCACTTTGTCCGTTTTTTTATACATAAGCACATACAAGCACTGGTATATTTAACATACATGTAAGTCAAATTTCTATACTTCTTCATTAAAACGGCGTTCATTCGACTTTGCTTTTGCTTCCATTGAATTCTGAACACAAAAGCCCTAATAGCATGTGGAAACTGTGGAAATAAATAAAAAAAAACAATGAAAAACATTTTCATGCTCTAGTGTGGTTTTTCTAACAAAACAAACAAAGTTTCTGTGAAATTAAACTATGAATTTATTGAGCATGCAAAATAGCTGGAGCGCCACAAGAATTTTCCTCCGCATAAAGCTTGGAACAAAAACAACGTTTAACTAACCGCTGCAATAAAACAATTAAATACCAAAAACCATTCAATAGCCAAGTAGCAGCTGCATCAGCATGCCAATCATATCAATAGCGAAAGCAACAAAATTCTAAAATTGTATTGGTTGAATGTGTGAAATTCCTTACAAATAACTAAATATGTATGTACCTATGTATGTATGTAAGTACATACATACATATATTTCTACAAATATGTAATAACATAGAACAACACACTAATGGAGAAAAAGAGCATTCATCTAGCATTGGCAATTTTAGACGGTTATAAGTTTACTCCAATTGATTTCTCTGCGGAAATTTTGATATATTTTACATAATATTAACTAAAAAGAAGATAAGTCAGTAAATATGGGCTTTGAAAATAATTGACCTATTTAAGCATTAACATTGTACATCGTCCTTCAATTTAAATTTCCATTACAAAAAATCAAATTAACGAAAACCAAAATCTATGCCATGAAAAGGTTAAGGAAAATAAATAATTTTTGTTGAATAGAAATATATGAAATTGCTTCTTTTTTTAAGCGTTGGTTTAGCCTCCCTAATATAAAAAAAAATAAACCATCTCCTGAATATTTGATGTAAAAAAATATTTATCAAATTAAATTAATTCTTTTCAGCCCAGGACATTACGAACTTTCTTTAATTTTGTTGATGAGTTTAAGGAAAGAAAATGTCCTAGTTATGAATTATAATGACGATTTTTTAATTTCTGAAATTATTGAGAATTTCGTACAAGTTGATATATTAATATAAAAAGTTTATCTTTTGGAATAAATTAAATGGCATTGCCGTTACTTAACACAACCGTTTATTTTGGACATTTTTGCCGACCCACCGCATCTATGCTACATATAAAAACAAATATGTGTCCATGTTAACACACATAATGCAACAGCAGTTATTATAAATGTACATATGATAAGTCCTATGCAATCTTAACCACGAAAAAAGTAAGAAACTTTGTGTGCAACAACAAAAGCATTACATGCTGATCAAAAAGTTGAACCGCTTATTTGCTACCATTTAGTCATAGTATAGCGCACATTAACTCTTACGTATGTAGTTTTTTTTTTCATTTTCATTTTTAGGAAAAAATCTAAAAACTTAAGCTCTGTATTATATGGAACGAAATTCGGCGAAAAAATAAATCTCTAAATCAACGGTTAGCATATTTTTTTCATACATATGGCATGGATTTTATTTATAATAAAGTTGAAAGGGCTATAAAACTACATACTCACATTCAATATTTTTTTTTAGAAAATTCGAAAATTTGATTTTAGTTCTTTTAAATTTAAAAATATTAGAAATTATTTTAAAGAAAATTATCTTAATTATCCAAAGTTCGCTTATATGTATGTATATATGTAGTTACATACAGTGCTGTTCGAATCCTTAGCAACCAAATTCAAAATGACATATTTTGTCTATTACGTTAATTTTTTTGGTTTAAAGAATCTTCATTTGAAATTCAGTTCATTGTCTGACATAAACTATATAAATCCAATTAAAAAACTTTGTAGAAAACTAAAAATATACCACAAATTGTGACATAGATTTTCAACTTTTTTTTTCAGAAGTATTAGAATTTTTTTTTAGTAGCCCATTAAATTTTGATCTAACAATTTCAAAGTTTAAAGAAGCGAGGAGTTACCGCTGATTTTTAGATTTTTTTTGGTAACAATTGCTTCCGTTTTACGTTGTAACAATATTTATTTTTATAGTATATGGAAGAAAGTCACAACACCCTTGACAAAAAAAATTCGAATAAATCACCGGTAACACTTAGCTACTTGAAATTTCCACATTGTTAGTCTAAAATTTAATGGGCTATATGCATACTCAAAAAAATTCTAACACTTCTGAAAAAAATGCGCTCACCAAAAGTTTCCTTCAAAAATTGATGGTTTCGTTGCTTTTATGGCTTGTAGCGTCGTGAAATTGCAAACCAAACTGAGTATAAATCAAGTAACAGCTGTCAAAAAGACCAACTCCGAAAAAAGTATTACCTCATTGAAAACCACACGACTAAAAACACACCCGTTAGAACATTAATTAATGTATATGAGAAGTTAGTAGGAATTTAGCACCTAAAATATGCTAATTTTTGACATCACTTCACAAATTCAATTTAGTCCGAATCAAAGTGAAATAATAGTAATTAATTAAGAAGAGATTTTAAATTGGCAATCCGCTTATACTCAATAGATGTGCGTGCATATTTACTCATAAGAACGAGTATGTCTTTAAAATTAAACAATTTATGAGTATGCACTGTTCACTTTTTTATTTTAAAATTTTCTTTATTTATCGCACTCACACTTCAAGCGATAAAGAGTTTAGTTTGCGATCCCTGAAAGTTGTTAAATCTTGTTAAATATTTTGTTTACATCAAACTCATGTAAAATGTGAAATTGTGTGCTTTACTTTTTGTTTTATTTTTCTCACAATAAAATTTCTTATTTTTTACCTACTAGCACATGAATATAAGTATATACAATGTGTACACGAACTCATAAAGTATTAAATTAATGGCATCAGGAAGATATGTGTGTGCGTGTGTGTGTTCGCTTAATGCTCGAAATCACATACAAATAAAATATACAAATGCACTGATTAGCTTCCGTTCAGAGCTTCTGCGTGTTGGCATTGGGTGAGCATCACTTCATGCGCTCTAGTTATAAAATCTTTTCTTGACGATTGACGAAAAAAGGTGTTCACTAGACACTGAACGGCAATACAGTGACTCAAATTTTATTCACTTTCGAGAATTCATAATTATTTTTTACACAAGAAATGGAAGTTCCACTTCGCATAGGTTTCTTGTTTTTTTTTTTTGTTTTTTTTTTACATTTATGTGCAGTTAATGTTAAATTGATTTTTTCACGTTTTAAAATATATGAGTCCAAACTAATCGTATTTTCTATAGTATTTGTTATACACACAAATACAGTGAACGTCGTACAGATCGACAATTTACGACCCAAATGCTAACATTGAAGAAAATAAATTGCACTCATTTTTGTATTATTATTTTTATTTATTTTTTCACTTTTAAAACACTGCGAGTAAACACTGAGCTGACACTTTTAAAAAATTGTTTCTGCTTGATTCGGTGAAATTTTTTCTTACGAGTTGTTAAAGGAATTAACTTAAAACGTATAACCACCATGTTCATATGTGTACGAGTACTAATAAAAATAAAGTAACTTTGGTTTTGGTTTATTTACCTTGAAAGTAGTAAACAAAAAATTGTTTTAAATTCGAAGCTATACACTTCAAACGCACAAAAGCACAATTCAAAAACAAAATAAATTCCTCAAACATTTTTTTTTTTTGAATTTCATAATTAAAAATTTACAGCTTAATCATGAGATAGCAATGGTTCTAAAAAAAAATTTATTTATATATTGCATTTTTTCCACCATATTTCAAAAAATTAAAAAAACATCCCCAGCAACAGTAGAAATATGTATGTATGTTTGTATATATATATTTTTTGCATGTTATACCTACCATAATTTATTTGAATATTTAATTTTTCAGAAACAAAATGTGTACATGATTTCAAATTGAAATTGCAACTCCCAAAAGTCTTACACTTTCTATGTTAACGAAGACCTGGACCAATGTGCAGCGCTCCAGTTGGTGACGTAATAGCTCAGCTATGAAAATAATTATGTCTGGTTGGGGTTCTCCTTTAATATTAACTTTATGTTATACATTTCTGTAAGAAATTAAGCAACCTTCAATTTAACGACTACTCTATTTGACACCAGATTTCAGCTTTAAAAATTTATTTTAATATTTAAAAAACACCATATTAAAAGTTATGAGCAACCTTGTAGAAGCCAAGGCACTACATTTTTTTAATCATGCAGGCCACCCCTATCAGAAACAAATCATTTTCAATTAAAAACTTCGCAAACAGCAAACTTCTCCGTTGTAATAGTTGTTAATATTTATATTGTTGTTACTTTTGCAAATGTAATTTTTTTAGGTTATATTTCTTTTACTTTATTTTCATTCATTTTTAATTAAAACACAGTTAATTAAAAAAAACAAAAGCTTCCATCTTTTTATGAGTATAAAATTGCGAAGGGAGCGTCTGTTAAAAACGGTGAAAATACAACAATAATTTGTAACCAATTCAAACATGCACTTTGTTGTTCTAAAATTTGAGGCTACGAAACTGCACTCAAAAACTGCCTAATAATTTTTTTTTTAATGTGAAATTTTATTAAAATTTTATTTAAAATAAATTTTGAAGTTTTATAAATTTTGTTTAAAGTTTCAAATTTGGGTTTATTATATGGCATTTGTTGAAAAACTATATTTTAATTAAAAAAAAAAATTTCAATTCAATAAAATTAAAATAGCTGCCAACTAAAACTACATCACACACACATACAAATGTACACAAGTACATAAATAAATAACAAATATATGTATGTACTGCATTTGCGCTCACACTTGTTTATAATTCCGTTTAAATGCTTCAGCACTTCCGCACTAGCCGTCTTCACTGTTTTTGTTTCGCGTTTCTATTCACTTTCCTTCACGTTATCTGATTTATTACATTTCACCGTACACATACATATGCAAGTGTATACTCGTACACTTATAACTCCGCCAAAGGATACACGTCCGCTTGAGTACTTCCGTTCAATTTGTGGAGTTGTGCTACTTTCGGCGGCGTCGTCAATACTGAAACGGATGCAGGGCGTGCTTTGTATTTTATGTGGCAGGCCATTACGAAGTCGAAGCATGTTCGTGGTGATGATTCCTTTTGCTGCTTTCTATTTACATATGTTAGCGAACTGCAAAACAGCTGTTTTTGCGATTCGGTGAAGCTTTCTTATCAGTGGAGCTTTTAGATTTAAGGTGTTAGCATAGTGTGCACCAGCTGTGCATGCTTTACTTACAGCCTTACCTATATATATAATACCTATGTATGTATTGGCAGTATCGACAAGTGCAGTCAGCAAACATTACAGGACAGATATATACAAAGTTTATAGAAAAACCAAATAATCGTATGTAAAAATGTCACCTCAACTTAAAAGAAATTCTAGTGGCGCAGCCAAAAATTAGTCGTCGAACTCAAAATTGTTGCGATCGTTTCAAAATATTTTTCGTATATATTTTTTTTTATAATTGCAAAAATTAGAAATATTAATCAAAAAAGATAACAAAAAAACTCCAAATGAGCGACATTGCGAATATTATAAAAATATCACTACCATTTTGAGTTGAGTCACCAAAATTATTTTTCACTTTCGTTGAATAGTCAATGATTAAATTTTTACTCAGTGAAAATTTAAAATAGTATATGAATATGCAAATTAATTAAATATTCGCCTATAAAAAATTGCTTATCAATACAAATGGAATCGTCTTTGTTTGATTTTCAATTAGCTTTGAAATAAACTATAAGTAAACATCGCCAAAAAATGGTATAAACCCCCATAGTAAAATAAACCTCTTAAAACTTATTTCTAGGTGCTCCTGCGGATATGTCAAATTGATTGTACGTGTTTATCACATATATTCACAGATACGAAGTCTGGTTTCACATTATTCAACTAATACATGGAAAACCAGCGCATGCGCACAACGTACATTTATACTAAAACTATCTTATGATCTTTTGTTATTGTTGCTTTCGACAGGGTGTGAAATGATTGGTTTTGAAACGAAATGAGAACGAAAAATGACACTGAAAATGGGCACAACGCCGAAACCGCTTTGTTTTAAATGCAAACTGACAAGGGATGACGAAAATTCGTTCCATAACCAAAACTATCTTCCTTTGCTTGCGTAATTTTTAAACATTGCGCATATAGGTTACTGCCATATACAAGTCTAAAGTTTCTCATGCTCATGCAACTTGTTTGCGAACATCCGAAATTGAACGGCCTGCGCCGAATGCTAACTCAACTTCCAATTTGTATTTTGCGTGACATTTCGAATTGTCTTCAATATAACAAATACTGATTTTTTTTTGTTTAAATTAGCAAAAATGGGATCACAAAATTTTCAATGAAAACTTTTTGTAAATTTGTTCATTGTTTGAAACTTGGGATTGTGGTTTTTATCGTTATTATTGCTTCTATAATATAAAATAGGAAACAAGTCAATGCCAAACTTGTTAATAAGTCCTTGTGCTGAAGCGTTGCATATAAATCAAGATTATTTTTCATGTTAAAATAAAAATTAATATTTAACTTTTACCTTAAGTTAAATATTAAACCAAATAAATAAATTTAACCAACGCTGGAAACTTCCACCTTGTATTATTTTCAAACGAATTTGACAGCCATGCGACCCTGTAAAGTAACAGCACGTCAATCAATTTCGGGTGGACGTGGTTAAAAAACTTGCGTACGTCCAAAAACGCAAGCCGTGAATATTAGGTAGGCCTGTTACACAGTAGCCGGAATGACAACTTCAAAACATTAAAAAGCGCAGTTATTTTCGGATTATGTACTCGTAAGTTCTTCAATTTTCATCAATTTTGGCAAATCAGTTGATTGACTGAGATTGTTTGCGACACTTTGGCCGAAGGTAAAGCAATCTTTTACTTTTGTGTATTAAGAGAAGAAATTTAATATCCGTGGACAATTAACCAAAAGCCTTGTGTTATTTTGTATTTGCGATTAGTTAATTACGAAGATACCTGTGTTTTCTTTTTATGCAATTCTTGGAGTGAGGTAACATTTTTCTTTCATTATTACGTTCATAAAGACTGCATAGCTTTTCTAACTATCTACAAACAAATCTATGGGGCAGTACCGTTAGCCCACGCGGATAGCGCCGTTCGCTATTAGAAGAACTTAAGCCTGCGGCACAGAGGTGATTTTTCGGCGCCAAACCAAAGTCGGACTTTAGCTAAGGTAGAAGACTGAATATAATCTAGAGATAGGGAAAAATTACCCGAGCCATACATAAGAAGTGAACTTAAGCTCAGACGCAATTTTTACAAGTAAGCTTGTACTCAATCGTTTTCTTTTTTCGCATAAAGGATATTTTATCATCAGGGCCCGAAGAAGTGCTAATAAGAGGTTCCCTAAGATCCACGTGCCTTAGGGTTATTGGAAATTAGAAAGCGCAAAAATGACTTAAGATAGTTTTTAACTTTTAATTGCTGCCATAAATTTGTATTCATGGTTAGACTAAAATCTTATTTGTCGCGCCCTAATGTGTATCATGTGTATGCAACTAATATACAGGAACAAACATATTTTGATCTTATTAAGGGATCCCTGCAAGAGATGGCCTTCTTCCGCACTGCATGGTTTTACTCAAAAAGACTTCTATCCTCATTAATATCTCGCCTAGAATAGTAGCTGGCTAAAGTAATTTAATTCAATATCTTATGAAGCTGGGATGCCAGAGGCCCTTTAACGTTACTCGCTCCCAGCTTTATTTGCATATATAGCACATAGCACTACTGAAGTCCATTAAATGGAGGTTTGTAGAATGCAATTTAAGAATTCAAATCAGAGAAATAACCACCAACTATATCTCAGCCAATGATCTCCAGTGTACTTATATTTAGCACTGATGTCTGACCATTGGCATATACATATGTGCATATGTATGTATGTATGTATTTCAAACAAGTTTGATCTGCAAAAACAATGTATGTTGATAAGTATGCACATAGGCGAAGCGATTTGTAGGTCCATTCTGGAAAAAGTATATTAAATTCTCTAGAAATAAGATCATAAGATAGCAAAAGTGTTTGAAAAACTTGGATTTCAAGGCTGACGCTGTTATTGGTGTTAATGCTGGTTCCTAAGTAAACGAAGTCTTCTACCTTTTCAAAGTTATAACTGTCAACAGTGATGTTAGATCCCAGTCGTGAATGTGCCGACTGTTTATTTGATGACAGGAGATACTTCGTCTTGCCCTCGTTCACCTCCAGACCCATTCGCTTCGCTTCTCTATCCAGTTTGGAGAAGGCAGAACTAACTGCGCGGTTATTAAGGCCGATGATATTAATGTCAAAAAGGTGGTGCGTGTCGATTCATCTTTCTTGGGTGTTTTCCCGTTAACTTGAGTATGACTTTTTCCGTCTTCGAAAATTTTAGATTTTTGTTTTTTTGGTCTGGCAAAACGCATTGACAAAGGTAAATTTCTTCAATCATAAAATTATAAGCTGCATTGGTTTTGGCTTAATTTTCTTCCATATTTTTTTTAGTATATTTGCTCGCAAAATGAATATCTAGTCCCACAAATAATGACATGATTAACAGCAAATACTAATCAATCTCCATATTTATCTTAAATTCTCCATATTTATCTTAAAGCGAAAAATTTCAACATTGAATGAAACTGCTTGTTTCATAAAATTTTTGTCTCCTTACGCTAATACGGATTAATAAATTCTATCCGCTCGCATAGATTACATGCGAAGCAGCCACCAAAAATTTAACAGAAAATTAAGGTACAATGAACTTGTTAGGCAAACCGTCTAGCCAAAATCAGGCTCGCAACAAATCCCTAACGAACATCTAAACGCTGCAGTCATTAACACAACCGTCAGTTAAGCCATTTCAAATATGAAAAGTTCAGCACATTTCAATTCAATTCGAATTGTGAAAGACCACTCAAGTGATTGACATAAATTATACAAATGAGCACATCTGTGCTCAAACAAATTTAAAATTAAAGACACCTTCGGGCACAGGCGTTTAACAGTTTGATTGGAGCTTAGCATGCATATGTACATACATACATAGAATTGTAAGAAATTTTGGTGAAACTTTGCACAAAGTTTGAGGTTAAGGGAAATTTTGCACAAAGTTTGAAATTTGGATTTGTATGGGTTTTGTTAACTACTGAGCTATAATTTTATAAAAAAAAAACAATTCACAATTTTATTGAGCTCGAGGCCAGTTTATGGAAGATTTTTTAATAGAATTCACCACATGTCTTCAGCAGACTTTTTTATATTAAATTAATTATATTTATTCTTCATCACCACTTTTCCAGGCCTGGAACTAGGGACCTCGGTGTAGCAGAGCCAACACGCTACATGCTGTTGTGTTTATTCCATATTTCTTAAACAAACCAATTGAGATCAGTTGATGGTTTGTTTGACGACACAATATACTTAGGTAGTTTATTCTCGTTGCTGTCTTATAGTGCGGTGATTTGTACCGAGCGCTTACTTGCAACAATAGTGCTCATCCTCGACTCAAACTACATGGACAAGTTCTTTTTAATGGCACGAATTCCATCAACGTGCAGTTAAAGATTTCAAAAATAAAATTTCTTGAAAACCTACAATTAATAATACAGTTTTTCACTTGTTGTTCTTGTAGTATAGTTTTAAATAGTATCATCTTGTTTTAAATATTATTAGCTTGGTTATTATGTTGAGTATGATCAAAATCTTTAAAACAAAGTGTCACAGTTACACATTAGTATGCTTCACTATAATTATTAAATTTGGCTTTAATTTAAGCTAAACATGTACTGTGTTAAAATGAAGTTATTCCCTTATTTAATTTTATAAATTTTTTTTATTAAAACACAAATAGTACTCTAGCAAAAGCCGTGTAAGCCCACTTTTCAAGCTTTCTACAGTATTCACCAAAAACTTTCAATCTTGAAGAAAGGGCAAATTGTTTAACTCTGAAGTAAAATTATGAAGCAAAAGTCAAAAGGCTGATATATAGATAATAATAATATATAAAAAATAATTTAAAAAAAATAATTTTTTCAATTAATTGCACGCGATTTGCCTTTGAAATTTAAAATTAAATAAATATTAAAATGAATTAATTAAGAGCCCCACTTTAGGAGAAACAGGTGGTTCCTTAGCCATTAAAGTCTAAAAATAAATTATATTGAGGGTATATATGTAAAAGAAAAAAGTTAACTTGTATTTAAAAGTTCAGTACACTATATAATTGAATTATTATTAGCGTCGCTGCTATTTTTGTATGATTGGTTGGTCGCCTTTACTAATAGAAAGATCACATTTATTAACATGTAGTTGATCTGCATTTTATAAAAATGAACTCTTTGCTACAAAGATTACTCTTCAATTTTTTGCCATTATTAATTTTTGAGCATTAGGATTTTAAAACATACAACTTGCGTATGAACGTCTATTATTTATGAATCCTCCCCGCCCACCGGTAAACCACCCACTCGGGTAGTAAACATGAACCGCAAGGCCAGCTGGAAACAACGACAATCAAGGGAAGGAGCTGAATTTCGAGCAAGAAAATTGCATTTTGGATTACAACGAAGACAGTGGTTTAAAACATACATATGTATATAAATATAATACTTATATTGGCAGTTACCTATCTGCGCAATGTGTAAAAATTCAGCAATCAAAGGGAGATAGTTGTAGTACAAATCTACGTTGTGCGCATGCGCAGGTTTTACATGTATTACTATCTGTGAATACATGTGACAAACACATAAAAGCGAGTTTGGCATATCTGCAGTTGCGCAAAAAATAAATTTGAAAAATAAAATTAAATGAAAATAAATGAAAGAGGGTTACTTCAATGGGGGGGCTTGTACCCTTTTTTGACGAAGTTTACTCATACAAAATAAAGTGTGCTAATGAAGTATTAGAATTTTATTTCGTATCTACTTAGAAATCAAACAAACACGATTTCATTTATAATGAGTAGCAATTTTTTATTTAAGAATATTTAATTCATGTGTATATAAATTCAGTTTTAACTAAGTAAACGTGTACTCATTGATTATTTAACTCAAGAGACAATAAGAGTCTCCGTAAAACCACTTACATTAACTAATTTTTGGGCTAAGCCACATATTGGTTGCGAAACAATATTAATTTTGTGAATTTATTTCTAACGTAAACCTTGTGTTCGGTAGATTTTTCGCTATCAAAAAACAAACGAATATCGAGAAAAAAACGTATACCTTTTGGCGTAGAATACGTCTTACCTTACGGTATGGGCACCCATGTCAGGTTTTTATTGTTGTAATCTCTATTTCTTTAATTATAAGGAAACGGCTCGGTAACTTTTTTTAAACATTTTTTTGTAGTCAAATGAAGATGTTAGCTTTCGTTTGACATACATTTCATGTTGGTTGATATCTTCCTAATATTTAAATTTCTCAAATGAAAATTGTATAAACACATGCACACAAATATGTGTGTGGTGTTTGGTTGAGTGTTTGCTGTTGGGCGATTTAAATGTACTCGTGCAGCCCTTTCTTTGTATTGCATAATTTTAGGCGGGCAAGTTAAAGAAGAGTAAAGGCAGAGAAAGCGCTGCCAACTACTGCTTATTGGTGGTGATTTTAACACAGAAATCACTTCAAATACTAGATTGGCGAAATTTATGAGCGATACGTTTAATTTGGATTATATTCGAAATGATGCTCCCACAACTATTGATAACACAACCATTGACTTAGTTTTTGCGAGAAATTTAAATGTTAATTTAAAAACATATTTATCCTATTTTTCCCATCATGAGTCTATATTCTCAAAAGTAACTTTCAAATAATCAAATAGATTTGGGTCTGTTATTTATCATTTATCTTTACTATGGATAACTACCATTGACTTCGTTTTTGCGAGAAATTTAATTGATAATTTAAAAACATTTTTATCCTATTTTCCTATCATAAGCTTATGTATATCATCAAAAGAAACTATCAAATAAAGAAATTCATTTGCTTGCATTATTTATCATTATAAATTATCATTATACATATGTTTTCTGTCTTATCGGATGGCGTATTCTACGTTAAACTTAATGGCCGTGTCTCTGACACAGCCTCCTTCTTTTTTTATTATGTTAGTACCTTATTGCTAAATAAAGTTTCAATCGCTATGTTATCGTCCATTATTTTATTTAAAAAGGCTGTACCTAAATTTTTAAAAATTTTATTCGCTAAAACTAATTTTGTAGTTTGCCACAAATCCAGCTATATAGCGAACAACATTGTCAACATAGATGGTGCAACGAAACTCTTGTAATGCACTTGTTACGAAACACTTACGCATGCAAAGCTATATTTTTTGCTTTATCTTCTGCATCTGTGCGACATTTCTGCAATTTATTGTATTCAAAAATTTCACAAAATAAGGGAAACTTCAAAAACTTTCTAAGTAAACGTACCGCCACTGGATTTTCAAGTGTCATTTCTGACTTACGTTTACTCGGTTTTCCTTTTCTAATTTTATATGTCTGTACTGTAATATTTGCTGACTGCACTTGTTCATATTGCCAATATACTCGTATGTATGTATATGGTTTAAAAGTATTTAATTGTTATTTAAAGTTTTTTCTCAATAAACTTAAAACAAGCATATACTTTTGTGACCACCATGGAACACACATACATATGCCCATTAATATTTATATATATACATATTTACTATATACTAGGGATGTCCATTTTGGGCATTTTATTGGTCCCGAAACTTTCGAGATCTGAAAACGAAATCCCGGGACAACCCCGATCCCGAATATCCCGAAGTTTGGATTCGAATTTTTTAATTTGTCAAAAAATGTAACTCGTCTGTAATAGTTGTATTATAAATAGATGTATACAAAAAAAACATTAATATAACACAGAAGAACAAAAAAGGGAAAAAACGTAAAATTTGACACACATAAAAAATTATTTATACTTCAAGTACAAATATATGTACATAAATATTTGGTATAGAAGCAAATGCACCTACATAATGTAAAACAATTTTTAATCACTGTTTGAGACCAACATTAAATATTAATATATTACCATTCAGTAAAGATAGAAATTCATCAAGTAAAAATTAAATACGTCATCTATTACATTTTAAGCGAGGAACAATTATTCCTTATATTGATCAAAATGCAGAAATAAAAGCCTTAAGTGTGTTATCCTCAAAGCTGGACCTTAATTTGTTGCATTTAAAATCTGCAGTGGAGAAGCACTGTTAAATGCCCTCTGTAGGTCATAGCCTTTTTCGCCTCATTAAAAAAACTATCATTACAAAAACTATCTTTTTTTTACCAAGTCTTCTGATAAATTGTATGCCTTTCGATTATTGGACAATTGCGAGCTGATAGATAAAACTTGATGCAATTTATCTTTGAGACTTTCTGCCTTATCCACTTCACTTCAAGCACCTCGTCAGGCTTATTTTCTACTCGAGTGGAATATTCTCCAGCTTATTTATAATTGCAAGGATAAAACAAAGCCTTTAGGTAGTTAACAAGTCGTGTTATTTGTCGTATTGTGTTATCGTAATACAACAGTTGAAAACTTGTTGCTTTTGTTTATTATGTTAAATTTTCGTATTTTAATACAACTCTGAAAGGTATGTTTAGTGTGTTATTTGTTTAATTCAAAAAACTCTTTTTGTTTTAAATCGTTTAAGGTTTATTTTTGTTTCAAAAAATGTAAATTAAAAATTAAAAAAAAATAAATGGCTAATAAATTCACTGTTTTTTGCAATTTTGGGATTTAAATAAACTGATCCCGGGAGTTGAAAAGGGACGGCATTTCGGGATCCCGGGATTGACATGCCTATTATGTACATATTTCTAAATATATGTAACATATGTAAAATAATATAACAAACATATGTAAAACAATTACTCAAATAAAGAATTTTGCATTAAAAACAATTCTGATATTGCAAAAAAAAAACACATTTGTAGTCGATTGTTTGAGTGGCGGTAAGCGTGTATATTTATATGTAATCGATAGTGTAGTAACTTTGTGATAAATTGTAATAGCAGACAGATTATGGGAGGTACTAAAAGCATATTGAAATTGCATGCCTTTAGAATAATTTGTTTGTATGTATTTTTAGATAAGATTAAACTAAAAGCGATTGCTTCATTCGTGCTGACAACCTATGGTAGCTTAACAACGCCAGCTTGCAATAATAAACAGAATTCAATCTAACGTAAGTGCATACATATGAATGTGCAGCTGGCACTTCAAAATGTACAACAGATTTTATTGTTATCTATTCTATTTTCATTTAATGATAACCGCAAATCAGAAACACACTTTCTTTAACCCAAGTTTCAATCTCTGCTATGTCCTTACTAAACTAAAATGAGATTTGCACAGCATCGCAAGATTTTCATGCTCTTGAGCACAAAACCGATACAGTACTTACATACATATGTACATACATATGTATGTGCATTCACGGTTATACATATATGTATAGCTTATGGTAGTACACAGCTCTCAAGAAAATCAAAAAATATATATAAAATGACACTCAAGAAATGAAAATGAAATTTTCTTCTATTAAACTTTCTTAAAACAGTCTAAAACTCTCAAGAAAAAAAATGCTCGTATATTTATTTCTTCAAGAAAATTTTTAGGAAAGGCAAATTACTTTTTCAAGCAACAGAAATAATGAATATTACTTCTGTGCTTTATCTTGAGAGCTGTATTCAAACCATATAAATACAATTTGATTTGATTTGATGATTATACAATTTGATATCATACCGAGCTAACTGAGCGAAAATCTTTTGCTTTTGCGCTGCTGTTCGCTTCATTGCACATTGAAATTATATATATTTTTTTGGAGGGTGACATTACCTTTTGATGCATTCTACTACGCACAGCATAGCTTCCACTTCTATCGGCGTATTTTGGTTTTTCTTTGATTTGCTTAAGTTCAACTTCCTCGAATTGAACTGAAAACCTTCTTATTTAAAATCAAAAATAAAATAAATTTATATTTTTATGTGCCTTGGTTCCACCCGTCCAAAGTTTATAAACGAGAATTATGCAAACTAGGAAACTGCCGGGTTTTTCTTTTTTAATTTCAAAAATAACTAATACGATTATATATTTATCATTATGCCTATTCTAGTTTTTGTATCTCAGCTAAAAACTACAAGCACTCCACAAATTTACCACTTTTTACAATTTATTTCTCTTTTATTAAATTTCCTTATATTTTAACTTATTATATAGCAAAATTCATATAATATTCAAGTAAACTCATGAAAACTTCAAATCAAATTTCTTTGATTTAAGTATAAATAAGAACAAGTTTGACCTTTTCCTCATGTGCTCCATATACTTAAAAAAAAGTATCGAAAATGCGAAAGAACGCCAGTAAAAAAATTGTTAAAAATGAACGAAAGGTACTGCGTAGCTATTTGACAATTGTACCATAGATAATATGATACGAAACTCTCTTTCGCTGCTACTAAATTGGTCCCCTGAACTCACGGTTTGAGCTGGCAACAATTCCGAATCAGGGGACCACGAACAGCTGATACACAAAAAGACGGACTACCAGAGGGAAATGCATGAAAAAAGCTATCAAATATGTGCAATTTTATTTGGATAAAAAATAGAGTAGATGTTATTATTTTACGAAAAGTTGTGTTTAAATCTCTCAGTAAAGAGATAAATTTCATAGTTTAGTAATAAAAAGTACTGAAGTTTTAGCTTTACTTGAAAATATGGTTTTTTATTAGAAAAAACATATCATGAAAATATGTTTTCAAAAATAACTGGACATTTATTGACTTTAAAATTACCGCAATATACATAAATATGTTTATAAAAACTCGCATCTTGTTTTAAGTTCATATTTTTGGCTATGGGATAGCTGATTGTACATACATATAACATATGTATGTACATATATATGAATTTCTGTGATTTGATGTTGTTTTCATGTTGATTTCAATAGTTTGTGATTTTTTGGTAAGAAAGTAAATGAAAACGTGTATTTCTTCTTATATTCATAGCATTTGCATTTATTCTATTTACATACTTCAACGGTGGTGTGGAAACTGCAAAATCCACAAAAAATAAAATGAATACTCCCAAACCACATTTCTTACATAGGGCACTATAGGAAAATGTTATAAAAAATGCTGATTTTGGCAGCGCTCTCACGAAGCAAAGAGTTTCGTATGATATCATCTTTGCTTGTACTTTATTGTACCAAAACTTCATAAGATGAGTATAATAAATTTATAATTAAAAATCTAATAAAAACCTATTAACTCTTTTTCTTTCTGACATAAAGTATTAATTTTGAATCCTTATAACTTTATTTAGATAATCCATCATATTTTTTTGAAAAATAATAAAAATTTAATAAATGAAAAACATTGTCATACATTTTTAGTGGCGGTGATAATTATAACCCATATAATACACAAATATCCACCTAGAAGATATTGTTTTTCTGTAATATTAAATACTGCAATGTAGAGCGGGCAAAAAGTCAAAAAAAAGGTAAGCCAATTGAACTATTAAAATATTGGCGCTTCAATTTCATTCAAACGCTTGTGGACCTAAAAACTGTTGTGATTGTCATTCAAATTGTTCCTCGCAAACCAAATATTTATAAACAAGTAATTCTTCTGAATTCCCAAAACTACAAACAGAGAATAATGTAAACGATAACTTGCAAAACAAAGGCGAAAGCTGAAATTGTACTAAAAAAATTTACAAGTTAATACACATACAAATTTATAAATAATTTAAAATACACACAAACATGCATGCATACGTACATATTAGGGACAATCCTGGGATCCCGAATTTAACGAAGTTTTGATTCGTAATTTTTAATTTTCCAAAAAATTTAACACGTCTGTAATCGTTGTAATATAGAAGTATACAAACTAACATACATATATATATAACAAAGAAGAACGATTTGTTGTAATTCATGTATGTATTTATTGGTATTTTCAAGAACAAAAAAGAAATAAACATAAAATTTGACACAAATACAAAATAATTTATACTTCAAGTACAAATATACCTATTTGTACAGAAGAAGCACTGCTGCGCCTCAACACTTGTTGGTTGGATTGTTGCAAAAAGTTAAATGTTCTCTATAGCCTTTATCGCCTCATTACTAAAACTATAAATTTATTTTACCAAGCCTTCTGTTAAATTGTATGCCTTTCCATTATTGGACAATTGCGAGCTGCTCGCTAAAACTTGATGCAACTTCGAGACTTTCTGCCTTATCCACTTCAGGCACTTGTTGTTAGTTCGATTAACATCGCTTTCATAATGAGGCTCAATTTCTACTCGAGTGGAATTTTCTACAGCTCATTTATAATGGCAAGAATAAAACAAAGCCTTAAGGGAGTTAACAAGCTGTGTTGTTTGTCGATTGTGAACTCTATAAAGACTTTGTTTTGCCCTTGAACGTGGAATTTTTAAGAATTATACAAAATATGAAAAATAAATGGCTATTAAATCCCGGACTTTTTTAACTCCGGAATATCCTGGGATTCGTCTATTCAAATTCCGCGTTTTTTAAAAACGTTTAATTTAATAGAAATTTAATTTATAAAAGTTGTATCATAAGTATATTCCTCTCAAGGGAAGGTTTGGTAAAATAAATTATTATAATGGGATCGATACAGGTTTTATATGCAGCAAATTTAAGTCCAGGTTGGAGGATAACACACTTAATGCTTTAATTTCTTTACGATCGTATTTTGATCAAAAGAAGTAATAACTCTGCCTCGCTCAAAAAGGAAATTTTGCCTTGATTTTTATATTATGTTTACTATCTGACTATGTGTTTTTCTTGGATTATTAAACATATACAAATATTCAAAAGTATATAATTTGTCAATAACATTTTTTATATAAATAATTATTTTTGATAAGAATACATAAAGCTTGGTAAATTTTTAATTTTGAGTACATATGTGTAAATAAACGATGATATATCAAGAACCAGAATCGGGCTGTTAATATTGATGTCAATAAGTGATTAAAAATATTTTAACTGTATATGCATTTACTGCTATACCAAATTACCTTGTGTGTTAATCAAATTTTTTTTTTTGTTTTTATAGAATAGACCAATGAACTACACATGACATGAACTACAACAAAGTGTTCTTCTTTCTTATAATATTATATTAAATACTACTATAATAGGACGATTACTAAAGTGTTACACTTTTTTTGACAAATTAAAAATTACGAATCAAAACTTCCTGAAATTCGGGATTGTCACGGGATTTTGTTTTCAAATAACGAAAATCCCGGAATTAATAAAATGCCAAAAATTGACATCCCTAGTACGTACATATGCATTCCTTGTGGGCCAATCAACAGCACTTTTTGTAGCGGAGTATAAAAACACCACTACGGCCAGCGACAGGAAGCCAAAGCTTAATCAACATTTACATATGTATGTACATCCTGTGGTTTGTTTTTATTAGACATGAGGGAGGAAAAACACAATTTGCACACCGCCGCCACCTGCTGCAGTTTTCCAACTTGTATGTTCGATATACATATATATATACATACATATGTACGTACATATGTATACTCGTTTAGTACACATTTATACCTGCGCTGAGGCAGAGGCAGAGCTGCAAAGGGGAAATATTGTGTTATTTTAATTCATTAAGCTCATATTTTGTTTTTCTATATGTTCTTTTACAAGCGACAATTAACTCAATTTGAGATAGCGTGCGTATTTCACACAGCAACAATAGGCGCTTGAAAGCGAAGCTAAACCAGTTATATACATATGTACATAGATACATATACCAGAAATGTACATACATATGTACATATGAATGCGCTAAATTAAATACAATAAAAAATAATTACTTAGTATTTAATCGGAAAAGGTGAAAGCTTTGAAGGCAAGTAATGTTTTTTTATTAAATCAAAGTGTATTATTACCTTGATTGTACTGGGTATTAATTTATGAACGTATACTTACATACTCGTGTATCTATTTATTTATGTATGTATGTGTGTTTCAAAAAAATTCAATTTTTTTTCTTATAGGAATTAAGCCTTCATTATTTGATACTTATATGTCGAGAAATCATTTTGTTATTTAAATTTATTGGAAAAAAGCTGGGTATTGTGATTTGGTTTAATGGCGGTTAAATCAATTTTAATTGCAAATCATACCAATTTCACGGAAATACATATAAGCCTTTTTGCTGTGATAAAGAAATAAAAATTGTTGCCTGTGGCGACGGAAGGATTTTTATTTTCTGAACAACGATGTAAAAAAGTTAAATTTCACGCCAAAAGGTTGAAGATTCCACAATGACGGAGATACGAGTATGGTAGTTATTGGTCATGATTTCCATGTTTTATTATTTTTCCGTGATATGTATAAAAATTAACCACAAAAGTAATTGAATTGCAAATGGCCAAAGACCCAAATTAATTGTTATTTGATGGAAGAGTTTAAAAAATAATACATCCAAATATTTGTAAGTATTGACAAGCATCTGATAGAAGAAGTTTACTCATGACAAAGTTTACAGTTGATTACTCATTTCGCTAAACAAAATATTGTTGAATGCCTCCTCACACCGAATGTTTTAACACAATGTGTTTTGATAATAATTTGTTTATTTGTTGAGGTTAAGATAAACTCGACTCTAAAGTCATAACCAGCATTTTTTGAGAAGACTACTCACAAGCCGTACTCAGAAAATCCCTTCTTAATCAAAGACATGGAAAACCTTTCTTCGGGTTTCGCAATAGATTTAAAGGCAGGTGCTGCGCAAAAAAATTCACTGTTTTCCATTTTCTTTAAATTTTACGAAGCTTTATTTAAATAATACATATATAAAACATTATTTTTATTAATTATCATTAAATGTTTGTAATTTATTTAGCGTTGTGGGTTTTTTGTGGCCATCATGTTTATTCAAAAAATAATAACAATGAAATCGAATATAACTTTAGTTTTATAAATTTAGTATATCACAATAGTTAGGGAATATTGGTATACCAAAATTTTAGTGAACATTTTTTATCTTCAAACTCTGCTTCTTTGAACCCAACTCCAACTTTACAAGAATAAAATATTTTATTTGATATTATTAATTTTCTAATTTTATTATGTTTCACTTCTATTTTGTTTTTGTATGATTATTAAAATACCATATAAATTATAAATTTTACATATATTTTTATGAATTTACTTACTTAAATATGAGAAAAAAATTATACATTAGCTATAACATAATAATATATGTATACCAAGGCTCTAATGTAGCTACGAAACCAGTAATTTAATTTATATTCTTGTTTAGAGAATTCGAAATTGCATTAGATTATTACTTCATTAAGCAATTTAGAAACTTGTAATTAGTTAAGAAGTGTTCACAAACAATCAAAACTGAGTTATTAAATTTAAGCCTTAAAGAGATTTCTTCGGGAAGCCTATACAAAATGAGAGACATCTTCAATTTTTTATTAACTCTTACAACTCCGTGAACCGAAACAATATCCCTGAAAATATTACGTTTTTCAACATCATTTGGATATATTTTTGCATAAGTCAGTTTTGCCTAGCAAAAGTTTACTCACTTACTAAAAATGGTGCGAATAATTCATCAATTGTGAACGAATGGGCTCAAATTTTTTTTAGTGGTTCGTAATTGCCAGGAAAAGCAAAAACAATTTTGGGAAATCCTCCGGAAAATTCTTAAATTGACTTTTTGTATGGAATTTTGTGTGCAACTGATTTAGAATGGTTTTGCAAATTGAAAAAATTTAAATTCTTAGTGGAAAACTCGGAGAATTCCAGAAGAACCCGAAAAATTTAATTTTTTTGATTTTGGACGATGTAATGGTGAAAAATTCGTTGTGGAACTTGGAAATATTGAAATTCATTGTGATAAAAGATCTGTTGCGTGCATTTTTGGTGGAGAATTTAGCGAGATAATAAAAGATCAATGCCACAACCCGATATTGGCAGGTGTCTTTTCCATTGTCATTTTGTCAACGATTTATCAATTCGATGATTCAGAGTGAGGTCATCCTATTGGGTTGCGGGCATTCATTGTGAAGAGTTCATTCGTTAAGTTGATTTTATTTTTCTTTTAAACAAAAACGGCTTTGCTGCTTTTAGAGAGAATTCTTTGCTTGATTAATGTCATCTACTACAAGATCAAACCTTGGACGACGTGAACACGTTTTGCAATAATGAAATGTTACTAGAAGACCAGTAGTTAATGTAGACTTGAATCGCCCTGCTTTCGAATACGATTGCAAAATAGTCTGCAAAGATCTTCGCTACGTTGATATCGGTTCATTATTTGTCGTATGCCAGTATTGAAATGTATTGAAGTTTCAATCAGAATCTGAATCATCCGAATCATCCGAATGCAACGATTCGCAGTTATCCGTCCAGAAACTGATGAACAATGTGATTCAAGCGACGATCATAAAGGGCAAATTCAAAGGAGCGGAAGTCCTTAATCCACGAATTTAAATTATTCCAATTGATCTTCCATTCCAATCCAAAAGAATTCAGTTCGCCGTTCGATTGGCAAGGCGAAATTTTGAAAGTCTGTGTGATTTATCTCAAATTTCCCTATTATTCACACGGTCAGCTGTACTTTGGATGTTTACGCATTGGCAAACCGTCTTCGTTGTTTGTTATTGCGCCGGAAAGCAAATCGAAAAACATTGTACATATATCATATCGCTCTCTACTGATTTCGGTATCATATTGAAATTCGAACTATCTGTGCTATCTATGATTTATTTAGTTTATCTAATGTCGGTAGATTGCGGCGAGACGAAGTTCGCCGGGTGCGCTAGTATTATATAAATGCAATATATAACCCAGGTCAACACTAATTTTGATTATTTGAATTTATCAACTGATTCTAGTTAATTTGAGTGCGCTGAATTCAAATCTGAAGTCCGTTTGTCTCAATCAAAAAAAATTACACTAAATGGGTACATACAAACAGTTTCCGAGAATATTATTTTTTGTGTAATTGCTAGCTAATTAACGGGAATTTGATTAAAGCTGTCTTTTGTCCTTTTGCACACCAATTTCATTTTTTACTAAGGAAGACAATATGGTGTTTTGTAATAATGTAATAATACCAATTGCGCACTCAATAACAATGAAAGAAGAATATAACAACATTGCATTAGTGATAAAAAAGATAAAATACCAATACCACCAATGGATCATTTGTGTTGATCTTAAAATGGTAAATTTTCTTCTTGGACAACAGAGTGGTTATACAAAGTACCCTTGCTTTTTTTTTCTCGGGGATAACAGATTCAAGTAACAGCATTGGCGGCAAAAATATTGGCCTACGAGAGAGAAATTGAGTGTTGGCGATAAAAATAAAATAAATAAATGAAGCCTTAGTTGCACGTGAAAAGATCGTCCTACCACCGTTGCATATCAAATTAGGACTCATGAAGCAGTTTGTTAAGGCTCTGAATTGCGAGCGGGAATGTTTCACATATATTTGCAGCAAAATGCCTAATCTAAGTAAAGATAAGATTAGAGCAGGAGTTTTTGACGATCCCCAAATAAAGCAGTTTATAAATGACAACGATTTTGATAAGTCAATGACCGAAAATGAACGAAATGCGTGGACATCATTCGTGCAAGTTAAAAAAAATTTCTTGGGAAGTAATAAAGCTTTAAAAAGGGACCATGGCTGCAACATGAGTATTAAAATCATTTATTTGCACAGTCATTTGGACAGATTTCCCGAAAATTTGGGTAATATAAGCGAATAACAAGGGAACAGTTTCACCAAAGTAATCAAAATAATGGAGAATCAATACCAGGGAAGGTGGGATACACGTATGATGGCAGACTACTGTTGGAATTTGAAAAGAGACTCTAATCCGGATGTTCACTTAAGAGTGTCTCTTAAAAGAAGCTTTCTATCCTGTAACTAGAATTATAATTATATTATTTTTTTAATACCTACTTTGTTAAAAAGTTTTTGTATATTAAAAAATCTGTATAGAACAGTTTTACAGTTTTTGTTTTTTTTTTTCTTAAATTTGTATGGAACAGTTTTATTTTTAAAATAATTAAGAAAAGCTATATCATGAAAACTAGAGCTGATAGAGACAAACGGACTTCGGGTTTGAATTCAGCGCACCCAAATTAAATAGATTCAGTTGATAAATGCAAAGAATCAAACAACTTTTTTAATTTTGTTGGGCTGTGTAATCAAAAACTGATATCAAAATGGCAGAGTTTGTTAAACCAAAACACAATTTCCGATATGTTGTAAGCAACTTTGGATTGAAAAGGGACCGTTCTTAAACATTTTCTAATTTTATAAATCCAAAATAATATTATTTTAAACTTTATAATATTATTATTATGATAACCGTGATAGAAAAGTTGTATTTATAAAAGTAATTAATATAAATCAGACACTGGCATACATTTTTAAAATTGTACTTTTTAAATTAATTTCCATTTTTCAGGAAAAATAAATAGTTTGATCTGCTCACCAATAATAATTTTAAAAAGTATAACTTAAAAAATAAAATTCAGTTACTGATTTTTTCAATACAAAGTTCTGTTCTCATAAGATATACACTCAATAGAAAAATATAAGTAACCGTGTCAAATTTGATTATCGGCGAAAAAATATATGTTGGTTGCCATATTTCTCTTAGTAGTAAAACATTTAGGTGGTTCACAAGGTGTCATAAAATGACGTAAAGGTGTAAGGTCATAAAAGTTTTCGGTGGCTCAAATTTTTTTTGTTTTGTTTTAGTTGCATTGCACAGAATAAGGATGTAAAATAACACAACTTAGAATTTTGAAAAATTGTATGACTTTACGACAATACGACACTTAAGACACCTTGTGAATCACCTAATTAATTTTCGGATTTTCGGTCGGATTGTTAGTACTAAAAACGCATAAATGATCTATCAGAACGAATATCACAATTTGAAAGACGAAAGGAGCCCCTATTGGTTCAATATGTGTAAGAAATCATGAAAACTCTTACTGATTTTAATTTATATAAAAAAAAATATTTTCAAATGTAGGTAATTGAAATCGAAAACCTTGACATTATAAATGAATTTAAAAAAGCCCGTTGAAAGGAACTCATTGGGTTTTTATCGCAAGTATTTTTTTTTAATTCTCGAATTGTTCATTAATCTTTTTGCAATTTAAATACTCAGTGGAAATTTGTTTTTTAAAAAACTTTAGATAGCTGTTAAAATATTTATCTTTATCATGAAAAAGAAAATTAATCAGGAATTGTTTGGTGAGTTAGAGTTGTAACGTCTTCAGAGCTTTGTTTTCACGATAATAGCTTTCTAAATAAAAAAAAGAACAATTAACTCAGAATATCGATTGTTTAAGCTAAAAAGTTTGTTGGATATGTTGATTGCTTTTTCCGAGATTTTTTTATTTAAAAACAAATAATTTAATTTAAAATTTTATAATAATTAAAAAAATATAAAGCTTTAGAAATTGTTGCGGTTAATAAAAAAAAACCAATTTAAATATCATTAATAATATTTGGTTTTTTTTTTTGTATAATTTTAACATTTATTACCTATCATCCGCGAACTTGATTACAACTACAATTATTAGTTTATAAATTAAACAAAATTGTTTGTCAACTAGGTCTACTTCAAATAAATAAATAAAGAAAAAAATTATTTCAACTAATTCTAAAATTACAATACTAAAATGTGACTATGGTTTCAAATAGAATATGCCTACCCCAGTTTGCCGAATACTTCCGCATAAAATCGGTAGTAACGCACATAATATGTTCGCCAAATGTTCAACAAATAACGCCACGACACCGCTTTCAGCTATTTCAACCGTTTACTTATGGTGTCCAAATAATTGTAGCCATGGTACGCCTTACTTGTGGCCCAGTCTTTTGCGTTAACTTCATGACCACCGCCACCAGCGCCGCTATAATAGGAGCCAGGAAAGCTACTGCCAATGAATGTGGAATAATCTGTCCGCGATTATCGTCATAGTAGACCGTTTTTATACAAGCAGATAAAGGAACAAAAACATAAACAAAAAAAAAAGTGAAACATAATTGAAATTGTACACATATTTCTTGCAATTAGTCAAATATTCAAATGACGCCATGCACTTCCGCGGCCACTCCACTTACCAGCCGGATCGGAATCGTAGACATGCGAATGCGATTGCAGCAAATGTGGATGTATTTTGCACATGGTCTTGAATTTTAAATAATGTATTAGCCATCCCATGCCGCCCACTAAGAGCACATTTAGGCCAAGTACGCCCAGCAATAATGTAACAACGGACATCTTAAGGTGGGCGATCTTCAAGAGAATTATGAGCGGTAGTATGACCAGCCATTTGCGCCGTTTTCGGTCATGACGTGTACGCCCATCTTTAGAGTAAAGATTATAAAACATGAAAATAGTATGTTGTAAGCGCATTTATAATAAAAATATTTCTACATACATATGTACATTAACATTTTTGAAAATACTTACCAACTTCAGTGTCGACAATACGTGCGCCTGTCTCACTAGACAATTTCACTTGGACGCCATGATTGCGGCCGAAGGTCTCTGCTGCGCGTTTCAGAAACTTGAATATGCTCACAAATTCACTGTCACCTGGAATATGTTGTACATATAAGTTAGAGAAAATACAGAATAATAAATACTCATGTTAAAAATCCACGCGGATATAAAACTACAAAACTCCTTGTTTGGGATGTTTTTAAATTTTCAAGAGGTTCCAATACTCTCTTCTAGAATAGCAAATTAATTTATTTTTATATAAAATTTTTATCTTCTCTATAGTCAAACAAATAAGTACTATGGAAAGAACAAATCAGATGTATGTACATTTATAATTATTCCATCTTTGCATAGTATTTCATGTAACAACAACAATAAATTGCTAGACAATGCAAACCTTCGAGCCCCCACTGCTTGAGCTATCATTTCCTGATCGATTAATCGAAGTAGTATCCGCAAATAATTTTTTTGCAATTGTCAATCAGTTCAGGAATTGTTGAAAATGAGTCCGAATTCAATTTTTTCGTATTAAGTTAGATTATATAAAAGTAAAAATTTCTTTTCTATAATATGCGTAGCATTAAAGCAGTGGTAGTGTTATTTTTGGTTTATTTTTAGTGGTTAATTATTTTATTTTATAACTTTTGAAGCCTTGATTCAATTTGTGTGAATTAACAATTAATTAAACGCAGGTTTGGAAAATGGAACGGTTTTTAAGGCAATTCACGGGATTTCCAACATTTTTATTTTAAATCCAAAAAGTAATTATTTTCAGTAAAATTGTTGATAAACATTTTTATGGAATATTAAAAAAAAACGTTGCTTATTATTTCTTTGTAAAGAATATCTCCAATAATAACAAAAAAATTGCCAGTACAGTTCGAATATAAAAGAGGCAGCTATTGCAAAAGCAAAAAAATGCAAAATAAAATGTGAATTTTTGAAATCAGTTATTTTTAATCGAAAACACGCTATGTATGTCGGAAAACTCACTCGTCTACTCTACTGGACTCTACAAATTTGCAATTTTTAAATTATTTTTTTTTTTTTTTCAATAAATGATTTTAAATATGAAATAAAATATATATCTCAAAAACCACAGCTAAAAATTTTGACAAAAATTAAATTTGTATTTTGCATTTATTATTATGAATCCCAATTTTTTCAAATGTTTTTAAATCAGAAACCTCAATAAAACCTGTATTATTTTCAAGAAATATAAATAATTCCTACTGGATCTGCAATTGAGGTTTTTCAACAATATTTTTTTAGCTTGACATCGAGGATCCTTCTAGTAACAATATTTTTAAGAAATTAATTCGAGTTCACATTTTGTCAAATCAGTCCAACATTTGTTTTTTTCAAAAAATCTAACGAATTTTGGTAAGTTTATGTACTTTCTATGGAGCTCTGAAAACCCGTTTTCGGTTTACCATAGAAATGTAAATAAATCTTGTTAGACGTTTTATAGCCTCACATTAAATTTTTGCATTGGTTTCTTATTTTATTGGCATTGGGTTCAAAAATATTTTTTTTTTATATAGAAAAAGCTCACAAAAAATGGCACACACAATAATTCGAAAAAAAACCTCGACCTTCGACAACGCGTTTTTTTTACTTTTGAATTTTTTGATATATGTATTTGTTAGACTCCTGCAACGAATCACTCTTATTGAGTTTAAAGCCACTCTGTTGAAACTCAGCGACATGATCAGCACAGCACTAACGCAGTGTTTGAACAGTTGATTGAAATGGCAGTTGATTCGAAAGGCAATTGATTTTAATTTGGCTTTAAAGTGTTCAGCAGATAACCTTTTTTTATTTGAAAGTATTGTAGAAGTAAATTTGTTTAATTCATTTATTGAAACTATCATTTAACAAACGAAAATTATAAAAAAGAATGAGAAGCATGATCATCAAATAGTTATGGTTTCATTACTAAACAACAACAGTTTTACTTTCATACATTACACACTTTCCTCTGAATTTGTGAAATTACTCTTTTCTACCTATTCTAAAAAAAATTTTCATAGAATAATGATTGTTAGTGGACGTTATACTCGTATAGAAATATTAATGCAAATAGAGTATAAGACGCTTATTGTTATTGCATTCTTGCCATCGTGATCACAGTCATTTTTTTTTTGCTAAATCCTTAAGTACGGAATCCACTTTGGGTTAACAAATTTGTTAAAAACAATAGCAGGTAGTGAGTTTTTTCTACGAAATGCTTATAGACTTACTATGAGCAAAAAGGGAATTAAAATTAGTATGCAATATTGAGTTATTACTACCTGCTAGCTAGGAACATGTATATAACATATGGTTATTTACTTCAATAGTGTCACAATTTAAAAAACTACAACCGAGAAAAACGGATTTAATGTTTTGAATTGACGCATTCTCCCATAGTAAAAATGATTACATACTTTGTTCTACATAGTGAGTTACTGGTAATCGTTATAAATATAAATTTTTTACACAATATAGAAAAACGTTAATTTCTGCATGCTTTAGTCAATTTTCTTGTTTTTTTTTATTAAGTAAATGAGCGATATGTATGCCTGTTCTGTATTCACTCGTCTAGTATTTTTAAATAAACTTCATTTCGCCAACCCGAGTGTACTGATCTAAACTTCTACGCTTAGATATGTATGTGAACTGAAATATTTTGAAGAAATTCGCATATATTTTACAATACTTTTTTTTTTTTCTTACATATTTAGAAGCAGAAAACTGTAGCACTTATTATTTGTTTTCACATCAAAGAATGAACAAAACGCAAAACAAGGCAACGGATGGAGCAAAACATCCGAATGATTAAGTGTTATTTTAACAGTTTTTATTGTTGTTAGTGTTGCCTCTCTCTTGATTCGAATTATGATTATGTCAAAAAAGAGTAGAGCGCACTGTATTGTAGTTCAACCCTTAAACTTAACTTAATTGTTAAGAGATTAAAGACTGTGTTTGCGACCGAATCAAACGAAACATTGACGACAGCAATGTGTCACACTGTGTCTAAAGTAATTCAGGACGGCTTGTGCAGGGTACTAGTTGTTTTATTATATTTTGCTTTAAAAGATGGTGGGTACTAAACCCATTTTTCTTAAAGAAACCGCTTACAGGCAACCGACATCTTAAACCAGTTTTATTTGTAACATTTACAGGCACTTTAGATTAACTTAGGCTACAATAAAACTCTTTCTTTTTTCATGATTATTAATTAAATACGAGTATGCACGAGTATGCTACCTTGTAAACTTCGAGCATCATCGAAAACTACAATATCCGCCGGTTCGCCCAGCTGTATAATTCGTATGCGTCGCTGATCATCCGCCAATTCTCGGCTATACTCATTGGGAAAGTAGCCAAGACTATTTGTAGCCAACATCCAAATAATTTTCGAAGCTTTATATTTGATGCAGGAGATCAAGCTGCGTTTCTCAAAGCAACGACGCTGATTACGAGTGACATACTCATCAATGTTGGTGATTACGTTTTGCTGCTGAGTGGCGCCAATTCCATTAACTTTAGAAACTGAAATTTTAGCAAACGGAACGAATTTATCTTCGACGCTATGCGGAATAGTATTATCTAAGTTATCCATTTGAGACGAATGCGAATGCTCTGCATCTATTCGGGATGCATTTTCTGCAGCTATTTCGCTGTTCGCACTTGCACTGAGCAAAACTGCTTGCACCAACAACAACTTGACACAAATTTCAGCAAAAGCGTACATTATTGAAAGCGAAAATGCACATACACATAAGCAAATTTCAATTAAAAATCGTTAACACACACACTTTTATTATTGTTGATAAAAATAGAGCACTCCGCTCTTTTGTTTATTTTGCGAACTTGAATTTGGCCTCCAAACTAGCCTAGACGCGGCGATCAAATGGCAATCCTACATATTGAGCGATTCCTTTTATCACAAAACAAAGCGCACACTGAGGCGACTTTGAGCACCGGAACCGGTATCATAGGAGCAGCCAGCCAGTATATAGTTGCGGCTAATTCCAAATGCTTGTTACCACTGAGTGCATTGTTGGAGCTCGCATTGTTTCAAACATTCAATTCTCTAACTGCTGCTACACCAACAACAATGGTCATTCAGAAAACGTCACATTCAATATTCACATCACTGCAAATTGGGTCAGTGAGTAATGCGAGACGCACATACACACATACATATGTACATATATATTGATGATCTTGACTGTGTGCGCGCCAACATCACAAGATCATAAATGGACGAATGATAAGTATGTATGTATATATTCACATCACATATCATCAACTTTTGCTAAAACGATGGATAGTAATTGACGCGTAGCACACAAATGTGAGGAAATTTCAGCTCAAATGATCAAAACTCAAATAAGACAGTGCTGAGTGAGCAATAGGAGCAGTAATAAAAATTGATAGGTGTACGCGAATGCTCGTACAGTGGTTTTATTGAGCAAATAAATAGCGAAGTACTTGGCAAAACTTAACAATCCTTTGACAGAATCACGCCACCTTCGAAGGAAACATTACGCTTCAGCGGGTGCGAGAAAATAAAAAGGGAGGGAAGGACATGAAAACAAAAAAGGATAGAATAAATGTTTAAACAGTTTCAGGTGCTCGTCGACAGAATATTGTTAGAGAATTTAAAAAACTAGATAAATGCTTATTCTTCCTTATGCGTTCGAACTGAGGGCAGAAATTGAAGCGCACTGAACAGTGATAGACACGGCATTTCGGTGTCTGAATTTGGCGCGACGCACACAAAAAACCTGGCCATTAATATAATATTCGCGTCATTGCCCAAAAAATTATGCAAGGCGAATTCATATACCTAAGATGATGTAGATTTGTCAGCTGATTGTTGGATAATTGTCACATAATCAATTGCTTTAATATTGCTAGCAATAAATTCCAAATAGCTTAAAGAAAACTAAATTAGAAACATTATTCTGCGCAAATAAAAAACAAAATATACATATAAAGTCTTCTTCTTCTAAATAGTACTGATTGAATTGATTGATAAATCTAAAATCCAGCCGATAATTGTTCGGTTGGTTCTTCGGAAGCCAGTCAATGCTGTTTTCACGAAGTTGTCGGACCAGTTAATTTCAAGCCGCAAAATCTTGATTGAAAAATTGTTCATAAAAAGTTGACACACATCATCTCTTCACAGACTAAAAGCCACCCTCTACAGTAAAAAAGGCTATATACATAGTACTTGTATTTAGATATCCTGCGATGTCTAAACTTGGCATCACAGCAAAGCAAATTCCAATGACATAGAGCATCAATACCAGATACTTTAGAATTTGAAAGTACAAGGTTTACTTTAAACTAGCCGATATCAGTGGCGGCATCCAGTGAATAATCTTTCTTGCCAATAAGTACTTTTTGGAATTGAGTAGGTGAACGAGCGGTAAAGTTCCCTCTTGGTGAAAGAAAATCCGCGTTAATAATTCCCTCGTCGCGCCCTATCGTATGAAATAGATTTTTAACAGCTACGTCGAAGCTTTAAACATTTTTGAAGTGATAAAAGATGGCAAGATCAGAGATCGTTGCAAAAGCATGAGCATTTAAAATGCAGCAAATTAAGATGCAACGGCCATTCAAGTAAGAATCGGAAATTCTAACGCCACGTGGAGAACGATATTATTTCGCCACGAGTTTCTGAAAATACGTAATTCAATTGCAAACACTGTGTCAACAATTTATTTCAAATAACAGTGTTTATTAATATACATATATTAGCCAACGACGATGCAAACCATAATCACCAGTAATACTCTATCAAAGCAATAGCAACGCTTGTTAACTGAGCTGAACTTGCATGTTGAAAATTTGCTCAATATGCATTTATGTATACAGGCAACACAAGAGCAAGAGCGAACTATTCAAATAAAAAGATATTTTACGCGTACCGATTGCCAGTCTGACTAACTGAAGCAGCAGCTGCAATGACACAAGCCATATTGTCGACACATACTGGTGGAACGATTAGCGCCGTACTTCGTTGCCGCAAGGAAATGAAAGTAAAATTAATAAAACCTGATATGAACACTAGCGCTGGCAACAATGGGTAAAAAATGCATTAAAATAAAAGCAAACGCAGCATGTACATATGTATGTATGTAGTCAAATCGATTGTATGCCCGCTACCGCATCTTAGATGAACATTTTTTTCTTTCATCGATTATTATAAATTATGCCAATAATGCAACTGTTGAAACTACAAATCTCTGCAAAATATATACTCGGTAGCACTACAATTCGCTCTTGATATTATTGTTGCTTTCTTCTTGGTGGGTTCCAGAGATTTCGCTTTACGCTATGTAGCTGTCGATGGTTAGTTATTCTCACTTTACCACAAAACAAAAAAAAAAAAAAGCTTCGATCGATTTACTCTGTAGCAGCAGTGGCGCCTATTACTCGGTATCAATTGTTGATATTGTACAGCAACTGTCGATGTTGCTTTCTTTGCAGCAGCTCCACATGTAATGTCTCACAAATGACAATCGATATCTGCAGTTTAGCTCACCGCAGACCGCATAACAATGCGCTAATAACATTAATTGCCATAAGTGCAAATTGTGAGGATCGTTGCATGTATCAGTTAACCGTTGCAGCAAATAAAAAAGTGCATATCTAATATTTATTTTATTTTCTTTTTTTTTTTTCTTTATTAGCTATTTTAATCGCTACACTTTTGATTGATTGCAAACTAAATCGATATTCGCGAAAGTTTTCGGCGTCTCCAAATTATACCAATTTCCTTGACGAAAGGCTTCTTTATGATGGTAAAACGTATACTAAGATATTAGTCGTATCGGTGCGATAATTAACGATAACTGCAACTTTCTTATAGAAATCAAGAGAATAATACTTGTTACATTTGTCGGAGCTTGGGCATTTCAAAAGTCAGAACTTCTCCTCAAAATTAACTGGAAATTTTGGCCAGAATATATGCAAGCATTCTATGACAAAGAACGAATTTGCAACTTTCCTTTAAAACAAAATGACAAAATTGCGCTCATTGCAAGTTTTATGTGTAAACAAACGCGATTTAAACTAATTTTGTGTTAACTTTTACAAGCTGGAATGTTTCTGCTAGGCGAACAAGTTTTAAATGAAAGAAATCGATACGGCGCTTCTACTGCTATTACCTTTTTATTAAATTTTTCATATGAACATTAACTAAACTGATTCTTGTTTTGGCCTATGCTATGGTAACTTTTGTCTAAAGTAGTTAGTATTTGGCCAGCGCCGTTTTTTATGCAAAAGTCGAAAGAAAATAATACAACAATGACTTTGGATTAATTTTTGCCCATTTAATTCTAGGATAATGAAGTGCAAGTGTCAATAAACTTTTGAATTTTGACATTTTTTTATGCTGATATGTTTTGCATTTTTTTGTATGCAAAAAAAAAATGTGAAATAGATTTTGTGGAAGTGAAGGCGGAAAAAGTAAGTCAAAGATCTCCTAAAACGTACGCACAAGGGTGTTCGATTGTTCGACTTTTTTGTAAAACCGGTTTTCGAATTATTCGAAAAATGGCACTTTGAAAAAACCAGGTTTCTAATTTTTAAATCAAGAAAAAACAGGGTGAACTGGTTTTTGTTCCAAGTCAGAAAAAGCTAAATCAATGTACATACATGTAACAAAATTAAATTATTTCTATTAAAGAAATCTTTTTGAAAATATAAAGTAGTTTAATGTCCGAATTCAGTAAGCATTATCAGGCTCTAAAAGTGCTGTAATCAGGTGCTGTAAGCAGGTCACAAAAATTAAGTCAAACACAAAAAATTAAAACGTAAAAGCGAGGAAAGGCAATAATCTTTAACTCATATATAGTCTTCAATATTAAAACTTGAAATTATACCAAATTACTGAATTCCACATTGAGCTCATTGAGCGAGCTAGAAGGACTTACTGCAATTCACATTTTTTCATTCCCTTATGGCATTTGTCTAAATATAAAAAATATTTTAAATACAGTCGCTGCGTTTTTTCTGCAAATTAATTGGATTTCGAAAATAAATATAAATTGTCTTATCTTATTGGTTAGCACTTTTTATTACTAATAAAAAAATTATACATGACTTGATATTTGATCACGTTTTCCGCTCGGTTAACAAAAATCTAAATGCAATAACGAATTATAATTTGAATAGATATTTTTCATATACATATATGTACATATGTAAATATAAGGCATTAAAAATATACACAGTTATACTAAAAACTTAATTTTGACTTTTTGGTTGAAAATTTTATAATAATCATTATGTGCTATATATAATAATGTTCCTTATTTTAGTAGATAAATTGTAAGTTATTGCACATGTACTGCTTTATTAAATTAAAATAAGTATTATTTAATATAAACAGTTTATAATTATATTTAATATATTTATTCTGATCATGAAACTTTTTTAAAAGAAAAAAAAAAGTATCCTAATTTTTAATACAGCGGTGCGTGCTATAATTCGATATGCCATTAAGTTAAACGTTCGAATCTCAGCCAAGGCAAGTAAAATCTTAATCATAGAAAAAGTTTTGTTTCTAATAACGATCAACCCTCGGCAGGCATTGGCAAACCTCCGAAAATGCCATGAGCAAGCTTCTCATAAAATACAACTGCCTTTCAAAATCGGCACAAAACTGTAGGTTTCTCCATTTTTGATATAATATAAAGACGGACACCACAAATGGTAGGAGAAACGCTAAGCTATTTAGTACAAGCGCCAAAATTATTATTATTATAAAACATATACAAATACATATGACTGAGCCTTGGTCCAACTACAAATTGACAAATTGAAGCTTGAAACGCATTTTTATAGAAAGTAATGTCAAATTGTGGCCGCTGTGGTCGAGTTGGTAGCGGTGCGTGCTATAACTCGATATGCCGGTGAGTTCGGGGTTCGAATCTCAGTCAAGGCAAGCAAAATCTTAATCATAGAAAAAGTTGTTTCTAATAGCGGTCACCCCTAGGCAGGCAATGGCAAACCTCCTAGTGTATTTCTGCCATGAAAAAGCTTCTCATTAAATACATAATATAAAGAAGCACACCACAAATGATAGGAGAAGCTCGGTCAAACACTAGCTATATAGTGTAAGCGCCAAAATTATTATTATTATTAATACATACATATAAATTCAACCTTTTAAATTATAACCTATTTTATTGTTGTAAGTTTTGGCTAGGATATGTTTTCTCAGTCGTTTGTAAGTAATTTAACAGCTTTTTTAAATAAAAACATTCGATTTCTACACAGTATTTTCCGAAATAAAACATAAATAGGCTTAAATCCAATAATTTTTATATATGTCTGAATTAATACTGTTGTAACCTGGATTTTCAGTTATTACTTAGGTGTTTTTTTTAAATACCGAAATTTGTACATAAACGCTTTATTATATAAAATATGTGTACTCGAATAAATATATATGTAATTGAACCATTTTAATCGAATCGGTGCACAGGGACTAAGCGTTCAAAAATCTGGTACAACATTTCCAATTATATACAATACATACATATACGTATATATGTATTCGTATGTTAAAAATATAATAAAGTTACAAAAAAAACACAAGTTTTACAGATAATTTTTTTATTCATTGAGAACTTCCATAATATTAAAAAAAAAACTCGCAGCAATCAGTTTACTTTATATCATTGTAAGTAACTTACATAAGTGCGTATCTCGGACAAATTTGATTGATCAAGGCTTGAATACAGCTCTCAAGGAAAATCACAAGAAATAATTTTCATTATTTCTGTTGCCTGAATAAGTACTTTGCCGTTGCTTAAAATTTTTTTGAAGAAATAAATACACGAGCATATTTTTCTTGAGACCTTCAGACTGTTTTAAGAAATTTTTATAGAAGAAAATTTCTTTTGATTTCTTGAGTATTATTTTAAATGATTTTTTCGATTTTTTTGAGCGCTGTGTACTTAGTTTCAAGAATAAAAGTTTGGAATTTTATTTTCCATCAAATATAACAGTTTAAATCCGACTTTAACTTTTTTGATTAAAATTAACATGTTTATTACCAAAACAATTTGAATTGAAGCACATATTTACTTATGTAAGTATATTAAATTTTAATTGAAATTTTAACTTCTATATTTGACCTAAAATGACACACACCACGTACATATGTAGATACTCGTACATATGTAAATACATACATACATATGTATATATTTACATATATATCTAATTGTTGGCTTCTAACAACTTACAGACGAGTATACAGATGCATGGTTTCAAGAAAGACTTGGCGATCATGTTTATTAATATTAATGTATTGTGAAAGACTGTTTGCTATGACGACAAGACTCGCTTGAACTGTTCGCCATTGATTGACAGATGAACAAGTCCATAGATGGATGATTCTTTAATTTTATTCACTTTCCTTTGTTATGCGACTTGCACGCACATTTTTGTAAATAAAAAAACATTTAAGTAAATCAAATACAATTTTGAATTTAAGGAAACGCTCATAAATATTGTTAACTTAACGTAAACAAAATACTTGTTTATATTTTTACTGTATGTATGTTCAATATACCTTAATTTAATGGTATCAAAAGCAAGGAGCGACTTTTTAAACTCAGGCTAATCAAAAGTTTTGATCCCGCTGCGGTCGAGTGTGTAGCGGAGCGTGCCGCTAAGTTCGAAGTTTGAAGCCAAGGCAAGTCAAATCTTAAGGCCATGCCACATAAAACTTCTGCTTCGCTTTACGTCAGAGTTTAGCTTTGACAGCAAAGATGAATACATGCAATTATACGAGATTTCACACATAGGCAACACCGTCGCCAAAGCGAAGCGAAATCTTGGGCAACTCTCATCTTCTCGCTGACTTTGACAGTTCGCTCTTACTAATTTTGTTTATTTCTGACATAAATATAAAATTTAACTGAACGAAATGCTTAAATATACATATATGGATGTATGTATATACATACATATGTGTTGATTTACTAAAGGCTTTTTCTTTTATAATAGAGGAGCATTGCAGAGAACGGTGGAAGTCACTTCGTGACCGGTTCGTGCAGGAGGTGGAAGCAAATATATAATTCCCTTACCCACATTTTCCGCCTTGATATGTTTTTTAAACATAATAAGGCTTCGTGGAGTAAAATAACTATTAACAACACTTCCATAATATCCATAATTATGCCCTATGTATGTAAATATGTTTATAAAGTTCCGTGCGATTTTCACAACTCACAATAAACAAACGAAAAGTATGTATTGTCAAAGTTTTATTGTGGCATACCTTTTGCGTTTATTGCTTTTCTGACAAGGTTACAAATGTCACGTAAAGCGAAGCAAATCTTATGGGGCATGGCCTTTAATCATAGAAACATTTTTTGTATTAGCTTGCACTGGAAAACTGGCCAAAAGTTCGGAGTTCGAATCTCAACCAGGGCAAGTAAAATGTATTTAATGATAAGCTTTTTCATGGCAGAAATACCCTCGAAGGTTTGCCATTGCCTGTCGAGGGGTGACCGCTATTAGAAAAAACTTTTTCTATGATTAAGATTTTGTTTGCCCTGACTGAGATTCGAACTTCGAACTCACCGGCGTATCGAGTTATAGCACGCACCGCTATCAACTCGACCACAGCGGCCACAATCCATTTACTATTTTATATGTCAATGCAAAGAACGGACATAAAATGTATGTGCATTTTTATTTACATAAACTTTCTTGTTTAAATTTCATTTTCCCGTACATCAGAATGTTTTCGATGCAACACTGCGTAACAGTACGAACAAAAAATACCAATGCAATAGTGCTTACTCTATGTTCGGTTCGCGCTTCCATCATCTGACATTTGAAATTCGTCAAGAGATGTTTAAAAATTATCGACAGTCTCACTATTGAAAGTTTCGAAGGAACTTTTCAATTAAATATTATATATATGTATGTACATATATTCATTTTTCTACTTATTATTAATAATTTTATTACTCTTTATATTTAAAATGACATTTGACAGTGAATTTTTTTTTTCGTTGATTTAAGTTACTCTTTATCCTTGAATGATATCACAGGTAAAAGGATTATTTGTTGCATGTACCCTTCAGAAAAAGATGAGATAGTTTTGATAAGCTTGGTGATGGGAAATAAGTATTTAAACACTTTTCTGCAGCAAATGCCTCCGGACACTGAAATCCCAAGGTTTTAGATTTAGGTAGATAAAAATGATCGAAACTAACAATGAGCTATCGATTTTTTTGTCCGTTCTGTTGTTGAAAAGTTGAGGATGACATAGTTTTATATGGCAAGTGATAAAATTTTATACAGTGAATAAAATATCATATTAGTTGTTTGTGCGATAGTAAAAGGTGTGTTTCCAATCAAAATTCATTGTTGAACAAGCCTATTTAAAATAAATGTCTTTCCACCGAACAATAATTTCTGATTTGCCACAAACAAGCAAGAAAATGTCCACCGCGTCAAAGTGCTGTGAAATCCTTAATCTCAATTATTCATTGCAAAAACGAAAAAACTAGCTCCAAAAGCAATAAGTAAATTTTGTTTTCTTCTATTGCAGAAAAAAGAAGATGGCGCAAGGTTTAACCTCGCTACAGGGCGGTTCCAATAAAGTGTTTATACAGCGAGACTACAGCGAAGGTACCTCGGTCAAATTCCACACACGACTTCCCAGCGAACTGGAGGGCCTGGTGAGTAATCCGCCTCTGACCTTGCCAGTGAAATTAAAACAAAATTTCATTCCCGTACTAATTGTAAGTTATAATGTTGTTCTGCAGGTTGAAAGACAAGTATTTGAGTCAACGATCAATAGGCTGAATGAATTTTTCGCGGAGGCTGAAAAAGGGTCTTGCAGTACTTACTGTGAAGGTTGTATTGGCTGTATTACCGCCTACTTGGTGTATATGTGCTCGGAAACACATTATGAAAAGGTAAGTGTGTGCGTTTGTTCTATTTTTTTTTTTGTTTTTTTTTTGCAAATGCAAAGTACAAATATTTGCTTAATTAATTATTTTCGAGCAGACCCTACGAAAAATTTCCAAATTCATTGCTTCCCAAAATGAGCGCGTTTACAATCCGAAAGGATTACAAGTGATCGATCCCACGTATCGAGGTTTGCGCGTCATTGAAATATCTGTGCTCGATCGTCCTGGACGAACGTGACTTCCGCTTTCCCATTCGACAGAAGAGTTTTTTATGTGAAAATGAGCGAGAGCAACGTTTGCGGTAAGCAAACAGCAGCCACAGAAAAACGTTACACCATTCGAGCTCCGATTATATGCTTGTTTGTCTTATGTTCTTACGATTTGCTAAGCTGTAATGGTTTTTTAGTAAGGAAACCAATTATAATTGAGCTCCTTTTAGTTATATCTAATTTTAATAGTATATTGTCTACGACAAACTTTACATAATTCAAGATTTAACGTCAACGGCAAATACGAGCTTGCAGTCATTGCCCACTGACCGAAAAGCCATACAAATCAAAATTTCGGCGGTTAAATTTAACACGGTATAATATTTAAAAACACTAAGAGTAGCGCTGGATTTATATATGTATTGAATTAATTAACTAATGCATTTTAAGCCCCATTTTACATTATTTGTACTGAATTTATAATCCCAAAACTCAAACCGTCAAATAGTAGTAGTATTAGACAATGGAGAATATTGGACGTCTATGAAATAAACATACTCGTATATTATAAAATCTTACGATTTGCTAATTATTTTCAAAGATTCTCAATTAAAAAAGTTTAGTGTACAATCTTAAAATGATTTTCATATGTATATTACATCACTGATGCAACTTAGCAGTCTTTTCAGGAGAAATATTTCAAAGTATTTGACGAATTGTACGATTTCAAATCGTATAAATATCAGCACATGCCCAATAAACTCTAAAGTTATGAATTTTAAAGTTGTAAATGAATTTTCATAAGCTAACTATAGTGTTTCATGTAAATCAGTTGTATTTATACAAGCTGTTTAGTATGTATGTATGTATGATGAAAAATCATACAGCACTAAAACGATCTATCATGTCTAAGTCACTCTTTGAAATTGAACAAAATAATGAAGAAAACAAAACTTAAATATATGTATAAGCGTTAGTAGTTAAAAATATGTAATGAGTTTACTACTTAAACTGGTGAAATAAACAAAAGAAAATTAAACAAATAAACATAAAGTATTGAAATGAAATTGAAATGGTGGGTATTAAAATCACAATTCCTCCGCACACAAATCATTATTCCCTTGCCTCCATTCTCATTCGCTTATTATTTCACATAACTCCGCCATCTACTAATTAAACACAAACATTCATATTTTTACTCTTTAATTTGAAAATTTCATTTTACAATTTTTATATCTCATTTTGCTTTGCAAAACGAGTAAAATATATAAAATAACTTGCCGCATATTTAGTGTCGAAATAAAGTCGACTAAAATTTTGCGATTTTAGTGACTTTAGTAAACTTCCATAATCGTTCATATTAATGTGTATATTCATACATATAACTAGACAAAACTTTATAACTACACAATTATGTTCATGCGATTTGCTCAAAATATTCGTTTAATTTATATCGTTAACCTAAGTACTTGTTATTGAAAGTTTTCAATATTATAAAAATAATTTAGTATGCAATAAATTATTATACTCGTAGGATAGACTAAATATTTTATTTAAAACTTGTAAGAGTATCATCTCATACTATAATATAAATGGGTTTAGTAAAGTTTTTTAAGTTTTTGATCAAAAGTTTTCCAAAATATGTATGATCTTCAGAGCACCTGCAAAAACAACGTAGAATAGAACACAATGAGTAGAATTGAGAAATTATATTATGTACGTATTAATTACATTTAATAATTTTAAATTATAAAATAATTTAATTTATAAAATATTAGTTTTAGAATTCAATGAAATACAAGTTGAATTGCATTCGACTTTGATTACCATGCAAAAGTCCATAATATTTGTATATGCACACAAATTGACTGTCGCTAGGTATGTATCTACATACATACATAGTTACATATGACGCTGAATCATTGAAAAATTGCAGGGATTTGGAGGTTGGAGAACTGTAAAGTGTACATCCTTTAAACTGTCTATAGAAACTGCTTTAAACACACGTTTCCACTACAATTGTAGCATTGCAGATTCGATACTATTTATTATCTCGAAATATATGTATGTTTATAAATTTTATGTTAGAAACATTAAAACTAATAAATAGAGTTAAGGTTCAAGTTGGCTAATTACAACAATTTTAACGCATATGTATAAAAATATAATCATGTCAATTAGGTTAGCTGGGCCTACTCAAAATATTTTAGGTACATTTTTTGTTGCATACTTTTTGGCGGTTTGCTTATACATGCCTAGTTTTTTATTTGCTAGAAAAGTCTCCACATTTTCCGACCAGCACTGTCTTTTACAGCCGTATTGTTTGTGTTTTTTTTTAAACGTGTGGTTTTCAATGAGGCAATACTTTTATCGGAGTTGGTCTTTTTGATTACTCAATTTAGTTTGCCATTTCAAGACGCCTTGAACGTGATTATTCGGCGCGTTATTGCTGACATATATATACGGCCCCAAATTGCTTGAAAAAGTGATCGAAATCATTTTTAAACTACATATATTTTTAAATTAAATTATATGCGTTTTATTTCTTCTTAAAAACCGCATGCCCTAAAACACACAAATGTATGTACACATGTACATACATACATATCGTTGATGTAATGTAGAAGTGCTCCAACTAACATTTTTTATCTATTAAAGGTCAGCAAAAATACTTACATAGATATTTCAATACATACATTTATGCGCAAAATAGCTTTTTGTGACCAATTTAACAAAATGAGTACGGCTGTAGATTTGTGAAGTTGTGTTTAGTTTAAAAAAAACATAACAGTTACTTTTCTACATTTCATCAACGATATGCTTCGACTTTTTTTCAGTAAACTTAGTATGTCTGTGGTCAATAGCGGTGATAACATGATTTGGTCCTGTTGGTATAATTTTGACATATTCACGTATATAAGTACGTTCCATTTTATTTGATTTAAATTTTCGCTTTTGCTTTGGTTTGTGCTCTTGAATGTGTGTGTTTAGTAAGTTTTTTTGTACGTACATACATATGTATACGCATTACTAAAATTAGAAATTGACATTTATATTTACATACATACATATATTAAACTAAATTTTGCAATTTCTTTTTATTTTTAATTTGTGTTTTGTGGCAATTTGCTTCTTTTATAATTTGGTATTTTAGAAGCAATTCCTGGAAACTCACATAAATTAAAAAAATATTTCAATTTCATTCATTTAATTTCCAAAAGTTACGGTGCTGCTCATATCATTAGCAACCAATTAAAAAAAAAAATTACATACAATATGTTGCCACTTACATATATTCATTTGTTTATTTTTAAAATATTGAAATTTAAATTCAGTTCATTAAGTTTAAAACTTTGTAGGAAACTCCAAAAAATAAAAATGGAACAAATTTTTATATAGTTTTAAACTTTTTTTTCACAGAAATGTTAGAGGCGTGTTGCGACTTTCTTCCAAAAAAAAATACATTTTTCTTATTCGTTTTATGGAAGCAAATATGACCAACAAAATTCTAACAAATTTACGGAAACTTAAAATTGTTGCATTGTTGTACTAAAACTAAATGGAATTTTTGTTTTTGAGTATGCAATTTTATATACTCAAAAAAAAAATTCGAATGCTTTGAAGACAGCAATAGACAGTGAGCATCTGTGAAAGTATTAGTACACCTGATAAGTAAAGTTAAGTTCAGTTAAGTCTTGGCTTTTTCTTCTTTCATTGGCTCGGTAACCGCCTATGCGATTTGGGCCGAGCTTAGCACAGCACGCCAGTTATTTCTCTCTTTCGCTAACTGGCGCCAGTAGGAAATACCAAGCGTACCCAATCGTACCTCATCGTTCCTTCTTCTACGGTATTCGCCATCGCAAAGGCGTAAAGGCCCATACATCTTTCGGAGAATCTTTCTCTCGACCACTCCCAGAGCCTTCTCATCAGATATCTTCATCGTCCATGCTTCTGCGCCATACATTAGGACGGGCATAATGAGAGACTTATAGAGCGTGTTTTTTGTCCGTCGAGAGAGGACTTTACTGCTCAGTTGCCTACTCAGTCCGAAGTAGCACTTGTTGGCAAGAGTGATCCTCCTTTGGATTTCGAGACTGATATTATTATTGATGTTAATGCTGGTTCCTAAGTAAACGAAGTCTTCTACTTTTTCAAAGTTATAACTGTCAACAGTGATGTTTGATCCCAGTCGTGAATGTGACGACTGTTTATTTGATGACAGGAGATACTTCGTCTTGCCCTCGTTCACCTCCAGACCCATTCGCTTCGATTCTCTATCCAGTTTGGAGAAGGCAGAACTAACTGCGCGGTTGTTAAGGCCGATGATGTCAATGACTAACTGGTCCTTAAATGTTCAAAGCATAGCACTTTTGAGAAAAAGTTTAGAATCTATATATGTACAAATTTGTTGCCTTTTTTTGGTTTACTACAAAGTTCTAAACTTTATATGTATATGTACATACATACATATATAGTAGTTTTTGTTACAGAATGAACTGACATTTAATTTTATTTTAATCTATTGTGTTTGTTGCTTCCGACAGGGTGTGAAATGATCGATTTTGGAACGAATTTTCTTCATCCTTTGTTAAGTTTGGTTTTAAGACAAACCGTTTGCGGCGTTGTGCCATCTTCAGTGTCATTTTTCGTTCCGGTTAATACAGACTAAGATATTTACTAGTATAGTACCGTTCCGGTGTCTGCTGTTCGTCGGTGTATTACTCTGTTTATTTCCGGTACCACTCAGGTACTTAAATTGTGATTGTTTATTATAACTTTTTCATGTCCCGATGTTCCCGGTTTGTATTGAATAAATTGAATTTTTATTGAAAATACTTAAAAAATAAATAAATGAATATAAATAGCAACACAGGTTTGTCAATGATACGAACAGCACTGTATATTCCAAAAGTCTTCTAAAACTTAAGCATTCAATGTCGCTCGTTCAAATGGCTATGCATTTCATTTACACTATTCTACATATGCTAAGCTCTAAGCTGCTTTTAAGTGCATTGCCACTACACTACTCATAGTTAAGTGTAAATATATACATACATTAATTTAATTACATATTGTGAAATTGTGCAAATACTCTAAGAGCTATTAGGAAATCAAAGTATATAATTTTATATTTTTTTTTAAATATGTTTATAGATTCAAAATATTCCAATTTCAAATTGTTCATACATAGCAAGTGCGTTCTGTGCACACATTTACATACATACATACATATGTAAAATAGTTTCTATTAATCAAAGTTTATTTTAATTTTACTTACTAACTAACATTTTTCTAATTCATATATAAACTGATTATTACAAACATTTATAAATAATAAGCCATATTAAAGTAAACACAGTTGAGATTACATAAATATCATCATTTTGTGTATGTATTGCTATTGTAGTAAATAGTTGTCATCGGCGCTATCGCCCAAACGTTCACGGTCTAGCTTGAAAGTATGCGGTACTTGTGCGGTAAAGCACAACGAGCAAAGTTTTCTCGCACATATTTTTTATTTATATTTATAAAGTAAATTTTCTCTATTTAATTGCTATAAGTTTTTCCCCTCCCATTTCTGATTTACATTACTCTTGAAAACTTTCACTAGCTTGCTATTATAAGTTTAAAATTATAACTAATTTCAATTTATAGGTAATCATATAAAATTTATCTTTAATATTAATTAGATTACCATTTGATACGACTAGATCAATTACTAAGTAAGTAATATTGACAGATGCTTAATTTTTTAAAGAAAATTTGACTAGATTACCATTTACTTAGAAATCTTTATGCACACACATAAGAATATTTACTATTTTTCTACACAAAAATGCTAATATAATACGTACTATGTACGAATTTGTACATACATACATCTGTGTGTTTGATCGTATGTATGCTAAATTGCACTGTGAAGCAAATGCAAGGTTGAGATATTTTTGATTAACATCTTAACCAAGTAAACACTAATCGTCGGCTTGTTTTTCATAACCGAGTGAGAATTTTTAAATTCAACCTTTCAAACCTTCTGTATTTTCGAAAGGAGCCTAAAATGCTAATCAAATATAGCTTCCTAAATTTTTAAATATTTTTCTGCAAACGAGAATTTATGAAATAGCTAAACGAACCTTTTCGGTTGTTGAAATGCTGACAGCCGAATTAATCAAAGCTCTGTTTACTAATCTCGAATTAAGTGAGCTAACGCAAGCGAATTGTATATTTCGATGGATTCATTGTGTCAATCAGGTCACAAAAATCCCAACATAAAATTTAAAGTTAAATTGCATCGAATATTTTTTTTTAAATGTAATTGTCCTTAAAGATGTGACAGACATACATATGTACATTATACTATTTATGCATATTAATATAGTTTGCTTGGTTAAAATAATATTGAAAATATCCTACATTGACAGAAACTTCAACGACCAAAAAGAAACTTTGAAAAATCTATATTTAGTTATGCACTGCATTTTGTTTATTTTTAATTTTCGATCCCATAATGAGTTAACTAAATTTGTCGTTATAATTTGAGAAATTTGTTGAATCCGATAATTCCTTAATTGCATTAATCTTTTGTTAAATTGAACTTAGTTCCAAAGATCTTTTCTTATAAGTTTGAGGTTTTAAATCGAGTTGCAGTTATCTCAAAATTATAAAGAAGTTAAACAGAGACACAAATTTTTATTTGGATCGAATTTTCTTCATTCCATTCTAAATTGACATAATTGGCTTTGGGTGTGGTGGTATAAGACGAGATATCTTATTACAATAAATGATGCAATCTGGAAACTTCTTTGTTATGTACGTCCTCTGTTCTTGAGGCATGCAATACAAATTTCAACTTATTTTTAAGATGGTATTTGGTTCTACACATCTTCAAGGGTTTCTATGTACTTTGCTATTTCGTTACATAAAAAATGCACATTTGTATGCATTTCTTTAGTCAAAATTTCAAATTTTTTCAAATTCTATTGGACAAACATTAATTTCTTTCTCGTCAATATCCATCTTAATATCCGAGTTGCTTTTCTATATTTCACTATCACTTTGTTGTATTAAAAAAAATCCTGATAAACATGTCGCATGCTTTTTTGATTTCCTACATTACTTTCAAATAATACTCGTATTATTCTTTTTGCGCTGGTTGTGTTTCACTTTCTTCACTAAGTATTTTGATTTGTCGTTAATTTTGGTTTTTAGCTCTTCTTTTTCTCCCATTCCTTAAGACATCCATATCTCGCATAAGATTTTAGTTGCACGTAAAATTCTACTCCAATCTAAAAAGGTTTTTAATATGTTACACTTAAAAAATTTTATGTTTTACTTTTCCACTCTTTGTTTTTTTTTTGTTTTTGCTTACAAAATTCCAATTAGACATCGGTCGACCCTCCACCGCTGCTTTGCTTATCGGTGGAGGTCACCAAATTCTAATTGGATGGCTTTCGTCACAATAGCGAACACAGCTTGGAACGTTTCTTCGACTTATCGACAGTGCCGACTGTGCCCGCCGAGGATGTAGATGACGAAGCCGAAATTTGACCGGGACCCGTAGCTGGTGGCTGTGAAGGACTCGTCGGGCTTTTATCATCCAAATCTTCACTCAGATGTGTGTCCAGCAGCTTAAACGATGATTTCTGTTTGACACCATCCATGCTATTGTAGAGTGTTTTAGTTATCTTCGAACGTACGGCTTTGCCGAGCGCACCTGTCTTCTTGATACTTAGCCGTGCACTGCTGCGATGGTGTTCGGGCGTAGAGGCATCATCACCGTGCTGTTGCTGCGGATGGCAATTAAGTGTGGTCACAGTGAACTCAATGTCTTTGATCTCCGCATCGGCGCAGCCTGGTTTCAAACGAAAGTGATGTGTTCTTCAAACTTGGTATGATTGTGCGCGTACAATGTTTTATTGCACTTACCGGCGAACTCCTCCACTGGCTTGTCGATGGTATCGTGATCTATCCAAGTGAGTCCCATTTCAACTTTCTCCGCGAGGTCTTGCCAATTGCGTCGATTCTCTAACGTACCTTCATACAGTGGCGTTATCCATGGGAAAGTGTCGCAAAGCACCCGATAAAGTGGCAAACAGATGACATCTATGAAGCCCACTTGCATTTTAGGCAGCTCGTCTTTGCGCTCACTGCAACAGATGGTCGTCATGGTTTGTAGAAAATAAAAATTATATTTAGTTCATTGTTTTACACTTACCGATCCATCATCGCTATTGGTTGCGTGTTTAACTGTAGCTTCTCGAGATCACCTTGATCGAAAAATTCATCCGCCACAAGCTTGGCCAGTCGGTGTTGCACCTCCCAAGGCTTTGCTATGGCACTCACATCACAAGCGGTCATCATCATACCGCATAGCACTAATAATACATATTTAGCAATTGGCGTTTATTCCTGTTTATGTCTAATAATACTTACATTCTTTCTTCTCTTCACTCTGCCAATCGAATTCACCATTTTCGACGAGTTCTAGGAAGGCATTACGCTTTTTGAAGTACATCGCCAGATCGGTTGAGAGTATAGCATTTTCCACGGTTTTCATAACGCATCGATAGTCTTCGGGCGAAAGTGCCTGTGAAGCAGTGTATTCAAGATGACATTAGTTTTGATAACTATTTTAATATCAAGGCTTTTGAAAACTTAAAAAATCCTATGGCGTTTCCACTCATTTTTCTACTTAGAACGCAGCCTAAATTTACATCTTAAAATCCACTTTTAGCTTTTGTTGTATATTGTTATAGAAACCCTGAACTGTACAACTTAGAACGAATTGAGCAGAATCTAATGCGAAAATGTTGAAATTGGTTTCGAATTGACGAAATACTCTACCTTAGCTTTGGGAAAAGAACATTATAAAGAAGTAGCACAAAGTCCGCTTCCTCGAAAACAAACTTGCCTATATTGTTTCACCATATCACAAATCAATTGAGTCCAATTGGAGATTACTTTGTTCAGATTGGTTCCTGATGTGCTCATGAATTATGAAGTCGCATTTCGTGGAGAAATGAAACCAGAGTTGCCGACGCGCACTCTCCTAACAAAATTCTAGTAATTTATTAAGAGCATAACGTTTGTTTTTTATGCCCTGTTCTTGAAATAAAAATTTGTACCGCTGATTAAATTTTTAGCCAAAGTGCTCAATACTCCTCGTTAATATTCTTTATAGCCTGTAGGAGGCGGCAAACGAATTATGTCTTACAGACTTACAAAAATTAGATTCATTGAGATAGATTTTCGCTTTTCATGTGATAGATATTTATTTTGACCGATCATCGAAAATTAAGCTTCAGTCTGAACAAATTCAAGCTAAGCAAAGCAACATAAGCTTCCAAAAACTCTATCTCTCCACAACTCCCACATCATTCCCAATTCACACCTGGAATATATTATTGCCTTCCGAATTTAAAATCATTACACACTGATCGAAATGATGATGCTCCATGGTGCTTGTCGTATACAAAATAGCCAGTGGTGATTCGGTTTTTGTTTGGAATGCATTATTTGTGCCACGATGATCGAGATCGTGACACAAGCAGGCAACCAGTAGACCCAATATCTCCAAATCAGTCATAAAACGTTCCATTTTGCCAGTCTTCAACATAGCGAACATAGTTTGAGCCACATTGAGTGCGTGACGCCAATTGTGATATTTAACGGGACGGTAATTTTTGCGTACGCTTAGCACCCAACGGCAAAGGACCTACAAGAGGACAGTCGAAATTTTTGAGTTGAACGACACAAATTACAATAGTTTACTTACTTCGTAGGGTATTTGAAATTGTGTGACTAGATTGCATTGCAAAAACATGCACAAGACAGCGCGACAAGTGTCATCATCACAGAGATTAAAGTCTGCAAACGAGAGAGAGAGAGATTATGGAATAACATTTACTATTTAAAATTGAAAATATCACCCTTACCAATAAACTTAAAACTATACAGATCATATGTTTCGGCCGACTCAATTTTATCGTTGACCAATTTATTCGTTTGCACCGCACCAGCGGTCGCATGATAGGACAGGCATTCCAGCGCTACCTTCTGTTTGGCCATCAATTTGCAGGCATTCTCATACATTTGTGTATTGTGAATGCCGAGCCCACAGAATATAGCAAACGCCTCAAAAATGGACACATCCGAGTCGGTGAATGGTAGACCGGTGCTCTGTTGGAACATTATAAGGAAATTAAAAAATAAAAGAGTACTCTATCAGTTTTCCATTTATACCAATCTCACTTACCTTATTGATCAGTTGCGCCACGCCAATTACCGTCTTCTGTGCATTCGCTATGGGCATACACAAAATCGCTTTCGTTGCGTCGATCTCAATCTCGGTACGTATCTGATTGTGTTCGCGAACCCATTCCTGCACATCGCTGATATTCACCGTCTGGCCGGTGGTTGCGACAAACTGTGCAATCTGTGCCAAAGTGGAATTGCATAGATCATTGACGGAGGGTCGCGAAATGTTGGCGGATTGATTGGAGGCGCCCAGCTCAAAAAGCACTGTAAAACGGGTGCGGCTCTTTTGCTGAGCGGCATCAAGAGAAAATTGCAAAATTATGCATTAAACAGAAATGTACACTATTTCTTATACTCACTTGATCGTCCTTGTCATCAACCTCAACGTCCTTGATTGCGCGATTTAATCTACTTTGCAGTTGATTTGGCTTCTCAATAATCCTCTCCAAGTGGCTCTGTATTTTTTTTGCGCAAGGATAATAACAAAAAGTTATCGCATTTGTACTATGTAAGCATCTCTCTCTTCTACCTACCGCCTCACAACATTCCAAGTCCAACAAAAATACTGCACATCTTTCGCATTTCAACAGCTCACGCGCTTCTGTCATAATTTTCGTTACTAAACATTCCAAATTATTTTGTTCTTCGAATATGTTTCGCGCCAAACTTAAAAGTATCTGATTGCGGCGATATTCCTGGACGGACATCTCAAATAGTTGTGCATTTTGTATGCCAATGCCACAAAACGTCAAGTAGCGCCGGAATATTTCCACATCATGCTCGTCGAATTCCATGGAACCTATGTATGAAAAGTTGAACGAAGTTCTTTATTTTCCATATCACTAATTTTTTTTTTTAATTAATTTACCATTCGTTTTATTGATAATTTGCGCTACACCTATAACATCGCCTTCGTAATTGCATATCGGCATCGATAAAATCGCATTTGTTTTGTAGCCAGTCTTTAAATCGATCTCACAATTGAAGCGTGAATCCTTGTAGGCCTCTTTTATGTTAATCATCTCTTTCGTCTGCGCCACCATACCGGCAATGCCTACACCGAAAGGAATACGTATCTCTTCCAATTTAGCCTTTTTAACAGCATCCTTGAGAGCTGCAAATGCCAAACCATTCAGTTGCATTACATTCAGTTGTCAATTGCAAAAATTGCGAATAGCAATTAAATCGGTGCATTGATTGTCGAAAAGAAAAAGAAAGTTGCTAATAGAAAAGCAAATCTATTTAACAATTGTTCAACTTCTTTTATTTATTCTTTTGTGTACTTTAATAACGGATTTCATTTGCATGCAACGTCAAATCCACTAGTTCAATACAATCTTCGTAACACACAAATGCTTACACCTGTAAATTAACATAGCAATACTGAAAGCAAATACGGCTTACCTGTCTTTTGTGTCACATCGAAGAGCTTTGCAACCAAGTATTTGTTGCCCGGCGGTCCCTTAGCCAAAAACAATGAGCCACGATCTGCATGAGTTAGCAGCCCCACATTGACGAGAATTTTATGACACAGCACATCGATGTCCAATTCATTGGCCACATCACGAATCAACTCCATGAATAGTTCACCTTCATCCAATTCCATTAAATGGCGTCGACTATCGAACATTGAATTGCCGGAGCACATGGACACCGAGCGTGTTTGGGACTTCTGTAAATGCAACGAGCAGATGACAAAAGAAAGTTGGGAAAATAAACAAAAAACGTAAAAGTAACTCGTTTGTGTTTTGTCTGCAATAGAAATGTATTGCACAACAAAGTAATTGTATGTGTATGACAATAATAAAAGATCATTTGTGAAGAATAAAATTGTAGTTTTGAGTCTTTGGTTTGAGGAAGTGCTAAAAAAAATTTCGCGATAATAGCCAGAATACAACTTTAGCGATTCGCTTTTAATACCAAAAACTAAAAGCAAATTGATGCAGAATCATCTTGTTTGTCTACCATCTGTAATATTTTTCTTTGGCCGATGGAAAGAACGTTTTGTAATTCGAATTATATCCGAATTTATTTATATAGCACAGTTCACATGGAGCCTTAATTGAGGAAATTAACAAATTGTCTACATGGAACTATATTGTATAAACAAAACACAAATGGACTCCATTAGCCGTTGTGGAAAAACGCTGCTTAACTAAAAATGCTCGCATTTTTACCAGCCGAATATTTGTCTATTTTATGAACTCAATACTGGTAGTTTTTTATATACTAGTTAATTGGCTTGATAGTTATGGTATATGATATTCATTCATGTATTCCTTCTCATAAAATATAGAGCTTCGATTAAAAATCACCTTGATTTTGCTTTGAACTTAAATATTATTCTGTTTCTCTAATATTTTTTCGAACTTTGTAATACAAACAATATTAGCCAATTTTATGCATTTTTATGAAATTAACGATTTTTTGTTAGTCGACGACTGCGTTACATATACCAGGGTACTAAAAAAAGTTCGCTTAGTTGGTGACACTAAAATCTTTTTTTTTTTAAACCAAAAATACCAAATCCTTTGCAATTGTTTAACGAGACTTAGTTCTAAATTTCAGAAGAATCTGTTAAAATATCGATTGGACAATGTAAAATATCCGACGATAGATCTGAAGAAATTCCACCACCACTGTGCGACTGATGGCGCACTGTGGATCTGTTGAAGTCCAAAGTTGACGATGATCCACGATTGATACAAGAAATGATTTATTGCTAAATTGGGCTTGAATGCCATGACGAAAAAATCTGCTCGATTGGTCCCACGAATTTTAAATAAGGCCCAAACAGAAGCTAGATTTCATTTGCTCAATTTTTCCTAGATAAATTCAAAAATGGTAAGACTAGCAATTTTAGCGAAGTCGTTGGTGGGGCCGAATCTTGGTTCTATCAGTACTATCCATAAACCAAACAACAGTCCTTGGTATGGAGGCGAACAGGAGCAAACCCACCTGCAAAAGCTAAGCAACGAAAGTAATGATGTCAGTTTACTTCCTCCGATCAAAAAATCAAAACTTTTTTTTGGAGAACAGGAAGAAAGAGAATTTGCGACGCTACTTTTTACATCATGACAATGCTGCAGCTCACACTGCTTAAATAACGAGAAACTTTATTGCGATCTCTGGCATCGAATATTTCCCCGATCTAACGCATTGTGATTTCTGCTTATTTCCAATTAAAAGAAATTTGAGGGTAAAGAGGTAAATGCTGGACTTGATGGGCTTAATGAAATGATTCTTTGGTTTTTTTCTGGTCAACTAAGCAAACTATGATTAGTATACATATGGATATACATATGTATGTATCTACGCAACTCTTATGTCATTAATCAGCTTGTGTCAAGACCCTCAAAATTTTTCCCCCACCCGGGTACTATACTTTCCGGAAAATAATAACAGCTAGTCTACGATCAGCTAACCAATTATTATCTGGATTTACTACAAAAAAAAATGTGTCCAGAAACTTTGCTTTGTTATTAAATAAAATTCCGCCACCTGCCCGGGGCCTTGGACTTATTTTGACTACTTCTACTCAAACAATGAATGCTCAAAGAAATCGTTAGGTAGCGTCTACCAAGAGCAAAGGCAGTGGTTACGGATTTAGTTCAGTCGATGGACATTTTAAAAATTTTCGAAATCATTTCGTTTTCAAAACAAAGGTTCACGAGTGATTACTCCGAATGGATCCCGCCTGAGTGGCCGAGGTACAGTATCTCTGGTATTGGACGATAAGAAAAGGAAATCAGCTTGTCAAAAACCTCGTTTGCTTTCAAATGAATCGGGGGAAGAAGTTCTCACTTTAGAACCAATTGCTTTTTCCGGCTTTACTCGTAGAAGCATATCTAGGCTTTCGTGTTATGTGAATTCAGAAACTTTATAAACCCAAGTCTCAAATTTTATTAACAATTTATAATAATCCAACAAATTTTCATCAAAACTTCAAACAATGAAGTGCAACTCTTAGTGGTAGATAGTGGTGAGAGCAAATAATTTTTTTTGTGCTTAGAATAGCTAAACATTATTTAAAATAAAATCCGCATTTATTTTTTCATAACTCGTTTTTTCATTTGTAACCTAAAACTATAACAAAACTGATTTAAAAATTACTTTGTCAACAGAACTCAAAGTTACACAAAAATTATTATTTCAATTATAACCAAAATTTGGTATTGCTTGGTTTTTATCTTTTTATCTTACTATTTTACTTTCATGCTAATAATCCAATATAAAAAAGCCGAACGAGGTTCAGAGTTGCAAAGTTCACAAAATAACATTTTTATTTTGATGATATTCGAAATAGTCGCACGACAAATATGCTGACAGCATATCAATAATAAATAAAGCCAGAGACAAGCGGAATTACGCACAATGAATGTCGGGCAAAAGTTTTTCGAAGTTTTTCATGGAAGGTCACGTCTTCGCTGCTGATTGTTTTCAATGCAACGTCAATAAAAGTCAGAAATATGTGGATAATTTTTGCAATAGTAGTGTATGCACGCACACGACAAATTCATTTACACACACATGCGTATACAAACAATGATATTTTCAGTAAATGTGCTTTGCAAATACACGTGCGACTGGCTGGCTGGCTGACTATTTGTAAATAAGTGACAGAGTCGAGCTGCTTTGGGAAATACGAATACTGCGCTGATTAATTTTGAGCGAAGTGGCTGTTGTAAAAGTAGCTTTAGAACTTAAGATTCTTGTTGTAAATGTTTAAAGGAAGAAGTTGAGATGTTGTTGTATTCGCAACCCTAAGCGTTTATGATGACAATGGATTTTAAATTTAAGTCGGTCTTTTTATACTCTGCTCGTAAGTTCTGCCTCTATTATCGTTGTTGATATATTTTCGAATAATTTCTACGCTGAAAGTTTACAATGGCTATGAGTATTATTCTATTAGTATCTATTTTGAGTTGTGTAATTTAAGCTTAAGATGCCCTCTTCTGTTTTTGACATTTATAGGTTTTTTTTCACACGTAAGCAAATCAGAAATTGTGCCGTTACCGATGTCTAGCGTGGCGTATGAGTGATATTTTCAAGTGAGTGACGTTTAAATAAAATAAATCATCAATAAATGTGTGCGTCCACGTGAAAAGGGCCCACTTTGTCGCATCTAATTTCCGAGACATATAGATTTTTCGATACATGGATCGAATTTCGTAATTTTTTATTATGGTTTATTATGAAACTATATACATTTACGCGTCGAATGACATCAAATTTAGCTTCCTATGTATAATAGAAGTAATTAATTTTATTTTTTTGAAAAAAAAGGGCCCACTTTGTCGCATTGGAGAAATATGAAGCATTTCCGTGTTCTATGGACTTTTTTTGAAAGAAAAGAAAAAAACCACGTTGTGGATTCTGTGGTGAAAAAGGCCACCGAAATTCAGTACGGAATGGTATACCACTATGTCCAAAGCGCAAAAGCGATGAGATGTGATAAAATCTGTGGATTGATTACTGTCAATGACTGTAATGAATGAATTACTGCTAATTTATTGTCTTGGTTTCATCTTTAATTATAATAAAATATTCACTGTTGAGTCCATTTCAATTTTTTTACTTCCCCATCTTCCTGATTCAATGGTCAAACGTTAACTCATTCATATTTAATTTTCTGTGATCATCGGTTGAATTAGTTGAAAAAGCAAATATTTAGAAAAGGGCCCACTTTGTCGAGTTGATGTTAGTTAGTTGTTTTACATATAATAATGATTGAAAAATGATCTAATAGTATTTTTTCTCATGCTGACTATGTTCCTGTTCTATTCAAACGAACACCCATTTAACGTCCGAGTAGAAATGAAAAAAAACGAACCTTCAACTTCAAATTGATTTTTCTCAATTAGTAATTTTTCGGATATTCACCTTCAAAGTTCTATATTTCCCTCAATTATTCAGTTAGGATGGTCTAATTTGTTTCAAAATGTTCGGAAATCTAACAGGAAGACGCCTATATGCATAACTCCAATACCGCCGAAGTGGGCCCTTTTCACGTGGACGCACACAAATAATACATTTAAATGTTGTCTCGATATTCATAAAGTATTTGCAAATATACTTATTGCAAACAGGCACATTTGCGCGGTTAGAATTGTATAGCCAAAATACTTGTAAATACATTTATATATTCAGAGGCAGACCTCAAATATTTCTAATATGTGTAGAACAAATAAAAATAAAAATTTTTTTTGGGTATCGTGATTTAACTTATTAACTTCTTAAAAATATACACAGATATGAAAACTTACTACTTATCAGAGACTAAACTTTCGATTAACAATTAGTTATTTACCGATGCATAAACTCGATCTCCTTGGTTTTCAACCTAATCTCCTTTGTTGGATATCTTCTTACCTCATTGACAGAACACAACGAGTTCTTTTTAGACGTAGTTCCTTAAACATTATTTATGTCAAGTCAAGCAAAGAAGTCACCTTGGGACGATTATGTTGTAACTTTTTATAAATGACATACCTTCTGTAATAAAATATTGTATAATGATGATGTAAAACTTTTTAGATCGTATCATTCTGTTGAGGAAAGGTCCTTATTACAAGCGGATTTAAATAGCATGGCTAACTGGTGTGAAGTAAATAGCATGCCACTAAACCTTAAAAAATGTAAAGTAATATGCTTTTCTCGTAATATGTAATATGCTTTTCTCGCAGGGCAGTTCAACCAGCTTCTTAAGACATATTTACATATGTAACCATAACCTCGAACAAGTCTTTGTTGATCTTGGAATTACAATCGACCCGAAATTTTATTTTAATCTTCACATAAATGTTACAATTAACAAAGCCAAAGTTGTTTTTGCATTCGCTTAACGATGGTCAAAAGAATTCAATGACCCATACATTACCAAATCTATGTTCCCAACGTTAGTGAGGCCAATACTGGAATATGGATCTGTGTTTTGGAACGCTTTTTGTTTTAAGAAATTTTCGTTGGGATTCTCAGTACAACCTGCTGCCATATATAAATCGTTTAGAACTCATTAATCTTCCTACACTTGCTAGTCGCAGAGAAATGCTAGGCATATTATTTTTGGTCAAGTTACTGACAGGCTTGATCCATAGCCCATCTCTTCATGGCGAAATAAAACTAAACGTTCCCTCCCGAATTTCAAGACATTTCCGGCCTCTTTTTCTGAAGCCATGCAAAAGTAATTTTGAGTAAAATGAGCCACTCTGTAGTTTGTCACAGGATTTTAACACTCACTCCGGTTCTTTTGATATTTCAGACTCACTTTTTTACGTAAAAAAAACTATACTCAATGCTCTCAATACTTGATAAATACATACATATATATTACTATTCGATCAGCTGATGACCATTTGTTCTGTACAAGTAACAAACTTCTCTTCTGCCTTTCATGACTCTAAAACAAAATTTTGTTTTTATATATCCGTGCGTCGTACGGATGCGCCCCTCGCGGTCGGATATGGAGGGATAAAACCGTTGGGATTATTATTATTATTGTTGTTGCAAAATCTTTCAATAATACTATTAATGTTTAGTGATAAGTTGCACAATAGCAATCTCACTAACAGCATTACCAGTGTGATGTTGAAATATTTTCAATTAAAATTAATTCTAAAAGTTTGAAAAAAATTTTACACTCTATTAGTGAAAATTAGTTTTATTTTCAGAAATACTTCACGAAATTAAAATATCGAATTTATTATGTTAAATTCGTTATTTTAAAATATGAGGCGAGTTCGAATATGAGACGATTTGTAACGAAAGAGGTTTATGTTAAGGAAGAAATATTCAACTATATGAAAAAAAAAATGCTATCTAGTGCTAGGGCCAGGGAAATACTAAGTGCTATCAAAATTTAATGAACTAAACAGTATTTTGCCACTCGCGTTAGTATCCTCAAAAATTAGGTTTCCATTTATAATAATTCCTAAGTTCATTTTTTTACGATTTCCTAGTCTTTATAAAGGGATCATTGTGAATACAATGGAAAAAATATCTTTACATACATCTGAGAAGTACAACTTTATCAGTTTCGCTTAACTAGTTAATTACTGAAATAATTTATTACTATTCGAAGATGCTAATGAGTGGCAAAAATATACCACTTAGGCTACATTTATTTATTTTGGATAATTTTTAATTTAAATACAATACAATCACTAACGAAAATAATAAAAACCCAAGTTTTAAACTTTTTAGAAAGTTGTAAAAAATATTCTGAGAATTTTCAACGAAATTACAAAATTTTTTTCTTGCTGGTATTCGTCTGTTTGGTTTTATCGTCAATAGAAAATTTTTACTGAAAAGAATATTCCTCCTAAATTTGTATTCAATTTAAATTTCAAATGTGTTAAACTGCTTTAAAAAGTTATGTACTGCCAGTGATATCACGTAAAGAAAATTATTTATTTAACTAAACGTTAACACACGCCACTCATCAGATGTTATAATTTAAAACTAACCATTAAGGCTGCAGCAACTTGTTGTATACTGTTACATAAACAAACTATAAAATGTATGCATAAACTTTACGAGTCTCCTAAAAAAGTTATAACTAAAGAACAACCGACGATGCAGCGGCCGAAAATGCTTTGTACTGACATAAAAGGTAGCGAACCTAGAATGGCGTGGTAGTAGTAGTAAATATGCCGTCGACCGGATACCACATTAAACCACACAATGAGCCAACAACTTGAAACAAATCGAGCACAACCAGCACAATTTAATGGCCAACATTTATGAAAATACGAGTACAGTAGTAGAGCAATAAGTCTTGAAAAATATGCCAACTAAATTGCCACATTTTGCTGTAAAGAAGAAACTCACAAAAATTAAACGAATATTAATTTGCTTACTCATTTGCTAAGTAGTTTTTGTTTTGTAAAGATCATTTCAGGCGAGCAGTGCGCCCTAAAGAGTGCCGCTCCAGGGTAACTTTCTTATAGAGGCGGCGCCTAACGATCCATTTACGGTTATAATAATTTGAACACAGCTAGAGTTTCGCAAATGTCCAATTAGGTGACAAGTTAATCGTTTCCAGAATTGTGTTTATTTTATTATTATTTGTTATTGTTATATAAACATTCAACCTTATTGTGAGTTTCGTTTTCGCCCGAAATAGTTTACTTTCCACTGTTCGCTTTTTATAAATTTCGGGCATAAATTTTTCGCTTTCGAACATTGTTTCCCCTTATCGGCAACACTTATTTCGGGCGAATATAATTGGCGGATTAGTTGAATTTGTTCACTATTTTCTGAGAGGCGAAACATTTTGCGGATTCAAAATGTAAGTAATTTAATTCCAGGAACAAAACAGTAAATAAAGTTCAAAGAGAGTAGAATGCAGGAAAAGTCGGATATTGCAAAAGGATTTGTCAAAGAAAACAAGGAAAATGTAGGTGAGCTATGAAAACATCTAAGAATGGAGCTGAATAAATGGTGCCTGCAATGAAAAATTAGTCCAAATGGAAAGGGATAAACAATTTATATTTAAATAGGCTTGGACTGGCCAAAAGCGGTATGTCTTCGAACGTAGGCCGTTTTATCAACTGCGGGAATAATATGGATTCGTTAATTTTGGTAATTCCTTACAGGATATGACTAAACAACGATTGTTTCAGCCCAATTTCAATTTCCACCTTCAGCGAAATATCGCAGGCACGCGCTAAGCTTTCTAACTGGCGGAATATCAAAATTGTAGTCGTCAGAAATTTGGAAAATTGATAAATTTTGTCAAATTACTATTTCATTTAAATTATTTGATAAGTTTACACTTCAAGTATACACATTTCAGAGTTATAATTTCTATGTTCGAATTTTCGAAGCCAAATTAAAAAAAATTTTGGATACATTTCTTTTCGGGCGAAACTCTCTATAAGGGTGATTATATTCGCCATAAATTGTTTGGAAATGCGATTGGAATATTAATCCGTGTGGTTTAATAATCGCAGACCTAATTCTTTTGGAAAGGACGCCTTGTTAATCGCACCCCTCAGCAATTGAGGGTCACCACCATATGCTTGTATATGTATACCATAAAGACTTTTGCGTCCTAGATCTTTTCATGTTTTAGTACAAATTGAGATAGGGAAATTTTAAGTTTGCATAAAAAAAATTAAAAAAAATTAAGAATCATGTCACAATTCGTATTTTATTATTATTAAAAATTCTGAGAAGGAAAATCAAAACAGTATCCAGTTTGGGGCGGAACACTCAAACTATTTATATGTATGTATGAATTTAAATTTTTATACGCAATGCACATATCCGTCCAAAAGTTTTTCACCAACAAAATCGACGTACATTTTTCAACTTCCAATTTTAGTTATGAGAAAATTATTTGCGGCATAATGCTCTGCACGCGCGTAGTTTAAAAGAGTTGCCTGCAATTGAAAGCACTCCGAAACCAGGTAGCGGTTTTGCTGTTGTTGGTTAAGCCAAAAAAAGGGTAGCGGTGTAATGAGGCCACTTCACTGTAGCGAGGAGTAACTTAACGCATTTTTCGAGTTTATTTATTTTTAAGAGTGTAGTTTTAACAAAAATTATACCGAACATGGTACAGTTATTAAGTGCTCAGCGCTACATTGCGAGGATCTGTTGGTTGTGTAAAATAATAATTAACGACTAATGAAAGAGGTGCACAGCAAATGATGCCTTTGAAAGTCAAGGAAGAGAAAATTAAAAACGATGTGGATTGTGCAACTGAAGCAAACTGAAGTGCAGCTGTTATTGAAGTAGAGCAACAACAACATTGCTTGGCGTAATATTATATATACGAGTATATACATACATACATATATCCGGTATGTGTCTGCATATAGACATAGATTACTATGAAGATGTTTGTATACTACAACCACTCACCTGCACTGGCGATGCCGCCATCCATTGCTGAAATAGGTCGGATGTTACAGATGGTCGCTTGGGTGGCTTTCGTGAATCGATGAATTCATGTAATCGCGCCAATGCCTCTGGCGGTGCACGCTCCATCAGCCATTTCTCGAAGGCTTCCGGCTTTTCCTCAAACAAACGTGCCACCTCATCCACCTCCTGCTGTGTTGCCTCACGACGTGCCACTCTCCCACCATGCTTGCATACGCCTGACGTTACCGTTGACGCAGCAGCAGCTGTTGTCGATGTCGGCGTTATCGGTGTGAAGTTTATTGGTGGGCTGCAGCAGCTCACCGGTGAGTTGCGAGCCGTATTGGCTGGGCTATTGCTGGTCGAATGCATTATAGTCGCCATGTCACAAGCGGAAATCGAGTTAGTGGAGCTGGATGTGGCGCTTCTCTCGTTAGACTGTAAGCGTCGACGCGGCATCGGGTTTGAGGTCGTAGGCGATTGAATAGAGCCACACGAAGATCGATTGCTGGTCAAACTGGTTGTCATGCTGTCGCTATTGAGTACACCCTCGTTGTTCTCTGACGGACTCAAGTGTTGCTTATCAGCTTTTTTAAGTGGCGGCAATTCGTACTCGTGATGTCTATCTCCATTTGTAAAAGATTTATTTATGCTGACAGTTGGGTCATCGATAGAGCCAACTTTGCTTTTGGGCCGAGTGCCAGTTAATTCGCCATCTGTTAGCGCGCCAACCGGAGATGTGACTGTGGTTGTTGTTGTTGTTGTTGTTGTTGTTGTTGTTGCTGTTGCTGTTGCTGTTGCTGCAGCTGTCGCTGACACATCTGTCATTTTGTATTGGTTTTGCGAAATGATACTGCTGCTGTTGTTCTGGTTGTTGTTGCTGTTGCTCATGCATTAAATAAGTTGAGGGAATCATTGGCTTGACCACAACCTTTTCAATAGCCTTTCATTCACATGTCGTACAAACACACACACACACATATACAATCACAAGCTCTTACTGTACAGTGTTAGTGACTTCTATATTTATGTGCATATGTGCGTACCGTTAAACTTGACGACTAATTGACGGAAACTCTATTCGAGAGGATGTCAAATTTTAGTCGTAAATGAGCTTAAGTATGTATGTAGTATGGCTGCTTGTAGCGCTTTCACATAACTCCAGTTCCGGCCATTTGTGTGAGCCTACTTTGCTGTGCTCAATACCTTTAAGCTTTCGACACGTTCCGTTGCACGCCTACTTACGTCTACACACAGCCACAGCCACACGCACACCCGTATACTCTTATATTCTTTCTACGGCGTTTTGCTTAGATTCGCTCGATTCTATTGTTAAAATCCAATTTATTGTATTTGTCGTTTTGCCAACAACACCCCAATACACCAGCTCAGCAGTTCACAAATTCTGAATTCCTCAAGCTTTAGTCCTTAACAAGGAACCCGTTGTGTTGGTAACGTCCCGTCTGAAGCCTGATTATCCTCTTGTTTTGCTTTTATTCCTTACACCTGCTGCTAAGCAGATAATTGAGGGTGTTTTGCTGATTTACTTGCTGCTGCTGCTGCTGCTGTAGGGTTTTTGCATTTTGATTTTCGCTATAGCTATTGTATCGTCCTGTTGCTAATACTAGGGAAATTGCTGATTCACGCTGCTTGTCTTCATTTATTGGCTCTCTTCTTACGCTGTATTTCATGTATTAAGCTGCTTTTATCTTGGGAGCTTTTCTTTTTATTTGAAATGACTTTCCTGCACTTACTTTTGTATTCCTTTTATTTTTGCCAAAAATAAATTAAATAGTCGCTAGTGCACGCTTTGCTTGCTGTAAGTACAGATGTACAAAGAATGATTTAATAAATAATTGACAATGTAAACAAATGGTCAACAAATCTATTGAATGCAGTTCATGGATTTACTTAAAGTAATTCTTTAGACGAAGGAATACTTCACATACGCTAGTACACAAGTTTTGACTGTCAAATTGAATGACTACAAATCTGCATACTTAAATTTTTTTTTAAATTTTATAATATATCCTGAATTTTGGTAAAAGTGTAAAACTTTTATAAATGTAAGTTTAGTGAACAACAGTTTTACATATTATTTATAAAAAATTCATCAAACAAAAGGAAAGTAGTAGCCAAAAATAGGCATACATATATTTCTATCCATGATTATATGTACATATGTGCAATAGACTGCCACTTAGAAAAAATACGCTTGCGGCTTGCTTTTCAAAAAAAATGATTGTGGCAAAATTTTATCCAACTCGGTTCGGGGGAAGTGGTAAATCAAAGCCCCCAAAGTTTCGAAAAATCAGCATTTTCTCAAAAAAGTTGGCTTTTGCCTTGAATAACTCAGCTAATATCAATTACTCATAAACATGACATTTGAGAAAAATTAAGAAAATTTTACGCCAAGTAATTTTGCCATATAAAGTTTTTGATTATCTTCAACCGATTTCTATTTATACCCCTAGCAACAACATTATACATTGTACATATATTAGGTTGGATAGTTAGTTTAGTTAAAGTTTAAAAAAAGAGTGTTCAAAAGTATTTTGGGATACCTTGAATACACCTAAAACTTTGAGATAAATATGTCATGCTATACAAACTCTTAATGAACATTAATTTTGTACACTAATCTAAACGTATTAAATAAAACTGCAGATTTTTAAGTACAAATGCTCTATGCAAACGACTTCAATGCTAAACTATCTCAAATTATTTTCTGCTTGATTTTTAATGGCCAAAAACTGTGTTTTAGTAAGTAAACACAATTTGACTTACTAAAATATATAAATAAATCTTATTAAATATAGTTGCTGGAATGAAAATAATAAAAAGATCCTTTTTGGTTGTTGTGGTTTCCGACAGGGTAATTATACGCTGTATTTTGGAACGAATTTCCGTCATCCCTTGTCAAGTTTGGTTTGGAGACAAACCGGTTTCGGCGTTGTGCCATCTTCAGTGTTTGTCTCCAAACCAAACTTGACAAGGGATGACGGAAATTCGTTCCAAAATACAGCAATAATAAAAAGAAGTAAAAACTATCTGTTCAAAATTTCAAGTCGTTAGCTGCTTAAATGGAGGATTTCTGGAGCAAAGTATAATATCCCATATACGTTATAGTTGTCCGATCTGGCTGATTCCGACAAATGTAGAATAAATTATAAAAAGACAATTGACTGCCAAGTCTCATTCAAATATGTAGCTCAAAACCTGAAGGATTAGTTTGCGTTAAATCAGGCGGACAGACATATCTATGAAAGATATAAAAATAGCCTTTGTACCATCTTAACCTCAAATTCATAATTGTGATAATGCATTTACATACGTATCTGAAACTTAGCGAGTAGAGGCAAATAATAAATTAGTATAATTTTATGCAATTCTGAAGTGACTAAAAGTTCCCGTTGATTGCACAGCATGCGCCATTTTTTTAATTATCTTGTCACTGTATGTTTATTATATTTATAAACCAAAAAATGTTTTTGTGATTTTGTGCGTTTAGTAAGCGGGGATAATTTCACGCTTATGATCTAAGAAATAAATAAAGCAATTTAAAATTTTTTAAATATATTTTATCAGTTCAGTTTTGTAATGCTTAAAGTCAAGTAAATATCTATTTGTCTAATCACATATTTTTAAAAGGGCGTCCACTACATTCGGTGACGGCAAATTAATGCCAATCATTTGTTTTAATAAAACTTTAGCAATTAGTTATTCTCTTATGAAATTTTAGTAATTTTTTAAATTAAAGCTCATGTTGTTCGCTTAAAAAAAATATTAAAGCCCAAGCTGCAAACTTTATCAAAAATTATCTTCTGTTAAGAAAGTGTAATGTATACAATAAAAAAATTTACGCAAGAAAATTTGACAATGGATGACAGAAATGTGGCCCAAAAATATACCACTTTCTACCCTATCGGAAGCAGTAACAAAAAGTTAAACTGCCAACTTAATTTGAGGCTAATAAAAACACATACTCACATAGAGAAAACGACACGCTGCAGTTGCAATTCACAATATGTAACCAGTGATTATCAAAGCTCCTAAAATACATTTGCGAACAATTTCAAAAGCTATCAGCCTTGAGCTCAGATTTATAACGCAATTTAAAATCTCAGCTATGTCAAAGCGAAAACAACGCAGCTAATCCAATTTTATTTTATACTTTATTGGATAAAGAACTAAAATCAAATAATCATTGCATAGATCTTGTACGAACAATGCAAGCTTACGGCTAACAGCTAACGAAAAGCACCAGCAGATGCTAAAAATTCGTAATAAAAGTGTGATCCTCATCACCAAAATATTCGCTGGCATTTTTAACCGTTTCGCAGGTACACTGTGCAGCTGTAGATTGGCGTTAAGTACTCGTACATAGTCGCCGTCGTGCAATTGCATGTGCAGCAAAAATCAATTCTCAGCTTTAAAACTCAAACTTTACGATTATAGCTTGAGCGGCAAGTGTTGGCAAATAACTCTTGCATGTAGCTGTTGGTAAATAGTCGAATAAAGGGAATTCATGTAAATTGTGTGCATTAAGTGGACTCATACAAATATTTACGAAATCGTTTAAGGATGCTGGAAATTTGCTTCACTTACAGTTGCTAGGAAGTGAAATTTGCATTTAAATTTTGAGGTATAAAAATAATAGCTAAATCTAACGTTAAAAATAAAAACTGTTAAATTTATAAATAACACAAATTTGTTACTTATTTTAAATTACACTTAAGTAATAGGGAGATGTTCTGCAAAATTTTTCAATAATTATGTAATAAAAATTTTAATAATTATATAATAATATTGGAGATATTCTGCCAAATACATACATACATATATATCTTGTATAGAATACAATTAAAAAGAATAAAGGAGTATGAACATGTAAGGCGAAACCGAATTTTATATACCCTCGCGATGTATTATTGTATGGGTGGTGCCACGATTATTTTTCAAAACATCATAAAAACCAAGTTTCTTTGTTGCACGTCGCAGGAAATATAAAATTTTACCCAACTTGTTCCAGCAGATACCGAAAAACGAAGTGGGCGTGGTTATGTATGTATATGTTTACCAAATTTAGTGACCATACCTAGTACCGTTATTGAGATACACACTTTTAATCATAAGTAGGCGTGGCAAAGCCCATTTTTTTATTTCATAAACGTTCAGTTTATTTATTTACATTCGCTCGTAATTTTACAATTTTTATTGAGCTCAAGGCCAGTTTATGAAAGATTTTTGTGAAAAAATAACATCAGTTTTTTAATGGTAGAAATTATAGTACTATTTCGGAAATCACCACATTTCCTCATCAAACTTCTTTTTTATTAAATTAATTTAATTTATTCTTCAGAAGCACTTCTCCCAGGATTTGAACCCAAGATCTCGGAGTTGCAGAGCCAATACGCTAGCCGAGTTGGCTGTTGTGTTTATTTCATCTTCCTTAAACAAACCAACTACAAAGAAAAGCAACTGTTTGTGTTTTATTTGCAAATTCTGTACATATTCAAGTAATTTACTTTGTATTAGAATGCATTTAAGGCGTGCTCATCCTTGCATATAAATGTTTGTTTATTTTTCTGTTGGCCTAGTAAATGTTAATTTAACAATTTTTATTGAGCTCAAGGCTCGTAATATCAATTTTTTTTTTGTTCCGATAAGGGAAAAACGAAGTTTCCGTATTTTTCAATACTTCCGTTACATTAAAGCTAGGCGTGGTTAAGGTCCGATTAAAAAAAATGAAGATGATAACGGCGATATCGGGGAAAATATGTTCACTAAATTTTGCGACGGTACCTAACACTGTTATTGAAATACGGAATTTTTTTCATAAGTGGGCGTGGCAACGAAAAACCGAAGTTTCTGCATTTTCAACAAACTTCCGTTATATGGGAAGTGGGCGTGGTTATTGACCGATCTTGACCATTTTCAATACCAACCTACTCTGGCCAAAGAGGAATCTACATATGTATGTACCAATTTGATCATTGTGATATCTCAATTTTTACTCAATTTATTGTAACCACGGACAGACGGAGGGACGGACAGACAGTCAGGGCTAAATCGATTCCTCTTTTCATTCTGATCGTTTTAGTATATATGTATATATCTACATACAGCTCGATTATTATTTGCAGTTACAAACAATCGTTATGCGAACAAAGTTATAATACCCTTGTATACAAGTACGCTCGGGTATAAAAATTCGGAGCAATTTGACTCCAGGGCCCCACTTTTTGAGATACTTATGCAACTTAGCGATTTTGGAAATTGAGTTTTCTTTTCTTTTTCGTCTTATATTTCATTTATGATATTTTTTTATTTAAAATACAGTTCGTTCCATCGAATAAATCGAAAGTATCCTTGGTTAAAATAAAAAAAAATAATATTTTAAATAAATTTTTGTTATTTTCGGCCTTAGTAATTGACAATTTTATTGAGCTCGAGGCGAGTTTACAGAAAATTTTTATTTGGAAAAACAACATAATAATAATAATAATAATAATTTTTGCGCTTACTCTTAATAGTTCAGTGTTTGGCCGAGCTTCTCCTACCATTTGTGGTGTGCGTCTTTATATTATACCACAAATGGAGGGACCTACAGTTTTGTGCCGACTCCGAACGGCAGATGTATTTAATGAGAAGCTTTTTCATGGCAGAAATGACCTCGGAGGTTTGCCATTGCCTACCGAGGGACGACCGCTACTAGAAAAAACTTTTTCTATGATTAAGATTTTGCTTGCCCTGACTGAGATTCGAACCTTGAACTCACCGGCATATCGAGTTATAGCACGCACCGCTACCAACTCGTAAAAAAATTCGTATATGCAAGGATGAGCACACCTGAAATGCATTCTAGCAATTACAAGAATTGGTAAAAACCAATGAAATTTTCCCACAGAATTGCAAACACACAAACAAGTTTAAATAGCGGCAGATTAGCTGCTCTTGTTTGTAGTTGGTTTGTTTAAGGAAGATGGAAAAACGCAGCAGTCCACTCGGCTAGCGTAGCACAGCATTCAGCGTGTTGGCTTTGCACCTCCTAACTCCTTGGTTCATAGCCTTGGAGAAGTGGTTATGAAGAATTAGTACGAGTATAACTAATGAAATTAAGAAGTCTGATTAGGAAATGTGGTGATTTCCGAAATAGTATTACAATTTCTGACATTCAAAAAACTGTTGTTGTTTTCCCAAATAAAAATCTTCTGTAAACTGGCCTCGAGCTCAATAAAATTATCAATTACTAATATTTTAAATAATAATTCAAAATGTTTTCAGTAAAATCTTTTAAATAAACTGCAGGTCTGAATTCGGTTAAAATTACCATTGATATCTGTTTTTTTACGTCCATGATGCTGAGTTCTTCCATACAAAAGTATTTTAATTTTTTTACACGTTATCAATGCATTAAACAGATAGCAGAAGTATAGAAAATAAATTTTAAAAAATTAAAAATCTCGTTTGGATTTTGTTTTACCTTTTATAAGCTTAAGTTTCAAAAATATTTTATCAAATACCTGCAATTGTACTGAAAGCATTCGCCTCTAAATGAAATATAAAATTTGACAATTCAAAATTTGAATGTTTTTCAATGCCACTACCTGTTTGCCTTGTGTATTATAATTTATATATGTAGAAAACAAAAATTGAATGGAATGCGAAATTCAAAATTTATTTAGCGAATTGCGGCAATATTTCTCAAATTACGATCCTCTGTGTCTATAAGTTTTATTGCAATTTAGCTGAAGTTATGACTAAATTTGCACTTTATTTTGCTTTTGTTTTCTTGGCGCTTGACAAATTTTGTGTTCACCTTTTATTAAACAAAATTCCATTGATGTCAAAGTGCATAGTGTTTGTGTACAAAAGAATGACTCACGCCAACATAAGTATTTATTTGCATCCTTGCATACATAAATACATACTCAAATTATTGTTTGTTTACTTGAATTCATGTAGTAGTACATACGAGTATGTACATATGTTTATAAAGTAAATACAACTATGCGATATTGCATTCCAGGCACTAGATGGCATTTGAGCAATGCAAACTACGAATATGCCATTCTATTCTGGTGTAGTTGAGTGGCCATAAAGTGAAAGACTGAGTGTGTGAGTGGCTGCAAATGCCATTGTGGCATGCAACGGCAATTTGTAAGCACACACTAAGGACAGTGGCAGGCAGCGAGGTAACAACCGACTCGTTGGTAAACGGCGGATAAGGGTAGCAATTTTGTTGTCGGGATCGCATGCTGTGGGTACCAGCTACAATTGCATGCTAAATATTACCATAAAGCCGCACTGCCGCATAGCCGCATAGCCACATGACCGCACGCCATTTTGTTTATTTTCTTGTTTACTACAATTTTATTTATTGTGGTTTTTTGTTATCGCAAGAGTGAGTACAAATTTGTAGTTACACTTCCGCTTACAATTACAAAATTAGTATTTACTATATATCTGCATAGTGTGTATGTACATATATGTATGTAGTTAATAAATTTAGTTTTCTGCCACATGCGAAAACATACAAAAACACACCGCATAACCGTAAATTGTATGCCAGCGACAAACGTGAGAGCGTGCAGAAATTCTTGCAAATGAATATATGAATGTACATATGTATGTATGCATTTGCGTATGCATTAATGTATGTAAGTATTATTTACATTTATGCGCTAAGGATGTCATTTTATTTGTATAAACCTATCATACACAATTAAGGTTAAGGAAGTGTTTTCTCAAAGTATTTAACTTTTTTTGAATAAAACATTTGTCCAGCTCTTCCAAATTTTTGGTGTTTTTACATCCATTAAGTGTATGTATGTATGTATATGTCATAAGTTTGGAATGTAGAAAAAAGTGTTTTTCAACAAAAAAAATATGTATTCAATTAATTTTTTTGAAAAAAAAAAAAAATCGGAAAGACTTCTCTTCCGATACAAATCATAAAAAAGAGTATGTACCGTATATATGCAAAGAAGGTCATGCAATACAACACTTGATACAAATGTCGTTATATAATTTTTATATTTTCTTAAAGCCAAAGTGTATTTAACAAAGTGTGCTAACCAAGTACTGACAGCGCCTGAATCCCGAAGCGTTATTATGTCAAACCTTATGAAATTTCTAAAATCCTAAAGGTGTTCAAACATAAAAAAGTAAACTAAAAGTTTAGTGGGAAAATTAAATACATTAATACATTTAAAGCTTGAAGAAAAATTCAGCAAATAATTTTAAATACAACGAAAAAATGTGTAAAGGCAAAAACGGCAACCAATTTCCTTTTTATGCAGTGCCCAGAAGAGGTGGATCGAAGCTTGCCAAATAATTTTTTACCGATTCGCTGTGAGTATGTGAGAAACATTTCAACTAAAGCGACTTTTATGCTGGCAAACGACGAAGGCTGCAGCCAAACGTAAACCACTTCGAAACACCTTTCTCCTGCACAGGAAAGCTTAATTTAAATAAGCATGTAAGCTCAAAAAATTGCTTAAAATTATAGCTTTAAAACATTTAGTATTTTTTCATTCCATGGACTAAGCTTGAATGTTGACTATGTTGTCGTTTTAGCTATTCTTTATTGCGCTTTTCTAAATAAACTTATAAGTACATATATAAATATGAGGAATCGCAGAGTCTTCATGTCCTTTTCTTACACTTTTGATGTCATTTCCGGCAATGTAGATTGCCCCTTATTGCTTAGCAGAATATTTTTCAATGTTTATGCCAGAATTCTGCGGCATGTCGATATGTTTAGGGTCGTTTCAGCAAATCTCTCTACAGTAAAACGCTTTTCAAGAATTCAATACAATTTCAAGTTCTGTAGAACTTGATCTCTCTATGCCAAAAAATATTTTCCGTAACCGAAGTGAATCTTAAGTAATGTGAGTAATATTTTATAATAATATGTAATACTTCTCATGTACTCATTATTACAGATCACGCAATCAAGCAACCGTGTATTTGTAATTGATTTTGAGAAAAAAAATGAATGACGTAGCGCTTTTGAAATTTTTGTTTTGTTTACACTTCATTCTTTGTTTTCATAATCGTGGCGATTTGTTCGCAAATAGGCGCGTGTAGAACAGTTTCTATTGCGAAAACCAAATTCCATAAACACTTTTTGTTAATGTCCAATACATTTTTCTCAATCAATTTAGTTATACTTAGTTGCAATAATTCATTACACTCAATCACAGCACTTTTTCGGTGTTCTTGTTTTGTTCTCCTCTTTATTATAATTTTGATTCATATGACAGCAAACAAACACCATGCTCTAAGGCACTGGAAGAAAACTATTATTTTCTCTCACTTCGTATAGCGTGATCTGGTATAATGGGTTCATGGTACTTCAACTAAATATGCGTAGTCTGTATGAATCTGTCTTCATTGACTTCAAAAACTAATAAATAATTAAATACTCGAATGTATATAAATTTATTGTTTACTCCTAATTTGTTTTGGGTATTTTTCCTCCAACGTGTATTTATGAGTTAATGCAATGTAAATAAATTTTGAAAGTTGCCGTTTTCACATATTAAGCATTCCATCATTACTTAGCACACATGTATTTAAATCCACATTGCTGAAAGCTACAAACTTTTCCTAACGTTTAGCTTGTTCACCTCCGCTCTGCTACATCACCAATATTCATTTATTTAGAACATTTTTTTTGTAGAAACTTGCGCAATGTGTTATGTTGGTTATGTAATCTTTGGGGCATACAAGATATTCTTTGCGGATAAAAATTTCGTTCGAATAAGTAGAAAAAGTTAAACGACTGCATAGGAAAGTAAAAAAATAATGTTTTCAAAGAAACAAAAAATAAATGTATTTGTCAGCAGGGAACTCAGAAACAAAGTTTATGAGTTTTAATCATTTGAATGCGAATACCCTGATGGAAAACCACTTTGTACTTAAGATAACAAACTGTGACTCAATTCAAAAAAAATATGCTCTAGTTTTTTTCCTTCTGTAACTTATTTCAATTTTAGAATTTTGAAATTAAAATAAAGTTAACTGAAAACCTTTTTAAAACTAACAGAATACTCACACGAATACTCACAAAAAAATTTGGCTGAATAAATGCTAATCAATAGCATATTATTTTATTAAAATTAAAAGGGCCTATAAAGCTGTAACCTCCAAAAATATAAAACATCTGTGAAAAAAGTTTAAAATTTCGGTATAATTTATTTATTTTAATTATTTTTTAAGTTTTGTAATAGTTTGCTTAGGTGTGAAATTAATAATATTTCGAGATTTAATACATATGTAAGTATATAAAAAGATTGTACATTTATTAAAGTGTTCATTATGTGGACGCCATTCAAATAAAAAAAAAACATTTTTAAATGGTTCATAATAAAATTTGCTTTCTAGCGAGATGCTTAATAGTTATTTTAAATAGTTAGAAATATTAAAGTAATAAAATTCTTCGTGAAATGAAAATCCTATTCTTGGTTTTTAAAATCGCAAGTAAATGCAAAGCATTTTCATAAAATTGGAAAAAAAATTTACGTAAAATCTTCGTAGAATCGGATGCCCTTAATGCGCGCTTAGATATTGTCTTAGTGCTTTGATATGCGTCTCGCATACAAAATAATCATAACTAAACTTTTTGCGAGTTCACGCCTTTCCATCAGATTTAAAAAAACACATAGTAAATATAAATGTAAAAAAAAAGTTTTTCTAAATCTTTAACTTCTTGAACAAAAAAAAAAACAATTTTTGTTGACCTATGTTTAATCTACATACCATTATATTACCAAGTATAAAGCTTGAGTTATGGCTGTTTTGTTTTTACTATGTAATACCCGAGTATTATTTGTTTGTAAATTTACACGCTCGAACGTTTATTGCGCGCCTATGAAGTGTTGACTCGCGAGTGTCAAGTGCCGCAAATTAGCTAAATGCTCGTGAAACCTGCATACATTGGTGCGCCACTTTAGCAACAACAGCAGCGACATAACAACAACGGCCGCAGTGCTAATTTCAAAATTGCGTGTGCCTAGTATTTCAAACGATTTTCGCAATTTCAGTTGCACTCAAGCAGCTAATTTCTTCTCACGGCGGCCACAGCTATAGCCTGCCGCGCTAATTCGACGGTAGTTTACCACAAAAGCGCCACAATTAGGCGCACGACCCATATAACACAAAGCTACCTAGTATTAATAGTACTAACACAAACGAACAAGTGTCCTTTTGCAGTTGCACTTATCTAATGTGCTTTGCTGGTTAATCTCTGTATTGCCATGCAACGCACATCAGCCACGCCTCCTATTGCAATGCGGCGCGCTTGGCCAACGACCAGTAGTGCATGGCATGTCAAGTGGCTTTAACAGCATAAATCACCACATTTATAACTCGGTCACGTTCTTCACTACCTCACTACCCTAAATACTCATTTGTACTTATACTTACAAGGCTAGTGAAAGTGAAATGGCGTGTCACGCCGCATCACTCTGCATCACTCTGCATCACTCTGCATCCACTTTGTCCGTTTTTGTGTGGGTGTGTGTGTATGTACCAAGTTAGCAAATAGCTCCAATAGATATGAATACTGAGGTTAGCTCAGTACTTAGCTTCATTACGAAAAGTTCTGTGGAAGTCCAGTTGAGTACAAATATATATTTTCTGTGACCAATGATACTACCTTGGGGTTAATCGAATTTCTTTCTAGCATCTCAGAAAATTGTTTGTTGGAAGATAATATCCAAATTACGGCTTAAAAGATTTTGACCTAAATAATTATCTGAATTTATAAATACATATCTTCAATATCATTTACCCTTTTTTTCAACGTAGTGTGATTCTCAAAAAAAAAAGTCGATTTTTTATTAATAGAATAAATAATGGTGAAACCGCATAACCTTTTGGCAGCCAAGGAGATACCGTATGTTAAAAAGAGTTTCTATTCTGTAACAATAATTGACAATTTTATTGAGCTGGAAGCTACTTTATGATAGAATTTAGATTAAAAACAGCAACAGTTTTATTGGTAGAAGTTATAGCCACTATTTCGAAGATCACCACATCTCCTCATAAGACTTCTTTCATTTTTTTATTCCTCAACATTGCTTCCCAAGTTTGAATCAAGTAACCTTGGGTTGCAGAAAAAAAATGCTGTGCTAATCTCGCCCAGTGGAAAGTTGAGTTTTTTTTCAACTTCCTTAAACAAAACAATTACAAACAAGACAAGCTAGTTTGCCGCTGTAGCAATACTTTTCAGAGGAAGTTTTCCTGTGACTTGATCGCTGTTGCCCTATTTTTATGCCGGTATCGTTCTCCATTGTCACAACCATAATCTTCAAATAAATCAAAATAAAGCCTTTTAAACGTGCCTTTTTTAAAAAGTTCTAATTTTGAAATTGAAAAAATTCTGTTTCTGATAAAGTCATCGAATTTTTATATTTTCACGACAGTTGCTCCAAATTGCTGATCATTTTTTATAAAGTATATTCAACCTAAATTGCATTTAAATTTCCACTAGAATCATGTAAAAAATCTTTCTTGTTTGTTTATATATCACAAGCATCATCATTTAGTGAAAGTAAAAATATATTATCTGAAAATTGTTGATTATTTAAACGAAGTTGAAGAAACAATTAAAAAAAAAAATTATAGAAATAATTGCTGAAACACGTAAACTTAATATTGAGCCGCATATTAAAAATATGTTACATATTTTTCTAGATCAGGTAATTTTCTCAAGTCGTTCGCGTCGTTTTTTGATTATTTTAAAATGTGCACTTCAGCAATTCTTTAAGAAACTAATATTTTCAATACTTAGCATTTAAGTAGCATAAAGTTTACCCTTACTTCCCTCACCAATTGTTAGCACTTCAATTCTTTTTTTATTCAACACAATATTTGAAAGATCTGTCTTTTTTTAGAAATTAATATTAGTATATACATTTGTAATGTATTGAAAGAATTACAATTTCGCAAAATTTTGTGATTTTTTATTTTAACATTTTGAGAGACATAAAAAGCTTTACAAATAAAGATCTTGTGAAAATGACTCGAATAAGCAAAATGGGACATATTTATCTATTGATTTGAGGGTCCCTATATTGTTCTTTAAGGAACCTCATTTCATGTGGTTTTAATTCATTTCACATTGAGAAATAAGGCCCTAGTTTTAATTCCAGCATCTTTTACTTGCAAATATGATTTTTTTAAGCTCGGAAAAACAACACGAACACTTCAAATAGGTACTCGTAAATTGTTTTTTTTCTCTTGAATACATTTGCAGATTAATTAATTAATTTGCCAACTATGTGCTATTCGAATTTTTAAATTTTTGGTGTTTTGCTTATAATAAAATACTAATGTTGTGACACCTTTGCTTTGTCTATTTGGGTACAATTTCTCAAGAATCGGTGTTATCTTGCCATGTCATCTCGCTCGCTCATTATTAATGCATTTTCTTTTTTTAATTTGAATATCATGGCTGAAGTTGAACCGACTATATTTAAACGTGATAACTTCAGAAAATTGGACCGACTATCCATATTTACTGGTTATAAAGTAACAACTATGAAAAAATTCGCCCATTACTTCTGGTAAAATTACTCAAAAAGTACCGCTCAAAAACAAACAAAAATGTTCAGATGTCGGAAGCAAAATTTGTATATTTATCTACAACTTTTAAGTCGAACATTTTCTTACATATCAACGATCACAAACCACGGAAATAATGCTCAACTGCAAGAGATAGCATAGCACATACATAGACGTAGAATATTTTTGGAGCGATTTTCATTTCCCTTTCAACTTTCAATTCAACAAGATTAAGGGAACTTTTGACTTCCGCTTCAATGGACAGACAGACAGACAGATAGACATGGCTAGTTCATTTAGTTTCCCTCTCGTCTGCATGCGGTCCTTTTTGAATAAAATTTTCATCCATTGCACAATTCTGTAGAAGCTTATTGCAATAACGCTTGCAGTGCTCTCAAGCTTCTTTTACTCCCGTCCAGCCAAAGTGGTTGCTTAAAGCCGCAAAAATGTTTGCTTTGCTTTTGAGTGCATCACCAACTTTGCCAAAGCTGTTTGAATGGTGTCGTTGCATTGCGTCTGCCTACTGCATTACCCAATATTGAACAAATTGAATTGATATTCTGCAAAAGAGTAAATTTAATTGTTTTAATTTAAATATTTTTACGAAAATTAAATTCTGCAAAATTTCATCAGCATATTTAGTGGTTTTACTACCAACAGGAAAACTACATACTAACCTGAAAGCTGTTGCCAATGGCAGAAGAGCAACTTTTATGAAATAGTTCAATAGTTAGGAACTCGAAAAGATGGTCAAAAAAATTAACTAAAAGCATACTCAAATTTTAATCGTTTCACAGAAATGCATTAGCATTTTTATTATCATTATAAGAAAAATGTCTACTGTTTGTATCCTAAATTTGTTAAAAAGAGGTCCAGAATACTTGCCTCGCTGATGACGAAGATTAAAAAAATTGGTTTGCGAGATCCGCCAGTGATGTTGTTGTTGTTGTAGCGGCCCTAAGTGGGGTTAGGTCGCCGAAACAACAGTCCTTAGTCGGATGAAATCCGAGTCACTTCGGTAACGTAGGACCGACTGTCGTGGAAGTGATCGCGCCAGTGATCGTTAGACGTAATGGAAATATCTACCTTTTCGTTATGTTTGGGTTTATATTTCTTTTGTGATCTGTTCGGAATGTTTGGGATTATACATATATCAATTTTAATGCGTCTCTTAACGGTAATTCCTTTTTTTCTGTGCTGTAAAGATTATTATATTTTATTATATTGGGGCTTACACTATATAGCTCAGTGTTTGGTCGAAGACATTTATAAAATTGCTTTTTTTAATTTTTTCTATGCATCTATTTCCATTTTCATGATTATGTCGGCTGCAATAGAAATGTTTTGGTACACAGATTTGGGAAATGCTGATAAGGAGTTGCTTATCTACTTTTCGGATGCAGTGCGAACCCCACGCATTAAAGAGTTTTCCACTGCTTGCACAATGCCACGCTTAGAGACTCAGCATTTGTATGTCGAGTAGTGCAGGATGGCCAATCATCCATGCTAATTTGACGCCATTTTTTTTGTTCTGGTGGAGTATAGTTTTCGATTTTTGTTTTAGCATTATTGAAAGTCAGTGTCACTGAGTATCAGATGACATTTTATGATGCGTGACAATCTGTGTTTGCTGATATTCATCCCCCTAGACCCGATAACCTCTGTTCTTCGTACAGTGCGGCAACGGCCGATGCAACTTTCGTCGACAATTGCACCAGACTCTTTCAAAGAACGAATTTCAACCACTGTTAAATCCAAAATAAAACGCCTTTTTTCGTAGACACATTTTTTTACAGACCGAAACTACAAATGCATAGTTAGTAGTAGACACACGAGTGCGTATGAGCAACATTATTATTTAACAGAGACATTTTATTTTACCGAATAAAAATTCTATTTATATAGAAATACACCAACGTTTGCAACTTAATGAACAATTAATTATCAATATTTCAAAAGTTAGCCAAGATATCCCTCTTCTAAGAGCACTTTTTTTTACAACGGGGCACTGAAAAGCCTCTATAGAGTAGCTTAGAGATTAAAAGTGTTCAAAAACACAGTATGGGAATTCATCTAAACGCGCAAATGCCTCGTAACTGCGTAAACCTCGTAAATAAACCGGTTTTTCATACAATAATAAAAACGTTTACGAGGTTTAGATGAATACCCCTAGTATGTATTTTCGCCACTCTTAATTTTTTTTAAATCGAAACGCTTGAATAAAAAATAAATTAATAAAAGCTACTAAATAAACACCAATTCAGACGAATAAATAGTAAAAGGAATATTGACAGTTTAATATCTAAATGTTCCAAATGACCGCTTCCCGTCTTTCTTGGGTCATAGCAAGTGACAATCCACAATAATAGCACTTCCGCGTGTAACTTGTAATTCATGTGAAGTACCAACGGATGTAAAGGGTGTTTTTTTTACAGGTTTGTTTTTCGAATAGAGATAAAACTGGCATTTTATGGTCAAATCTGGCAACTCTAATGTCATTTATGTTCAGTTTGGTTTGCCATTTCATCATGAACAGGTTGACAAAAGAACAACGCTTGCAAATCGTGCAAATTTATTTCGAAAATAATGGTTCAGTTCGCGAAGTTTACCGTGAGCTCCGTCCATTTTATGGTCGACATAATCGTCCATCAGAGCAATTAATTCGGTTAACCATGGATCGTTTTCGCACTACGTTTACTCTATGTGATAATACGCATCCGCAGAGACGTCGAACAGTGCGCACCGAAGAAACAATTGCCGCTGTAGAGCAAAGTGTTGAAGAGGACCCGAATGAATCGATTCGCCACCGTGCACAGCAATTGGAGCTTTGTCCATCAACTTTATGGAAGATTTTGCGCAAAGATCTTGGCTTGCGACCTTACAAGATCCAGCTTGTGCAAGAATTAAAGCCGCGAGACCATGCAATGCGTCGTGATTTTGGTGTATGGGCCGAAAATGAGATTGATCTCGATGCTGATTTTCATCGCAAAATTTTGTTCAGTGATGAGGCTCATTTTTGGTTGAATGGCTACGTCAACAAGCAAAATTGCCGCATTTGGAGTGAAGAGAATCCACATGAGACCCTTGAAACGCCATTACATCCACAAAAACTGACTGTTTGGTGTGCTCTATGGGCTGGTGGAGTCATTGGGCCATACTTCTTCCGCAATAATGCTGGAGAGGCAGTTACCGTTAATGGAGACCGGTATAGAGCCATGATAACCGACTATTTTGTTCCCGAATTGGATGGCATGAATGTGGATGACTTGTGGTTCCAACAAGACGGCGCTACATGCCACACAGCGCACGTCACAATCGATTTATTGAAGGAAACATTCGCTGAGCGCATAATTTCGCGGAATGGACCTGTCAATTGGCCACCATGATCGTGTGATTTGACACCATTGGATTATTTTCTTTGGGGATATGTGAAGTCGCTCGTCTACACCAACAAACCAGAAACGTTAGGGGAATTGGAAGCCAACATTCGTGGCGTTATTGCCGACATACGGCCCCATATGCTCGAAAAAGTGGTTGAAAATTGGACCTGTAGAATTGGCTTTATTCGAGCCAGCCGCGGCGGCCACATGCCCGAAATCATATTTAAACATTAATGGCATAAAATTATCCTTCCAATAAAGCCAAATTGATGGACCTTAAGACGATTTTCTTGTGTTTTATTTCAATTCGAAGTTCTATACCCCTAAAAAAACACCCGTTAGCTCATCTTAGAAAATTCTTATTTAGCTCAAACATCAACTCTCTTCACATTGCTGAATAATTCAATTGTTTTGTACTATTTATTTATGCATGACCAAATTATCAATTTGCATAATTACAATAATTCCTTATGGTATGGTTCGTTAACAATTAACGAAATTTTCACACGTACACAAGTTAATTTAATGCAAAAATATTTGACAGCTTATAATAATAATAAGGCATATATACATACATAGATGCACACGCGTAAATCATTCCCACACACACAGACACACGCAAACACAAAGCTTCAAACGCGTTTACATAAATAAATTATGGCCGCGTCCTAGTAGATATCAAGAAGTATCTATAGTTGCTATACACCTTGCCGCTCAAAGGCGATGCAACTTCCCGGAAAATACTTAATGAAGCGTAATGAATCATTAATTAAATATTTAGTACTTAGTATGCTGCTAACTTGAATGAGCCGCCTTCTGGCACTCGTTGTTGGAATGAACATAAAACAAAGAGAAATTACTTCATACCTCTTGAGAATGCCTCGCACAGCTTTGTAAGTTCCACTTTAGAAGATGCAGAATAGACAAAGCTTTTAACTTTTAATTTGTTGCTCCATTTTATCTCGTATTTTATGTCCAGTGTACTCTAGAACAATTTACGCGCTACTAAGCTTAGTTAAATGAAGTTTCTTTATGGGTATTTGTATGTGGGATTTGTTGGAGGAATATTTGTGTGAGGGGAGTGGGAGCATTTCACAACTAAAGGCGTCTAGCCAGAAAAATAGTTAAATCTTTACGACTTAGATTTCGCTCGGTGTGGATTTTTCAAGTGGTTTAAGTGGAACACAATAAATTGTTTACTGGTTATCTTTCATTCTGGCAACCGTTTCTATATTGAAGTGATTTTCAAAAATTAAGACTCGTTTCGTTGTCGTGGGGTTTTACTACCACCCTGACCGGTTGCGATAAATATTTTTTCTCATATTCTTTAATATACTTCCCTTGTTTGATATAATTATATATTTAGTTTTAGGCTATACATCTACCTTTGAAGCATTCCTTTTATGTAGAAGGTACGGGACATCCGTTTACCGCGGCGTATAAATAACCTGCTGCCATATAGTGCGCGTAGACGCTAAGGTCCCAACATCTCAAAAACTTTTAAACTATTTCGTTTTTAAATTAAAAATAAAACTATTAGGAATACTAACATCGACATTAAACTATATTTCGTATTAAATTGTACGCTGGACAAGCTACAGCTATATATATTTTTTTATTTTTTATTATAAGATTTTGTAAAGTTAAAAAAACAATAAATGTTTTATCGGCATTGAAGTTAAAAAATGGTATTCAGTTGTATAGCGCTTCGCCTACATTTTCTGGTACTACCCACAGTGTCGTACGAAAATACTTCAGTCAACATAAAGATTTTTGCCACAGAATACCAAGATTATTCATGAGGCTTTATTAATTCATGAGATTGAAGTCAGTTTTGCATTGTGTAAGTAAACGCAATCTCTCCGCATAAAAAATATATCTTTTGATAAAAAAAAATATGAATTAGTGTACTAAAATATTTTTACAAAGCGCACGATTGGGAATTTTATCGCTGACCCTATTCCTTATAGCATTTGAAGATCTAAGCAAACTTCTAATTGAACAAAGTAATATTATACATTGCCTATATGCTGATGATCTTTATTTTTTAATATGCAATAAGAAAATCACATCAGACATCCTAAATAGTTTTAACGCGCTCTAGGTGCTATTGAAAATTGGTCGCAACATTCGGGTGCTCGCATTTCACTTGAGAAATGCAAGCATCTGCATGTTTGTAAGAAACGTAACTACAATAAATTAGATATTAAACACAACAACTTTACAATTTCAAACGTGGAGTCCACAAATATACTAGGCGTTATATTTAATAATAAACATAGCTTTAAGAATCATTGTATTAGTCTAAGAAATGCACTAACTACCAGCCTTAACGTAATAAAGTATTTAAGGTCACGAAGAAGCTGTGTTCATACTAACACTCTGCTAAGCATCACTAAACTTATTATTCAAACCAAAATAGACTACGGACTACAGATATACGGTAATCGTAGCAAGACCTCCCTTAATAAAATCAAAGCGCCGTTAAATGCCGCAGTAAGGCGAAGCTTAAGAGCCTTCATTCTATCGAAGATCGGCTGCAACATTTACGGATTGGCAATATCTATAAACTATACTGCAACAGGAATCATATTCTACACCACGATATTCACCTTCTGAAACAAACGAAAACTAGCATGTCGCACAAATCGTCGTTGTACGAAGTTTATAAGCTCTCCAGACACTTGAATTTGGATTATTCGACAATGAAATTCGCCTCAACCAAATTTCCACCTTGGACGATTGACAAAAATACCTTTATTAATGATTTAACTTTTTTACGGAAAGAAGCAACCAATAATTCCGAATACCAAAAATCTTTCCACAATATAGCGAACCCTTTAAAGGGATGCGGATGGACATTTGTTTTTACAGACGGGTCCAAACAAAACGAAGCAGTTTCATTTGCAGTGACTGACAACAACGGAAGTACTCTATCCTGTGGCCATCTTCCACACTTTGCCAACGTATTTGACGCCGAACTGCAGGGACTCTTATCTGGCGTACTGATTGCCAAAAACTCCAACAAAAAATTCGTTATATGTATGTACTGATATCTTATCCGTATTCAATGTTGTGAAAACCATACACTATGAAGAAGACCCTATATATCACATACAACAAATGCTTATAAGTCTTTCACCGAATACAAAACTGATGTGGGTTCCCGGCCACGCTGGTATCACCTGCTACGAGTACGCCGACAAAGCTGCGAAACATGCTTTAAAATTATGCCATTCGGGTCAAAATCTATTAAAAATATAAATTCCACTGCATTAAAATCTCGTTTTACTAACAACTGGTCCAACTACTAACACCACTATAAAGAAGTAAATCCTAATGGGCATGGGATAATTATGCCCTCAAATACATCAACATTGATGAACAAATGTTTTGTACGTCTTCGACTGGGACATTCCCTTTTAACTTAAGAGCATCTTTTAAAAGTCACACGCCAACCCTCGTGTATGTTCTGCAACGATTCCGATCTAACTATTAACCATATCCTACTTTACTGCGCCGGCTCTTCTCTCCATCCGCGCTCAATGCTTTGAGGACAAAAGCCCAATCAACCTCCTTTCCAACCTTTCAGAAAATAACGTAAAAACTGTCTTCAACTTTCTTAAAAACGTTAACATTGCACATCTAATTTAAAATAATATTTTAATTTCATATACTGACTTAGCCGATAGCCCTGGTAGCTAGGGCCAAAATATTAATTTTTAATTTTAATTATGATTAATTAAAATAATAATAATAATAATAATAATAAAATTAGCGGAGTGAAATCAGAGAGAAATCACGAGAAAGCACTCAATTAACATATAATGCATGCATACAAAATCAAAAACATTTTTGAATTCCAAATACTACATTACTGAAGGCATTGTTGACCCCTCGCAAACAAGTTAAATGCAGCAAACAAGAGACAAAGCGTGAGCAGCAACAAACTTAAGCCAATAAACGAAAAACGAAACAGACAGTGCTCTATACAGACAGAAGAAACAATAACCTAAATAAGAATTGCGTAATTTGTTTAATCCCTTTAGCCTAATGGCATTTCCCCTTTTATGTTAACTTACATTCATACATACTTTTTTGTAACAAATAGTGTACGCATGTTGTTAATAAAATGAACCGATTACAAAATGCCTTCATGCACTTTCTCCACATGTATTGTTGTGTGCGTGTGTGTATGTGTGTGTGTTTAGTGCCGTAGAATAAGGCAAAACACGCATACTTCATTTATGTCTCCACGCAAAATATATGTTTGTTTTTAATTTATTACATAGTTGGGATTGCAAGTCATATCCCCAGCGTTATTGTATTGGGATCCAACACGCAAACATATGACGCATCTTTCCGCAAATACTTACAACTACATACTTACAAACGAAACATATTTTTAAGTAAAAATAAATTAAAAAACAAAGAGGAGCATTGAAAGAATAAAATATGCGTGCATACTCGTATAAAACGTGCGTGTATGTACGTAAGTTTTTTAATAGCTAATGCCACTAAATTTACTCGCTTTGGGAATTTTCAATGATAAATTAGCTTTGATGTATACGAGTTCATTAATTAATGAGTCCTGTTTAAATGTCTTTATGTTGTCTAACGGATTTGTTCGTAGTATAATAATACGGCGGTAAAATATTGAATGCAAACAAACATTTCGCTCATAAAAGATAAATAAACACAACCGATTAAAATCACTGGTAAACGTTTTGCGAGCGGATAATTTACACTGCGTTAACTATAGTGAGCGCAAACGAAAAAATTTCATTTACAGAGTGCCGAAACAATCGATACTCTTTTTTATAATTTTTTTGCACGGAAACGTTTTGAAAAAACTAACATACATATTTTTCGTTCTTTTTATAGAAATTGGAAGTGATACGTTCGGTTTGTTTGCGTTTCTTGATTTCAAGTTTTGTTTTCTAAATAAATTCCAATGAATGTGGATTACCAGGCAAACGAATTCACAGAAACAACTGACTTTTCGTAAAATAATGTATAAAATTAATTTGAAAAGTAGTTCTATTCAAGGCTTTGATTTTAAAGTACTTTAAAAGTAATTATTTTTTTTATAGTGTGGTTTATTGACTGATCTCTATGACATCGCCATGTTAAATAAGTCAGCAAGTTATATGAAATCACAAATAGTTGCCATTGAAAACAAGCTCAGTGCTTGGCCGAGCTTCTCCTACCGTTTGTGGTGTGCGTCTTTATATTCTACCACAAATTGAGGATCCTACAATTCTGTGCCGACTCCGAACGGCAGATGTATTTTATGAGAAGCTTTTCAATGGCAGAAATACCCTCGGAGGTTCACCACTGCCTGCCGATGGGTGTCCGCTATTGGAAAAAAAACCTTTTTCTATAATAAATATTTTGCTTTCCCAGACTAAGATTCGGACCTCAAACTCAACGGCATATCGAGTTAAAGCACACTCTCGACCACAGCGCCCACAATTACTTTGTTAGTTACTTTTAAAATCGTTCCATTTCTGGTAGAGGAACTATATTTGACATATGTATACTTAGATTAATTATATTTGCTTTATTTATTTAAAACAGTTGTTGCTTTTAACTGTATGTAGCTTTAGTATTTAAATTTTAGGTAAACGCACATACTTTATTTTGTTTGCAAATAAGTGTTTATTTGTTTTATTCCATTCACTTTTGATTTGGTTGGGTCAATTGAGATTGGCCACGTTCAACGAAGCTTTTCCGATTAGGTTTTTCAGTGGTCTCCTTATGAAGCAGTATTGTTAATTGATTTTACAATTTTATTTTCCAAATATCCCTTAATTTCTTTTATAATTATTTAGATTGTTTACACATACATAGGTTATCAGATTATGTGGTTATATTTTTTTCAATTTCCAACAACAAAATACTCCGACTATTAAGAAACTTTGTTGTTAAAAACTGAGAAAATTATAACCACTTAGCCAGATCCGATAAACTAGATGACGTTAACAACCAAATTGTATTCACTCTCGTAGAGGACTTATACGTTGCTTCGTAAGTAAGAAAATTGTTCGAAATCTAAAACATTTTGATTTTGAAGTGAAACTTCATGATTGTTAAATATAATAAAAATAAAAATTTTAAGTTTATTTACATTATTTTATAATTTGTATGTTAGTTTATGTTATGTTGTATTATGTACTGTTGATGCGGAGTGTAATTTAACTGATTTGTTGATGTGATGCGATGTAATGTATGTCATGATGTGACGTGATTAGTATCATAATTTCGTGTTAATTTTATCTACATCATTATTTCTACCGATATCATCTCTTTTCCATGATTGTACACATATTTGTTTCCAAGTTTGTTTTTGTATTGCAATGTGACCAATAAACGCCACTCTTACAATGTTGAATTACTGTTATTGAGCATCCGTAATAAAAACTTCTCGCAATTCAAATCGAATTCGAAATGTTCGCATATTCCATCGGTGCGGTATATACATAAATGATCTGGAAGCCCATAATTATATTGTTATTAATGAATGCCACAAAAAGAAACTTTGAAAAAAGAATGTGCTTAATTTTTTTCGTTGTGATTATAACAGGGAACACACACGGTATATAGTGTCTATAGGAAAAAAATGCCGCACATAATTAAGTAATGAAAAAATGTGGAAAGAGCTGGCCAAAAATAATTTAATTACCCTTATTTTATGTATGAAATCGGTATCTAGTAATTAAAACGCAAGTGTCCTCTCGGCTACTGCTGTGCCGACAGAACTGCGTGAAAATTGAATGGCAGTCACGCCATCGGCCGTCTGCATGTTTGTACAAGCGCTACATAATTGTACATTCTTTGCAATTATCATTGCCCATATCTCTGCAATTACTGTCACAAAAGCAAACCGCTACAATTATCACTGCGATTGTGAATTTGACTACGTTTTAACATCACCATTAAAAGCAGCATAATTATAGCAGAATATTTTTATTAAATTTCAATTTTCTCCAATATCAATACGTTAAAATGAGACCAACTATAATATGGAAAGAGTAATACATAACAATTTATTAATCAGAGATTGCTCTTTCGCAATTTCAAAGTTATTTAATTGGCACAGAATATAAAGACTTAATTCCCAATGACTGGAGCTAGCGTAATTAAAGTAAGCTTCTGAAAGTGCATGGAGAAAAGCTTTGCAACTATCTTTTTTCCGTATATAAATTGTGTTGGTAAGTTGCAAGAAGAATGAAGCTTTAAGTGGATATTTACACATTTTATAAAATACATAAATACTTAGTGTCAAGTGTAAAACGCAGGTATTAATTTAATTTTTATAAAAAGGTCAATGCAACTTTAAACCAGTAATTTTTAACAAAAGCAAATCAACTTCAATGTAAATATGCTCATTAACATTAACGTTTACCGCTCGGTCCTCATGGTTTAATTCTTGAAACGGAACCAAATCAACTTGATAAAGCAGAATCCTTGTAATTACTTATTTAAATAAAAAAAAAAAATGGTAAAGAAATATTCCGATAAATTGATTTATAATAATATTTATTTGGCGCTTACACTTTATAGCTCAGTGTTTGGCCGAGCTTATCCTACCATTGTGTGCGTCTTTATGTTCTACCACAAATGGAAGGACTTACAGTTTTGTGCCAACTCCTAACAGCAAATGTATTACGCTATTTTCTATGATTTCTATGAAATTTCTATAAAGTGAACATTTGGAGTACCAAATTTTTATCTGCAACATATACAAAGCCAATTTTAATACTTGTTGTCCTCAAATTAGCTCTTCAAAAATTTACATTACATTTCATTATAAAAAAGTGTAAGTTTCGAGTAGTTATAAATTGCTGTTAATTTTTCAAAAATGTAGACTATCAAATACGATAAAATATTATATAATCAATGTAATTTTAAAAATACAAAATTTTTGGTATAATTAAAAAGAAGCAGATTAGTTCAAATAGCGTCCATTTCGGGCCATGAATTAAACTTACTTACAAATCTTAAATTAACACTTATAATAATTGATATTGCTATGTAAGCTTTTATAAAATAAAATAAATAAATAAAATAACCTATCGGTGCCATCAACTTACAACAGTTTCGGTCTATCGCCATATAGCGGACTTGTAGCACTTAACAATTGCTAACTATACACATTCGGTGGATATTCCGATATTTATTTTAAAGCATCTTTTTCAACAGAAGACATCAACATTGATACCAATATTCAAAAATGTTACGATACCTTGTTGAGCCCAAGCTCGAAATCTAACGGATCTTTGGTGCCTAAACATAGCCGAAGCCCAGTTTTGGTCATCTTCTACACGTGAAGAGTAATCGAAAATTGTTTGATAATGCAAAATTTGCGCAACTCCAGCAGTTGAAACAATTTTTTAAAACCAATGGTCATTTTTAGTCGTTTGAAACGTGCGTTGCACTATACTAAATTTATGTACTACAGTGTTTCTTACATTTTTAATTACAATATATGGCGCTAACACTATATAGCTCAGTGTTTGGCCGAGCTTCTCCTACCATTTGTGGTGTACGGCTTTATATTTTACCACAAATGGAGGGACCTACAATTTTGTGCCGACTCCGAACGGCAGATGTATTTTATGAGAAGCTTTTTCATGGCAGAAATACCCTCGGAGGTTTGCCATTGCCTGCAGAGGGGAGACCGCTATTAGAAAAAACTTTTTCTATAATTAAGATTTTGCTTGCCCTGAAATTTGTAATTACTTCATTAAAAAATATCCACTTAGTTTCTAGTGCACTTGTATTTTTTGTTCGCTTTTATTATTTCTTTCACCTTCTCCCGATTAAGGAAATCCTTCCTAGATTATTTGCAAGAACAACTGTCAAAATTGCGTTTCACTCGGAATCAGTGATGCCAATCTCCTGAAATTTGATATTTCGTAATAATTTCGTGATCACGTTGAAATTGATAATAGCATTTTTTCGACGGAATTCATGATAGGCCTGGGAATCATTATATTTGATAAACATTTCATTTTTTGCTCGATTAGGATGTACTTCCGATCATACATTGGCCACGTGAGACGGAAAAACTATTTATTCTACCTAAACGCTTGTATTATTTAGTTCACATTTTTATTAGGCGTTTATATTACCTATTATTATTATGCTGTAAACACAACAGGTAATTGTTGCGTGTTTAAAATAATGAGTGTCAGCTTAAAAAAAAAAAATAACAAATGATTCCACAAAAGTAGAATAGTTAATTTAATATCCATGGAGAATAATAATTAATTCATTGACAATATTCAATTTGTAAACTTTCTGTAGCCAATTTTCCATTTCGAAAATATAGCTCTTCATTATGATTTATTTAATTTACTTTCACTATTGAGATCTTTTATGAGCATACACAAGTTTCAATACCATTTAAAGAACATTTGAAATTTACAGGCGCAAACAAAGTTTGGATGGAAAGTATTTATGTAACTATGTATGTATGTATGCGATTTATTGATTTATAATCACTTTTTTCTGAAGGTCTGTGAACAGGAACACTTGTTTTCTTTCGCAGTCATATGTGAAATCAAGGATCAACTTGAATTTTAATACGCGCATATATGTACATACTAACATGAACTATGAATGTATATATTTGTATATATGAATATAATTGAATATATATGCAGTGTCAAAATATTGTAACCACAACAATGCTTTTGTTTGCTTTCAATTTTCGAGCATTCAAAGTGTCAATTATTATATCAACAATGATTGTTCAACCCATACTTACTCGTATTAAATTGGAACGAAAGGTTAGGAGAAGGAGAAGTTTTCACCTTTCTCACATATGTAGTATTTATGTATGTATGACCATCCCCTATCATGTATTCGTACATATATGTATGTGTGAATTTTTATAAAATAATAAAGCAATACTAGAGCTCCTGGCGCTTGGGATTGTATTATTAGAAGCACACAAAGAGCAAATACAAACAATTCTGTCAAATAATTTACCGTTAGCCTCATTACGTTGTATGTACTTATATATATATACATATATATAAATATGTATACAAATTATTGAGAATGTTTGTTTCCTAACTCACATCCATATAGTCATAGGGAAATCGAAATATATGCAAAATGTGTTCCTTTTGAGTGCAAGCAAGGCGAAGATTTCGATGAAGATAAGATTTTTAGCGCACCAACCGGTCTTTCACCTGCCTCCTGCCTTGTAAAAAGTGAATAGAAGTGATTAAGCGAACGGCGATGAAGGTAACTTTTCCAAACTAACTTTAAATGTGTACCTGTTTGGCTTGATAATTTGTAAGCCTGAGAGAGGGGAACATCAAGCGAGACAGCAAACGACGGTGGAGCGCATTGCTGGCCAGTTATTCAAGTGCGCTTTTCTCCGGGAAGAGAGAAGCTATGCTTCAAGTGCAATGAGCATTGATTTGTATATATTCACTCGCGCTGCAATGGGACCCTTAGTGCTGGAATCAGATGTTCGCATGCAGCTCGATTATAGCAATAAGAAATCACTCTGATTAATAATAATAATAATTGGCGCTTATATTATATAGCTCAGTGTTTGGCCGAGCTTCTCCTACCATTTGTGGTGTGCGTCTTTATATTCTACCACAAATGGACAGTTTTGTGCCGACTCCGAAAGTTGTTTCATGGCAGAAATACCCTCGGTGGTTTGTCATTGACTGCCGAGGGGTGACCGCTATAAGAAAAAAAAATGTTCATATGATTAAGATTTTGCTTGCCCTGACTGAGATGCAAACCTCGAACTCAGCGGCATATCGAGTTATAGCACGCACCGTTACCAACTCGACCACAGCGGTCACTCAGATGACCCCATGGAGATGCGTTTCTACCCGAAGCTGATCGAGGATTAGCCCATGTTTAAAAAGAGCTGTGACCGTTTAATATTTGTACCGATTATCACAATAGCTAAAAAGCTTTTAAAAAATGAAGTTCTCAACAGTTGTAGTGAAATATGCTCGTACCTTGGAAAAGAAAACATAAATTACGAGTATTTGGATACGGATACAACTAAATTGTGATAAGTTACCATTTTAAGCACATGAACAGAATTATTAATGCTCAACAATTTCGTCAATGATATTTTCATAGAAGAAATTTAACATAGCGTAGTCGAGAATGCTTTGAAACTTGTGTGCTATAACTTTTATGAGGAGACCTTTAAACATATTTTGACATAAAGTGTAGATTTAAATAAGAAGTTGAAATAAGAACGACTCCTAAAATCAACTGAGTCGCAAATTTCTCGCTTGCATTCAAATAGCTGAGGAAAAACTTTCATCGCGTCTGCACACTTCAAAATACATATTTTTAATTTTCACACCCGCAATAAAACGAACTAAAAATGATGCTTTATTCTTAATTCAACGCTTGACTGCACTGCGGACGATGACAGGCACAACAGAACACAACAACACAACTGAAATAAAGCTCGTAACACAACGGTAATGAAAGCCAGCAAATGCTGACTAAACACAAGCTCTTGCCAACACAAATAAGGTAAGAATGAAAAATGAAAATTGAAAAATAGGATGAGCAAAATGGCGGCCAAATGGTATCCTAGCCGGTGACCCAAAAGGGCAATTGTGCACTTGACAATGTAATTTTCCTGAGCTGCGTGCAAAATGACAAAAAAAAAAATAAAAATAAAAAATAAAACACAATGTCTGACGTGGACATTTGTATTTTTGGGTAGTCTACTCCGTGGACACCAGGCACGTGCCTATCACACTGAGTGCTTTAATGTGGCGCTAACTTTTGCTTGTTGACCTCTTTGAGTGCCTTCAGCTTTTGTTTTGCATATTTGTCATTTTATACTTCTCTACTACTACATACATAGTGCGACTGCGACTACTAGCCGCTTGTGGTAAATTCAAATTAACTTGTTGTTACAAATTTCATGGCCGTCCATTATTTAAATTATTTTAATGTGACCACTTTCCGCGTGCTTTGCTGCACGCCTTGCTCTGCGAGACGCGCAGACTGGTAGCAAATTGCTGTACAATATAATAGATCATTAACTTGAAGTATTTTAAAAACCTAAATATTTAAAAAAAAAAAAGTTCGTTCGAGACGTACAATTTGATTTCATTTTTTGAGTAGTGGTCAATGCTCGTTTAGAGAAGGGGTGGATATTTCAAATACACTTTATTTGTTTTCCTTTTAGATAACAAAGCCTAGATTATATGGTTGGAAATAAGTGAACCATGATAAAATGAAAAAAGTATTGAAAATAGTTTTGAAAATTTTGTTTGGTTTAGATCAATTATCGAAAAATTTATAGCTTTTGCAATGGCAGTTTAGAGAAAATTAAATTGAAGCATGCATTGAAAAACCCTTGTTAATCGTATTAAAACTTCACAAAAAGCTTTTCCAGTATGGCAAGTGACTTTTATACCTGACTTATTATACGTTCTGGTATTTTCGAAAATATTTCGGAGGAAGTTAACAAAAAATTTGTTATGCTATTATGCAAAGATTACATGACTTAAAGCCATTCAAATCACAAACCCAAAACTCAACTTCATTTAAGAATTGGAAGTTGCAATCGATCACAAATAAAATTTATACTTTATTTGTTAGACAAATCCCTTTACAAATCAAATTTATAAGTAGATTTATACCTATTATTATTAAAAATTAGAATTTTTTTTTTTTTTGTGGGAATCACAGACTACATGCCGTCCATTGCACTGTTTTCATGTTCCTTTAAATCTGTTTTAAATCTGTAGGATTTACGGTAAATCTTAGCAGATTTTGGGGTGTCAAAGAGCTCAGGTGTTCGTCTTTCAACACGTCGCTACCAAATGTCTCATACCTAGTTCTTGCAAATGCGGGGCAGAATTCAAATTAGTTCAAGCTAAAAAGAAAAAAGTTTTTAAAATCCCGCAGTGCTGCCTAAAATTGTTTAGTCGATCTCAAAGCCAAGAAAATATAAGTCGTATATAACTATTAATTTTTTATTTTATTCAGCCGATGATTCAAATCACAAACCCAATTGATGTCTTATTTATGGGGTGAATTTAAGTTAAGCAACTCCTTTTTGGCATCTTAATGCCTAAATGTGACTCATTAATCGTTAGATCGTGCTGATACATCAAATTGTTTAGCTTTTTTTCTGAACTCATTCTTTTTTATAATAAGTTATCTGCTGGTAGAGCGCGGATCCTTTTTAATCGATTGGGCGCCAAGTTTTGTTTGCTATTTGAATGTGAATTGTTCGTTGATTTTGCCTTTTGTACAAATTGAAAGAAGTTTTTATAATTATGCGATCATAGTTGCTAACATTTTTCCTTTTTTTCTCCTTTAAATTCATTTGATCTGCTATGTAACGAGAGTCATTAAAATACCGTGCAACCACTTCGAGTAAAGACATTTTTTTTCAGTTTTGTTCTTAACATTTTCATACTAAACTCATAAAGCACGTTGCAAAAATTCTTAACAGCTAAAGAGTCGTAAAAGAAACGCTTGCACCTAATTAAAACTTGTGTGATAAAACAGCAACTCTAGGCTAAGTGGCTACTTAGCAGCGATGTATAAAAGCGCAGTTGCTTTAGTAGAAAATTAAGGTTCCTAAAAAATTGCATCAATAAGAAATTGCTTTTGTTAAAAGTTTGTTTTACAACTTAAACTTATCAGCCCTCTTATTAAAGTATTCTTAAACTGCGTGAAATTACCAACACTTCCCTCGCTAAATACATACCAGCTACGCAGTTTAACATTTTATCAACAAGCTCTACCTCTTAAACTCCCTCTATTCGCACACTTCATAGTCAAGGAAATGTAAAATGGCAACATTAATTATTTACTGACACGAAACGGCATAATTTGCTAACAAATTTAATGTAATCTTGGAATCACATCAGCTTCTAATTAGCCGATATACAAATATTTAAACTTCATTTATAAGTATCACAATGCCTAAGTCTAAAGAGATTTACTTTTATACCAACATACATATGTATGTGTGTAATTACCTTGCAAAGCCCTGTGCGGCGATAAACTTCGGTATCCGAGCCAAATCATTGATTACAGTGTAAACAAAGTTGCCTAAAACGATAAAACAATAACAAATTGAAATGATTTTTGGTAAAAAGGTTGAACAACGTTCAGTTCAGAAAAATTAAAACGAAGCAAAACGCCAATTAGCGTTGACAAAAGCTACATAAACTACATACAAGCAATAGTTTGAGTAACACTGGGCGTATACGCAACATTACAAATCCGATTGCTGTCATAAATATTTATGTAAAACGTTTAATTACACAGTACAACACTTGATTTGCCAACTCAATTCTGAGAACTGTATGTGAAATTAGACCCAAAAAGAATAATTTCTGCATCTTTAGTTTTGTCTTCTTACCTGCCAAAATATTTTTAATATCAATTTGAAGTTAGTACTATCGTATATGGAAATTTGTTACGTTTTAGGCCCTGTTGTTTGACATAGCTCGACATCCACTAGCCCGATGTAGTTGAAATAAATTTTAAAAAATTTAGAATTACAATTCCCTTAATCTGTTTATATATTGTTTTCCTATGCAAGCAACAGTTTCCAAGTTAAAAATAAGCGCATGAAGAAAACAATTTTTTTTTTTTTTTTTTAATTCATAAAAAATACAAAACGGAAATAAGTTTCAAGTCTAGTTACTTTTTCGCAAAGTCACGTAACCTATGAGCAAAATGAGACAAAGATCATGAAAATCGATGCACGCGTTTCGCTTTTATTCGCAGTTGAGTAAAGGTATGAATTTCAAAAATTTGCGCGATATATGCCCAACATATGCTAATTAGCCATCGAGATTCTTGTGAACGATATGTCCGCCGGTGATATGAAAATACCAGTTGGATGGCAAAAATCCCAAAAAAAAATTTCGATTAGCAGTCGCCTTAAGGCGTCGGGGCGGATTGGAACCCAGGCCGTTCCAACCGTCAAGAGCTATGTACAGACGCAAAAACCTGGGCTATCTTTCCCTTTGTTGCAAAGACAGAAGCAAAAATGGCGTAGCAGTGGCGACTAACCGCCCTTCCCCCCATGATGTTATGCTTGACGGCAGTCCCGTGGGGAGTGGAATTCGACGGAAAACAGGCTTATCCTGGTTTCAAAGGGCCACTTGAGGGTAGCGCGCTACCACAACGCGCATAGAAATGTATGTATGTATGTATACATACATATGTGCATTAAAGTTTCAAAAAATTTAATTTTGAAGTTCACTACTGTTTTTGGGAATACAGCTGTACATACATATGGGCACAATAGACCAACTGGTCGCAGTGCGATCCTCATAATTAAATCTGACCTAATCTATGTACATACATATGAACATACTACATACATGCTCACATAGTATTTCCATATGTAGTATATTCCATTGAATAATTTCGGTTTTACCCAAATCTGTAACATTCGTATGTACGAGTATGTTGGTATTTACCTACAATTTTAAAAAGTTCATTTCACCTTATTTAATGGTAATAACATATCATGACATATAATACATACATACATATGCATTTAGGTATGTATGTATGTATGTATTACATTTGTCAATTTACAATTTGAAATATCCTAAATCTTGAAACACATCTTTATACAAAATTACACGCACTCCCTAATCAATTTCTCTAAACGTTCATACATACATACATATTATTATCTACAGCGCCACTCGTTCGAAAATAATTCCAAACAAAAATACCACATATGTTTTTATGTAGGTATGTAGATTTAGGTTAGGTAGATTTGCCAAAAACAATAAGAGCAAACACATTTTACACATTCAAATTTCGATCATAATATACCATTGGATTTATTTTTACACTTCATTCATAAAGTTTCACCAACTATTTTTGGAGTTTAATAACCCTAAACAAACGATCGCCTTAACAAAAGTTCCATTAGGGGAAATAATTTTATAGGTTATTAACATGATTCAATAATAAAAGGTTATTTATAAAGCAGCTCTTGAAGAATGTTGCCTATTCTAGAGTTTCCACATGGAATAGTAGTAGCTTCTTCATACTGCAACAAATGCTGGCATCACTGACTCGTTTGTCTAATATCAACTTTTTTTTTTTTCATTCATTAACATTTGATTTTGTGATTGCGTAAAATTTGGGTAAGTTTTGCAAAAAATTAATGTTTTTTCATAATTGTATATCAATTTTTCATTCGAAACAGTGCAGTGTAATTTACCACAACACATAAAAAGCGATCTCTTCTGTGAAATATTATTTGAACATTGGTAGTTGCATATATTTATAAATGTGAATGTTTATTTCCCCATCAGTCGATAGACTGGAGCGTCTTCCTGCCGAAGATCTGTGGCACTTCTGGAAGGCACAAACACGTAAGTTAAATGTTATAGCAACTACAACGAAATATTAGGATAAATTCTTATAATTAATTGAACCTTTTTAGTTACAGGTTCCTTTGACCATTTAGTGTATACCTGTATAAGTACAAAATCAACTTCTTCCAACTTGCATTAGATGCTCACACACACAGGTAAGTTATAGATGTAAGAGCGCAGTTGTCCACTAGCGTAGAAACGGCCGCACGTGCCTGTAGACACGACCTATCTAATAAGAAAGATACAACCTATCTTAATAGAGCGCCGCAACAAACGTTTAAGTAATAAGTCGGTCGCTAACGGCGCTCTAATATAGCAACTAAGGAAAAGTTCTAATAATTTAACCACTTTGTTTACAGACCCATTCGAACGCTGAGTATCGATCAAGAGTAAATAAAAATGTGTTCAATCAGGACAGTTTATCTATAATCATGCGGTTTTATTTTAATTTTTATTTGAAAAATGTACAGGCCAGTTCTGCAAATCGAAATGCATAAATCCCTTCCACCCGATCTGTTATTAGTTTCTTCATTCCTAAGAAAATCAGAGTTTATTTTTTTTCTTTTCAAAGAATCAGTGACAACACTTTAAAACCAAAATAAAAATCATCGCTTTCGATGTACATAAATCAATGCTATTCTTTTTGGTTCGACCAAATTTTAAAAATCTAAATACAGCCTGTTCTATAATCCTAATATTATAAATGTGAAAGGTTGTATGTTCGAATGAGATTTAGCAGGAAGATCACTTATAGCATGTTCATGGAGAAAACTATCGATTATTGGAAGAGTGGGCGCACCAATTCTGAATTTTTAATACCGCTTTTCTCGAAAAATATGTACGATGGAGTATTACAATTATGTTTTTATACACATCTATGCATCCCATACGATGGTTGAGTTTTTTCTAATTTTGAATTTTTATTGATAATAATTAATTTGACACCCTTTCTATTTTAAATTTTGTTTTTTGCTGGCTCGAGGTTTGACTTTTTATTATTTGTCAATTAAAATAGAGTTGATTCTCTTTATATTCCATTTGTATAAAATAGAGGGTTAAAATATCGCGGGTATAAGCTAGTTAATTAAATAATTTCTTACAAAAATACTATTTTATTTAGTATTTTTCTAATACTTTTTCGCAAAAAGGGATCACACTTTTCTGCGTACTTCCAAAATAAAGTTATATATTTATTTATTTATTATTAATTTAGTCAATGAATACAAGAATTAGGGAATGTTAGATTTTAGCTGTCACTAAGTACAGAATCTTTTATAATTGAATCATGGGTTATTGATAAAAATAAATAATACTTTTTAATATGTAAAAATTGATAGACGATAAAAAAGCATTAGTTGCAGTAAGCCCGTACATATTTTTCCTAATTCCCCATTCGGTACGCTACAGTATCGAAAGCAAAGTTCCATAGATCATATTGAAATATGTTCAATATTCGATAATAAAGTCCAATACTATGCAACATTAGTCAAACAAATTCTACCAAATACAAAAATTTAACTATTCAAAATGCACGCCAAGCAAATTTTTCAGAATCATACTCTTACTCTTACCCTTACACCTCGTATTATTACAAAAATTATTGATCCACCAAACAAATTTACCTACGGCGAATACAAAACCAGAATAAATAAACAGGCCTAATCATTGTCGTGATTGGGGGGAGGGAAGTATGGATCAGTGTGTAATGATGTATGATTTGTTAGCACAAAATAAAGTAACAAAAAGTTATAGCAACAAGAAAATCAAGTGACAACCACTAACAAGGACAATGAATGTCAATTACTAACTTGTGCATGTGTGTATGTATAGGTCGATATGTTTTTGTGCACAAACTTTCTTCGTCAGAGTGCTATTTATGTGTGCAACTAATTGTTTGGACGTAAAACAGCATTCATATTATTTATTTTATGCGTACGTAGAAATTGTTTATTTTATGCGTACGTAGAAATGTAAATTCCCAGCTAGCAAAATAATATGTTTGCGAATATATGAGAAAATGGAAATAAATTGTTATTTAATTCCGATATCTCATCCAAAAAAGTATTCCGAATAATCGTCTGAATGCGGATTTCTCGAATAAGTTTTTCCACTAACGTGAACATTCGAAACAAAAAGTTTTCGAATATTTTTATACATTTCTGAATACATTTCATATACTATGCTTTATTCAAACATTTTCCATCATCATTTCTAATACTTTTCTAAAAAAATTCTAATTCAAATATCTTTTAATCGGCTTTCGTTCAGAATTTCGTAAGTGATTTTTTATAATTAGAAACCATACATTAAAACTATTTTATACAGATATATTTTTATACATTTCTGAATACATTTCATATACTATGCTTTATTCAAACATTTTCCATCATCATTTCTAATACTTTTCTAAAAAAATTCTAATTCAAATATCTTTTAATCGGCTTTCGTTCAGAATTTCGTAAGTGATTTTTTATAATTAGAAACCATACATTAAAACTATTTTATACAGATATATTGAAATTATTTATTAATTCAAAACCTTTTACAACATTTTCATTTGCTGCAAACGACTGCCTGAAACCCCGGTGAGCAAGCAGACAACAGTACGCCGCTCCTCAACGCATTCAGCCACAGCTGCAATACATGTAGATGATTTCAATTGCTCAATTTAAATTTAAAAAGTTTAAGATTATTATTATTATTTTTTTTTTAAAAAGAAGTGATTTTGAATATGAAAAATGATGATTTGAATTCGGATAGAAAAAATGAAAGGAAAACGCACAGTCACCAAAACGCACCATTTTTTGTTGACTGGGCTATGTGTAGGTGAAGACTTTGAATGCTGAATTTGTCAGTAATCTAGTTATGAATTTGTAAGTTTACTGCAAACATATTAGCGACACATCTGCATTATAACGGCCTAAGCGGTTTATTTTAGTAACGATGTTTTGTAGATATATTTTTTTTTTTGGTAAAGTTAAGGAAATGTATAATAAACCACAGACGACAACGCCTTTTGGCAAGTTTAGACTATGTTTTTTTTTTTGTTTATTCGATTTCTAATATATTTCAATTAAACATTTTCAACAAGTTATTTTATTACAAAAACTTTCTTATTCCAATTTTCGAACTTTACAAAAACTAAATAACGTTAAAAAAAAATTTTGATTTTTTTTGTGTATATCAAATTTCAAGTGACTGCCAATTATATTTTCCTTTTGACAAACTTTTTACTAGCGATCTACCGCAATCTCCAAACATGCTTTTTATGCAAAAGATTGTCAGTAATACTTTTATCAAAATTCAACAGTATTAATAAGCGACATGAAACTTGCATATTTTTGTTAGATAATAAACTTCTGTTTAATTGAAATATAGCAAATTATAAAAAAAAGGAAATTTAAGAATCGCCACACTTCATTCTTTACATCTTAGGCAGTAAAATCTTTTCCCACTTCGTCTACAACTAATGATTGTTCTTTACCTACATATTTCTCAAGTTTGTAAGTAATGTTATAAAGTGACTGTTATCATTCATTCTTCTTGTTTTTGTGCTTGTCTTTATTTTTACGACGAAGTTGCAGAACTTTTCATTAAATGAGGTCGTTTACTAGTTTGTTAAGGCCTTTGAGCAGCATATATCGAAGCTAAAATAAAAGAAAAATTATATAAGAATAATGACAAAAATTATAAAATGTTCTAGAAGAAAATGCTTGGGTAAATTGTATAACTAATCTCCGAAAACTGTTTTAATTAAAAACTTCGGTGGACTACAATTTAGTAAATAAATTTTTGCAGTTAAAAAAATAGTTGGAAAGACTATATACATACATAGGTATGTGTCGAAATCACGTAATTTTTTACTGATTTTGTTTAAAAAAAACGTAGTGAGATCAGGTATAAATATGTACGTACTAAGCTGGTGGCAGATAGCAGAGATAGAGATCAAGAAGTTAATGTATTAGCAATGTACCAGTACACCATCCATTGACTCCTTCAGGTACTGCCTCGTTTTTCTTTAACACCCAACCAAAATTCACAAATTTTCCTTATAATATTTTCTAATCATCTCACATTAAAATTTCAGCAGAGCAACGTTCTCCTGTCATTTATTAGTTCAACTAATTCGATTTTTTTCTAGAGGGATGTAAAATATCATAGTATAACATAAATGCTTTTCAGCTCAAAACTTGAATAACTCACAAGTAAATTGCTCAATTTTGTGGCGACCTATATCATAATCTTACAAGCACTGCACGCCGTAGAGAAGTTAATTGTTTAAACATCGCTTTTGCAGGAGTTTTCTAGATATGTATGTAAGTGAATCTGAGAAAATGCCAGCGTCGCGTAGCTATGATACTTGATTTCCTTTCTGAACTTTTTACAGCAAATTCTAATTAGAATAAACCTATTTTAAGCGTCCATTCTATTAATAGAGCAAAATACTAATTCAAATGACAACATTTTAGACAAATTATAAGCAGACAAAATAATCTTTTCAACTATTCCTATACGAACAATTTTACTTTCATATTACGAAATGAAGTTTAACATTTGTTTGCAAATTAAACTTGTTCTCTGTAATATTTCTAATCATTCGAAAACGACTTACCGAAAAAGCAAATTAAAGAAAAGAAACTTATATCAAACATTAGCTACTAAATCTGTGCCGATTTCAGATGACTTCAACACTGAAAAAAAAAACTTCATTAGATGGCTTCAGTAACGAGAAGAAAACCCAGATTTTGTGTCTTCTGGCAAAACGAATAATAAAACTGCACAGTTTTATTGTCGCTTAATAGATGCTTTATTACATTACATTGTATTTCCATCCTTGGCTCTCCTCTACTTTGCCTTTCTTATTTGGTGAAACACAAATTTTCTTATATTACACGAAAATATATGCATATCCTGCCGTGCGCTTGACAAATTGTACTTGCAGAATAGCCACAGGATATTTGCAAATAATGAGATACATAAATATATACATATGCACATGTAGACATACATACATACTATATGTATATAAATAAAGTAAAATACAGCCATGGATATGTTTTTATATGCGTCGATTATTTTTGGTGGTATTTTACATGCCAATGAAAATGTCTGAAAGCTTATTTTGACGATTATAGTCGAAGCGTTAGCATTTTACTTGGTGGCATTTGTAATTGTATTTGTCTATATGCTATACTGGGACAATGAGTGTACATATATAAGTATATGTTCGAGTGTGTAAGTTATGCGAAACGAATGCCGGAATTTTGTATAAATTTGCTGATAAATGGTGTATTTGTTCCCACAATGTGTAGTAGCTTATACTCTTACTTTATTTGCTTTTAATTAGCTTTATTCGAATGGCCTAAAGTTGATCAACTGCTTTGTCTACTTATCGAAAGTATTTTTTATTGCCCTGTAAAGTGGATAGTATGTAAGTACTTCGTTTTTTTCGTTTACCTCTTTCCATACCGTCTTGCAAAAAGAGAGACATTGGCGCAGTATTTATGTAGAAAGAGTTCACCTCTTTTTAATAAAATGTATATGAATTAACTTTTGACTGCAAAAGAGTGCATATCGATTTAAAAGCAAAAACTGCATATAGTAATTCCTTTTTTTTTTTCATTTAATAAAATGTAGTTCCTTTATTAGCACCAATTTTCAAACTTTATACACGGTATTCTGTATTTTTTTCCTTATAATAAAAATTCGAGCGTCTTCCAAAAAATGGTTTAAAATCAACTATAATTTAAAGTCACTTGAAAGATCCCTGTCGGAAAAAAGCAGACAGTCTGAAAAATTAACCAATTTTAAAGTAGTAGGAAATGAACTGCTTTGAAACAAATGCAGCGTGGGAGTCTTTAATACTTCGTACTCGTATATCTATATGAGCGTAATACAAAATAATTTAAAAACTTTTGTAGTGAAGAGAAACTAGGAAGTTTTAATTGAATCCATATAGTATACATATGTGTATAGTATTTACATATGTACATACACTGTACTCATAAAAACTCTCATCCGACAGCAGAAGGCTTCACTTACAATTTTCAATAAAAACAGATGACGAATTGACAGCCGTTGTCGAAAATATTTACGAAGAAAACAAAACAATTTACGTGAGAAGCTAATATAATCATAAAATTCTAAATATCTATCTAAAGCTTTTTCCCATATATTCCATAGCTTGAAGTCCCTAATAAAAGGAAAACCTAAAAGATGCTTTTGGGTCTTTTATCCAAGGACGTTGTAATGAATTGCAATATCAATGGAACTCACGGAAAAAAAGATTAAAAGCTTTTGAAAGGTAAGACAAGGGCGAGCCCATAACATGCGTGATTCTTAAAATATTTCAATTTTTCTTTATCATTATCGTGTATCGAAAATCGTGACACAGAGGAAGTTACTCGCAAGGCCATTCAGGCAGTAAAAAAACAATGTTTTTACGAAGAATGTATGCAGAAGAAACTAAATTAAATTTCTTTTAAAACGTGTAAATGAACTGAATTCCTTACTTAGTTTAAACAAAAATACATACGTAAATATATTTTATAAAAACTAAACTAAAATGCGTTTTTAAAAAGTTAGAAAAGAGTATAAAATAAAGAAGTTTAAAAACAAATCGAGTTTAAAATAGTTGTAAAAAAAGCAGTTTTAAAGTAGCTGGAAATAAATACATAAATATTATTGCAGTTGCAAAAAAAGTAATTTTAATGTTCTTTCTTTCAAATATATTTGAAACTGGTTGAAATCAAATGCAGAGTCGGATAATTGACTTGCTCCTAGGACATCGCACATGTTAAAAAAGTTAGTTGATGACAAGAAAATAGAATGAATTTAAATCACTTGTGGTTAGAAAAAAAGTACTTTTTAAATTGCTTTTAAAGTACTTTGATTTCCGACAGGGATGTAACAAATTATTAAAATATATTTGTAAAGTAAATTTATGCTTTAAGCTTAAAAATTTTACATTTTTTTGATTCTAAAATGTTAAGAGTAAATTTTGTAATTTCCTAATACTGTATATATACATATGTATATCAGAAATGCCTATAGCGTCTCGCATGTCAATAAGCCACTTCATCATAAATCAAGTGATTTATTGCTTCAATATTTTGATTTACGGTGGGTGTTGGCCGCTTAAAAATGCCGCTATTGATGTCAAAGTCAATAGGCTTATTTCAATTTGTTTGTTTCCTTCGAAAAGTGCGCCTACGCTCGTGGTAATCTAAAAATATGTTAGCTTGTGGACATGCTTACATTATCGAAATGGCACCAATATTTCCCACAGGACACCGTCACTGCGAAAAAAACTCAAATCAAAATATCGCTTTACCTTTTTCAGTCTGTGTTAAATACGTGAAGCTATAAAAGCAAAGGCTCTTCGCGCCGAAAATAACTCGGTTTCGCAATTTTATTGGCTTTACTATGCCTTTAGTGATTTGTTTGCGTTAAGCGCTAAGCCCATTAATTGTGCTCAATTTAATTGTAGTGGCTCTTTTTGACAAATTTCAACCATTTCTTTTCGGGTTATCTGCTGGTAAGTTTTTTAAATTTAAAATAGAGTTTAATCTCCTACAAAAATATCTCAAGCTTTTAACCTTATGCAAAACTTACACTATCTGAAAGAAAAATTTGTTAAAAAAATTAAAAAAAAACAATTTTTCAAATTATTATTCAACTAATTTAACATAATTAAATATTGAAGTATTTGAAAAACTAATTTGCAAGTAATATAAAATAAGTAATTGAGTCATTTGCAAATCATTTTTAACGTAGTTTAATTTTTGGCAGAAAAATTAACTTATTAAAAATGTATACAGTTCTGTAGCTTATTCATTATTATTATTATAATATCTAAGCTTGAAGTGGCTACAGCTTACCATTTATTTTCCTGCACTTGTTTTCATATAACGTTTAAATCAAATTAATTTTTTTATTTAATGTCTTTTTAAATCACGTGATAAAGGGAAAGTCATCGCTATAAAAACTAATTAATTTTTTCCAGCTCGATTTGTCAATTGTAACATTGAACTAATTCGTTTTTAAGATCTATACATCATTTTATAAATTTTTTTGCAGAAGTATATATGTATTTGATTTAAAAAACTTCAATTAAAATATGTAGTTGTGGCTGACACTGATAACCAGCGACACTCTTAGGCCTTTATATAGAGGCCCGTTATTTTGAGTTCTTGACGAATCTTGTCAAGTATCTTGGGTTTTTTCACTTAATTCCTTGAGTTCCCCAAAAAGGAGTGCCACCAGAAAACGTAGCCAGCCTGCGCTAGACAAATACATAAGAGGTGTACAACTGTTTCTTCCTCTTCATAATCCTTGCAGTTTCTACAGCATCTGCGGAAAGGTACTCCGAGATGCGCCGCATGGTTACCTATGAGGCTGTGCCCTATTAGGACGCCAATTACCGGGGATAAACGAATATTTTAAAAGCAGCTTGCAAGTATCAAAGAGCATATCAACGCGTTCTTTACCGGGAAGAATCTGCTTGGTTGTTCCCTACCTCGCAAGCTCATCCGCTATACAGTTACCCTCAATGTGCCTGTGGCCCGGAACTCAAATGAGGTTTAGCCTGTTCTGCTTAGCCATCTCCTGTAGAGATCTGCGGAAATCCAGTACAATCTTTCATTTAATCGCAGACAAGCTCACAGGCTTAATAGCCGCTTTACTATCACTAAAAATGAAAATGTACTTGTCCTTTACTGCGGTTTGTAACATTTCCATAGCTTCCTTTATAGCTGAGACCTCAGCTAGAAAAACACTACAGTGGTCCGGTAACCGAAAAGAGCAGCTCAGATATAGGTCCTGCGAGAAGACCCCTCCTCCTACCCTGCCATTCAGCTTCGAACCATCCGTAAATACCGTGAGACATCCAGACTGAGTATGGAAATTTCTAAACCACTCCTCTCTAACTGGGATCCTCTTCGCGAATTTTCTGTCCGGGACCACAGTATCAACACGATCCGTGTATTTCGTGGCTTATTCTACATTTTGTTTAAGTGAATTATTCTATTATTAAAGACTTTCTCAGGTAGCTTTTAAAACGTATCTGCTCCTTAAAGACAAATTTTGCAAGTAAATTGTTAAAACTTTAAGAGAAGTCAATTCTTAATTGTAAATTATTAAATTCAGTTATAGAAGCAAATTGAAGGAAAAATATGACATTTTGTATATATGTATGTACGTACTAATTAAAATATAAAACAATCCTAAACGGTATGAAAATTAGAATTTTTGTTTTCGTACTTGACAACAAATATATTAATAATATTAATAAATTGCTTTATACATGTTTTATGTATGTTTTTTTATTATGTTTGTTAAAAAAAACGAGAAAAAATGTGCCAAAAATTTCGACAAGCGCAAAGGTTGGAGCAATTGTTTATACAAAAAACATCTTTTAGGGTTGCTTCTGTTTGCGTCGAATAGACAAAGTTGAACGCAAGTTTACATTGGCTTGATCGATTTTTATTCTACTAAAAAGTTGACCCACCTTTATAGTCGGACTACATATTCACGTGAACTGGACTATTGTTCAAAAATTAAGTCGTCGATTTTTTTTAATTTTACGTGTATTTTTCAACGTTATGTAAATCTGTGATATATTTAATTTCTTTCACTGGCTTCTGTTACTAATTTTTGGAACTTCATAAAAGATCAGTTCAATATCAGTTGAATGTATTTTAAATTTTTATTGAGGGAAAATTTGTACGTTAATAGACTCATATGTGTATCTGCTGCCGAAAAGCTGAGATAGTTTTGACAAATAATACAAAACGAAGTCAAATTTATTAAGGGAATATGCCTAGAGCGACGCCCAGGTAGTCTTTAATGCTTGAATAGGTGGTTGGTTGTTTTTATTTATTAGTTCTTCATAGCAGTGTGCTAACAAATGCTTGTACATACATATAAGTTCAATATTTACACAAAATATATTTATGAGCAGCTACTTGATTTTATCTGTTGTATGTACAATGTTGTACTGCAAATTTACATTGTGGCCAAGTGGGCTTAATTTATATTTGCATAAAAGCTGAAAGTTAGACTTGTACGAAAGCTCAAAAATGTATGGCCTTCAACATAAACATATAAATAAATTCAGACGCTTACATAGGTATGAGTAAATATGTACCTAAAAAAGCGTTCGAATTCATATTCATGACAAGGAGGTGTATACAAATGGTTTATGTATGCATATCAAAGTAAAACTTATAATAAATCATTAATAACTTCTATAAAAACTTAATTTTTATGTAGTATAGGAGTAAAACTTATTCTTTAAATTATGTTTTAAATGTGAATAATATTATTTGTAAAACAAACTCCAACTGAAACCTGCGTCAGAATTAATAACTTTAAGACTAGTTCGCATAAAATCGTATACGAGTTGGAATGTACTAAGTGGTATAATCCTTTGCAAGTCAATTCAAGTGTGATTGTTCTACACTAATATCTTTAGAATACAAGAAATGCTGAAATAATGCTTATACTTAATTAACGTCAATATTTCGGGGCGGTTTTAATTTGATTTGCTGGAATTTCTATTCATAAAAACAGTTGATTTGGTCAATGTCTTTGCTCTATTCTTTTTGGTTTCTTTTTTGGACAAGTGCCTTTTGTGTTTCCCTTCGTTCGTGCAAAAGTGTGACGTTCTTACATTCAATTTAAGTTACATGCTAAAATTGTTTTTAATACTTCAATAAAAATACAATTTATGGAAATGGAGCTAACAATTCTCATGGGATCGATACATCGCGTTTTCATACTTAAATCAATGATAGTAATTTGTATAAGGTACAAATTTTATCATATAATAAACTGACATATTTCCATTTAAAAAAAAATTGTCTTCTACGGAGAATAGGCGGGATTCTTACGACTATCCGAAAAGTCATCGCATTACAATTGGAATGGTGTATGTTTACGCTTGCTAGAAAATCATACATACAAAAAAAGATTGAAAAAAATACTTTAAAATACCAACAATCACGTTTACGTAGCAGCAACTATCACAATAATGACACAGGGATGTTTTAAATAGTCGTTTTAAATGAAAGAATTAAGAATTTTATTAAGAATAAGTATAGTTACTTAAGTAATATAGAATGAAGTCAAGATTTTGGAACACGCTTATCTTGAAAACTACTTAATGGAACTACTAGTAGTACCGAAAACTTATTTTGACATAGCCGTCCATCGATTGTCAGGGCGTATGAGTAACCGTTTTGAATGAAAAAAAAATTACATATTTTCCACTAAAAATTGCAATCAAAAGTTTTTAAAAGAAAACAAAAAAATGTATTGAAAAGCTCCCCTAAACTAGCGAATCTAGAAAATGATAAGTACCACTACATTCATCATACTTGAATTAATCGACTTAACGTGATAACTACTCATAGATGCTCCGCTGTTTTAGTTTTTCGACTGGCATAGTATTAATATTTAAACCATTTCATTTATCAGAGAGAAATTTGGTAACGGAACATGAAAGATACTTTTAATACATTCATAGATTAAAATTATTTTGAATAACTTAAAAAATTTTAATAAATATTTCATTTCTTACCATTGTAACCACTAAAATTTTGCAAGGAATGAAAGTATGGGGGCTAAAAAAATTATGAAAAATTTTCTGTTCTAATTTGTGGGCGCACACCACAAATGGTAGGAAAGCAATAAATCAGATAGAACTCCAAATGATTTTCTGCATAAATTTTCTTCTATTTTTAAAAGCATCACCTTTACAAAAATCTCTTGACTTAGCTATAATTAATAAAACGATTGAAAAATTATATTTTAAACAATTTATTATCCGAAATGATGTAGTTAAGACTGTCTGAAGATACCACATCAGAACAAAAGAAAATAATCGAATTTAATTGGCCAAAAAGCATTTGTATTCAAATGTTTTAATATCTTATATGTGCGACTTTAAAGTAATATTATTTTCGCATAGCAGAAAAAAGCTCTTAAGTGTATAGAGTGTCGGTCAAAGAAATTGCAGTATTGATTTTTTAAAATAAAATTTAACAAATTGTGTTTAAAACTCTCAACTACTCTTATTACTTTTCTTGCTCGGCATTTTTTCTTCGAATTTATTTGTAAGCCTTAAGCTTACAGTCACAGAGAATTTTTATTGTATAAGAAAAGATGAATAAAAGTAAAAAAAAAAATGCATTGCTATTTATTTGAGAGAGATTAAAAATATGTGCTTCCAACTAATTGGTTATGTCGAAGTTTTATAAGCGAAAAGCTCAACAATATAATTTATGAACTTAATTCAGTTGAAAACAAGTACTCTTACATTGTTTTGTTTTAAGCATATTTTTATTCAATATACATAATTCCATTTAATATGAAATTTTTAAAATATTTGTTTTTAAATTAATTCCAATTAAAATCATTTGTATCTCATCATTCGCTTTATGCCTTTAAATTAAAATAAATTTTTAATAATTGAAAGTTTTTGTTGAGCTCGAGGCCGAAAAAATTTGCAGAAAATTTTTTATTTGGAAAAACAACAAAAGTTTTTTTAAATGGTAGAAGTTAAACTACTATTTCGAAAATCACCACATTTCCTCATCAGACCTCTTTTTATTAAATTAATTAAATTTATTCTTTATAACCACTTCAGCTAGGCACAAACATTTACAATAAATTTTAATTTTATTTTTTAAACTGCGCTTCATTTCATTTCAATTAAATAAATTTTAATTAATTTCATTTTCATAGAAATTAATATTACTTTACAGTGTCCATATGAGGTCCTTCCTATTGAACAATATTTTATATTTGAAAGTCTTGTCTAAAGTCTTGTTTATTTCAATTTAATTTCCATCTGGTTTCCTGTTGTCCTGACAAAAAAAACATTACTCATCCACTCTCATTAATTTCCATTTATTCAAAAAAGTACTCAAACATACATAGCTGTCACAATAAATAAACGATCGATGCAAATGAACCTGCACACGCATTTTTCCATTTAAAAGCCATTATAAATACCGCATTGGATATACCAAAGCCGACCATCAAATATTAAAAAAAAAAAAACAAATAAATAATCGAATGAAATCGTGTGCTATGCATATATTGTTGAATGTATGAATGTGCACACACTTTTCACGATTGAATGACACACTTATCATTCAATGCACACATACATACCTACGATGCATATGTATGTATCGATTTTCGTATTGCATTGTCATTACCTGACATGTTTACCGTGATTGTCATTTCATTTTACGTTAATGTATTTAAAGGTAAAGTACATATGAATATATATATATATATATATATATTTATGAGCATAACTGTGAAAGCACGTGAAATAGTTGAACCAGCGTGTAAGCCCATTACGCTGTCGCTCATACGTCATGTACGACCGTTTGTATGTTGTTCGCCGGTCTACAAACGCAAGAGCATAATTACAGTGTGGGGCAAAACTCAGTTTGAAACAAAAAAAAATGTCATTAGTAGCAATAAAGTTTAAGAAATATGTATGCATCAAAGCTTATAAATATGTATGTCAGTCTTGAATAAATAATAAATAATAATTTGGCGCGTACACTATATAGCTCAGTGTTTGGCCGAGCTTCTCCTACCATTTGTGGTGTGCGTCTTTATATTATACCACAAATGGAGGGGCGTACAATTTTGTGCCGACTCCGAACGGCAGATGTATTTTATGAGAAGCTTTTTAATGGCAGAAATACCCTCGGAGGTTTGCCATTGTCTGTCGAGGGGTGACCGCTTTAGAAACAAACTTTTTCTATGATTTAAATTTTATTTTTTTTTTATAAATTTATTTAATGAAATTTGGGATATATGAGTATTGAATAAACTAATCGCGAAGCTTTCTTGAGCTCAGAAATTTTGGTTCATACAACCACTTTTATTTTAACAGAAGGCAATGGCAACAACAAGGTAGAACTTACTTCTTTAAAAGTTTTAATTCCATTACATAAGTTATACTACATTATACTATTATATACCAATGTAAGTACATATTCATATTTATTGCATCTCAAATTTATAACCGAACCACATATCGACAACTTTTGAAAAATTATTTTTCTTTTAGTAAATTTTCATTATCTCTTATTTCAAATACATTTCATGCTCTAACAAAACGCATGCAAAGTTTCAAACCTTATAGTAAATTGATGAAAATCATCACTCTTGTAACCTTATTTTAAACTTATTTATAAAAATTAGACAGAATTCGGTGTTTGACGGAAATTGCGAAAGGAGACTAAATCCGATAGTTATTTTAACTAAGTAAAAATGTAGTTGCTCCGTTAGCCGATAAAACACATCACTTTTTGCATTTACTGTTTTCAGCAGTTTCCGTCACTTGCATGCACTTATGTATGTATGTAGTATGTATATGTGTATGTTACGGTATTTACCGTTAGGTACCATCTTATGCACACGTTTTAGTTCACATAAGTGACTTTCGTGTTTAAGTACGTACACACTCAGCAAATATTGTGTTTACTACACGCTTTTCACTTCATGGTAGTTAATTTTAATTATCATCACTATTGTCACAGTTTTATAGATAAGTTGCCAATTCTTAAATATGTATGTATGCAAGTATGTGTAATCGTTTATTTTTAAGGCAAATGCAAATTTTATATCAGCGTAGACTTAAGCACTCAGTGAATGAATGACAATTCAACTACTACTACTACTCGGAGTTCAAAAGCTTGTGATGAATGCAAAATTAATTAAATTAAATTAAAAAATTACTTTTAATTTAATTTTAATTAAAAGCGATAATCGTTAAGAAGAAAATATTGTGAATTAAATAATGTCAAGGAAATTTGTTGTGAATTGCGACATTTTTGTATTTAATATGCGTTGTGTCAAAAGCTACTGTTAAAAAAAAATGTTGCTTTCTCACATTAGAATTTTTGCATAAGCCCACCTGTCTTTCTGACAAATGTCTATATTAGTAGAAAATGTAGCAATTATGCTTAGACAGAGTACATTAAATGGCGAAACTATTACGAAAAAACATGTCAACGTTATTTGGAGAAAAGAAATCGCAATAAGTGAGAAATAAAAAATTATAGATAGTAAAAGTTTATATTGTATTTCTATGTAGCAAAAAAACAAAAATTATAATATATTTTTGAGCTTTAAGGCCGATTGGTTTATTTGGAAAATTATTAGGAAAAAAACAACAATATTCAAAGCGGTAGAAGTTATAGTACTTTTTCGGAAATCACCACATTTCCTCATCAGACTTCTTTCAAATAAACCAATCGGCCTTAAAGCTCTAAAATATTTATAAATAAATAGTTATTTGGCCAAACAATAAAAAAATAGAATACTTTACAAGCTTTAAGGCTATTTCGTTTATAGAAAAATTTCGTAAATTCGTAAATAATTAAAATAAATAGTTATATGGCCAAACAATAACAAAAATGATAATATTTACTGTAAAACAACATTGTTCGGTATATTTACAGCATTAGCCGTCATGAACATATTTCTACTTTTGCCTTAAAGATATATTCTATTTCATTCCATCGAAGCTCACATACTTGACATTGGTCCACAAAATCATAGTCATACAGGACACCGATTATTGGAAGGAAAGATTTCATGTATATTTCCATAAGTAGGCTGGTCTGATCTAATGTTGTAGGTACAAGTAAAAACAATTTACTTTACCTTACGGCCCAACGTTTCGCTAAATCTTCTTAGCTTCATCAGGGGCGTCCTGTTTTTATTTTCCAACATTTGCATTACATGAAATAAAAACATATGTACACATATGTACACATAGTACACATAATATAGTACATTTAACAAAAATTGAAAAAACGAAAAACAGAAAATTTGTTTAACTTACATCTTAAATTATAATTTTTATAAATAACACATTAAAAATATAAGTTAATAACTACCAACAAGATTGGTAAACATCGTCAAACTAAATAAACAATCTTCTCGATCTCTTTCTATATGCAATATTAAATTTACGTGCTTAATATCTGAACGTCAGTTTTTCATTTTCTCAATCTTAATGTGTACTAGCTATAAGTTATTATTTTAGATTGTAAGATATCATACACTGTAAATATAACTTCTGGTTGTTGTGTGTGATTAACTAATTAAATAAATAACAGACAGCATGGATGCCACAAAAAAAAATATTAAATTCTGTTGAGAATAATGCAGAAAATAACACCAAAGTATTTGTCGTTAATATTTTATATTATTAAAGAATAAAAAGCGGTGCATTAATAAAACTTTAAAAACTAATTTTACTGCAAACATTATCTTATAGCGAATTGTAAAAAGGTCAATCAAATTTCAAACTTTTTTTTTTACTTTTCATTTCTTAAGTGTGTAATTTTATAACCTCTTCAGTTAAGTTCAGCAAATTTTAAGTCACTAACAATTTCCGCGTATATTTGCCAATCAACGGCAATATTTTTTGACTTGAAACTTGAACTAAGCTTAAATTTTAAAGCTACACAACTGCATACTCAGAAATATAATTTAATTTTTTTTTTTAATATAATTTAACAATTTTATAAGTTTAAAACTTAAATAATATTGAAAAATAAAAAAAGGAATTTGTTAATATATAATACAAACACATTTCGGTCTTTCCCTTTATTCCGCCTGTTTTCAAACATATGTACTTGCTTGTCAAACCTTTCACTTGCTTCTGAGATCACTTAAATATAATCACTTCATATACTCTTATATGAAAAATGTCCATTTCAAGAAAATTTGCTGCCAGCTATAAAATAGTAATAAGTTTTTTAAACAAAGGGTTACAAATTCGTAAGTGTATTGAATAATAGCCTCAAATAAATAAAGTAATAATAAAGGAATAATTAAAATTACTTCGTTTCAAATTATTTGTAAATGCAGGACTTTGAATAAAAATAAACTTATTTGTATAATTCGGACTACTTGTTCTGATTTTGGGCTATATAAGACATATTAATCTACAATCTGAAAACATCTCGCTAGGTAAGTTAGTTGGCGCAACGAAACGCTTTCTCTGTCTCCTTTTCAATCAACTGCTCGGATGCTGCTTGTGTTTTTGCAACAAACTTTATACAAATCAAAATGTTGGCTGAAGAACTATTCCCAACGTTAATTTAAAAAAAAAATACCTTCTTTCGACCAACTTATTTATTATGAGATCATGAAAAATATAAATGATATTTGTATTAGAATAATTTCGTTTACAATAACTTCCAGAACTTTATGAGATCCAGTCGTTTTAGCTTTCCCTCATCTTTTGTAAGATTACTTCGTTCAGCATTATTAATTTTTTTGTACTCTTGTTCAAGATCGATTGACATTTTCTCGTCCACTTCTACGAAATAAAATGGGCATTTCCGAAAATTATTATTCTAGAAAGTTTCCATGACAAATTCTTAATGAATTTAAGAATAATTTCAGCATTGGCATGAACAAATATTTCAAGCAGCGGCAGCAGCGACAGCAAAAATATTTTACCGGAAATTTGCGCAATAAAAATCGGAAATATGCGTGTTAAGTGTGTTCGAAAAATATGTTGAAATGCTTTCATAAATGGATGCATATCTGCATACATACATATGTACAATTAATATACGTACATCCAAAGCTATCTGTGTCGCTTAACTGGTCAAGCCGTCCGACCGACTATTCGTGTGCGGTTTATTTATGACCAACTTTGCGGTTGTTTATAAGCCACACAACGCTGCAAAAACCAATATATTGGTACGCACACACACATACCAATACATCTACAAAATGAATTTTAGTGGAAGAGTGGCCTGGAAAGTGGTTAGGAGTATGCAGATTGATGGTAATGTACAAAGTGACTGGCAAGTTACTCTTGCAATCTGGCCAGTAATGTTGCCATTAGTTTTCGTTTTAACACAAAATTTTATTTATGCTTAATAATATTTACTAAAATCTATTGCACACAAATAATTTATTAGTAGTTAAATTCAGTAAATTAATGACGAGTGCCCTTCCAGTGAGGAGGTGCTAAGAGAACATGGTTTTATTCCTGTGAGAGACTTTATATTTCGTTAGATAAAACCTTGCTTATTACTCTTTGTTGATAATAGTGAGTACTTCGTTTGGGTATGCCCAGTCTTGCCTCACACCTTTTCTCGTATAATATACCGCTTCCTCATTTCCCAAAAAAAAACGCTTTATATGGAGATTTTATTCATGTAGTTAGAGGGCATGCTCTCTAAAAGGCTTAAGTGCAATTTTTATTTTTCTTTAACTCTCATTTAGTTCGTTGGTACTGACCTGAGGACTCTTATCGCTGCTTGACTGAGTTTTAAGGAAACATCTAGCTTACCGATTTTGCCATTAAATCAATTTCAAAGATTTCAACCAAAGGCAACCCAAAGATTTGCTGAGAGAAAACGACAGACGTTTTTCCACTGTTCACTTTCGTGCAAGGCCGAAATGTCTTTGTTGATTAGTACGCTGTTAGATTTACTGTCCCTTCTATTGGAATATTTGTAGCCAAAGCGAATGTATGAAATCGGACAGTCACAGTTTTTGTATCCCACTTAAGCCATTGTTTATTATTTCATAGCAAACTATTAGTTTTATCAAAAATATTTTTAAGGACTTTTTTATAGCAGAGTCAGATAATTCAAAAAAGTATAAAAAATACTTTAAATAATTTTTATAAATCTCTAATTCTTTGTCTATAAAAATACTTAATGCTATTTTTTATAAAACTAATAGTTTTCGAGCTATGAAATGTAAAACAATGCCTTACGGCGAGACACCTTAAATTTTTAGTTGCTTAGCTTTTGAAAAAAATAAAAATTGTTTGCTTTATTTCGCGTTTACAGAAATTTAACATGTCCAAAATTCACGCAAAAATTTTTTTTGACCAAAAGAAATAATGCGGAATGCCTCATGTCCTATCTTTTTAAATGAAAAAAAAAAATCATTGCTTTAGCTTTCAAGAGTCATCTATAAAACGAAAAATATAAAGTATAGTCTTTATATATTGCTTTAAAATATATCTGTTCTTGTTTTAAACTTTTAAATTTCACCGAACTGAAAAGCAATAAACTGTCAAGCGGCAACTCTACAGCAGCCATCAGCTATCACTATATTCTATCAATTACAGTTATATTGCGTTTACTAGTTTCAACATTGGCACGTGTAAGGCCACGTATATTTTCTCGCACGAATCCTCATTTCACACCGGCGCACCGCTTGACAGCAATATGAGCATCTATAAATTTACATAAACACTACCTGTACTCATGTTCTGGCGTTAAAATACGAACGCATTTGAGTTTTCTGACTAAAGTGAATTAATGCCACTGAAGGCTGACTTATTATTACTTGCGAATAGGACTGGCATCATACTCGTTTATTTATTTTGTTGCAGTTGTTGTTACTTTCTGAGTAGTCCGTTTCAAGTTATTCGCAAATTGTCTGTTTTTCCTTGTATTTTTTCTTTGGTTTGCTTGCGCAAAACCATTATCCATCACTCTCCACATACATATTTATTTGCCATGTAGCGTATGAAGCACTTGTTCTGCCAACTGACGCAGTGAAAGTGATAAACATCAGTGTGGGTTTCACAATTGTGTAACTACTTGATTCCTCAGCTCCTGCTCTTTTGTATTTGTATGGCTCAGATGTGGCCAACCAATTGCCATATTTTCTATTTGGGCGCAGATTAGTTTGTTCAAAAAATTGTCTGCGTTAACTGCAGATGCCGCAATGATGTGAATTAGTATTTGAATGCCTTTTGTAGGACAGATTTTTGATTATAGACAAGTACCAAAAGTATTTGTCAAAACACTTTGCTGTTGGTCTTTTAGTTAGTGGTTTTCTTTTCATTTTCATACCGAAACAATATTGAATTTTCTAAAACATCCAATAGCAGTTTGTGATTAAACGAAGACGAGTACAAATAGTGCTTGAAATTATTTGCTAGAAAGAAAATACAATTGAAATTAGCTAAGTTCGAGTGTCACATGAAAAATATAAGAAATTGTGGCAGTTTGAATACAACGCAGTTCTTTCGAAGCGACAATGATCAACCAGACAGAGATATAGAATTCTGGTAGATATATATAGCACAAAACTTTATTAAGTAAATAAATTTCTAACACAAATAACTTATTTTCTTCTGAAGAATATCACAATTCTCATAAAAGTCCGTTTTCCATTATAAAATATATATATTAAGTATAATAGGCGAATTATTGGTTATTAAAATGTAAAATATGAAGTACAGTGAACTCGCGATAATATGAACACCCTAAAATATAAACACCCGAAAATATGAACAATCTAAATCAGCCATTGACTACGCCAAAATTTAAACTTTGTTTAAAAGCGTTAAAATATGAGCAAAATGCTTATGAATTTAACCACATATTTCTGTGTTTTAGGGAATAACCGATGTTTTTATAAATTCGTTAACATTAATTGTTATGGCTTTTTAAATATCTACGGACAAAAAAAAATAATTTATTTTTAATTTTTAAAATAAGACAAATATAAAACTCATTCCCTATATACAAACAAACTTTTTGTGTCAAGTAGATGACTTTTTTATATTTATATTTATATTTTATCCCATTCGCAAATTTGAACAATTTGCAAATATGAACAAGCTTGGTTTTAATTAGTTCATATTATCGCGAGTTCACTGTATATATACATACATACATATATACATAATTCGAAAAGAAGGAAGAAAAGGAAAGGCAAAAAAATAGTGCCTTCATCGATTGCAATGTAGATATCGATAAAAGCGATAACAGATTCCAATAAATAATTCAGGTAACGATAAATATTTCGATAAAACATACCCGATATCGATAGAAATGAAAATAATATTAACCATTACGATATCGACTAAAGTTAGTGCACTGATAACGATTACAATGTTCATAGCGATAATAATATCCTTTTGAATATAGAAAAGTTAAAAATCTCTCTTCAACCAGTTAATAACTGTTATTGTTTTTCCAAATAAAAATATTCTATAAACTGGCCTCGAGCTCAATAAAATTGTCGATTAGCAAAAACAAAAAAAAATTTTTTTAAATTAATTTTTTCAAAATGCGTTTTTTATTTTTTTCAAACATTTTCCAAAGAAAATTTACAGTTAAACCTTAAACTGGCCAACTGCCAAGTAGCCGAAATTTGTTTTTTTGAAGTTATGATTTTTTACATATATCATATAAACCAGGAACGCTACATTTTTGAGTAGGAATAATTTCTGAATTAGTGTGTTCAGAAGAATAAAGTTAAAGTTCAATTTTTCATGCGAAATTCAAGTTTTTATTTTTTTGATTAAATAAGGTCAAATTAAATAAATGAAATTTTAAATTCAATTAATATAATATAATTCGAATCACATAAAACATCGAAAGCCAAATATTTCATTTGACAAGCTGCCATTCGTGTTCGAAAGTTTTCTCTGTATACACTTTGCGATTGTTTTCGTCGATGTCATTTTTCCACATATGCGTTTGGCTTAACTATACCTTTATGTGCTCGGGTTTTTTTTTCACATGCTTGTCTTTTCACTTCGAAACTCCTTCAATTTTCTCCTTTAAATTTCTTATATTTGTTGTTTTTGTCTGTACTACATCAACATATGTTTTCGTACATTGAATGTCATCAGTTGGATGTTGGGTTAAATTGTGTTTTGTCGAAAAAGGCTTGACTAGCCCCCCGATACCGTCACATGCCCCTTTCCTATGCCCTGTTGCAGAAAATATCCAATTTTTATTCACTGCTTAAGTTTTGAATTCGGGCAGTTGATAACGATTTTTGAAATGGGTTAAAGCCCCATCAGAAATTATCGTTATTTATTTATTTATTTATTTATTCAGTCTATGACATAGTATATCTTACAGACTAGAGGTATTTACATATACAATTTTCTTAAAACTAACGATACAGATCGTCAATGGCTGATTTAAAAACAGATCTCGGTGATGAAAAATCAATATTTAATCTCTTTGAAATTTTATTAAACTCTAAAAGCGCCCTAAATATTGGTGCATGAAGAAAATAATTGGCTGTGATCACATGAAGATAAAATGGTTTTTGAAAACGAAGAACTTTGCTGGGTATATTAAAACTGATCAGCTCGAGTAATTCGGAACAGTCAACGAAACTATTAATTACATCATATACAAACATTAGAGACTGGATTATTCTTCTACTCTCAAGTGATTTCAAGCTTATTAACATACAGCGAGCACTATATGGGGGCAGCGGCTCTTCAAATTTTATCGATTGAAGGGCAAAGCGAATGAACTTACGTTGCACCCTTTCAATTCGAGTAACATGGCAATTATAAATCGGATTCCATATAATAGCGGCATACTCAAGCTTTGAACGAACATAGGTACTGTAGAGAAGTTTCCTAGTATAGGGATCTTTAAAATCTTTTGAGTAGCGGCGTAAAAAAGCAAGATTACTGTAAACCTTAGGTAGGACATAACATATGTGATTTCTGAAAGTAAAACGGTTATCGAACACAACTCCAAGATCGACAAAATCTTTAACTGAAATAAGTTGGTGATTAAAAATAAAATAGCTCGATTGCCGAAACTCCGGAGATTTAGAAATAGACATATGGAAACATTTATTAATATTCAATGAAAGTTTATTCCTGCGACTCCATTCGACAAGATTATTTAAGTCCTGTTGTAGGAGATGAGAATCAGTCTCGCAGGTTATACTACGAAAAAACTTCAAATCATCAGCATAAAGCAAAAAATTTGAACTTTGAAAACAAGAACCAATGTCATTAATAAAGAGAATAAATAAAATTGGGCCAAGAATGCTACCTTGTGGGACACCCGAGGACGCAACAAAAGAATGCGACTTGCAATTTTCTATTTCAACAAATAACAACCGATTCGATAGATAAGATTTTAGCCAAGCCAAAAAAACAGAGTGGAAACCAATACATTTGAGTTTATTTTGTTTTATGGAAAATATGTTATAAATCATTCAATATCACATTGTAATAACAAAAAAAAAAAGTAATGATTGCCTAGTACCTACTCCTACTTAAAACTTCAAAAATTACTGCTGTGCATTGCAATAGTAAAATCTATTAAATTTTCGTTAATTTCAAAACTTTTTTCTACAGCGCAATAAAATTGAATGCACGAGTATAAATTTTAAACAGTGAACAGCATTGAGTAAAACTTTTTTTATGTACATATATATGTATATATGTATATGTATATATATATTTACACAATACATACATAAGTGCACTGTAGACAATAAACTCCTCAGGATAGTAAATATGCACGTTTGTGTTTGTTTGTATATTGAAAACAAATGGAAAGAACGTGAATTACTCGATAAGCATCTTCAGCATGATCTCGAGGCAATATTATATGTAAATACATATATGCTCACTGCATCCATTGTATTTTAATCTGCTAGTATAAGTTAACAAATACTATCGAATTTTCTCAAGCGTGCTGTGTACACACTTGTAGCTACATCACTCATACGCTCCGTCGACTGTATGAAGTCGTTTCGTTAACAGCGAGATACAAGCAAACGATTCCAAACAAGTTTTCAAATACATGCATAGTGCATATATGCAAGGCTATAGCGTGGAAAAACTCAGTGTTACTCCTTAAAACCCTGTAGGAGCGAATCAAATGGACCTTCTTCGTTTTTCATATGAAATTTTTCATATAAAAATATAAATAAATAATAGCCTAATCTAGCAACAGTGCATCACAAGCAGTGGTTGAGATTTAATAAAAAGTTAATTAATCCTTTTCCATATAAAAAAGAAGTTCAGAACAGAGCAGACGAAAACACATACACAGAATGCAGTTAAAATTGTAATTTCTTAATATCTATTTATTTGTTAGCTGATTTCGAAATGCCATTGAAAATGTATGGAATTTGTGCAAATATGTTTTGGAAATAAAAATTTGTGTTAATTGAGAAAATTTTGTAGCAGTTAAGAAATAATATTTCGGTAAAATCCTTCGCTTTGATATCAGGGTTATAAATGAGCTACAATTGTTGCTTTGAGCAGGACTCCCAATTCAAATTTCCAACTTAAAATTACTTCTACAGTGTACACCTCTTTTTTTAAATTTTTAATTAAATTCCGTATATAGATAAATAGGCTGTATTTCAAATATTTCTTTGTTAGATTATTATTTTGGTCTTTGAGTACGATTTTATAAATAGAATATAAAAATATTTTTTCATTAACAATTTGCCAAATCGAACTTTTTAAATCCAATTTTTCTTTTATTATTTTGTAATGGCATTTCTTTTCGCTTAACTTATATACATAAATACTACTTATGAATAAACCTTATAGGCCACAACTCAAGAAAATGTCGTAACAGTCACACTGGCAAAATATTATTAAAGCTCCGTAAAAGTGCTTAAAAAAATCTAAATTATATTGTTTTAGCATCGAAAAAAAGCTTTCATAGTTTTGCTAACCAAAACTGTTTGTTTTATATTGTAAACTAACGGCAAAAAAATTATTTTACCAGTCTTCATGGGAGAAAAAACCAGGGTTATTCTAAAAAGCTATGCTTTAAAAAAATATTCCGGTAATTCTCGTTCCTAAAAAATACACTTTATTTATTTTGAAAAGAGAAATAGTCGATATGTGAGAAAGATAAAAATCAAATTTGCATTTGTACGAATTCCTTTGAATATTCTAGGTATTTAAATATTATCCGAGTTGATTCTGAACACGAATAGTCCACCCATCCACAGTTTTACAGCCTGTTTTTACACCTATTTCTATCGATTAAGAGCATAGAAATGCAGCAAAATATGTTCAGGATAATTTTACATTAGTAGCAGCTCAATTGACTACTTAAACAAATACCGAAATTGCTTATTTCCCAGAGGCATTCCACTGTAAATTAACATGGGACCATATGTCACATTATTGGCAGCGCTAATTGCACCTTTTATTATACCGTTCATGGAAATGGTATGTTAACTTTGGTCCGATGTTTGTAAGTACCAGAACGATAAGAGTTGGATTCATCAAAAATTATACCGATATGTTCAGGTATACGAGGTGAGTTGATTTAGCCATGTCCGTCCGTCTATCCGTCTGTCCGCCTGTTTTAACGCTAACTAGTCTATTTAAATGAAACTTGGCAGTCAGGTGTCTTTTTATAATTTATTAGACATTTGTTGGAACCTGCCAGATCGGACGACTATAACGTATATAAAATTTAGTTCCCATACAACTGATTGTTCAGATATTTAATTTAGCACGAAAACAACTCCATTAAAGCTGCTAAAGTCTTGAAGTTTTGCACACATAATGACTATTATGAAAACAATTTTAGCAGTGAATATCATAAAGATCGTATAAATATAACATATGGCTGCCATACAACCGATAGTTCACATATTGTATTTTTGGCCATACATCCTTCATTAAATCAGCTAAAGAATTGAAATTTTCCACAAATACTAACTAATATCTAATAAATAAAACATATGGCTCTCATACAATTATTCCATTCATGAAAGGTATGAAGCCTGCGGCATAGCCGAAGACAACATTTTTGTACTTGTTTTCTGTTATATTTTGTTTCTCGACGCTTTGATTTTGTTCAATGTTTTCTTCTTGTTTCTTTTTTTTTGTTTTTTTTTTCTTCTTGCAAATGACTACAAATTGCAATTTAGTTATGGGTTTTTAATTGGGTTTAACGGGTTAATGATAAAAAAAATAATACAGAAAAACAGCTTTGTTTGCCAAATGCCGCAAAAGCAAAATGCGAAACGCTGTCTTTGGGTCATAAAAAAATTTACGACAGGACATTAGCAATTCATAAAAAACATAATTTTGTGACGATTTCATGCCATCAGCAACATTCATTTCGTAAAACAAGTAAAGTGATGTGAAAGATGTAGTGCAATAAGCCTTGATATCTAAGGAAAAAAGCTTTTTGAAATAAAAACTAAATGGAGTGTATTAAGCGGATATTCTTTATTTTTGTGTTATAGTAGTTTTGGAAATATAAAACGCTCTCCTTCTATTTATTTCGACGAAGTAAATGTGTTTTTTTTTTTTTCTAAAATTGCATTTCAATTTATGCCTAATACTAAAACACTTTTCATCGCTGGGTTATGATTTATTTGCACATTGTTTATCGCAGTCTGTCATTTGTGAATAAACTAATCAATCAATCAGAAATGGAAACTTATCATGGAACATAATTCATGCATAATTATTGTGGTTTATTTAGGCTAAAACGTTTCAATGTAAATTTGTATGCGATCAGAGTGCTACTTAGCTATAATTTGTTTATTTTTCACACTTTTTGGAAATTGGTCTCGAGCGTAATAATACCTACATACATAAGTATACGAGTCTACTACGAATGACTTGCGGTAAAATATGAAAATAGAAGAAAAAAATGTTGAACTGCTATTTAAGGTGCTGAAAACTGCAAGGTATCTAAGCATGTGCATTTTTTAACTTCAAAGGCGAAACAAATAGCATTGGAATACATTTATTTTAAGTTAAAAATTCACGAACGTCTATTTGGTATGCGAAGCGGAATTTCTGCACTTCTAGAACTCCGTATTCATATTAAAAAAATGATTTTTTTACAAAAGCTTTTTTCGATCTCAAGAGGTGTTAAATAAAATCATTACGAGGCAATAAGTGCATAGACTTTGGATTAAAACTAGACTGGTCACGCTTACCAAGCATATGCTCTCTAACAAACATGAAAAGTCGAGCAGTGCTTCTACTATGAAGCATAAAGAGAGCACGCCACATATTATTATTGTGGTCTTAAACGACTGGGTGTAGGACTGCAGGGTTAGATGGTCTGCTAAAATTTAATTTTTTGAAAATCCTAGAGTGAGTGCGCAATATAAAATACCACAACCGTCAATCTCAGTTTGAGGAATTCGCATTGCGTTCTTTAATAAGTTTAAATAATACGTGAGCTTACTAAGACTTCTGCGTACAGTTATAGATTAAAATACTTGAAATTTTTTTTAATATATTAGAATGTCTTTTAAAGCGCTCATCAAAATGAGTATGTTTCTTCTTTTGCGGTGATACAAGTGACAGTCAATGTGTAAGAAGTCAATTCGTGAATTTACAAAAAAAAGACATTAATCGATTCGCATCGAAATTCATCGATCTCATTACTTTGAGAAAGAGTACATTGATCTGAGCAATCAAAAATATTTAAAAGTTATATATGTATATTTTTAATATTCCACTTCACTACTCGAAAATGAACAGGATTGGTTATAAGAGAGAAATAAGTAAACGATATATGCATGACATTAATAGCAATAAGCTACTTAAAGTTACTGACTTCTGTACTAACGATTATCTTAATAATTGTACCCTCAACACAGACACTTGTTTCTAAACAACTGATTATGTCGTCAATAATTTCTTGCTTAAAAAGCTTGAGTATCTTAAAATCTACCAAAGTGGTTTCGTATGCATTGATTTTGATTTTCCTCGTACTTGAATTTGTAATTCGTAAAGCAGCTTAAAAATGTAGAAATATTATAACTGAAGATATGCGAGTACATTAATTGATCTATATGAAAGAACAATTAAAAAAAAAGTTATTTAATCTTCTTATTTCCAAAATAACCGAGTATTTATATTAAAATCCTTGCTTGTTAGTTACTAACAGCATTGGGTATTTCTTAGTCACTTTTATCTTCTTTACGGCTATCAAATCATTAATGTTCACACAAAATTTTACTGTCACCAACAATTGGGTATTAGTTGTGATTTCATCCGCAAATAATTTAATCCTATTAATTCTTTGATTTTCCGATAAATTTTGCTGTCTAACTTATGAAAGTGAATGGAATGCGCTTGTTTTTGAGTTATGATGACAAATTCCAGTACGTTTTCGCTTACACAGGCAAATACACACGCACTTACACATGTATATGTGCTCAAAAATTATAATAACAACATTATCAGTGCAGTAGCCATAAATCCACCAGTTAACGTTCTCACACAAAATATTTGTCTTTAGCACTTTTGACCCACTGCGTATAAGTAACATGTGACGCATTGGTATGAATTCGCATCACGTATACGCCACTGCGTATAAATTACTACAAAATAAGTTTAAGCGTATATTGGCAAAAAAAATTGTTCAGCAAATAGAAAAAAATAAATTCACTTAAGCTGAACTGATTGAGTAATCAATTAAAAATTGCAATTAACCTAATTAATATTTGGTTTGAAAGTATTTTTGGAAATTTTTATAAAAAAAACTGTAATTTAATGTAACTACGAGTACAATGTGAAACCGCAATGATTTTGTACTAAGTAATTACGTTTAATGCTAAATAGTAATTTTCCTATCCTGATTGACTTGAAATATTTCTATTACCAGTCGTTTGCTGAATTGAGTCAAGAAAAAAACGTAAGCGAAAAACACAGAAGTACACACATTTTGCATGCGTTTTACATTTGTAGATGATAACTGGAATTTAAATCTGTAATATATTGTGCCATTGCTTGTGACACACAACATTGATAATGCCAGTGGATGTTGAACGAATGTCACAACATATATTGTAATTGGGGGGAATATAAATCAGTCAATTGCGAAACGTCGATTGAAAATATATGAAAATGATAAAGAAACGATTGTTGAATTTAAATTTGTTTTCCAATTTATATGAATAATAAATAAGCCGTGACATTAATATTATTTAATTAACATTTTTCGTATTAAAAAAGGAAGGTTGTTCATAAATGTTAGTTAAAACGTAGCTTTTTCAAGTTACCTTCAGATTTATTTGCCCTCTCTATATAATATTTTGTTTGCGAAAAGTTTACTTCAAGGGCAGATAAATTTTAAAAATTTCTTGATGAACGGCCCTATTGCATGAATATTATATTAAAAGTTTACACAAACGCATTTAGTACTTGTTCTATATAAACACATATAATGCTCGTACTTTACATACATATTTTTTGTGTTCATGCTCGTTAAAAAGAAATGTAATTAATGTTTGATAACCTAACGAGACTATTTGTGTACTTGTTTTTGGAATACAAACTGAAACCGGTGGCTTTAATGTCAATGTATGGACAAAGCAAAAAAGTATAAACAAATAAGTATGCGGGTCGCCTTCCATCTTATTCAATTCCTTTATTACTATTTTATGTAAAACCAAAGCAATCAATAATTTATCTGCCAATTCGCAGATATCATGTTAATCAAAATATTGCAGAATGCACTGCAAATGAAATCATTAATATATATTCCCTTTGATAATGGCTCTATAAGCTTTAAAATGTTTGTCTTTAAGTTCAAAAAAATAAAAACTAAGTTATGACATTTGCAAACTTTATTCATATAAGTAAGTGATGTCTGTGTTAATAAAAAAAGCAGTCTTTAAGTTTCAATTATGTTTTATATTATTATATGTTTATGGGTATTTGATTGATGCCAGCCTCGAAGTTTGTACGGAAACGTAATGTGTATACCATTTGAAAAGTCTTTTCGTGTAAAAAACTAGGGTGCGCTTGAAACCCCATAGACAAGAAAATCGGCGAAACTGGGAATCATTTTAAAGTACCTGCTAAAATAGTGAATATTATGCAAGTCTTTTTTTTTTTTTTTTTTTTTTTTTTGTGGAATCAGGCACGAAACAACGCGTGCAGAAAACAGCACTCAGACTACATGCCGTCCATTGTACTGTTTTCATGTTCCTTTTAATCTTTTTTTAATTTGCAGGATTTACGAATAAATCTTTGTAGATTTTGGGGTGTCAAAGAGCTTAGGTGTTCGTCTCTCAACACGTCGCGACCAAATCCCTCATACCTAGTTCTTGCAAAGGCGGGGCAGAAGCACAGAAAGTGTTCCGCCGTATATTCCTCTTCAGAACAGGGCATATGGGGTTGTCATGTAAGCCTATCATTGTCAGGTGTCTATGCCACGTGAAGTGACCGGTCAGCAGTCCAACAAGTTGCCTGCAGTCCCGCCTGTTAAGCGAGAGCAAGTGTTTTAATAGTACTTCTGAGATTAAAGGTATCATGAGCTTTGCCCATCTGCAACCTCTCGACGCCTCCCAGTCATTGTGCGGTTAGTTTCCTTAAAAATTAATTGAATCAAGTAAAATTATTGGCAATCAAAACCCATTCAGATGTAATGAGAAACGTTATCCTTTTCCTGACCACTTTACGAAAGGATAAGTCGAAAATTTTGTTTGCAGCGATTGTGTTTTGATACTTTTTTGGCTAATATATACGTATTTTTATTTCATCCTTGAAGTTTTAAAACCTACCTTTTTTCATAAAAAAGTATGTGGATTTGATTGATATTTTTTATTTTTCAGGGTAGACGTTTTTTTTCACATATACAATACATATATGCATTTTAAATTTTGTTGTTTAAACATGCATGATTTCTCTGATGCCCAGAGTGTTGGGCAATTTCTACAAAAGGTTTCGTTCATTTTTTATATTGAAAATTATATCCAAAACTTTCGGCAAAAGAAATGACAAAAATCAACAATTACTCATGACCACTTGAAACTTACATTTTGCTGTGCTAAAAGTGAATGGACTACAAATCAACATACTCAAAAATTCAAAAAGGTTAAAAACCAGTGTAATTTTAATAAAATTGTGTTAAAGCTTTTGTAAATTTTGCAACTTAGGATTATATGGAATTCGTCTCTGTCTTTTAATTGATTTTTGTTTTAATTAATTAGAGCACTCACACACATACATTATCAAATTAAATTTCATCAACCATTCATACCAAAGTATGTGTGCTGTATAAAAAAAAAACCAATTTCGAATTGAAATTTTCACTGCATACTTTTTTAAAAGCAATTACATTGAATATTCGCGCTAGGAACGCGGTGCTCTTATTCACATTCGATATCCTTTAGAAATGGTAGATATTGACTTGTTACTAAGTGTATGTATGCAAACGGTAGGTAAAATCCCACAACACCACAAGGCACACAACTACGCAAGTATGTACGTAAATATAGTAAATATAGAGGTTTGAATGGGATAACCTACAAAATTTGTTGCGGAAAACCACTTTAACTGAAATTACCTTATTACGTTATGTTGAACTTTGCAACCAACAAAAAGTTAACGACACGATTTAAAGAGAGATAGAGAGGGTGTACTTTTTTTTGTGTTTGCTTACGTGCATATCTAAATAAATATGTGTGAACATGCATATACATATGTATGTACATAGTATCAACATATAAATAAAAATGTGTATATGCAGGCATTCGTATATGTGTAGAATATTGTTAATTTAGCAGCTTTATTGCATTTACTGTGGCCACGTACATTTTTGCACGCCCCATAAATTCAAATCGATAATGTTTTCTTATATTAATTTTAAACCTTTAGAGAAAAAAAAAAACAACTGCATTTATTTACTTTCGAAAATACGCATATTCCGTTTTGAAAATCTTGTTAAAGGCAGCATTACAGAGAAAATTAGCTTGGGAAATATCGAGCACCTTAGTGTATAAGTACATATGTATAAATATTACTTGCGAGCAAAGGGCAAATATTTAATGTTCCAACACAATTCCACACACACATATGTATGTATATAAACTCGCACTGATATCTGATTAATTTCGTACATACTAGTACATCCATATTTGCATATGAACTCACACATCTGATATATTTAATATATCCAGCCATACATTCATACATTTATACATACATAGCCGTTTACCAAATTGCTAGCAAACATATACAAACGAACTAACATACTCATACATAAATGATTCAGCAATTTCTGAAATTAGCATATAGAGCGTGAATTTTTCGATATACTACACACATATACAAACAATTTTTCATTTTTCTGCTTGAATACCTGAAGGGAAATCAACTAAATTTTTGTGTGTAAATCGATACTTGACAAGATTTATCAGATATGTTATTCTTATTTCTTCTACACAAATTCAAACAGACAGAAACAAAAGTAAGTGACTTAGTGATTTTATTTATTTTATTCAGAAATATGAATAGTGCATTATACAAAAATATTTAAATTCTTTTACAATTACTATAAATATATATACTCGTACACATAAACACATATATTTATTTAGAATGTAAAGTAAAGTGATTTTCTCGCAGCGCAGTTCAACCAGCTTCTTATGACATAAGTAACTACATACAACCGTGAACAAGTATTTAACTTTATTGACCTAGGTATCACAAAGGACCCAAACTTAACTTTAATCTTCATATCATGGCTACAATCAACAAAGCTAGGGGTGTTTTTGCGATCAAATAAATTCAGTGACCCCATACCATTATGAAAGCTCGTTTCACAGCGTTAGTGAGGCGAATACTAGAATATGGTTCCATCGTTTGGAACCCGCACTATCAAGTTCATTCTGACCGGATAGAGTTAATTCAAACAAATTTTTGCTTTTTGCTTTACGAAATTTTCGCTGGGATTCTCAGTACAACCTGTCGCCATATATAAATCGTTTAGAACTCATTAATCTTCCTGTACTTGCTAGTCCCAGAGAAATGTTAGACATAATATTTTAAGTCAAGTTACTGACTGGCTTGACGTTTAGCCCACCTCTTCTGGCCGAAGTGAAGTGGAACTTTCGCTCCCGAATTTCCCGGAATTACCGGCCTCTTTTTCTGAAACTTTGCAAAGATAATTTTGAATTAAATTTAAATAAAATCCGTAGTTTATGCCAGGACTTTAACTTTCACTCCGGTTCCTTTGATATTTCCAACTCACTTTTTTACATTGTACTCTCAATAGATGATGGATGACATACACAATTGCGCTTTCAAACCACTTTTACTATCCAAATTAATTTAAATTTAAAATCAGCTGATGAACTTTTATTCTGTAGCTGAATAATTTTAGAGTCCCGACACCCAACAAACTCCTGTCTTTCATGATTCGGCATGCAAACAAAAAAAAAATTTAAATAAAATTTTTGTTTAATGGAGCATTGCGTAAAAATGTCTGCGAAAAATGAAAAAAAATTATAATTATCGCACGAAATATGAAATTCTGGTTCATGTTATTTTTGTTAAACTACAACTACATATATTTTTGCAATAATATTTATCGAAATTTTTTTTTTTTTACTTTTTTGGAAGACACTTATATTTTTGTCCTTGAAATTGGCGTAGAACATCAGACTTTTTATATTCTCCCTTGCAATATTTTCGTCCCGTAATAACTTCTGCAAAATTAAATTAATTTAGCGGCTGTACCACTGTCACTACTTACTACAGCCACACCATTATGTTCAGTTAGTTACTCCCGTTCTAACAGATAAATTTAAAATATTACCTTGTCTTACAAATTTATTTAATAAAGCATTTTAAAATTATTTTAGTTGTATGCATTTTGATATTTTTATATACTGATTATTTCGCGGTTGTCTCTTCCGAAGAAGTATTTAAAATGAATTTCTATGTTTATGTTATATCTCTTAAGAACTATACTTTTCAAAATACATCAATAACATTGTGAGGTAGATCACCAAAGTTCGGAACTAAACGAGTAACATCTGAGTATATCTTCCTGATAGCCTTTAGTAACTAGGATATTAACTTTATATTAGATATTTTTAAACAATTTAGGACTAAAACCAAATGTCTTTAAAGCGCGAAAATCCAATTCATTTATTCTGGTGATTGTGCTGGAAGTTTGCAAAACTCCCTAAATGCTGCTTAATGTAGTAAAAAGAATAAAATTAGTTCTACTACAAGTAAAATGTTTAAAAAAACCTTTTTAAAATTTGGCAATTGCTTCTGGGCTGATGGTCATACGTCCACGATAAAACTTTAGCACAATATCATATAGACATTTTTGTATATTATTCAATTAAAATAAAGAGAATACTCAAACAAAAACTATGTAAAACTAAGCTTAAAGTTTTCTACAAGTTTCAAAATTAGTTAACAAATTTTCATTAAAAATTCTTTTCAAAATATTTTTGTAGCCCATTCAATCCTGGTAAAAAAAATTTAAAATTTTAAGACACTTCAAATTACGGTTGACTTTTAAGAATTTTGTTGGGGGGCGGAATTACGATATAAAAAAATATGCGACAAATGGGTCAATGACCACACAAATTACTACTGTTGAGGTAGGTCAGTATTTAAGATTTTAAGTAAACTGAGAAAAATTAGTTCTAAAATTTAATACGAGTAACTTATATTTTTGTAAAGCCTGTAAAGAATTGCTGATCTTTGAACTAAACCTAAATGAATTTATTTATATTATTTCAAAGCCTGGGAGAAGTGGTTATGAAGAATAAATATGAGGAAATGTGGTGATTTCCGAAATAGTACTACAACTTCTACCCTTTAAAAATAGTTGTTGCTTTTTCCAAATAAAATCTTCAATAAACTGGCCTCGAGCTCAATAAAATTGTCAATTATTAAAATTATTTTAAAAGTCAAAATAAACATTAAACAACATGTCAGTTTTTTCTTTTTATTTTTATTTATTAGGATCATAAAAAAAGTTAAAGTAGAGGTAGAAAGGGTGTAGACACGCCAGTCACCCTGTCAGTTATAAATGTTGTTAAAAAAGGGAGTTAATTTTGCTAAAAAATTTTTTTTTGAACACAACTTAATAATGTTTACAGAATCTCAATATACATTATTTCCAAAAAAAAATCAATATTTTCTTTCAGTTGCGTGTGCATACATGTCAGCTTTAAGTAGCCAAATAGTTGATAGAGCTCATCCATTTAAATGATTACTACTACTTACGCAATCAAACATAATTCCACACGGTACCATTTACGTATTCACAGACAGAATTAGACTTATAAAATCTTTAACAGCATGTCTCATGTGCCGCCGGCGAAAGCCAAGCAAATGTTCAAACAACACAAATGTTAAAGGGGAAATCTTTTAATATTCATATTTGCCCAGACACATAAAAGACACCAGCGGCTGCCATGAAACACATACGACTTTGTATATATGAATGTGCTAGTTTTTCGTATTTGCTAGTAACATACACATAACACATAACATATGAAGACTTAAGACGAACGAAGATGTGGAACAAGACAAACACAACGCAATGCGAAACAGTATTAATGATTAAATATACAATGAGTTGCAGACAAAAAGGAGTTAAAAGATTTTATTATAAGAAATAATAAGCCCTGGGCGGAGCGTGCGGTCTAGGCAATTCCCCTACCCAACAAAAGATCAGCTCTCACGTTTAGCGTGGTCTTTGCCGATTCACAGTCCGTATTCACATATGGCCCGATAGCTTTTGTCACAGTTGTCTGGAGATTTAGCACGTAGAATCACCTCAGCTTTTCGCTACGTAGAAAGTCGTAAAATGTTTATTGCATTGAAGGAGGCTACTTTTAAAATTTTGTAAGCGGTTATGTCCAAGTGAATTCTTTATTCTCGAACTATATCCCAATCTAACCTGATCGAAATGTACCTATGAAAAAGAAAACAACCGTAAAATTCTATTATAACAATTTTTCTAAGTAATCTAGTTATCTTATTTGAATTTTTTATTGCAATATTTTGGTCGGAAGTACAAGCATTTTGCATTTTACCTTTTTACTCGTAAAAAATAAATAAAGTTCTTTATATAATCAAGCGATTTATTTACTACTGAATTTTTTTTTTATTATTAACATTTTTTTTCAGAAAGCTTTTGTAGTCTTAAAAACGTAACATAGAAGCTAATGGATGTTTAATTATATGTTTTTATAATAAATTTTGATAAATCAGTGTTCCTCATGAAATAATCAATATGGCCGTATTAACTGTACGTACCTTACAAATTTATTGGAATTATATATTCCTCCACGAAACCTAAGGAATAATCGACTGTTTGAAAGTGAACTGCAATTTTCTAATTATAGTGATAATGTAAGGCATTGTAACACCTATTCAAAAAATATGGATTTTGCCGTGAATATAAATAAGTTTAAAATGAATTTGTTTTTGCTATTCAATTAACTATTTCTTACTAGTCCTAATTAGTCTGTAAGAATAATGTTCTGTAGACCGTAAAGTAAAAAAATATTAAAAAAAATATACCACAACAAATTTTCTATAGAAACAAAGAGAAAAATGAAGCTAATCAATAACAAAAGTTGTGAGTTCAAAAGCCCCGAAAAACTTAAAATTGTACGAATTTTAAAAAAACCTGAATCGCAAAAGTAAATAAAAAACGGGGGCCCGATTATTGTTCACAAAAATTATTTACTAACGGGAAATCGCTAAAACAAAATACTTGTCAACATATCACTTATTAGCTCCGGCTATATATTTCAATGAAAGCAGTGTGCCGGGGCGTATGAGTAACATGTTGAGAAGTGTTTAGTAGGTTTTTTTTTTCTTTTTAACCTATTTCAAAAGATTTTAATCTAAACCATTATTATATTTTTATGAGTAATTGCTCTTCGCTATTTTATTTGCAATTGAGACTTGTTTATACGGACAATTCCGGAGGTGGTTTGTACCGACTTCTTAGCTTTAGAAATCGCCTTTTGGTACCGCCGTGACCAAGAGGTCAGTTGAGTACCCTAGCAGCATTTGAAATGCAATTTTTTCAAGATCTGTCTAAGCGCTACTTCCACAACATATTTCATAAGTTGCGAAGCTCGTAGTTTCGTCGCTAATAAGTTAGTTTGTATTTATTTAGATACCACAAAGGTTGAACTGCAACAAGTTTGTATTTTAGGCTTCTCATAATGAATCATCATGAATCATATGTATTTAAAAATCATGTGCAATTTCAAAAGCTAGTAGTCGAATTAGAAAAATACGTAAGTTATGAAAAAACACGTGTGTTTGCATTTAAGTTAAGGGCTTTACGCTGCAGCTTCTTTCAAACCAGAAATCGTATTCATTTATTATTCAGACCGCGACACTTAGTTTTATATATGTATGTACATGTATGGTTATTCATAATTTGATTTGCATGTGTGCACAAAATTCTTAAGCGGGAAAAAGTCAAAGAAACGCTTTGAAAATAGCAATATTTGTCACACAAATTGTTTGAGAGTTCTCTTCAATGCTCATTTGACGTAAATTTCCAGACAGGCAAAATTGCCACCATTACATACGAGTGTTAATGTAGAAATGTTACACAAACATATTTACCTATATATTTTTGTACGATCGTGCACACCACTACACACTTTTACATACATACATAACTACTCTGAAAGGAAGGAAATATTTATGTTAAACGCGCGTCGCATAGATTTTGCAAATATTTCCTTACATTTTTATTTGCATATTTTGACGGTGTTAATTTGAAATTGATTAGAGGATGACAGTCGAAGTCACGCTGACAGTGAAGATGAAAAGAGTGAAAAAAGCAGAACACAAAAATTCCAGCAAGTAAAAAGTATCTCGCTTAATTCCGTTAAATATTTATTAGCTTATTTTTTATTTATATTCTGTTATAGAAATGTGAAACTAACACAAACATGATTTTTTTTTTAAATCTTTTTTTGATGCATTCTTACATTGAACTTTTCTGAGAGTGTGTGAGCCACAATAAAATATTTTAAAATTTTCTTAATTAGCTCATTTGTAAGATTTTTCATTGAGTAACGTGCTCTAACTGATTTGCTCGTTTGCATGTCATTGATGGAAATATAAATCACGTGTTTTGCTCTAGCTTTTCGTTTTAGCTGCTAGTATAGAACAACTAATAAGCTTGTACACATATGTAGTGTTGTATAAGACTGTAAGCATCAACACGTTTGGATAATAACAGAAGAAGACTTCGTCTAATCCGCGCTCTGGAAGTAAGACTTCCTTGATTAAATTCTTAATCGACCCACTGAACTTAACATAATTGATCAAATCACAATTGAGGAAATAAATTTAATTTTATTTTGGTTTGCCTCGCCTCACTGTGAGATGCAGTGAGCTTAGTTCAGTTATAGTTGATGTGGTAACGTGGTGAGGTGAAGAAAAAATAAGTGCGGTGATGTTGTGAGGGAAGGTCATGTTAGGTGAAGTGAAAAGTTATGTTTTGGTGTGTTCAGGTGTGACGAGTTTAGTATGGCTAGTTTAAGTGTGGAAACATCTTGTGTGATGAGCTTCCCTTAGATAAGTTTAATTGTGCCGTGTTTAGCTAGGTGTGTTTAGGTATAATGAGTTCAGGTATGGGGAGTTTTAGTGTGGTAATTGAAATTAGTTCAAGTAAGGGGAGTTTAATTTGTAAATTTAAATTACATTTTACATAATTTAACTCAACAAAACTTATCAAAATTAGCTTCACACAACTAATAGTAAGTTTAGGTGAGGTTAGGAATCAATCGATACAAATAAGGTATCACCCTAATGAGTACTTGTACTCAAAAGACTAAAATGTTCGATACTTGCTCAATTCTCTTTCGAAAGTCTCTTCTCAATTTAATGCTTATAATGGTTTAAAAAATGTAATTTTTCAATCAAATACAAATTCAGTTAGATTAAACAACAAAGAAAACATTTATTTTCACTTACTTTATTTCAGTTGTTTTGAGAGTATACACAGAAAATGTATGAAATAATTTCTACACCACCAAGGAACAATATTATATTTATTTAATTTCATATGGGGATGCAATTATGAAATTTTTTTTTGTACAACCACAGCTTTGAATACCCAGTGCAAAAGTTTAGGAGACAAGTCCCATTTCCTACCAATAGCTCCCTTATAGCTGTAGAGGGCTCCCGATGGTTTCCTCATGCACTTTGGAAGGCTGTGCCCAAGATAGCTTTTTTTCCTAGTATCACGCCCAGATACTTGGTTAATTTCCCTAGCACCAGCGTCATATTCCCCACTACAGGAAGGCTTAGTGTGGTAATCTTATACTTTCTTGTGAAAAGTACAAGTTCTGTTTTGCCCGGGTTTACACCTTAACCCTTTACTTTGTTCCAGTTTTTCACGTTTTTAAATTTTTTTGGCATGATGTCACCACCGCAAAATCGTCGGCGAAAGTTATGACTTTAGGACCTTCCTCTTGCGATCGTCGAAGGTTATATATTATTGAAGACATCACCAATCTCTAGAAATGATATCAAGTTTATTCTTAGACCTGTATGAAGTTTTCTTCATGGTAATCAATCGCTCTCTCTAATTCCTTTAGTTGAAAAGAGGAAAGACCTATCGGCCTAAAGTTTTTCGTGATTTACATTTGATATCCTTCGTGCTTCAGGGCTAAATACTACTTTCGATTTTTTCTACATTTTTTATTCAAACTCCTAATTATTGATCGCTCCGACACCTATAAATCCCGCATTGTAAATCCTTTTGGGTTATTTTGGCACGGTTGAAAACTTTGCGACAGAGTCTTCTCGATTTCTGTATTCCACCATGGTGATTTCTTTTTACCCCTTGAAAAGAAGCCAATCTGATAAGCTAAGTCTTTGAACATAAATAAGACGATAATGTTATCACAGCAGACACTACTAAAAAAATGAAATCACCTTTGCTTACATTTAATAAAATAACATTAAATAAAATTAGAAATAGTAATTCCATTATGATCACTTATGCCACCTCCAATACTTTTGTTTCGACATCAACCGCCCAAACAAAAGATGTCAACAACATCATCCAATGACATATGAAATGTTACAAACGACATATGTATGATTGATACGAACTTTTCTATTGAAACAGCAAAGCGAAATAATGCAGCTGCGAGAATCAATGTCAATCAGACATTGTGGCCGTGGAGCCTTTTGGTGTCATAAGTGTATGATTGACATGTGTATGCTAACAGCAGGTTCAACAATTCGCTGCATGTACATAGACTAAAGTGTAATTTCGAAGAGATACATTTACATGAAGTATATTATTAAGTTTGGTAAATTTAAATAATTTTTTTTCCATTATTTTAAAATTAAATAAAATAAATTCTCTTATGAAAGTCATATTCTTGCAAGCTTCTTCAAACTATATACAAAACTTGAAAAAAAATCTACAAAATTTCATTAAAATTTCCAAAAAACTGATTTTACAGTTTTGTAGTCTATTTAATTTCAATCTGTAATGAAGTGCAATTTGTAAATGACCACAAATTATCCTTGATTTTCGTCGAAAAGAAATTTAATTTTCTACTTCTGCAGTTTCTTTTAATAACTCTTCAACAACGCGGAAATGTAGTTAATCAACAATTTCATGTTGTTGTGAACTACGTTTTCTTTGGCGAGTTTACCAACAAAGTAAAAAAAACCTATGGAAATCATTGAAAGCTTGTTCTGTTTCGTATTAAATTTCTTCTCTGTGAACGTAAAAGATTCTTGAAAAAATTAGTTAACGCAATGCAAGGTGGATATTAAAAATTGTTTAGCTAAGAAAAAGTTAGTTTTTCCTTTTTTTTTTTGAAATTGATAGCGTTAGCGATACAGTTGTTGACACTCTTAACGAATTTTTTTGGAGAATCTGCTCTAATAAATATTGGGTATATTCTACAAGTATGTGAGTGTTATTTTTCGATTTATTATTTTTTGAAATTAGGGAAATGTTGAAATAGCGGTAAATTATTAATTTTCGAAGACCTCTACAAACGATTAGTTATTGACAGCCAAAACCAGTTATTGACATCCTGATATTATATAGTTGTTGACACTCAAGTACAGTTATTGACATCGCTGTACCATATAGTTATTGACACTGCTTAAAAAAGTTTTACAACCAAAGCAAAAAAGGATTTAGTTGTTTTTTTGATATATTTGATATATCTTTATTAATAACAAAACATTAAAAATGAATTCATAAAAAATCTTAATGTATGTTTTATAAAATTTGTTAATTCATAAAAAAAAATCACATTCTTCATTTGTGTAAAGCTAGCTAGATAGGTATGGTCGCTGTGGTCGAGTTGGAAGCGGTGCGTGCTATAACTCGATATGCCTGTGAGCTCGAGGTTCGAACCTCAGTCAGGGCAAGCAAAACCTTAATAATAGAAAAAGTTTTTTCTAATTGCGGTCACCCCTCGGCAGGCAATGGCAAACCTCCGAGGGTATTTCTGCCTTGAAAAAGCTTCTCATTAAATACATCTGCCGTTCGAAATCGGCACAAAACTGTAGGTCCCTCCATTTTGTGGTATAATATAAAGACGCACACCACAAATGGTAGGAGAAGCTCGGCCAAACATTGAGCTAATAGTGTACGCGCCAAAATTATATAGCTAGCTAGGTATACAAATTTGCTATTTTTAATTATCTAGCTTTGGTTAAGGCATTTGGAGCAGGTAAATAAAGGTGTGTATTTTAAATTTAGTTTCACTATGCATTTAACGGATTTTAGTCCTGATTTATTCAGTGGTAATGTGCATTCATAGCACATCGTTCCACTTAAAATTTCATTTTCGCCAATGTTTTCGTCTTCCAAGAAAAGGTATCTTACATGATCAGTTTTAGGAATGGCGGACCATGATTTAATATCTGATGAACCAACAGTTGCGCTTGCCGATGTTACCGGGTCTGGCGTTCTTAATACAATTGATGACAAGAATGTTTGTGGCCCTTTCCTCACCTTCACAAATTTGTCGCTTAATCGAAATAGGAAAGTGCTTCGAGGTATACCATATAATTTCGCTGCGACTTTTTTAGAAAAAGAATTAGAACGTACCGCATCAATCGCTTTTTCAAGATCTTTTTCGCTGTATTTTTTGGTTGATATAGACCTTGTATTATCCAGCTAAACAATAATTTCAATGAAAAAAGAAATGAAACAACTATTGACACTCTTTCAAAAGTATAACTATTGACATACTGTCAACTTTTATATCCCAATAGTAGACATTCATTGACACTACTGTGTCAATGATGCAAATTGTTAAAGAAATGATACAAAAGTTGACACACAAAATATTTAATTATCACTTCATTAAAAGCACACTTAAAACACATTATTTGTAATTTCACACTTTTCTCTTTTAAAATACATGAGCACTATAAATAATTTTTGAATATAAATAGTAAAATAAGTTACTTACATATTCGCATTCCTTAGCAAAACCAACTATTTTTTTAAACTAATCGCCCGCTGTGATGCGCCGATGTTCACTACTCCAACTATAAAGCGAAACTTAATGACATTTCAATTATGAGTACACAATGTAAGGCAGAGAGAATGAGTAAAACGAGAGAAAACATAATTTTTGAGATTATTGTTTGTGATTTTATTACAAGCCTTGTGTCAAGAGACAGTGTCAATAACTATATTGAAATTTTGCGGTGTCCACAATTGTATCGCTTACGCTATTCCATCATGAAAAAGTAAATCCGTATATTTAAAATTTTAATAAAAAAAAGCACCATGAGAAACTTTGTGAATTCATTTTTCTTCTCCTTAAAAGTTCCGAAATCCAGTGCGCTTTGTCTTCTATAAAAATCTTCCTTTAATTTTAGAAAGCTAGCATTGTCTATATCGCAAGTAGCCTTAGCCAACTGCAAACGAACAAATTACTCTATAAAGTATTTTGCGGCCACAGCCAATTAAGATATTTACCTATCATTTAGGTAAGAAAGACTTGCTTGACATCGACCTAAGTGCTTTGGGTTTGTACATACACCGGTAACATCTTAAGTGGAGCTCCTCTAAGATACGATGATACCATTTTAACTACTAGTATGTGCCCGGCCCCGCCAGATAGAATCCGTTGTATAACTATTTACTTCAACTAACGCTAAGAAGCAAGGATTTAAGACCAGTAACCGAAAAGTTTTACAAACTTTCTGCAGTTTTAACGCTTTCAAATACCGACTTATTCAGGATGTAAAAAATGTTGAAGCAAAGGAGTCCTTCCACTATTCATCCATTACAGCAAATTATATCTTCGACAGGTATTTTATGATCGCCTAACTCCAATTCGGAGCATTCCAAGATGGTTGTTGTTTCAAAGCTGGAAATATCCACATTAATTAAAACATTGCCATAAAAATTAGTGTCTAAACTTTCGCAAATTTTTTGAAAACTAAATTCAAAGGTTCAATTATAAAATCATTTTGATATTCCGCGAGTAATTAAAATTAGCCTCTTAAATAGTTCTATCTAGATAGTTACTTAGTTAAATTGGCAAGACAGCATTTTGATTATGTGCAGAAGCACAAATATTTTTAGAAAACATCCAAAAAAGGTATAGATTTACTTATCCTTCACATACATAGCTTTATTTCCTTCTTATCACATACATATATGTATACACATGTATATACTCAATCTGCATAAATTTATAGTTGCAAGGTAGTTACAATAAAGTTTTGTAGTTGGTCACTGGTCCTACACAAACCGAATACACAAATCAGAGGTTATTAAAGAATTGCATTGAATTTTTTCATTCCACGATTGTAATCAAAATTGGTAGCAATAAAAAGCGTTCGAATATTTCGTTCAAGTGATTTTCTTCCCAACATACACACGCATATTTGTTCAAACGTACATAAAGGGTGCATTATCTAGCGATTTGGAAAACACCCTCATGAAACAAAGGCATTAGTATATACTACTATAAGTACATTCTGAATTTGGTAGCGGCACCCTGTACGTACACCACCAATTTTTACACACTTACAATTTCGCATTCATGCAATTTCCCATCAATTTTTTGTAGTCAATTTTCACGTACGAAAAATTCAGTCGGCCATTTAATAACACTGCCATGACGAACCTACTTATGGTGCAGTATTAATTGCTACAAACTGAAACAACATCAGGCATGCATTTGGGTTGCACCGATAAAATGACAAGAGTTATTGTTTTTCTTTCTAACGATGCAAATTTTCTGTAAAATTTTTGTGGACTTGTGCACAAAGTTCTGCGAAATTTGTTTGCACTTGTTACGGACAGCACAAGAGGGTTGTGTGTTCAATTGCAGTTTACACGATACATTGGGGTTTTTAGTTTGTTGACAAATACATTTGTATGTATGTATGTATGTGTGCATGTATGTACATTGTAATCATTGCAACTTTCGAATTCTAGTTTGTCTAACACTTCTTCGTTGTTAGACGTTCTTTTTTTTATTTTTATTTGTATTTCTTTTTCCAATAGTTACATACCAGTGACGCAGTAAGCTAAGTATGTACTTCTTAACTTTTCAAAACCAAATTGATGGCTAAATGCTTTTTACTTTAAAATTTTAATGCTTCAATAACTCTTTTATGTGCACAAGTGTTTGTTTACTTACGTTAGTTTATCTATTTGATTAGAGTAGTCAGCATATGAGCGTTAGTAAATTGCTGCAATGAGAGTCATGCGTTTAAAGTTTTCTTTGCTCAAAAACTTATGTTATTTGTACTCAAATTTATTTCGCAAACACTTGACATTGTGTCATAGGAGTGGGTTATGCAATTCAATTTGTAAGTTTTTTTGTTTACTTTGATAATTTTAATCAATTTCATTCTAATACAAATATTCATACGAGCGAGTGTAAGCATGTGTCCAGCACATGCAAGATTTCAGTATAAATTATTGCTTTTTTTTTCAATTTAAGTAAGTAAATATCTCAAATTTGAGTGCGCTGAACGTAATAGCCGCTCACTGAACCCAGATTAAGGGAGGAGCTGTAATACTTCAGACGTAGAATTATAAAAAAATTCAATAGTAATTTGTAGCCACTTGAAACTTGCACTTTAATATACAAATTTGAATAAGCTTTATAATTGCATACTCGTAAAAATTCGAAAAAAAAATGTGTATGTACTTCCATAAAAATGTTTCGAATTATTATAAATATCGTAAAATTTTAAAATTGTGCGTCATATTTACATTAGGAAAAGGGTATTCGTAGATAATTTAATCGCATAGGGAGATTTAATGGTTTAGAAATATGTATGTCTTAAGTCCTTTCGGAAATTCGCAAAATCTCGAAGAAATGCCGTTAGTAGTTAACAAAAATTTTTACGGAAAATCTTATTACCTTATATTATGTCACACATATATGCACACTTTATGCAAGTGTAGATATTTTTTATTCCTCGCTCAAAAGGATACATATGTAAATGCGTATGTATTCATGTCTACTTATTTCTTTTATCACTGTCATTCCATACATAAGACGCAAAAATACATGAACGCTTACCAACAGGAAATTTAATAACTTCAGAATTCGTTATAGTATTTAATTGTTTTTTTTTTGTTTAATTACAGTTATCTTTTCATCAAATTAATTTAACTATAACTCGATATGCCAGTGAGTTCGGGGTTCGAATCTCAGTCAGGGCAAGCAAAATTTTAATCAGAGAAAAAGTTTTTTTTCATATAGCGTTCACCCCACGGCAGGCAATGGCAAACCTCCGAGGGTATTTCTGCCATAAAAAAAGCTTCCCATAAAATATATCTGCCGTTCGGAGTCGGCATAAAACTGTAGGTATAACATAAGAGAGGCACATCATAAATGGTAGGAGAAGCTCGGCTAATTATTATTTTTATTACTAAAAGGCGCCGTCCATATCTCTTTTCTATACATTTTTCTTTATAATTTTGTATGTATACTCATGTACTTTAATTGTAAATATAAAAAATGTAAAGCTCGTCACCCTAAATTTGTTTTTAATTAATTTCAAATATGTTTGCTAATTATTACTTTTAACATTTCGTTGGCGACCGGTGTAAGCTGCTACTATATATCCTCTTTTCAGTCAAAAGTACTTTCTACCAAACTTTGTAGTACTTTGCATCGCTAAAAATGAATGAAAATTAAATCTGTTTACTCAAAAACACTTATTTTTCCTGATTTGCTTTTTTTATTTACATATAACTTAAAACTTTAGTAGAAACCAACAATTTTTTGTAGTTAATATCAATAAATATTATATAAAAAGTATTTCACAAGATATTTCAAAGTTGTTTTATACTTTAGTAAGTTTTTACGTTCCATTGTAAAATTTGACTTAAAATAGGTTACAGCTTTTACTGCGATGGCTAATTTATGAAACTCACATGTTGTATTCCGGCAGGGCTTGTATGTATGTATCTACATACGTATGTATGTACTTCAAGGCAATGCCCATGTTAGTTCACTTTTAAGATTCTGTTTCTGATAAAACAGTAAAAATGACAACAACACTTGACATTACAAATGTAGACATTAAAAATTTATCTGTATAAATCATGTGTATGTGGGGTTGTATGTGTGTCTGTGCGTGTGTGTGTGTGTGTGCGTTTGTGTATACATATGTGTCTGTGAAAGAGCAGTCAAGCGTACATACATATGTACATATTCAAATCGAGATATGCATATTAGCATATTTCATGATTACCTTGGGCGGCATTATTCAAAATGAAATCTTTTTAAAGTAGATGCTTGTAAAATTAATTAATAAAATCTTCCGGAGCGAGGGCACTTGAAAGTGTTTAATGTAATGCTTTTTAAGGGAGTAATGTGTTTTGAAAAACGTTGCCTTACAGAACTTCTGTGAAAATATGTCACGCAATTAAAGTTGAAGAGAGATCTAGTGATGTTGGAATTTTATTTTCAGATTAATTCGCATGCATAAGAAAATCTTGATAAGGGAAGCTTTTCGTGTAACCAGCTATATGTTCTTACTCATTTCCGGCGCTAAATAGCACTGAAAAAATGCTGATTATTGTTTACATTTTTATAAAAAAAATGGTTTTATAACTAATTTAATTTACTTTCATGAACAAATTAGCCTGGAAACTGAAAATTATTTTTATAATTTTTATTTACTCCTACAAGCAATTTGTCTCTTAAGTTATTTTCATACACTTATGCTTGCACTTTTACTACATAATCTTTCTATTATTATCAAATAAGAAGAGACAAAGAGCACATTAATGGCTTTAAAATTATATATACATATAGGAGCTAATACGATAACCGAGATAATTTCAACTTTATGCCAAAAATCGAAGGATATACCGAGTATCAGAATAGTGCATTCAATTTCTTGCAAGGAAATTTTTAAATTACAAAAAGCTTGTACGGCCTATTTAAAATATTTGAGAAATATTTCCTGTGCTTTATGTGTACAAAATTTTTTAGTTGACCAAAATCCAAATGAAGTGCCTATTCAAGTCCTCATAGTAGAAATAAACACGTGATGAAAAAATCGTACGTTCGCGACCGGTACTTAAACTTATTAATAAAAACTCAATAGAGATATTTCAGCTTACAATTAGTTAAGAGAAAGTTACTTTATTTCACTTTAATACAAAGTTAGTTGCTTGCGAATATTCTCTTTCATTTCGCAGTTTTTTGCATTTTTCTAGTTGCAGCCAAAGCGACTTCTATTATTCGTACGTTCGCGACCACATGTTTATTTGTTACATTTTGAAAAATATAAATCTAAAAAAGCCATCTTTTGCATCAAAGACAAACCAGATAAAATTATATCGAAAATTAAAGAAAAAAAAATAAAAAATTAGTTTTTTTGTTTTAATACATTCAAAAGCGGTTGAACGTACGGTCCGCGACCGTGAAAATACCCATACGTACTATGTATTTCTAATAGCAATTTATCCATTATTGAAATTTTTTTAGAGTTTTATATTGGCCTTAAAAATGAGTAACCATTGTTTTTATTGAGGTCGAGGCCAGTTTAAATGAAGAAAACCTTCCTTTAAACACGTGGTCAGTTTAAAGGAAGATTTTGTTTGAATAAACAACAACAGCTATAACTTCTACCAGTAAAACTGTTGTTGTTTTTCCAAAAAAAATATTCCCTTAAACTGACCTCGTGTTTAATAAAAAACCATGATTCTTAATTGAAAATATGATTTTAGAACTTCAATTATCCTGTGTAGTGATACATCTGTAATGTTTAGACAAGATTTTTTCAACCGAAAATATGTGAGTTGCGAAATTTTTAAACTATTACTCACTAGCATTCTACTTAACATAAATATACATTTGGCAAAGTAAAATCATCAATGTCTTCTTTCAAAAAACCAGTACTTTATACAAAAGATATTTAAAAACTTTAAAAAATTTCTTTACTAAAACATTATTGTTGTTTCGATAAAATTCTTAAAGTACACATAACTTTGTTGTGTTTTGCGGTTTCTGTCGCTTTAATGTATTAAATATATATACTTGTATTCAAATACAAATTATTTTTGATATTCATTGTGGTTACTAAAGTCTAAAGCTAACATAGTAACCGCAAACCAACACCAACACGTGTCATCATTTTTGGTATGTTTGTATGTAATAGAGTATTAAATTTACATTATTTATTTCCGCGCTGATAAACATGAATAGCCAAATGTAATTAATGTTTCCTTGGGGTTTTCAATCATTTTAGATTTTTTGCTTGCATTAATTTTAATAGTATAAGAAAAATTACGTGCTAAGAGACACAAAAGGACATTAAAGGAATAATTTTAAATTTCTAAAACCATTCTACTTAATATGAATATTTAATAACAATAATATTTAGTAACAATAATAATACAATAATAATAATATAGCGCTTACACTATATAGCTCAGTGTTTGGCCGAGCTTCTCCTACCATTTGTTGTATGCAACTTTATATTCTTCCAGAAATGGAAGGACCTACAATTTTGTGCCGACTCCGAATGGCAGATGTATTTTATGAGAAGCTTTTTCATGGCAGAAATACCCTCGGAAGTTTGCCGTTGCCTGCCGAGGAGTGGCCGCTATTAGAAAAGAACTTGTCTATGATTTATATTTTACTTGCCCTGGCTGGTATTCGAACCATGAACCCAGCGGCATATCGAGTAAAAGCACGCACCATATTTATTTGCTATAATTAATGCGATAACATTTTCGTAGAAAAATTAAATTAAGAAAAATAGGTGTATCTGAAAGCAATTATTTTCGCTACAGTAATGAGCTAATTTTTCAATATAAATAATTATATTTCCATTAAGCACACCACGACTGCCTACGCCAACTGTTCCCTTGCATTTTTCACTGAAACTCATTTCCGTTTCAAATCGCTTGGTTGGACTTCAAGATAATTTTTAATGAGCGCCGAAAAAATCCAGAAGGATTGAAAAATCATTTGACAATAATGCAATGGAAACAATAATAATGGAAATAAGTGGCGAAGTTGTTTTAAATTTGCATAAAACACAAATGAGTTTGTGCTTCAAAATGGAACAATACAAACGCATAAATGAAGGGTGTGACAAAACCAAACCAAAAGCATAGAAGAAATTGAATTTCCAGCGAAAGTACTTGCCTTTAGTTGTGTGACGGTCGTACCACAAATTTGCTTGCGCAAGCACTCACCGCTCTTAATGAACCTAAAGCACAACAATGGCAGCACTCAAGAAAGAGTTAATTTGTCGTCATTTTAAGGCTACTGTGCTTTCGAAACCGACCACAGTTACACGTTCCAAAATAACTTTTAACGTTCTCACACAAACACACCCACTCACAGTAACACACAAAGAGTAAGCATTATCAGGTCCCTTATTTTAATGGAAATTAACGGATTAATTAGGAATTCATTTATTTTGCTGTTAATTTCGTTGTGATTTCGTTTGTTGTGCGCTTTTCTTACTACTCAACTACTCGATATAACTTTCAAAGTGAAGAGCAAACAAAAAACATGAAGAAAAAAGCAATATTCATCACCGAAACAATAAACGAGCTTACGCCACAACACTTGGCATGTGCCACAAATAATTGTACACGCTGCTCATTCACGATTACTCAGCTAGCTTGGTTTTTTGGGAGGATTCTCAATGACGATGCCACGTCAATTATAAACCATTCTGATCCAAATCTGTGTCGCGTTTCGGTAACCAGCTTAGATTACAGCGATTTTTGATAATTTGCCTTATTGGCTGATGTTTCATTAGCTCTTGGCTACAGTCAGAAGCAAGTGAAAATTTGAAGCAAATAATGTTACTGAATTATTAAAAAATCCCAAAATTATGTTAAAATTCATTAAGAACGTCGAGCAGACAGTACAAACAGGCTAGAGGTGCACGTAGGTTTCTCATTAATTTCCGTACTCGAGCGGAAATATGGTTTTGGCGCGACACAGGAAGTTGAAGTGGACGACAGTAGACGTGCCGTTCTAAGTTAGGTTCAGATACGAAAACGTGCTTCTCAAGATGGTTTTTATTTTATTTATCGTTTAACTTGGTAAATATTTCATGCCTTCAACAATCTTAATTGCTAGTGTACTTACAAAAGTGTAGCCAAATACTTCAATTATTTTATATTTGGGCATTTTAAATCTTGGTTTCGTTTGAATTTATATTTCAGAAGCGATGGGATTGCCGTAATTAAGAAAATTAGCTTACTTTATTGATGCGAAACAAAAGTAAAAATTGCATAGTTTATCTGATATTAAGAAGTGATTAAAAGCGAATTTAAAGTACTTAGTTATTTATTGCCATATATTGGCATATTACACCATTCTTAGGCTAGGTTTTAAAATTAAAAATAAATTCCACTTAACACATTCATTTTTTAAAGAACCATTTCTCGTCATATATGGATTATACGTTTCTAATTTCAACAGAAGCAAACCTTCTGAATTTCTCGACTCCAGCGCCACATCTATATAAAGATTTGAAACTGGCTTTTGTAATTATTACCAGAAAATGGATTTAATTGAAGTTAGCTTTGGACAACAGATAGAATGCTTTTGATTTAAAATTACTACTTTTAAAATTTACGTGATTTCAGGTATTCATATTTTATTTTGCCTTTTTAAATAAAAATTTTGTTTTTAATTTAAAATAAATTCTCCATTATTTATAAAAATATACTAACTACGAGTATACATTTATTTCACAGTAGTACTATTTGGTGTAATTTTATAATCGCTAAAATATACGAAATGAATTTTAGCAATTTTCAGCTATTTTCGCGATTCTGACATAAAAAAGCATCTCTGAAAACCTCCAAAATTTTCCAATTCTAGCTAAGTTTTTGGCAGATTTTAGCGATGAACAAAATAAACCGAATAAAAAGAGTGAACTGTTTTTCAATCGCTAAAAATCTCCATTTTTCGCTAAAAGTGTAAAATTAGCGACAAGAAAAATTTGATGCTAAAAATATCAGACAACAAATTTATATTATTGTTTGTTTTAAATGCTTGGTTATATAGAAAAGTTATCATTAATAGGACAGAATGAAAAACTACACTAGTAGAAGGGAGACAAAGGCCCAAAAATAAAAAATAAATATATGCTAAAAGAGACCTTAAAATTTTCGACAATCCACAACTTGATTACCATTGCCGCATAAAGGGAGTGGTTTCATTAAAAAAAAATGTGCATATATCTTTTGGAAGTCGAAAATTTTCAGTTGACCGGTCTTCTTAAAAAGAAACAGCGTCCGTTGATTCAAACAAACAGCTTCTTAAAGTTCGCATTGCAAATATATTCCCAACACACACATCTTGATAATATTTATATGCCGAGATTGTGGCTAATTTAAGATAAATCCTCGAGTGCCTTATATTTAAACCAAATTTAACATTTCTTTTCAATTACACCATACAAATTTATTAGAATTTTTCTTTTTAATAAAAGTCGCTAAAAGTTCGGATAATTTTTAGCGATTTGAGTTTTAAAAATTTTTAGAATTTTAGCGATAGCTTAAGCTGAAATCCGGCTCCAGGTCAGCTAAAGAATCAGAAAAATAATTTTTGAAGAATTGGTTGCGTATGTTATCTAAAACGGAACAGTGACAAAAATAGGGTTCAATGATCTCCAATTCTTGTTGGTTTATGTAGCTGCTACAAAAATTGTTTGTTAGGTATTCTAACCTCTTTCCATGTACATAAGCCCAGTAGGCTGCGCCCGGTTATTACCCCGTAGTGCCCGGCATCTTGAACAGAGTTTACAACGGATATTTCTGTAACTTTCCCTAAAATACCAAAAAAATACTCGTCTAAGCTATAAATTTGAAAAAATATTATTAGTAAGCTTCATCTTAAAAATCTCGCAAAAACCAAAATTGTTGTGCAATCACATTGCCTATCCAAATATCAGCTAATGTTTTGAAAATATGATTTGTTATTGCTTGTCAAGTGGATTTTTTTCTTCATTGTCATGTAAACCAGATTTTGAACAAAAAAGTTTAATCATTACCGCCCGTGTTGTCTTGAGGTGAGACTTTATACCGTGCATAATTCAAAAAAAAAATGCCGACTTTTACAAATTTCAAGTTAAAACCTACAAACTTGCTGTTGCACATTTTCTCCTCTCGATGGCGTCTTCAAATGGCTTGAAATTTTCAAATGTATGAGGCAAATTTTGCTTAAGATCAAGCACTTAACGTCGAAATACAGTTAACTTCACTTAGGAATCAAGACTTCGGCTACCTTAGTAAACTATAAAATACTGTGGGCCAACACCATGCAAAGCCAAATGGAATTTTGTATGCATCAAAGCACTTCGTAGTACCTCTACTGGCAAACTGTTCAACTCAAATTTACACATTTTACTGACAAATAGCAATAATAGGTTTAAAAAATATTTCAAACCACAAATGGCCAAAAAGAAGAAGAATACGAGTAATATCACGCTTTATGTTCATGTGTATGTGGTACTTTTAAGTATGCCATAGCAAAAAGACAACTTTATATACGTACTCATTTAATATAAAGTTGTTACTAAAAATAGCAACACAGCAGGGCAAAGGAATATGGAAGACATAAGAATAGAAAGATGGTGACTAAGAAAAGGTCCGCTTTTATTTGGGCAAACGCACAAAAATACAAAAATTGTGAATGCAAGCGTGCTCAAAGGATGTGAGGGTCTAGATTCATTCTCATATCTACATTATTGGTTGTACGCAAGTCTGAAAGTCGTATGGAAACAAAAATAAGTAGAATACTTACATACATACATATATTATACTTGTCGCTATATACATATGCAAAAGCAAAGGAGCAAAAAATATGTACAAATACTTTTTGAAATATTTTTTGCTTCCACAAAAGTTACACAAAGAAATTCTTACATCAAAAACAAAACCAACAGCAAACGGTTAGCACTTGCCGAAAAGCCTCCAAAAAGTGAAAGATATAAAAATAAGGAGCAAACAAGTTTTTGTGCTACAAGGAACTTCAACAAAAGAAAAAAAAACGTGCGGAACACTCGCATACGTGTACAAGCCATACCCACAAGCTGAAACACGGAAAAATTTATATCACAAAACTTAACCCAACACAAAGCATTTAAGGCAACGCAAAGGATCAATATTATGAGAAAGCGCGTCATGTAGCGTCAGCATGTAAGGAAGAAAGTGAAAAGTAAAGGATAACAGCAAAAAATTAAAACAGAATGAAAATTGTGAATTTGCTACATTGCAAAGTTAGCTTAAAGTGACGAAGTCAGCATAACAATAACTTTTTGGCTTTTCGAAATAAGAAAACGTAAAACTTTTAGGCAAAATGTTTAAAACAATTTATCAAAGGGCAGCATTTGTAATAGATTTATGTTGATTAATTTGGACTTGAAAATACGTTCCCTGACAATGTTGTTGGCAAATATTAAATTAAAAATTTTGTATGCCGTTAAACTTTCGAACTGTATTTGTATGTGTTGGATCCCGAAAATATTTACTATGCACATTGCGAATATGTCTTGATAATGTGATTATAAATTAATAAAAGTTTATTGCAATGTCTAAATCACAAACGTTCTCAATATAACTTCAATATTTAGATTCAAGTTGGCTTCAGTTGAAGTCAGTAATTACCAATTCTATTTTTAGACTAATTCTTTTGTTTCAATTTCAATTCACTTTCGTTGCTGCGTTGTAGGAAAAAAATGCATAGTACCCTTAATTTGCGGACTTAAATTGAATTGGCTACAAAGCTGCATACTCACAGTTTGCTAAAAATTCTGATAATAATGTTTTAACATTAATTGCCACCTTTTTTATTTGATTATTTTTTGTAAAGACTGTACACAGTTTGAAACTTGAGCGTAATTGGTTATCGAACTTTAATATGCTGTAAAAAAATTTAGCCTGGTCAGTCTGGTACGATTTAGAAAAATGTCATGAATAATATATTCAAAACGTCATATCAAGAAATTAAAAAAAAAACACTTTATCTCTACAAAACGATACTTTTACCATTTATTTCGATCCATTGAAAAATAAACAAAGTAAGTATAAAGTAAGAACACAATCCGGACTCTCGCAATTTTTTTTTTTGTTTTCTTTACATTATTCAGAACATTTTTGTTGATCGATAGGTAAATTTTTTGATGTGAAAATGCCAGATTGACTAGACTATTAAATGCATGGCCAATTTTATTTCATTCAAGTTACATCATAAGCCAACAAAAATACAAACTTGGTTAAATATTTTCTGAACACTAAAAGCACATATCATCGTCAGCTTATTATTTGTGCACGCATGTCTAGTTGTGAAAAATTACTACTAATTTTATATTGATTTTTTTGAATTTAAAATATCATATATCATTATTTATGTTACCAACTATAAAACGCTATAAATGCTAAAAATATCAATCAAATAAAATCTGTCGCTAGCAAAAGCAAGCAAGCTGAAAGCTTTTACTACATGAAATAAAAGGTTTTTCGACCTAACCACCTTTAATTAGACTCACTATCTACATACATATAGTACGAAACCAAGGAATTCTTAGTGGAATGCCAAATAAACAGAAAAAGAATTAAACAATGTCACATAAGTATATTTGGGTAGTGTAAGGGAAAAGCAGCGAACCGGCGACGTACAATAAACATAATAAAAATTAACCAAGTATATAAAATATAACAACGAAGCTAAAGTAATAAAAGTAAAAGTGTAATTAAAGTAAAGTGGCGGGAAATTAAATAAAAGTTTGGTATCGCAATCAAACTGAAATCAGTCCCATTGCCTAGAAAGTAAAGGATACTTTAGAGCTAAATTTTAAATATTACGTTTGTTAAATGCGCACAAATGTATGCGTACATATGAAATAATGTTTTAATCTTATAACTAGTTCTATACTATTCATTACCAACTGGATCTGGAGTGCTAAAAAAAAGTACTGCACAATATTCGATATCCACGCATACTCGTACATATGTAAGTACGTACATAAAATTTTATTGAAATATTTGTGTTTGCTATTGATTGCTTTTACTTAATATTTATATTAAGTACATATTTTTTGATACATTCGGTATCGTATCAAATTTTATTTTTCATTTAATACTAATTTTTCAATTAATAAACAACAATGCTCGAAACAGTACAAATACCACGCCCGAGTTTATATATTTATGATGAAAATAAGTATAGTTTTCAAGTAAACTAAACTTTGTTTAATTGAAAATGAAGTTTAACTAAGTGGAAATTTCTTTAAGGTAACGACTTCGCAGACATTGGTTTTTGTGTAAATTTTGTTATAATGGGAAGTGAAGTGGAATCGTTTTCGATAATTTTAGTAAAGTTAGCTTAGAGTTGCTTTAGTTGATTTAAAGAAGATTAAGAAAAGCACGATAAGAAGTTTTTCTCACCAAAATTTATAAAACAACAATAACTAAAAAAAGCAACAACCAAGAAAAACGGCTTTAAACTTTCGAACTAACATGATATAGAAAATACAAATCTAACGTTCCCATTTCTGTACAGAGTTATTTAAAAACTTCATGAAATCTAAAGCTCTTTAATTTTTGATTTATTTTTTCTAACCTCATTTTATTCAAGAATGTATCTTACTGAGGAATGCAATAGTCGTTTAAAACTTCTTTTATAATTTTTGTCGCTTTGTTGACTTTTGTTTTAATAAAAAACTCTTTTAAATGCTAGCAGTAAAGCAAAAAATATTTTAAAAATACACATGCGTTTAAAGATTTTCTTTATTTTGTAAAATTTATTTAATTGCGGTAGCATGCAATTCTCCTGACATCAACATTGAAAAGCCTGATATGCTTTCTTGAGCTGTCAATATATCAATGTATACGAAAATGAATGCCATTTTGGAAAAATATATCGACCGACCAATAACTAAATCGATGACGACTATTTTTAATTATTTCGATAAAATCAACGATTACAATAAATACGAGTATGTTACTATGTACCGATGTCGGTAAAAGTAACGATAATTAATATGTGCAACTCATAATGGCTATAATGTCGAAAACTATATATGTTACGATAACAATGTCAGTAACTATTTTTTGTGCTTTCAAAGTGGGCAAACTACTTCTCATTTTATCCTTCTAAGAGCTTAGCTCACCTTTTGCTTGCTTTACAAAAGTAATTTTGCTCTCATATCATAAAGTGTAATATGCCATCTATAGTTCTTTCAAAAAAAAAATGTTGTACTATACTTTTAATATCGACTATCTACTATGTTCCGATATTTTAAATTTCCAAATACTTTGATATCGATACTTTAATGAAAATCGATTCAATATTATCAGCAGCGTAGCTAGTATTTAATACAACTTCTGACATTACTCAAACAAGTTTGTTGTCAGGCTCAGTGTCTCTATTGTCTCTATATATTCAGAAAATAAGTATACCTTAAAATGTTAGTGCCACACTACTTCGTTATTAGAGATTATCGCTTCCACTGCGGGGTGCACGTACGTGCAATTCTTACGAAGCCCCACATGACGCGCCATTTAATTATTAAACGATTGTGTGCGACTTAAAGAGTTTGGTGCAAAGGTTAGGCTGTCCTGCGTGTACGAGCTCCGAGCGAGTGGGTGTAGATTAGAAGGTCGTTTCATTAGCTGACGCGTACTTGGTATCAAAAACTTTTACTGGCAATTTAAGAGGGCGCATGGAACACGCAACTCATGTACATGTGTACAAATGGTCATACACATTTTCTTGAGAAACTCACTAAGAAAGGAACACACAAACAATATTAGCCTATTGAAATGCTACATTTGGGGGAGAAAATAATAAAAGTAGTTCTCAGGCAATAAATAGTATATTCTAATGCACACACGAATGTAGGTAAACACGCCAAATTTAATTCTTAGAATTTGACAGGCACCTACGCATGTTAATGTGTAAATATGCTTATTCCAGTACTTTACAAATTTCAGAAAAGTATGTACACATCTACCCTTTGCCCTCTCAAACGTGTTTGTATAACTGGAATGTGTTTTCGTACTACTGTATGCTCTTACTATAATACTAACTTTCACTCTTCGTAACCCTAGACACTTTTAATAACGTCCCTCAAGTAAATAAGTTCGCAACATAACAAGATGTAATTAAAGTGGAAAAGTATAATGGTTCCGAATTAATGAGAAATGTTAAAGATTTGTGTTGAATGTATAGGCGGTTGGTTTAAAAACTATTGTTATGGCCCATCTTTTCTATTTTCAATCCTAACCCTCATTTGTCATACCGCTGAATATTCTCCAACAAATTTTGATCAATGTATTCTTAAAAATGTTTTAAAAATTAATATCTGAATTGTTTTTTTTTTTGTTCAGAAAATTGTAATCAAGCTATTGTATCCACTTGCTTTCCTATTTTTTTTTTATTCTCAATTTAAAATGAATGCATATTTTTACATACTCGGATATTTGTTCCGGTAAGATCAGAAGGCATTGCCTTGATGTTTGTAATTCGATGTGTTTAACTTCGTTCTCAACATTGCACTTTTCTTTGGCAGCCAAACTATTGCAGCTTCAGCGTTGGAACTTTACTACGACCGTTCTAGATAAATTACGATTTTAAAAATATATTGCTCTAGATTTATTACGATATTTCTTTCGTGTAAAATTTTGACGATAGATTATTTGAAAAGCTCTAAACTTCTTCTTGTGTTTGAAAAGCCAAGTCGATATAGAATTTTACCTTTTTTAATTTTAAATTACGAGTGTTTTCATTTAAAATATAATGCAATTTACTCGTAAAACAGAAATCGATTAAATGGAAATTTCAAAACTAAATATTCTTTTATGGGAAAAATGCATCTCAGCCAAAAAAAAATTTAAAATAAATGGTAATTTTCAGTCACTTAAACTTTCCTTTTTTCGTACCAAAAATGAATGGGCTATGAATTTGCATACGCACAAGTATTCCAAAAAAAATAAAAATATATTCATTTGCATTTTTTGTTGGCCTATAATTAGTGTATTAAATACCTATAGCATAAATACTTATATAAAAATATACATATGTGTTATACTACGCTTATGTTCTTACACAAGCAAAAACCAACAATTAAAGTTAGTATCACTTTAACGGTAAAACACAATTTCAATTGTTATTTGCTACTCAAGCTGCTTTTGCAGCAAAGCAACTTCAACTACAGCTATTATTATATAACTGCATACAAGTAAATATTTTCTTGTTTTCCATTCAACAATTTTCATAAGTTAGCACGAGTGCTATTTATTTTCATTACACTAATTGTTGCACTTTTTCACAATGTGCATTTTCATTAATCCACACACACACACTTCCATATGAATTTATTAAATAAATGTTTGAGTAAACGCGTAACGAATTCATTGTAGAGCAAATAATTCCATTGAAATTTATATTTACATGAAATGAAATATACCATTGTCCTGTTTTAATTTATATTAAGAATAAAATGAAAAAATTTCGTATTTGTGTTGTGTAAATAAAAATTTAATAATTAATTATTGTGTTTACGAAAATAAACAGGAATTAAAATAAATTTGCACGTGGGTAGATAAAATATATAAAATGTTTGTATTTAGATTGAATTAATGTAAACCAACACACTTTTTTTTTTAATTAAGTTTAGAGTGGTGACGGTAATAGCATTAAGCTCTACACTTTTAAAGGGATTTGCGTAATTAGGATAAAAATGTAAAATTTGAATGAAATGAGTGGGGAAAAAGTAAACGTTAATTTTAAATATGTATTTTTGTAAATATTTTAGCTTTGAAAATCAAATTCTTTTAAATAATTTTGTAAACGGGTTGTGTATATATAATAAATGTAGATTTTGCAGTAGTGAATCTCATAGATTTTAATGTTTTAACTCAGATTTACTGGCTTCATATAGGAAATAAATCGATACTGACTTTGAAGCTAAAGTGTGTCTTCGTCATAAAACACATCTCATTTTGACTTTTGGTACTTCATTTGTTCACGGACTGCCTCTCAGTATATTCTTAATAAAATGTCATATGTATTTGTTTTTCAAAGGTGTCTCATTTACAAGTATTTTTTTGAAACGAATTTCTCCAAACTCTAACTAAACGTTTTAAGCCAAAAGATTAAAGTTTGGTTATTTTTCCTTAATATAATTACTTCCATTGTTACCAATTTATTTCTACATCTTTGTAAGTTTAAGCAAAAACTGAATTTTAACTGTCGATTAGATCGATTTATACCAAAAATCGCTAACTAACATTTTTATTATGTGATCTTTTGAAAAATAACCACCGAAATTATGAAATATTTCTTATATAAAACCAGAAAACCCCAGAAAATGTTGTCCTACTTATATTTATCAATCGACTTTGTTTATGTATAGACTTGATGTATTTGCTAAAAACATTTTACTCACTGAGAGGAATTGTTTAACATCCACGTTTTGATAAAAATAACTTAAGTGTATTGTAATTTTTTTTTACTTCTAAATATTCAAAATAATGCTAATAACATTTTTATATATTTAAGATTTTAACCTGGCTAACATACCTGTATATACTTAAATTTTTCATTGGAGACAGTATTTGTTTTGTATGATTTGCGAACACTGTAAGATTGCAGCTGTTCAAAGCGTTATGACTGTTGTTATCAAATTTAGCTATTTTAAAATTTACTTTAATTTGGATATACGTACATACATGCATATTTTTCTCTTAAGTACAAATTTTGCCTTTCACTAGCTTCGGATATCATTTCCATAGGCTTAATGTTTTTTTTTTCATATAGTATTTATGCCTGACTGCCAAAGGTGTTAAGTAATGCAATCAATTTGACTGAACATCGTTGCAGTCACATTCATTGACTAACATTATTTAACTGTAGCCTTTCAGTCACTTTTTTAACTAAAGACTAAAAAAATACAAATTTACAATTCTCTGACGTATGGTCTTAACCGGGGTTTTTAGTTCCGATTAAGCGCCAAACCGGAGATGGTGTAAACGGACGACGTGACCTAGCCAGCGGAGCCGCTGATTCTTAATCCTCTGCACAATATCTACGTCATTGTACAGCTTGTACAGCTCATCGTTCCATCGAACGCGGTATTCGCCGTCGCAAAGACGCAAAGGTCCATAAATCTTTCGAAGAATCTTTCTCTCGAACACCCCAAGAGCTCTCTCATCTGATGTTGTCATCGTCCATGCTTCTGCGCCATACAATAGGACGCACGTGATGAGAGACTTATATGTAGAGTATGGTTTTTGTTCGTCGTGAGAGGACTTTACTGTGCAATTGCCTACTCAGTCCGAAGTAGCACTTGTTGGCAAGAGAGTTTCTGCGTTGGATTTCAAGGCTGACGCTGTTATTGGTGCTAATGCTGGTTCCTAAGTAAACGAAGTTATCACTTTTTCAAAGTTATAACTGTCAACAGTGATGGTAGATCCCAGTCGAGAATGTGCCGACTGTCTATTTGATGACAGGAGATACTTCGTCTTGCCCTCGTTCACCTCCAGACCCATTCGCTTCGCTTCTCTATCCAGTTTTGACAAGGCAGACCTAACTGCGCGGTTGTTAAGACCAATGATGGCAATGTCATCGGAGTACGCCAGCAATTGCATACTCTGATAAAAGATGGCGCTTGACCGATTTAGTTCTGCGGCTCGAATTATCTTCTCCAGCATCAGGTTAAAGAAATCGCACGACAGAGAATTATCCTGTCTGAAACCTCGTTTGGTATCAAACGGCGCGGAGACGTTCTTCTCAATTCTGATGGAGCTGGTGGTGTTGCTCAACGTCATTTTACATAGCCGTATAAGTTTTGCCGGAATACCAAATTCAGACATTGCGGCATAAAGAAAACTTCTTTTCGTGCTGTCGAAGCCGGCTTTGAAGTCGACAAAATGGTGGTGTGTGTCGATTCTTCTTTCTCTGGTCTTTTCCAAGATCTGGCGTATTGTGAATATCTGGTCGGTGGTGGATTAACCAGGTCGAAGGCCACACGGATAAGGTCCAATATGTTCGTTGTGGGTGGGCTTAAGTATTTCACACAATACACTTGACAGAACCTTATACGCGAAGTTAAGAAGGCTAATCCCGCGATAGTTGGCGCAAACTGCAGGATCAACCTTTTTGTGGATTGGGCAGAGCACACTTAAATCGTTGTCCTTAATACGTTTGCCGTGGTCGTCATCAAAAAAGGGGGGTCTCATCCGAGACTTTATTTTCCTTTTCATTGGAAGTTGTTTTTTACGTGGCGGGTTCCAAGCCCTGCGCACAACCCATTGTTTATTAGAATATAGTACGATTTAGGCTTAGATTAAAGTTTAGACTTTAACAATGAACAGCTTAAAAATAGTGCAAATTAATTTATATTGCAATCATCTTCCGACTGCAATCGAATGATTGCATTCAAGTAATTGAAGAATGCCGATGACTTTTTAGTCAAGACCAGCCATGACTAACAAAAATTATTTCATCATCATCCTGCCTTTAACTTTTTCCAGGTGATATAACATACATTTTAAATGCCTTACTTATGAGGTTACATATCCTTACATCTATCGTTTAAGTTCCTCTATTAATATTTTGGTTTCAATTTGCATTATGACGTAACGCCACATCTATTGAAGAACTCTTTAAACAAATCACTTCCCGCAAAAAAATTGCATAACATAATCGTGAAAGTCTCTGTGTTTCTTAGCTAACTCACTGAGTAAGTGCAATTCAACGAGCAAAACCACATTCGCAGTGACGTTGCAGCAAGAAACTGGAATGTCACTAAAAACAAGCGAAAATAGCTATAATTCATAGAGCAACATCCAACCAATGAAAGAGCAAGTTTTGGCGCACAAGAAGGTAGGTTTGAACGAAAAAAAAGTCGAAAGAAAATATTTCGAAAAAATCACGCTGCTAAAATACTAAGTACAGCAAATACTAAAAACAGCAAAGGTGGTTGTGCAAAATGTCAAAAGCATGAAGAAAAATCACATAAAAAAATAATAATCCTCAGAAAGGATCAGGGGACGTTAAAAAAATAAGCGCAAGCATGGAAGTGACGCAACAGCTTCGTACTGAGAACATGGTGTGAGAGGTTGTTTGGAAGGCAACTACAAAGTTCTAATGGTAAAAAGCGCGACACGAGTGACAGTGCTGTCTACTAAAAAGAAGTAAAATGTGATTTTTGATGTGTGGAAGGTGTGTGTGGTTTGTTGTTAAAATACATACATACATACACACATATAAATATGCAATATGAAATTTTGTGACAACGCGACAAAAACTGCACTCGAAAGCAGTTTACAGAAAAATTTGAGCATATATTGAAAACTAAGTACATACGAAAATGAGGAAAGTAAGTTTGTGAATTATATGAGTTTTTTACAGAGTAAATTGACTGCTATGCTGATGCAGCTAATGACAGTGGCATACAAAAGCCGCGGTTACGTAAACAGCACGAATATTAAGCTACTATTGACTAAAGTTTGTTATGCCAATAAAGTCTATTGAGTTCAGTGCAGAATAACATGTATATGTATGTATGTACATTAGAAAGGCAAAAAAAATACTTTGAAAACAATTTTTTGCCACAAATACAAGGCGAATTCGTTCAAGGTGGTATACACCACAAATAAGTAAAAAAATGTGGAGTTAATACTCAAAGAATCTTACAAACAAAAAAATTAACGAATGGGTGAAATTCCAAATTTGATACAAAAAGCAACGTACTAAGAATTTATAATAAAAATTAAGAATTAAATTTCTTTATAACCATGACAAATTTATAAAGGTAGCTGCAAGTGTTTAAGAAATGTACATGTATTTTGTTGTTGCTTTCGGTACTGGGAATGTCAAAACCAACCAACAAACTAATAATTTTAACATTTTCTGTTCCACGGCGATAGAAAAAACAAATCAATCAGCTGCTAACTAAGTCCACCTACTGTACACCCTCAGCTACCTTTATAAAGAACTATGAAGTCATCGTACCAACCCGATAGGATACATGAGGCCATCAACATATACACTGATAGCTCCAAACTCAACGGAAAAGTCGGAGGCGGAGTCTTTTCCCCTGAACTAAAATTTTAAACATCGTTCAGACTTCCCGACCACTGTAGCGTCTACCAAGCGAAAGTGCAGGTCCTCCAGGAGGCTACGCAGCACCTAATCAAAAACCCTAAAGAAAACAAACAGGTCTTCATCTTTTCTGACAGCCAAGCTACACTGAAAGCGCTAGACTCATGTATAGACAATACAAAGTCTCTTACTGAATATCGCAGATCTCTGAACGAGATGGCTCAGCGTTATAGAATTCAACGCATATGGGTGCCTGGACACCGCGATATTGAGGGCAACTGCAAAGCGGATGAACTGGCAAGGAAAGGTACGACCACCCCGATCCTTTCGAGAAGGGACATGCCTCATTTAAACTACAAGTAAAGCATAACACCAAAAATGGTGCGAATGAACGTTAGAGTAGTCTTCCACACTGCGAAATCTCTAAACTCACTTGGCCGGCCTACGATAAAAGGCGTACATAAACCCTTCTGGGGCTAAAAAGAAGTGAAGTCTCTAACATAACAAGAACCCGTACAGGTCACTGTCTAATTAGTACTCATGGGAAAAGACTAGTAGTAAATGCTCCAAAACACTCTCGCAGTTGTGACGAAGAAGAAGATAACCTACTTTGCCAATGTCCAGCTTTAAGTGGAAGAAGACTTCGCACGTTTGGCAGACCAACTCTACAAAGCCTCGCGGAGATAGCACTGTCAAAATTTAACAAGTCAACAAAATATTATGAGCTCGATTCGCAGCAAAATTGAGGAGTTGGGCCACGCTAGGCCTAAGTGCAAGGGAGGGTTTCTTCTCTCAGCCATTCCAACCTAAGCTAACCTAAGGCCACCTACTCGTATAACATTATGTGTTGCTCGTCTTTCACATAGAGTTTTCTATCACGGACGTAAATAAAATGTAAACAAAATAAACATTTTGACATTTTCACCGCGCAAGGCGTAGATAGAACAAACAATCAGCTGAATAAATACGCCTTGCCACAAATATATAAAATATTTTTTTGATCGGAGTTTTTCTTCGATATTAAATAATCTTAGGAGGTGAGAGTATTAAATTTTCAACTTTACTTTTTATTATTCTACTTAAGGTGATACAGCCAATATTTAAATGGTCTCACATGACCAAAAAAAATTAAAAAGTGATTTGTATTGTTAGGAAAAGAGCTTGTAAATATTAGAGAAGAGCTTTCTAACTAGCAATTTATTACATTAAAATGATTGGGCTTTCGTCGATTTTTTATAAATTGTGTTAAAAGTTTGAAACGCAATATTTTTTAATTATAAATTATGTATTTTTATAAAAAACTAACAAAAAAGTTTTAATGAGAAACATTTCCTCTATTCTAAAAACATACCCTACAATCAGGTGTTCGAGCCAAGCTACACTCATATGGATGTATGTACGTTTGTAAATATTACTACACAATTTAGCTGATCATCATGTTATGTACATTTATAATGGAAAATTTTCTTTTCTTAATTTTTTGTTAATTATGAAGGTAGTAAAGTATACACTAAAATAATGCACAATTAAACATATAAACATCTTAGTTGGTTGGTTGGTTTAAGCATCGACCGAGCATCTTCCCGAAGCCGAATTAGGGCTGAAGCATTGTTTTGATATGCTTTCTCTAAGACCCCTGATGATGATTTGTCTATAAACCTATTAACGCTGTTGACAGAGATCCCATAGATTTATGATGGAGCCTCTTCCTAAGTGTCTCATGTCTTTAAGCAATTCTAATGTTCGACGGTTTTCTTACTTCAGGACTCCCATTTTGGCGGCATGTTCGCCATTAACAGCTTTGTGTTTTCTTGACCTCTTTAAAAGCTCATCTGTTTTGGTTTGGTATAGCGGCAGATGAGTGGAATAAACATTGACTCGGCCGTCGAGCTTAACCTGCATTCGGAAATTAAAATCTCGGAAGCCAAAGGGAAAGATATTATGATCAAGTTGGCAACGACGAATAGTCTTGGTACGGCAAATTTGGCGAGAATCTCTTTAAATGCGCTGCCAAATTATCCGCTGCCTAGTCAGTATAACGAAGGGGGATGGATGTCGCGGGTAAAAGGATGAGTAATAGCTCTTAGTCTGCATGTATCTTGATGTAACCATTTATATAATTTCTTTGAATAATTTTTCGTCTTCTCTTGTCAAAATTTTAATGCTCAATTTAAAAATTTTTAATAAATAAATGTTCGTAAAAGTCTTGATACTAAAAATAAAAATTCCAAACTTTATTGTATTGAAATTTTCATTTGCATTTTCTCTCTTGTTTTCAGGACAAGTGTGTACCAGATGCGAAAATTGTCTGAAAAAATTTGTACCAAATAAAACTTAAACAGAAATAACGACCTAAGAACAAAAAACGAGGTAAGAGTAACTTTTTCTTATGATTTCTTTTCATGGGAAGCGCATATTTTAACTGGCTACAAATTCGGCAAGTTCTTCCCTACAATTTATGGACCTCATCTATTTTAATGCGCAATACACTCGGCAAAAATATATATCAACTGAATATTTTAGCCATCTAAAACATGAGTTTTGGCGTACTAAAATTGAATATGCTACTAAACTGCATCCTCGATATTTTCTAAAACTTCTGATTGGACAGTTAGAAATAATGATGGTTGTGATGTGTGGTTTGTTTAATTCTTTAAATTTAAAAATAAATAAAAATAATCAAAAATGTAAAGTAAAGTCTTGAAACAAGTAAAAGCCGCATAAATGATACTTCAATCAGAAACATTTTAGTCACTGACGTGTTATCTTAACAATAAATTTATATTTATGTGAAGCCTACTTAAAGTTAAAAGAAAGTTATTACACAATTTCTACATATTTTAATTACCTTAATGGAGTAGAGTTATGAACAAACAAATCCTTAGACGCATTTTAGTTAAACAAATTTATTTCAAATTTTTTTTCACCAAATCGCTGAACAAAATTTTACTTTCATCTGGTTTTTGCAAATAACTTTAGTTTTGCTTATTTTTCAAGTTCTACTGTGCTATTTTTTCACTTTATTTAGCGCCGAGTTTTTGTTTTTTTTTAATTCTCTGTTTATACTTCTTTTATAAATTGGTTGTATATATTTCACACCGACTGCTCTTGTTTTTATTTCAGTGCACATGTTCCTGCTTCAACACATTTGTTATTTTAACATTAACATTTCATTGTTTATTTCTTTATTTTGTTGTACTGCTGTCAACATTTACGTATGCATGTATGTATGAATGTGTATGTATGTATGTACTATGTATGAAGATTGGTGCTGTTGACAAGTTGGTGCACAGCGGCTGCTTTTCTTATTTGAATTATTATTTAATATGCATTTGTTGTTGTTATTTCACTTGCAGCTGATAACGCGTGCAGCGTGCTGTTGCTGCTGCTGCTGTTATCGCCTCCCAGCTGAATTTTGAATGAAATCAAAGTGCTGGCGTATTATATATATACATATTTATTTGTTGTTTGTTGTTTGTTGCTTTACTGCTAGCTGTTTTGCCCCCTATTTTCTCCTCCAGTCGGGCAGCGAGCGAGCGAGCTTGACACTCACTCAATTCTCGCAAGCAATTTGCCAGTCAGGCCGCTTGTCTGATAATCGTCTTTCAGTCATGCAGTGCGTAAGTTGGTCGTTTACACGTTGAATTTGTCATTAGCTTTTTTTTTGTCCACTTTTTGTTGTTTAACTTGCGGCATGAACCATAGATACTAGCTGAGAAAAAATATTCAACACTGCTGTGCACACCTTCTGCAAAATTTTCACGCTCACTCGCGAGATTCCAAATCAATTATGAACATTTGTAGAATTTGTCATTTGTGCAAAGTTAGTGGATGCGCTAACCGTTTTGTATTTGTAAAAAAACACTTTTCTATATAGTTGCAAATCAATCGATTTGTCTTATTTTGATATATTTTCTATTTTGATTATGCAAAAATTTTCTCTATGACACATTCACCGGCGGCCATTCCGCATCCGCTGCTCAATTTCCGGTAGACACCATTTTCAGGCGACAGCTACTTTTGCACTAAACTCACTCACGGCCATGCTACTCTGCATGTGTGTGTTATAACCTTCTTTGCTTCGCTCCTGAGCTCCATCGTTTTCGGAACTGTTGTAATTAAGTATCGTGTTTGTGCTATGACGTTGAGAGATTGGCTAGCATTTAGGCGCGCGCTCTTCTACATTTGCACTAAAAAGTTTCTCTTTCGATTTAGTAGACTTATGGAGCCCAGTCGCCGCCATGAGGGCTGGTCGACCGGTTTTGATATTGCCATATTTTTTTTTTATTTTCAAACACAAGAAAAAAGTGCTACATACTTCGGCTATTGGAATATTCCTAGGAATTTGGAATATATGGATGTATTCGTATATAATTGTAGTGTCAGTAGTAATAGCTTCTGAAACTTAAAAAATTCAATTTTTTGCAAAAAACTTGTGATTTTTAAAAAAGCGTGTGGCAGTTTTTGTTGCACGATTTAATTCGGTTTTATGCGACAATGTACCCAATAAACATAGTTACATTGCATATTCGTAAATACTTAATTGCATAGTTATCGCCTGGTAAAATGAAAAACATTAATGCTTCTGCTACAAAAATGCTGTCTGGATATTATTTCCTACTGATTTCTATGTATTTAGGGTTTCTGAAAACTAAAAAAATACTCAAAAAATTCCAGAACGTGAGGTTATTTTACAAAACGCAAAATTTCATTATAAAACATTGGTTTCCCAGGGCGATCTAAATGATTTGGTAAGAGACTTAAATCTTCCCAAAAACGCTGCTGAGTTGCTTGGATCAAGGCTCAAAAGCAGGAACTTACTTTTGCCGGGAGTGTCTTCCTCCTGGCTTAGATATCGTGAGAATCAGTTTACTTCCTACTTTGCCCAAGAGGACATTTAAGATCTCATACGACCTAGAAGAGTGGCGTATTTTCATAGATTCTTCAAAAAGAAGCCTTAAAGCAATTCTGCTTCACAACGGCGGTTTCTATACTTCCGCTTCACATAAAGCTGGGATTGATGAAGCAATTTGTAAAGTCACTTCCAAGAGATGGAAATTGCTTCAAATACTTAATATCAAAGTTTTTAGGCCTCTCGGAGGCAAAGTTGAAGGAAGGTATTTTCGTTGGATCAGATATTAGACGGCTTATGCACTATTCATCACAACCATGACGGATCCTCACAGAGAAGGGTGGATTGCCTTTAAAGAGGTCATAAATAAATTTTTAGGCAATAACAAAGATCCTAACTACAAACAAATCGTCAAAAGAATGTTAAAAGCATTTGAAGCTTTAGGTTGCTTGATGAGTTTAAAAGTACATTTTCTTCATTCCCACCTTGACTACTTTCCAGAAAATTTAGGAGACGTGAGGAAGAGCAAGGTGAACGATTTCCCCAAGATATTAAGGAGATGGCAGACTACTGTTGCACGCTTCAAAGAGACCTTCCCGATGCTTCCCACAAACGAAAATGTACCAAAAGAAGTCTCACTGAGAAAAAGAAATGTGTTTAGTGCTTTCTAATTAATGTATTTTACATAAATAAATAAGTTTTGATACGCAATTATAAATTTAAAAAAAATCGTATAATCATTTTTATTTTATTTTAAGATGATAACTTGTTTAACATAGACACCTACATTGTCGTGACAAAATGTATGTTATTTTCGGATTCAGCACACCCAAAAACATAAGAATTATACAAAAAAAACAAATTTTTTTTTGCAGACTTGTGTTATATATGAAAGTTGCGAAAATATATAATCGAGCTTTACATTAAAAATGAGATAAAATTAAATTTTTTTAGTTTTATTCATATTGAAGAAAGTTTAAGAAGACAATAACTAAGTAATTACTTCTGGCAACTTTTGTTACGCTCTTTTTACCCTCATGCTTTTATTGCCCTCTATCTCTTCGCTTTTGGCGCTCAATTTACATCCCCCGCTTTATGCATGGTGCACAAAGAGACTTTACTTACTCATATACGAGTACACACATACATGCGTGCTACATGTGATAAATATTCTCATCTAGTCAGCTGTTTTAGATATTCGTTAGGTACAGTGGTTAAAATTTAAACAAAATAACCATTAAAAAGTGTGCATGTGCTTAACTAAAGAAAATTAATACTCTTTGTGTTGCAAAAAAATATTTAATTTAAGTATTTTAAGCGTTAACATTTTTGATAAAACAAATATCTATAGGTTATTAAAACCCTTTCCGACCCAATTACGTCTGGATAATGGAAAAATTTAGAAAAAAAGTTATGGAGAAAAATTCGATTTCTCCTCAACGACCTAACCAATTTTAACGAGCGTCTTTGTGGGTATTTGAGCGGGTGTCTATGTAGATGGTTTAGATTTGCAATTGGATCAGCAAGTAGGCGCTACATCCAAGTTATTAGTAAAAATCATATATTTAATGTTATTTGGTTCATATTCGATATATGTATGTATGTTGTTATAAATGGTGCACAGAGCCAAAATATGCAACTATAATTCAATAAAAATCAAAAAGATTCGCTTCTTAATAATATAGAAAAGTTTTTCCTCATAATTTGACAGGTTATCTATTAGATTTTATTAAAAAGGTAAACCCATTCATAATAAAAAGGGCATCTTATTGAAAAAAAAATCGTAAAGAAACTCTCTTACTTTTGTTCTGATTTATAGAGTATTTTAGTTGTTCTTTTTTTGTGTGTAAGGAGAATACTATTTTGAAAATTAGGGTGACAGATGACGTTAGAGTTGTGTTATCGCTAAAACTCCAATTTATAGTCCGCTTTGCCTCTTTTTCGGTATATTTTTCGTGTTTACTTGAATTGAAACGCGTATTTAGATATTACAAAACATGAAACATATTCACGCACACATACATATGTATGTACCTAAAAACATTTGTACAGTAAAAAAAAACAATGTTTTAATTCGAAACCAATATATGCATTTTATTCTCATCACCCGTTACTACTACATTTCCCACCAGCTCCCAGAAGTCACACACCAAATTTATAAAAATCTATGCAAAAAAGTGCGCAGAAAATGCGCAGTAATATGCGATTAAAGCCCCCCTTACTGCCGCTCCAACACAAACTCTCTTTGCACACACTTACAGTACAGATTCTTAACTCTCAGCTAGTATATATTCTCTTCGAAGTGTTATTCATACGAAGCGCGTGTATTATTATTTTTTATTAACAGCACGTACATAACTTTTGATAACAACTACAGTAGCTTAGTAAATACGGGCCACAACAAAAATAGCAAATAAATTAACAACAACAATTGCTAATTACGTACCTACAAATGTGGGGTGCGCTCTCCCATATCTAAGCATACATACATACACACATATTTACATACACATACACAAATTTATATGTGCATCCATACTTTCATAAACATGTGCAGCTCTACGCGCTTTAATCAACGTTAAATGCAGTACTAAGTATGCATATATTTGTATATACTCGTATGTACGTACATATTGTATATACATATATACACTTGTGTAAATAGGTTGGTACATATATGTTTGTCTAATTGTGCACGCATTTATAACTTTGTTTGCTTGTACGACGATTTGTTTACGAGCTCTATTATTGCTACTTAAATATGGGGGAAGGTCGCCAGCGTGAGCGCCCAAAACAAGTTTACGTACACTTAAACACTTACTTACAAACGAATAGCACCTATAAATGCTTACACATACATACATACATACATACATAAATATGTGAATGAATGTGTAACTAAATATATACATATGTACATACATAGCTGGTTGAAAGTGCGTGTGCAGCAGCTTTTATTCAATTGTTATTAACCCAACGAAAAGTCCGAAAGCACAACAGAAAGTTCGAAAGCTCGCAGAGGGTTGAAGAGTCTGATACTTATAAATTAAAGGTTGATATAAAAAAGAAGCTTAACTTACTTTTAAAAAACTGAATATTTGCCTGCATGAAGCAAAAGTTTAACAAATTTAATTTAACTGCTTATAAAAGAAAAATAATTATAAATCAGCGCTTTACTTCATTCCATTTCAAAAATTTGCTCGACATATGCACAACATTCATACCTTTACTCAATTGCGAATAAAAGCGAAACGCGTGCATCGATTTTCATGATCTTTGTCTCATTTTGCTCATAGGTTATGTGACTTTGCGAAAAAGTAACTAGACTTGAAACTTATTTCCGTTTTGTATTTTTTATGAATTAAAAAAAAAAACAAAAAAAAATGTTTCTTCATGCGCTTATATTTAACTTGGAAACTGTTGCTTGTATAGGGAAACAATATATGTATGAACAGATTAAGGAAATTGTAATTCTAAATTTTTTCAAATTTATTTCAACTAAAACGTGATAAATTCCCCTATACGATAGTACTAACTTCAAATCGATATTAAAAATATTTTGGCAGGTAAGAAGACAAAACGAATGATGCAGAAATTATTCGTTTTGGGTCTAATTTCACATACAGTTCTCAGAATTGAGTTGGCAAGTCATGTGTTGTACTGTGTTATTATAACTCAACAAAAACTTCGCATATTTGGAACATAAATTATTATACACTATCGTCTTCATCTGTTTCTGGTGCAGCATCTTTAACAGCATCATTGTATTTTAAATTTAAATATTCTTTGTGAAATCTTTCAGGTATTATGTTTTTATGACAGAGTTCTTTTAAGTTCTTATACTTAGCAGGGAAGAGGGCCATTTTTTAATATTGAAAGGTTACGTCTTGATCGATAAGTCATTTTAATATCATATTCTTTAGTTTCAGAGTGTTCAAAGTAGCCATATTTGAGTTTAATAATATTATTATTTTTTTTTTCCAATGCAGCAGAACTAAATGCTTGAAATGCAATTTTTATTGAAGTTGGAAACATTGCTTGCGAAAAAAGTTTCTTATCTTTAAAATCAGAATGATTTATTGAGATACAAGTGTACCCAGTTGGATTAGTCCTAGAATTACTAATCATAGTGTACCACTTTGTTGGAGCCCAAACAGTTCTTTACGAATAAATGACTCAATGGTACTATGTATTGAGTCGACGGGCATCATGGTATGTCCAGGTAATAAATAAGTTATTTTTTTATTTTTAATGAACACAGAAATAATAAAATCAACCAGTCCCTTTGTCTTACTTTATAACTCATACCTCAAAAGTGTTCATTTATTAATTTTTATCAACACAGGGGTTATACAGCACCTCAATACACCGCTTTTTCTTTTTTAGGAGCCTCTTAGGCAATGGTTTCTGCTTTTTGTAGCCCCTTTTCCCTACACATGTTTCCTCCTTGTAATCCTCGCAAGATTCTGTGTCCGTATTACTGTACGGCACAAGCGCGGCTTGAACTGAAAGCTGAAATAAAAAAAATGTAATACCCTTAATAAATTTATAAATATGTGCATATGTATGTACTTACCCCAGGTTTCAAATAACTCATAATGCATGAAAACTTATGAACTGTGAAAACGGTGGAATTGAAAGTAAACTCAATGCAGAAAATAAAAGTGTTAGCGACATACCGCGGTCAAGCAAAATGTAAACAGAAATGAATTGGCACTTACATTAAAATTTCTTTTACCGCTACTTTAAAACGGTACATCTTAGAGCTGCAAAAATTTCACAGATGATTGTAAACTATCGATATCTTGCAAAAAGTAAAAATCGATGACCGTGTCGCTTACATCTTTTTTGCGGTTAGGGCTCGATATGTTGGCTATCGGTTTACTAACGTAGCTCTATTTGGGCTCTATTAGAATATCGAAGTATATTCCTTTGGAGTAAAATGTCCAAACCGTTCCGTTAAAACAATAAAATCTAAATTGTGTTATTTTTTTATGGGAAACATCGCTGTTCCTTCTTATTCGGGTTGGAACCAAGGCCGCTTTTTGAGACCCAATTGTAAAGCTCGGACAGTGCTCTTTGAAGTATTTCTCTAATCGTAGGGGGAACACAGTAGGCTCTGCCCTGATTGATATTTTGGGTATTTTAAAAATTTTTTTTTAACGAACGTTGGGATAGCACGCTATCAATAAAATGGCCACTTTCACGAGACCACTCGTTAAAGGCATTAAAGAATGCCTGACTTCCATAATGCCATTTCCATACTCCTCCATCCATGTACTTAATGTAAATGATTAGGGTTTCAGGAGCGTTCTGCTTTGAATGTGCCAGCTTTTCCTGGAAAACACAAGCAAAACAAAGGATTAAACATATTCAAGACTAACTGAATCGTGTTGCTAAACGACAGCGTTGTTTGCATATATGGAATAATATGTTTTCTGCAGTGTCCGGCACATTCTCGCAAACCATTGTATTATCATGATCATATCTGTATTAGCACCTGGGTCATAGGAAATACATTTCGCCATGCGATCTGCCTAGCCAAGCTTCGATAATCGGGATGAGTCGGAAAGTCAAGCGGCCAGTTGAAGACGTGACGCAGCGTTGTTGCCATTGGGATAGGCCTTTTTGGCGTTCGGGCGCTGTTTCGTGGATTGAGAGGGCTAATTACCTTCACTCCTTTTGGAACGGAGACAAAAATCCACAATCTCCTCTGCTGACGTTTATCTATTTTTACCTATATTTATAAGATACGATGGAGTATTTATCGCCTTTAACGCATCAATAATATTATGGGTATGTATCCATATGGCACGGTATGTCGCTGAGATCAAGGTTCGAATTTCAGCCAAAGCAAGTGAAATCTAACTAAATTTTTAATAGCGGTCACACCTCGGTAAGCAATGACAAACCCGCTAGAGTTCATCTGCCGTTCGTAGTAGGGTCAATCCTGTAGGTCCCTCCATTTGTGGTACAATATAAAAACGCACACCACAAATGGTAGGAGAAGCTCGGCCAATTCCATTATTGAATGCCTACTTATGGGTTTTTACCTTGTCAATACCAGAAATTACGGTGTTTCCCCCAAAAATTTCTTATAAGCATCAGCAAACAACGGCCATTAACTGGCAAAACTCCATCTATATAAATGCCCTTATTCATGGATTAAGTCAGCAAGAACTGCTTTTATAATTAATTGAGTTTTCTTTAAAGCTCACAACTTCTTGGAGAAAAGTTCATTTAATCGTTCCTTAATGTGCGATTTTAGGCAGTCGATGACTTTGGTACTTTTAAAGGACATCTAATACGAGTATATACATATCTCTAACATAAACTCTTCATATTTTATGACAAAACATAAATACTGGTATCCCATTTGCTTTTAAATGTCTAAACAGCTAGGCAATAGACGTCGAATTTTGTGCTAGTTTGGTTCGGCATATTCATGAGATAGAGCAATCGTCTAGGCCTTAATAAATAATACTGAACGTTTTATTGCAAGACATGATTCACACATTTTAAAAAAAGTAAAAAATACTTTTTGAACACTTCGCAAAGTTGACTTCTTCATCTCTTTTGTGCCGTTTCAGTTGTTTCTTCCCTCGTCTTTGTTTGCTCCTCACCATCTTCGCAAACAGTTAGGTCTTCACGTTGCAAAAGTGGCCTTGGCGTTACAGGTAGAAATGTATTGCACACCGTTGTTATCGTCTCACAAGCATTTGGTACATGTACTACAACAAAGACACAATTTTGTATTATATCGCCAGGTGTGTTGTCAACATAATGAAAAGCAATGTGAAATTCTTCAGTGCCACCGGACGATATACGTTTGCCGCGTACGCTGAAAGGAAACTAGAATTAGAAAATATTAACCACAAAAATATCTTTTTACTTATAATTAATAAATATGTCTAATCAGTTTTTGTCTTAGTAAATTTTAAAATGGACATACATATTGCTTATTGTACCGCTTACGGAAAGTATTTATAATCGGAAGCTGGATTCGTTTAGTGTCATTGAGACATTACTTAAATATTCCAAATAATTGGGTGTTCCGCTTGATTAAAGACTTTGTGGAATTCCCACCTCGACAAAACCCTAATTAAGCCATTGACGGCATGAACTCATTGTTGAAAGTTGCTGTGGTGGCGATAGTACTTTGTTTTCCCTTAATTCCAAGCTGAGGCTCAGCGCCATCTGTCGCAGTTTCTGAATATCGCTCGGTTGACGAATAGTCCTGCACGTTTTATACGGCCGGCCAGAGTGAATGTATCCACTTATTAGGGGGACGTGGTATTGAACTAACTGTTGCTACAGGAATTTGGCATCCAGAATTTAAGAGTTTTCAAATGACCAAAACTGTGGTTGAGTGTTTAAAAGTTTTTTTCCAGGTTATTTCTGACAGGTTCCTCCTTTTGTGGTAAAATATACCGGCGCCTAACTCTCTCTTTCTTTAAGAAGTCTATAATTCTTTTAATTAATTTCAATTATTTTGCTATAAGAGTACAGCTAAAAATAATTTGTTTAAGCTTTAAACAAAATTTACAATATGTATATGTATAGTATGTATCAAAATTTTCAACTTTAAAAAAATATTTTTTGTGAGTATTATTATCATTGATTATGCTTATTGCTCATTAATTTTTAGTAAAACACACTGTCGCTGTGTGGCTATAAATTATCATTGGTTTTTCACAATTTAAAATTTTTTTTTATTGACGCTCTTCCGCAATTCCTTTTTTTTATGTGGAAGAAACTGCGAAAGAGCGCCAGTAAATAATTTCAAAAATCAACGGTAAGCTATACTTCTGAAACTGAATGAGCTGAAAAAATTTTTTTAATTATTTTTATAAAGTTCGAAAATTTCATGATATGTTGTTTAAATTATTAAACTTAAAAATTTTCGAAATGTCTTTCTATAGTTTTTGTTAGATGATAAACCGTAATTTATTTAAAATATATATAAAAAATAATAATAGTGGTCAAAATGTGTCAATTTGTAGTTGTGCTAAAAACACATTGTATAAATACATTTGTTATTTTACTTACGCCAACGGCTCACCAGGAATTTTCATATCAACTTCTTCGTATTTACTTAGTACATAATCCAAAATTTCCTTGGCATCTTCCTCTTCTAACTGGAGTTGAAACAAAATTAAATTAAATTTATGTAGTTTTCTAAATAATTAAAAAAAAAACAATGACTCACATTAGTTAGACAAGTTGGCGGTTGTGACGCCAAGCAGAGGCAATACTACAATAGTAAATAGGATTTGATTATAAGTATTATTAAAGTACACAAAAGAAAAACAAGTGTAATCATATTCACACTTACAACATTTGTGGCACATAAATTCAATAATAAAGAGGATACACAAACAAAAGGTATCCAAATTTTGCACATTTTAATTCCTGTTTTTTTTTTTTTTGGGAGAAGTTGCGTTTGGTACAACAGAAAATGTTCAACTAACTTAACACCCACTCAAAAATTTACAAACGTATTTGATTCAACAGTGATGTGATGAAAACCAGTTCAGTTAATATAGACGTTGTTTTTGTTGCGCTAATTTTATTCTATTTCAACTTAATTGCACGCTACAATCAAACATTGTATGGAAATATGGGTAAAACCTGTTGCTTTTATTAATTATTGCAAATGGTGTAAATTAGCAAATTGACTTGAGTAATAAAAAAAATTTAAATTACCTAGCTGATACCCGCGAATCTGTCTGTGTAGTTTACCACTTTGTCATATAAATATGTGATTGCAATCGATTTTTTAAACTTAAAATTTACTTTTCATGTGGTAGCTTTATTTTCAGATGTTCAAAATTTTTTAAATACACGTCTGAACTCTTTTACTAACAAACAGATCTTCTTTGGTAGCTACATATATGTACATATAATTTCTGAATATCTCGCCTACAATGCCATTAAGCGGAACTATTTTCAGTAAAATAATTTCTAATCAGGACTCAAGTATCTATGCTTTTCTAATAATATCAAAATAAGCGCCATTTAGCGGGTCATATTTTCGTGAAGGATTTCTTGTTAAACCTGCAGTAAATTTTTATAATTTCTTCAAAACAACTCAATAAATACAGATTATCTGAAAGTTAAATTTGATTAAAAGTCGCTCATAGGTTTTTGAACAAAGTTTTAACAAATAATTATAACTGCCTGCCAAAGAGGCAGTTGTTAGAAGAAAAAAAAGTGTCTATGTTTCAGAATTTTCACGCTTCGGCTGAGTTTCGAACCTGGAATCGTAGCGCCCAAACCAGTTCTTCTAACTTTGATTTTAAATAAGTATAAGCAGGAATTTCCAAAGACGTACATATTTATTGTTAATCGAAGAAATTGATTGCTATCCTGCTGGATACGAAAATTATCAAAGCTGTTCAGCTCAGTCAGTCATCTCTTGGCGAAGGAAAATTTTAAATATACACTTTAAATTATCTAGCAAATGTAGCGTACCAAAGCTATTTATGATTAAATATTAGCGTAAAATTTCTAATCATAAATCTTTGCTCACACGCAATCGGAATTCCAATGTATACTTACAGTAAAACCTGACTTATAGTGAATTATATTTGAAAACCTTTATGATTTTCGAAAAAATTTTACTACTTTAAACACATTTACTTCATTAATTTGAAAACATCCCGTAGATATTTTTTTTTTTTTCAAAAATTAACATCACAAAGAAGTAGGCGTTGGCTGAACTTTAACATATATTTAAGGATCCCGAAAACGATTTTTCGACGTTCTCAGCATTTTGTTCATATCTGACTCAGGTCGGATATAAAATAAAATTTTTGAAATTTTGACTCTCATTCATATACATACATACGTTTATGTGTAGGTATCACTGTATAAATCATACAAATGTATGAAATGTACTAGAGTACGTACCATTTTTCACACGCTGTTGGTGTAAAGCAAATTTTTAATAAGTTTAATTACGTTCGCAAACCTGTTTCGCCAATAAGCACAACAATAAAAAATTTTTGCTCACAAGTACTCCGATCGCAAGCCGTTTATTTCTCTGTTTATGATGAATAAAATGCAAATAAGCCAACAGACATTCTACAAATTTCTAAAACTTACCCGCTTCTAAATACATACATACATTTATATCTACACCAATCATTTTTCGCAATCGTAGTGAAATAAGTAAAATGGAACTATGGATAGCTATGATTTTGACTATAAATTTCAAAGTTGCGTTTAAGTTAGCTTGATTTGTTCAATATTTCATTTGAACACATGTAAACGCATTTTAACATTTGATCATCACGAAAAGTATATTTTTTTTATCACATATATGTATGTAATATTTAATGTTTGTGTATTACGATGATCGGCCTTTGAATTTAAATTTTAAAAATTGGTTTTTCCAAGCTCGAGGCCCCAAATTAAATAAACTTCGATGTTTGTTTACTGGTATATTTAACTGTCTAGTTTAATTGGGGCCTCTTTCTTTAATCTTAAACTAAATATGAAACAAAATAAATAAAATTTAAATAAAGCAATAAGTAGAGGAGATGTGGTGATCTCCGAAAACCTCAATAAACTTGCCAATTGAAAAATATAAATATCAAAAACTAATGTTGAACTAAATGTGTCGCAGAAAATATTGAAGAATTTTAACCTAAAAAAGACACACACAAAATTGACAGGGCTAATTGCAATTGAATTGTTTTTTGTTCTTCGTTTGTTTGTAAGAGACTTAAAAAATCATGCATGTTTGTTCAGCAAGTTGTATGCTATACCCACAAGCTTAATTTTGCAAATAAGTAGATGTTTTTGGCATGTGTTTGCCAAGAAATTAGCCAGACAAAAAAATATTGCTACATAACATGCCCACTAACGTTGACACCAAGTTTTTTAAATTGCCAAAAAAAAAATATTTGACAAGCTCACAAGCGTTGCAATCTCGAGCAGAACATCCTAAAGTGAAATCAACGGGCTAAACTTGTACATACATCTCCCATTTGAAGTACAGTGTGTTTGGCGATTTTCTACTGTTGAAACAAAAAAAAATTAATAAATAGAATTGACATCCAATTTTGTGTAGAAAGTTGAATAAAATGCCTAAAAATACTTGAACTGTTGACAGTGGCATCCGATGAATTTACTCCAAGTACAAGCTCTTTCGAGAAGTAACATCAAATTTAAGAACTTTGTAAGATCTGCTTAAAAATATTAAAAATTCTGCTTTGTTATTCAATTAATATGATCCTTGATTGTTTATTGGTCACAATGGTTTAATACTTTTGTCTAATACATACATACTTACACACATACGAGTATGTAAATATTATGCTTACTTATTCAACTTATCTACATAAGTACATATTTAAATTTCTTTCACAAAACAGGGGAAAAAATGCGAGTTTCCCCTTAAAAAATAATGCACTAATCATCGCCATTCTCACTAGCACACCAAATTAGTTGGAGTTTTCCTTGATTTGCTTCCTGAATTACTACATATGTAAGTCGCTTTCAATCATTTGGTTCCAATGAGCATCGGAAATATCTTCATCTTCACCAGCTGTCCTTGCCAGATGTGCCACTTGGCATATTAACGAAACGAAGGCTAGTCCACCTATTACCGACAAGCTCACTACAGGCATTTCAATGGAGTTGTAAAATTATATTAAGCACAATTATGTATGAATGCACAAATTTTATAAGAAAATTCCAAATACTCTAAAGAAATAATGGCAGTATAACCCAAGGCACATTGGGTTGCCCTCTTTTAACCTTAACAATGTATACAGCTGCCAGAAAAGTTGAACAAATACGGCCTAAACGGAAAAGCGCAGATGAACTGTTCAACATATTTACTTTTTATTCTGTGCATACATATTTAACAGCGACCGCACCTCGGCACTGGTATTTAAAACAATTTAACTTTTTATTTATTACTCCATATAACACTTAATAATCTAACTTAATTCTACAATATAAATATGTAGCTCAGTATTTGGCCGAGTTTCTCCGAGCATTTGTGGTGTGCCTTTTTATTTTGTTCCATAAACAGAGGGACCTGAGACTGAATTTTTCCCAAAGGTTTGACATTGCCTGCCAAGGGGTGAACGCTGTTAAAAAAAAACTAAGTTCTTCTATGATTTAGATTTAACTTGCCCTGACTGAAGTTTAATTCCCGCATTCTGAGGCGTAGCGAGTTATAGAATGCACCGCTATACACACGACCACAACGTTGATTTGTTGAACATAAATTATGTACAGTGTGACTAGTATATTTTCATACAAAAACAAAGTAGTCTTCGGTAATCAAAACTGTATCTAAAAAAGTTAAAGCGGCTAACAAATAAAATAACGAAGCTGGGAGATTTGATTTATAATTAAGTTATTTTATTGTTTGGCTTTTATTTGATATAACACGCGTGGTCTCAATTCGCGGATCGTAGAACAACTCAACAAACCGTTTTCAAATTTTTTTACAACCAACGCGCCTATGAAACACAGAAGTATGTATGTATGTACTATGTAATCGTTTAAGTAATATTCTCAGAAGTAAATAAAAAAATGCATCGAGATAACTAAGTTGATTTTAAGATATTTTGTTTTCAAGTTTTGTATGAAAATATGCTGTGCACACTGTGTACATACACAGAAATTTGTCCGCTACTTTCTCCCCATCTTGGAACAATGAAGGGATCATTCAAACCATATGAAATTTTGTTTACCATGAAACCTGCAGCAGCTGCTTTGAACTCCGATTGTGTATTTTGATTTTTTTAAAGAGTATTTAAATATGTATTCAAGTTCCCAGAAAGGTATTTATTTAAAAGCAAAGGTGATAATTATATGTTATTCATACGGGTAAATCAGTAATTTCTCTGAAACTTTTCAATTAGGTAAAGTCGTACCGACAGCGACAAAATTTGCATATACTCTGTTTTTCAGCATTTTGACAATCGACGCCGACAAATACTCATTAAGGTAAATAAAAAATTAAAATTTCACCACTATAATAACGGCTCCCAGTCATGGTTCGTTTTTCCATCAATCCGCAACCAAAATGTAGATATTTTTGTGCAAATATGTAACTAACTATAGTATTGTTTTTTATATTTCTAAACATTTATAATTTACTAAGTTGTGGGGATTACATCGAGATTAGTTTAGGTTTTAAAAAATAATGTAATTAAAATTCTGGATATATCCTCTTTAACATTGTTTATATTATATTATAACACAGAATTTTGTAATCGAGTATTTTGAAAAGCAGAATTTTCAAAACGCAGTATTTTAAAAAGCAGAATTTTCAAAAAGCAGAACTTTGAAAACCAGAATTTTGTTAAGCAGAATTTTGTGCCAACATAATTTCAGTGCCAACCCAACATTTTTCATTATAAGCCCGTCTGGCGCTACACTTGAAAAGCATAAAACAATGTCCAATTACAAATAGTAGAACAATGAAAAATCGACACAATTATACACATCTGTTTTATATACACTGAGGTAAACAAATACTTGCTCCACCCATACTAAGCGCAAAAATTAACAAAAAAAAAAACAATTTATCACTTATATATTCAAATTTAGCATTGTTAATTTTATATTTTGCGTCAAACATTGTCCAGATCTAAGCACTGTGCTTCTTCACAACCTTCTCTTCGCCAGGGCAATCGAAAGTAACCTGTATCCCATTTTCCAACCAAGGTTGCGACCAGATTTCTACATTGCATTTCTTTGAAGGTGCATCCCCTTCAACAAGTTCTGCCTCATATTTGTAGAGAGTGCCTGAGACAACTTGTTTGGTTGCTGAGTGTACCTTCACGAGTCTAATTGAGATAAGAAAAAAAAACGATTATTCAATCAATTAGCATTAAAATAAACTTTCAAAACTATAGATATGTATATATGTATGTATGTATGTATTTACGTGGGGACTAACAGAACTTCGCTTAGTTGACCAGAAAAAAAACAAAGGATCATTTTGTATCTGCTCTTAATCTTTGTCTTTTTTTAAGATCTTTACATAATCGCCATACATTTCAATGCATTTCTTAAGCTATAAATCCATTTATCAATACATTCTTTAAACTCTTGCTTTTTGAGCTTATCAAGTTCAGCAATAACCACATCAATTATCTCCGCGTAAACTTTTCGCCTCAAATTTGTTTTAATTTTTTGAAATAACCAGAAACCCCGAAGTACTATCTCCGGGAAATATAGTGCTGGTCGCATTTTTTCACTTCCAGAGATCGCAATAAAGTTACTCCTTATTTCAATAGTGTGAGCTGCCGCGTTGTCATGATGTAAAAAGTAGCATCGTTAAACCACTTTCTTTCTACCGTCTGACTCCTTTTCAAAGGAATAGCAGCTACAATTATTGGCCAGGTAAATTAAACTGACAGCATTACTTTTGTTGCTAATTTTTGTTGCTTAGCTTTTACGAATGGTTTCGCTCCCTTTGGGCACCATACCATGGACTATTGTTTAGTTTCTGTATCGTACTTATATAACCAAGATTCGGCATTAGTAACGACTTTACTAAAGTTGACCATTTTTGAATTTATTTAGAAAAAATTGAGCAAAATGCAATTGGGCCTCATTTAAAATTCGTTGGACCCATCGATCAGATTTCTTCGTGTATACCAGATGGTTACTTAATAGTCGCGATACAGCCATGGCATTCAAGGTCAGTTCATGAGAAATCATTTCTTGTGTCAAGAGTGGTTCTTCAACTTTAGACATCACCAGAGATACAGTCTCATCATCAGTGGAAGATTTTGGTCGACCTTCTCGTGACACGTCCTCTACAAAAAAAAAGTCCCGTCTAAAATTTTCGGAACCATTTGGAAATAGTCAGTAGAGACAGTACAATGGTTTCATATGCACTTAAGCATTCATTGAATATTTGTAGTTGCTTTAGCTTATTCTGTTTGCGTTGGTGGTGTAATTTTGTCTGATCTATCGTCTGGTATTTTGCGTTTTCTAGTATTCATTTCCCAAAGGCTTCGTATTTTTGATTTAAAAAAAAGAAAAAGACTTGAGCATAACTAAATCGGCCAACTTTTGTTAGGCCCCTCGTATGTTTATACATACGTTGCTTATGTTAATATTTACGTTTCTACATACTTAAGTCTAACCACATAGTTTGTGTGTATATGATATAAAACGAGTTAATGAAATTATTTAAATTTAAATTTTCGCTATTATTATAGGCAAACCTACTTGAGACTGAGTCCATCACCAGCAGCCAATTTGGTTAAAGAGTTTTGTAGAGTGTTTTCAGCTTCTTTCAATTCATCGCCGCTAAGACTGCTTACGCCCCCAACTAAATGCTGAAGAATTATGAGTGGCAAAAGATATTAAATAAGTATGTACATATATGTACATGCGAGTACAAGCCTCACAAAAATACAAATCCACAATACATACTCTTATGTATGTATATTCATTACAGTGGTTTTTGATAACTTACTTCTTTTGGCTCAGCGAACACAACAGTGACGACACAACTGAGCAACACAAATAACTTGGTACTAACCATTTTCGATTTTAAGCTTTAAGAATCGCCGACTATGAGTTTTCTGAAAGAAGAGAACGTTTGAACTGCCTGTGAATTGAAACTAAGCTTGTTTTTATACTGCAATGTGTTCTACTATTCACAGTACTAAAGATGTGTAGTGCTTACTTATACGCATGTAAAGTACAGTAGGCGCTCGTGTTTGAGAACATCAAAGAAAACCGTACTCTACCGTTACATACATATGTTCTGATACATCCCTTATCAGATTTACTCAGTTTCATAATAATATCCACATCAACAGTTTTTTTTTTTCTCAAGTCTTTCTTTCACCAATTCGCAGTTGACTACAACTAAGAGCTTAACCAAATTTCACACAAACTTATATTAAACTATATTTGATATAATATAAGATTGTATCCATATGAGATTAGGCACAGACGCAAAGTCAGATGGATGGTTATTCTAAGCGGACAAAATGTATCTCTTACTCTTTAACCGATATACTCACTCTATCTGACTTGTTTCTAGTTGCTGATGCTGATATCGCCTTAATAAAACAACTCCTCGTCAACTCCTTGTTTCCAATACATATTTTATATCTTTGAAAGCTGCTAAATTAGATGAGTACAGTGATTTCAAATATCTTATGGAAAAATTTTCGACGATTCATTTTAGTATTTAAAATTAGTATTCATCTATAACTTTTTCCAAACTGGAGTTTACCAAATTTGTTAAAAGATTGTTATAAACGAGTTTAAAATAATTTGAACGTTATTTTTTAATCGACTGCCCATTTTAATCGATATATTAATAATGTTATTGATATATGTGCGTATCTAAATATATATTTGCTATTGATTTTTTTATACCATAGATGATTTCCAATGCGTTGTTTTATATAATTTTGTTCTTAATAGCGAATTACTATTAGTCAAGTGTCTTCGAACGCATTTTTTCTCGTTATTTTTTAGCAAATTTTATTTGACGACAACCCGGTTTCTTTGTTCCACTATCTTTAGTGTCCATTTTGAGACTAAGAATGGCAAAATGATGAAGATAATTTTAAGTGGCATAGAAAGCATGGAAGTCAATTTTTTTAGTCCAAATTAAATCAAGTTTCCGAAATTTAGTTACAGTATAATTCGTATTGGAAAATTACTTGAACATACCAATTAATTTACAAAATTGCATTTTTAAGTTATATGGTTGTGAAGTTTTAAAAGTTTTGCTGTTTTTGCTGAACTATACAGAAAACAAAAATTAAAGTAACAGGGCATTTATGTAATTTTAGGATTCTATGAACACCCAATGCTATTGTTTGACGCATATTGAACTCAATGTTTGGCCTTCTTTTTTTAATTTGTAGTTAATATCTTCGAAAAAATAAAAATAAAAGAGTTAGTAAATTATTATTTAAAACTTTTCCATATAATAATTACATATATGGTACTCACTTTTTACAAAACTTGTGTCATAACTTTATTATTTCATTGTTAATTCTTGTAATCGAGCGAACACTTTAGCTACTTGAAAACAAAGAGCGTTTCATGTTTTCCAGTCGTTAACAAATACACTAAAATATTTAAAATAAGAAATGCGATGACCACTACTCATCCGCACTCATTGTCCCCTCATTTTATATATGTACATACATATAAAGATATAAATATACAGCGCATTATGTGCAGTATTGTGAAAAATCTAAGCAATTTTTTTTCTCATTTGAAACATAAATTAGTAGCTAAAGAATATTTTACACCTTTTCCTATTGTATTTAAAAATACACATTAAAATATTTAACATGTTTTATTAGCAGGCCTTCGTCAATTTCTCAGAAAGTCGTTATACTTAAAGTTTCTCTTAAACAAAGTAATCCTAAAGCTCTAGGGAGAATATGCTTAATTTTTGCACAAGACTGTGGTGTATATTCTTAAATATAAATGTGTTCGTGTGTATGAAAGTGCTTGTATTTTCACTCTTATCTCCCACTAGCACCGACCATGAGTTCATCGCTCGGGGGATAGCCCTTAATTAATACAAAGCATATTGTCGCACGCTATTCAATCACAACAAGATACATATTTATGGTACATATGTATGTATGTAATTTCTTTTTCTACCGGCAAAAACATTATAAAAATCAAAGCGTACAAATACTCAATATTGACATAAACATACATACATATGTACATATGTATGTACATTAATGTTGTCAATTTTTGGCATTTTATGGATCCCGAGATTTTTGAGATATGAAAAAAAAATCCCAAGACAATCCCGGAAACCCGAGTTTTAGGAAGTATTGATTCGCAATTTTTGATTTGTCAAAAAAATGTAACATGTCAAAAAAATGTTAAATAACATTAATGCGAGTATAACAAAGAAAAACACTTTGTTGGAATTCATGTAAATATTTATTGGTCTTTTCAATCCCAAAAAAAAATGTACGTAAAATTTTACCGACATACAAAGAAAGTAATTTATTCTTCAAATAAAAATACATGAGTACAAATTTGGTACAGCCGCAAATGCATATACAATAAATTATTTTTAATCACTGTTTGAGATTAAAATTAACAGCCCAATTCTGGTTCTTGATAAATCGTCATTTATTTACACATATTCAAATTTGAAAATGTATCAAGTTTTATGTATTCCTATCAAAAATAAAACGGCTTTTTCTTTGTTTAATTATTTATATAAAAAGTGTTATTGACAAATTAAGAAGAACACGGAATCGGACAGTAAATATATTATAAAAGTCAAGTAAAAATTACCTATTTTATATTGAGTGAGGCAGAATTATTACTTATTTTTATCAAAATGCGATCTTAAAGAAATTAAAGCATTAAGTGTGTTATCCTCTAACCTGAATTTAAATTTGTTGCATATAAACCTGTATTGTCCCCATTATAATAATTTATTTTACCAAACCTTCTAATAAATTGTATGCCTCTTTCTATTGTTGTTCACTCGCTCGTTAAAACTTGATGCAATTTTTCTTTGAAACATACTGCCTTATTCACCTCAACCGCCTCCTCATTAGTGTTTTAACATCGCTTTCATAGTAAGGCTCATTTTCTACTCAAGGAGGATATTCTCCAGCATTTTTATAATGGCAGCAAAATTAGAAGCTTTAGAAAGTCATATTTAAGATTATATACAAACATTACTTGAATTAATTAAAAAGTGTACACATCTGACAGGATTGTCCTCTGTTGCTTGATTCTTGAAACGAGTTTAAAAAAAAAGTAGATTTCTTAATTTTTATTTTCTCAGCCTAAAATTGTAAGCTATGCCACATTTACGTCCGTTTCGCGAGCACATTAGGCTTCAAGAGTAACTTTCACTGGGTGAAGCTGTTGCATCAAATAGTGTTACAAATAATGCTTTGCTTCCCTCTTAAAAGGAAGATACTTATGATAAAAATTTTATAAATTAAATTTCTATTTAATTTATTGCTTTTAATTATCCCGAGATTTGAATAGACTAATCTCGGCATATTCGGGAGTTAAAAAAGAACGGGATTAACATTCCTAATGTCCATATACATATACACATGAACAAGTACGTTACAAAATTATTTTACTTGTTTACGATAAAGTTACATACATGCATGTGTACTTACATATACATATATGTATGTTTATACATAAATTAGTACATACACATATGCATACATACTCGTACTATTTTCATCTGCATATTACATACTCAAACGTTTTTTGTATGTACTTACTTACTAATTTGTAATTTGACTAATATACTCGTACAGTGAGTCTCAGTGAATACCATCCCGTAAATATTTTTTTTATTTAGAAATTAACTAAGCCAATTGCAATTGTTAATATTTCTTTTTTTGTTTTTGCAGTGAAGTAAAATTTCAAATGCCTTCGATTTATTTTCATTTAAATATTTTGCATAAATACTTCCGATACAATTTACGCCTTCAGAGACCTTGGTTTATAAAAATTTTACGCAAGCAAATTTTGGTTAAACATTTTTAACCTTTACCTTCGGCGAAACCGATTTTTATATACCCTCGCGATGTATTTTGGTATGGGCGGTGCCCATAATTTCATAAAAACCCCGTTCCTTTGTTTCAAATCGCTGCTAGTATTAAACTTTATTAAATTTCTTCCAATAAATACTGAAAAACGAAATTTTTTGCATTTTTCAAAATTTCCGTTATATGGAAGTTGGACGTGGTTATGGTCCGATTTCAAAAATTATTGACGGTGATGCTAGTGATATCAAGGACAATATGTTCCTCAAATTTTGTGACGATACCTTAAATCGTTATTGAGATACCTACAGAGGTTTTCTTATAAGTGGGCGTGGTAACGCCCATTTTTCAAAATTTCATAAAAATCAAGTTTCTTAAGTAAATATCTCTAAATATTACTAAATTTACTATGTTTCAATAGATAAAAAAAACGAAATTTTTGCATTTTCAAAATTTCCGTTATATGGGAGGTGGGCGAGGTTATGGTCCGATTTCAAAAATTTTCTACCATATTGGGGGAAATTTGTTCACCAAATTTTGTAACGATACCTTACACCGTTATTGAGATACAGATATTTTTTCCCAAGTGCGCGTGGGAACGCCCATTTTTCAAAATTTCATAAATAAATAATTTCTTAGTTCAAAGTCGCTCCAAATACCAAATTTCACTCAATTTGCTTCAGCGGATACCGAAAAAACGGAGTTTTTGCATGGGAGGTGGGCGTGGTTATTAACCGATCTTGACCATTTTCAATACCAACCTACCCTGTTCAAAGAGCAATCTGTGTACCAAATTTCATATCTCAATTTTTACTCAAGTTATTGTAACCACGGACAGGCGGACGGACGAATGGACAGACAGTCAGGGCTAAATCAAATCCTCTTTTCATTTTGATCATTTTAGTATATATATGTATGTATGTTTATATCTATCTTGATTATTTTTTGCTGTTACAAACAACCTATATGCAAACAAAGTTATAATACCATTGTGTACAAGTACGCTCGGGTCTAAAAGTTACATGAAAGATCATTACAGAGCAAGTTAAATAATTTGGGTATTGTAAATTGTGTATTTCTTTTCAAGGTTAGAGCGTTCACTCACAATAATGCAGTTCTTGCAGTACGTATTTCCTTATTAACTTTTCGAGCAATTCAAAAAATAGTTTTTGGCCAGAATTCATTCGATTACTGCTTGATCATTTTGTATCGATTTCCTTTTAGAACCAAATTTGTACGAGCGTAGATTTTCAAATGCTAAAAGTAACTCGTAGGCCGCTGAGATCGAGTGTGGAGCGGTGCGTGATATAACTCGCTATGTCGCTGGGTTCAAAAGATCGAATCTCAACCGTGAGCAAATAAAATCTAAAGTTATAGAAAAAAATATTTTCTAATAGCGGTCGCCCCTCGGGGGGATTTCTGCGGGTATTTCTGCCATGATAAAACTTTTCATACAATACATCTGCCGTTCGGAGGTAGCATAAAACTGTCAGTACATACATTTGTTCTTCTGTGAAATATTAAATATTTCCGGACAATATAATACCACAATATTATATCCTTATTTTTGCGCGGATGCATATAGGTATTTGACGAAAAAAGGATTAAAAGTAATTTAAGAAAAGAAAGGGTTTAAAAATTAAGTTTCATATTAAAAACACACGATACAGCAAACCAGAGATGGCGCATTCTAGGGTACCCGTACTTTGGTTTTGCCGATTTGAGCATTTCTGGCAGATAATTTTCTTTCTAGTTTTTTGGTAATTAAGTAATTAAACCACTGTCTACAACTTATATTTGAATAATTTTTCGAAATCAGAGCACGTTTAACACAAAAATCAGCCTTACTTCGTTTTCCTTTTACTTCATATTCTTTGTTTACTTTATTTCAGAAATGTCAAGTCCCGCGGGAAAATATTAAAATACCTGCAATTAAGAAAGAATACATACAAAGTCTAAATTTTTCAGCGATTATATGCCACTGGGTTTCACTGCATAGTAATATGTTCATACATACATACATCTTTTTTTACGAGAAGCAAGCATCGAAAACCTGTCGGAGTGGGCCTTTAATCAGAACTAAACCTCCTACCCTCATATACCGTTTCTTTCCCGGTACTGTAGTCCGCAGAAAGTTACATCAACTTGAAACCATCTACAGTTAGTATGCTTTGAGAAACCGGCGCTAGTCGAGTACTTTCGTCCCCGTTGTATTAATATTTATTGTTTCGCTAGTTGATGTGCACTTGTTAAATTATCTCCAGAGGGTGTCGGAATGGAAGAGATTCCGCGCAACCCGTTTCTGGATTCCAAGTTAATGGTTCTTTCGCCGCTGTCTCTCCAGACCCTTAGCTGTTTTAAGATTGAGGCTATTTCTTCGCTGGTTGATGTCATTTCGTTAAATCCCTTCATCCTAAAGCTGATGATGGTCATACACCCATATGCACTAATTATCAAAAAATTAAGAAAAAAATAAAAATATCGAGAAGAAATTGAAGTATAGGTATTCAGTAACTTTTATTAAATAATTCTCAAGGGAAACAAATCAGTAATTAAAACAAAAACATAGAGAAGCATAAAAAAATCAATACAACGTAAAATATATTTAGAAGCAGTTTGAAAAAAGAAACGTATTGGTTTATACTTACTCAATATTTAGTTGGGTTTCCATTTTGCGAAATTAAGGTTGTTTTCCCAAAGCCGCTGTTTAACAGTCCTGCTGGCAATGTTTACGCCATATTCCTCCTGCGTTGTAGCTCGTATTTGTGAGGAAGTTGCAAAAAGATCTTTAAGCGCCTGCCGAACAATGAGCGAATCTTCTCTTTATGTAGTCTTTCTGCATCTAGAGTGTTTTTTATTTGCAAATGTTTTATTCTCACGATAATATCTGAAATTTTTTCTAATGCAACGGGCAATTTAACTAATATTTTTATCGTCCTGGAACATATTTCATATTAGGCGCCTTTCTTCTTAACTGGAGCTCTTGCAACGTCCCATTTTAAATATTTCACACTGATGTCTATTAAAAATTTTACTTACAACTAATCTCGGATAAAAATCACAACCTTAAACGCAAACGAATTACGAAAAACTTTTCTCATGGCAGGGTGTGCTAGTTAAAATGCCAGTTTGAATCAAAAGCCTTTATGAAATAGTATGAAAATAAGGCTTACTTCTTTGAAACCGACCCCAAAATTTTCAATAATGCTTGATTTATAACAGCAAAATAACAACTTATTAATTCATTTTCAGTGGCCGCTGTCGTCGAGTTGGTAGCGGTGCGTACTATAACTCGAAATGCCGTTGAGTTCGAAGTTCGAATCTCAGTCCTGGCAAGCAAAATCTTAATTATAGAAACCGTTTTTTTCTAATAGCGGTCACCCCTCGGCAGGCAATGGCAAACCTCCGAGGGTATTTCTGCCATGAAAAAGCTTCTCATTAAATACATCTGCCGTTCGAAATCGGCACTAAACTGTAGATTCCTCCATTTGTGATATAATATAAAGACGCACACCACAAATGGTAGGAGAAGCTCGGAAAAGCACTGAGCTATATAGTATAAGCGCCAAAATTATTATTATTATTAATTCATTTTCAAGCAGTACTATTGGGTGTGCTAACCAGTGTGCCACCGCTGTATATATGTATATGTATGGACACGATTTGAAAAAAAATCCACTCCCACCAAATGTTGCTTGATAAGAAAATGAACACAAATATGTACTTATTATTTAAATACCACACAGATGGTTTTGATATTTTTTTGTTTTTTGTTTACATTAAAATGTGCACAGGCCGGCCGTATACGTGTAACGTGTATTTATATGACACGGCCCCACCCTGATAAAATGCGAAAGCAGTGCCGGGTTGGCAACTTCAACGGAGATACGAAATAAAACAAAAACAAATTTACTTATTATTGAAAATAATTACAATTTACTTATGCACATATGTATATACATACATACATACACATAAATAAGCTTAAGCCATACTTTTAGTATGTATTTATTCAAAATTTTATAAAATTAAAGACTTCTTGGTGAGTTATATAAATGTTAGTTTTTAACTAAATTTATTTATGAAATATAATATGAATTTCTGTTTTTGTTTATGTTCTTTATTGTTTCAACTTCCTCTTTTAAAGTTTTGGAGACACACTTGACTATGTAGACTTAGAATTCTGATCATTTCTTTCTTTCTCTCTTTCTCTTGTTTTTACAAAATTCCGACCGAAGTTAAATCGCCGCTTTCACAGAATTTATTGTAGTCCGATTGTTCGTGATTTCTACTTAAGTGCGACAACTTAATCCGATTTGCTACGAATGAATACATTCCAACTACGATGGATTCTGTGAGAGCCCCAATTATGACTTTGTTAATTTCATCTTTCCGAGCCGTAAGCCCTGGCAGCTAGTGCTGCTTTTATTGTAAAATAACAATTTATTGTTATTTTCCATTTATTAAATAAAAATACAAAAAATTTCATCTTCTTATTTTACAATTTTTATTGAGCTCAAGGCCAGTTCATGGAAGATTTTTTTGTGAAAAAACAACAACAGTTTTTAATGGTTGAAGTTATAGTACTATTTCGGAAATCATCACATTTCCTCATCAGACTTCTTTTTGATTATTAAATTAAATTAATTTTTAATTTAATTTTTCATAACCACTTCTTTCAGGCTTTGAACCCGGGAACTCGAAGTTGCAGAGCCAATACGCTACCTATTGATCTGCCGCTATTTAACTTCCATAAACTGGCCTTGAGCTCAATAAAAATTGTAAAATATTAACATTTACTAGGCCAACAGAAAAATTAACATTTCATCTTCTTCGTAAAAAATGTATTGGTAATTTTGATGGCAAAAATACACACTGCCTTATGACGACTTTTGATAATTATGGAAAGTTATCAGTTACGCGAAATGCAGTTTTGAATTTATGGCTTGGTGGATCAAGACATTATAGTAGACAGAAGGACATATGGTAGGATAAACTCGGACAAACTACATATTGGAATATACATAGTGACAGCGTCAAATTATTATTATTATTCATAAATGTGACTAACGCTGGACTCAGATGACAACTGAAGCTCCTGGTCTTCATAGACCGGCTTTTAGTTTTTTATGTTGCCCATATTGTTGCTCTGTTTTCGTTCCGACTGTTGACGTTGAGCGGAGTTATTTGTTAACTGTTACGTCTATGTTCCTTGGTACGAGTGGAGTCATTGCGGCTCATTGAGGAAGAAAATCATTTTGTTCCCTAAATTCTTGACTGCCAAATGTCAAACGCTGTCGTTGAACTGCAGTCTAAGGCGTCTACGTGACTTAAAAAGATGTGAAGTCGGCTAATATTGCCTAATTTTAGCATTAAGTAGGATTACGCCCCCTGCTTTCCATTATGTTATAGAGCTTCGTTTAGTTAGACAAATATCAAAAAATTTACTTAAAACCAGAAGATAAGTTGTAGACTTGTTTAAGCTATTGGCCAATGTACGTCAGTATTCTGTCAGTGAAGACCCAAAAACAACTGGTTAACTCTCACACGGGAATCGGATCGGGTCGTAAATTGAAGCGGAAGAGGAAAACAATTTTTGCGTTTTTTTCAAGTTTGAAATTGGTTTTGTTGATTAATTTAATTTTTTTTTTGTGGTTGCCTAATAGTTTGCTTTCATATTCGAAGTATGGAATTTAAATTTATGCGGCGTTCCCACGACAGTCGAGTCTGCGATACCGCAACGACCCGATTTATGTCCGGCCAAGGACTGTCACTGCAGCATGTTTTATGCTCCTATAACAACAACAACAACAACAACAACAACAAAAATGTATTCGTTGCTGGAAACTAATATCAAGCAAATAAACAAATGGCGTGGAAAACGATTATGTGATACATTCCAATGTGAAGCTTTTTATAGCAGAAATTTACTTAACTTAATACTCGTATTTCTATCACTTTCAAGTCATTGCGTAACATGATATGCGCTTTGTCATTTTTTATTAATGTGACTACTTTAAAATACAATAACTTTCACACTCTTAACTAAAAGCGGTTGGATATTCAAAGCGACGATTTGCAAATAAATATGAAAATTTACTCATACTCAGTACAACTGAACAAATAAATCCCAGTTGATATAAACGAAACTTGTTTTTCTTTTAAAAATCACTTCAGTTATTTATTTTATTTAATTTTTATATTATTTTTTAATAATATTTAAGTCATTTGCGGGTTGAGGGTTTTACTTTCTTGATCATTTTCATATCTATGTGTAGTATGTTTATATAAAAATGTATAACAATGTTAAGTGTGTGTTATGTATTTATGTAGGTATGTATGTAAAGGGACTTTTGTTTCGCTAACTACAAATTACAATACGTATGTTTATAGCACAATTTTTACATGGTACTCGTAGTTACAGTTTACATAGGTTATAAGCAGCTAATTCTATAACAACTCTATAAAATACTTTTCATACAAAATGAAGAAATCCGTTGGCAACGTCTTTTTAAGCTAAAGTTTCCTAAAATATAAATCGCATTTTGCATCATTTCTAATGCAAATTAAAGTCACTTGTACACCATTATGTGTACATAAATATGTATGTATGTATAATATGTATGTATAGTAAAGTCAAATAGTAATTTCCTGTCTAATAGTTGTATTACGTAAATGTACACCATAACAAGTCTTCTCACTTTTTATATATGTATTGGCACGTGATCCAGCAGCTGTGCCCGGTCTGGAAAGACGGCTGAACACATTTCACACTCAAAATAGCGTATCTTGCGTTCAGGCTGTGTTACAGTCGGCGGCGAAGTTACTGTGGCTACTGCCGTTGTAGTCGCTGTGACGCCATTCGTTGGCGAGAGTGAAGAAAATGACGAATCGTTGGTATTGGAAAGGGAATCACTGCCGGTTGACTTTGTGAAGGCATCTAAGGTATAAGTGGAAGAATGTGCGGCAGTTCTTTGGTTCTTTAAGCAACTGATTTTCTTTTCCCTGCCATTGCTTTTGATTTGCTTACTTCTCGAACTGCTACTGTTGCTATTGGCGGTTGCGGCACTACGCTTTTGTGTACGTTGCACGCCATTTGTTTGCAAACCGGCATCAAACTCGAGATATGTGCGATTAATAGTGCCGGTGCGGTTGCGTGCATTGCGTGTGTTGCGGCGTTCATTGCTGCTACCGCTTGCGCTGCCACTACTTACAGCTACGCCAGCTGTTGCACTGGCACCAACAACAATTTCGCGCAAATCTGGTGATGTCGGCTCGATTTTAATCATATTATGTTGCTCTTCCTCAAGGAACTGTGTAGACGATTCACTGATGAAGCGGTGACGTTCAGTCCGATCGCATTTAATAGGCGAACGCAAAATCTCTTCCAAATCATTAACTATGCTGGGATTGAATTTCTCGTAGGCTTCCTTACGCAATGTAGCAGTGCCACCTAGAAATTGGCTATCATAAAAATCGATATTTCGCGAGGTATTTGTGCGTTGTGCACTATATTGCAAACGCTCTTGCGGCTGATGGTGACGTTGATAGTTTTGTTCAAACTCTTCCTTAATGCGTGGCGGACTGGAATTAATTTGCTTGGGTAATTCGGTGGCAGGCGAAATAATCTCGTAATCATCAACGATTCTCGTTGATCGCCGCAACAATTCCAAACCGGTATCGTCTCTTTGAGTGATGATTGTTTTAGAACGTTTGCGTCCACCTTCAATGCCGCCGGCCGTCCACTTTTCGGTGTGAATCATACGCGGACGAGTTACTTTGTTGGATGACGCTGCTTTTTCCGGTCGCTTACGCGCTCTATTCGCGCTATGATTTTTGCTTATCTGCACTTCTTGTGTACGTTGCGAGCCGCTGTTATTTGTGTCGCCTGCTTGTTTATATCTGGGTCTACGCTCTTCCACATCTCCATGAAATGTGGCGCCGCGCGAAGAGCCCACTACAAGTGTATCGATACTTTGCAGAGTGTTTTCCAAGTTCGAGAGTACCGAATTCGAGTTGGTTAGTTTCGTTTGCCATAATGTATCTGAATTACTACCGGTTGACTTGTAACGTGGCTTTCTTGGCCGCTCCATAAGTAAATCATTATCTGGCAATATGACGCCATTGTCGCCTTCAGTTAATAACGCGTTGTTGTTGTTATTGCTGTTTTTGTTTTTGCAACGTTTAGATTTTGACGACGACTTGGTAGACGCAGGTGGATCTGCAATGCCTAGAAGATCATCGACGTTGTCCATATCGAAGTCGGACATTTCAATATCACTGCCATTGGCATTTTGCTGACTCTCTCGACGCAAACGCGCGATTTCGTGTGGCTTCAACTTACGCCGTCTTTTGTACTTGCGCGGACCGGTCTGAAAACGAAAAAAAAATAAAAATTTACTTATAATTTTTTAATTCGCATATCGATAAAATGTATGAAACACTCAGTTATTTTGTTGGCGCAATTTTTGACGTCTTGAACAATTACAGAAATCTAAACTTTTTTATAAAAAAAAATCCTTAGAATAATTTAAAACTTATTTATAACATGAAAATATTCCAACATGCACTGGCATTATTGAATTCGCTTAGATATATAAATTTTCATCGCAAAAAACTGTGAAATAAATTGCTTACGTGGCGTGCCTTAAAATATGTAAGATGAAGGCTGAAGAAATAATAAAATTCTAAATAACAATTTAAAAAATACTAAAGTCCACTTCAAATGCAAAAATAAAACTTTATTTTTCGTACCACTGGCTGTCGCTGCATAGCAGTATTCATATCGCTGTGCTGTATGAGATGTTGTACCAAATCAGCGGATGTTGACATTTCCGCCGAACATACCGTACAATAGTAAGTGTTGCGCTTCGCATCCAAGCCCGAGTGATGCGATCGTATGTGTTCGCGAAGCACTACACGTTGATTGAATGCTCGAGAGCACACCGAACACGCGTATGGTTTCTCACCGGTGTGAATACGTTCGTGCTTGCGCAATGTACCGCCATCGGCGAAAGCTTTCCAACAAAATCGACAGCCATATGGCCTTTCACCGGTGTGTATGCGCACATGTATCTGTTGTGAACTCCGCGAACCAAATGTTTTGCCACACTCATGGCATGGAAACAATTTGCCCGAGGCATTGGTGTGCGAATGCCGATGATTAGACAGCGTGCGTCCATCAGGAAACTCTTCGTGACACACATCGCAGATTACAGACTTGTCACGATGTGAAGCCATATGTCGTTTCAGACGTGCTTTATTATGGAAATTTTTGCCACACTTCGAACATGAATGACATTTTTCGCGTGAATGATCCCAAGCATGCTTGATTAAAGCTTTACGATCGCGGCATTCTTTACCACATAGAATACATGAGTTGGGTGTCATATCGTTTGGATGCACTGTCTGTAGATGACGTTTGATATTAAGCTCCTCGAAAAATGTTTCGCCACATAGAACACATCTAGGCGAAAAAGAAATTGTAAGAGAATTTTTTGAAAAATTATCTAATGCAGAACTTACTTAAATGGTGGATAACGTGCATGAATTTCTGCATGCGCCAAGAGGTCTAACGCCTCGGCAAATGTTTCGCCACATGTATTGCAGCAATGTCGATCTTTGTCGTTATCTATGTCAGCGTCAGCACTGTTTTTTGAGTGTGTCTTAGAGTGTCTGCGCAGCAAATCCTCTCGATGGAACGACATGCCGCATTCGCTGCAGTAAAACTCGCCGTACAATCGGTCCGATTCAGACTCACTTTGTGTTTCCTCCTCAGCTTCCGCTTCATCTGGATCATACTCCGAATTGCTGTCTTCGAACTGATGCGTTTTTAGATGCTCTTGCAGACTATTTGAATCCCAAAACATTTCGTTGCATTGGCTGCATTCATGGGGCTGGTCATCACGATGATTCTAGCATTAAGAGACAAAATATCGTTTTAATTTAAATTGTGAAATGGCACAGATTTTGACCGCGATGTATCTACTTGTTTGGCATAGAATCTTGAGCGAGCAAGTATCAACCCAATCGCCCTATCAGCTAACCCATAACTTTCGAACACACATTAATACTCACTCACCTTTGTATGTGATAGTAAAGCTTTTTCGCGCGCAAATGCCAACCCACACTGTTGACACACAAACGGCTTGGTCTCATCGATAACGGGATAGCATTTTTGATGTGCTGGCGATTGGTTTTGTGTAAACTTTACAACAGCAGTAGATGCCTGCAGTTGTTGACAGTCTTCATAAGCGGATGTGTTATTATCTACGTTTTGTGCTTCTTCAGCTTCGTTTTCCAGTGGGTCCTTCAACACATAGCTTTCTTCTTTTGGTTTTAAACGACTAATACGTCCGCGTCCTACAGTCGTTGAAGTTGAGGTAGATGAACTATTACCGCTAACATTATGCGGCTTGCGACTAGATTTTTCGGTACGTTGTAATGAATTGATTTGTGTTGTCCAATCCTGTTCATAGTAATGGTCATTTGATTGACGCACATTCGGCTGCTGTTGCTCCTGTGTCACAAAGTTCATTACTGCGGAATAGATAAAGTTAACTAGTAATGAAGTTGCGAAAATTTTACTATCAATTACATTCTGTATCTAGTTCAGGATCAGGTGCGTCAGCATGTGCTTTTAAGTGATTTATCAAATCCGAACGTCGGAAAAAACGTGAGCCGCACAGTTTACACAAATGTGGACGATCATTCTGGTGCGCCACTATGTGGTTCATCAGACTGGTCTTTTTGCGAAACCGTCTGCTGCAAAAATCACACGGGTACGGACGCAGTGCAGTGTACTCATCTTGAACAGTGGGCAAGGGCACTTCCATATCGAGAAGTACTTGACCACCAGAACAAATTATCTGATCCGCAGGTATTTCAACGCTAGAAAATTAAAAGGTTTTTAAGTTTGTCATAGCATAAACACATATCGTTACCCACCGTTCTTCGCCTTGGTGCTGTACCCAGTCATCAGTAATCACCTCTTCAGTTACCATTTGAGGGGTATTATCGACAAAGCTATCACCAAATACGCAACCTGTATGTTCCTGTTCATGTGTCAATTCATTGGAAGACATTACTGCAGCCGCTGCTTGTTGCAAAGCCACTTCACAATCAATGTTATCGGATGCAGCAACAACAACGGTCCCATTGTCATCGGTAGTAGCTCCAATTATCTCGGTTACCATTTGCCCATCGCGCGCCATGAAAATTAAATTTTCGGCAGCTATTTGATCAATGTCCACTTCGGTTGATACATTACCATCGTCATCGTCTTCCGAGACTAAATGATAGGTTGTATCACCAGCATCAACCACACCGTTAGCCAGTAGCTCCTCTTCAGAAGGCGCTTGTGGTTTCACTATTAATTGACCGCCAGAAGATTTTACATCTTCGGGATCGCTTTGTAGCCATTGTATTTGAAATGTGCGCCTGTCCATTACTCAGCTCGGTTACTATTTTAACTTATTCTTCTTTACACGCTGCAAATAACAATACATATGTTGAGGATTGATATAACTTCAAATCCATTTTATCCTATACCCAACAGAGATGTTGCGACAAAAAAAAAAAAAAAAAAAACCACGAGACAGTGTCAACGTTACCAGATAATTTAGAGATATATTTTGCATTTAGCGGAATTCAATACAACTGCTCAAACTGTTGAGAGCAAAATAAACATTAGATTCATTTAAACAATTAATGGATACTTTTTGCAAACCATAATTAAAAATATTGCTGCTGCTTTTGTATTATTTATTTATGTTTTAATAGTGAAATTACACAAGGAATCAGTATGGCAACTTTACAGATATTCCAGGCAGGGATTTCAATGGGCTCACACACTAGTTGTCTCTATCTTGCACTATATTATCGACAATGGCCGCCGATTAACAAACTCGAAGCAACTGCACATCATCGGCTACCCGACCCTACTAACAAAATTCCAACTAAATTTTAATCGAACAAAAAATTCCATTTCCATTCAAGATTTACGAGGTTATGTCCAAATGAGGTTAAGGTGGTTTATTTATTTACACTTTTTAATGCTAAGTAGCCGCTTGTAATGTATCAAAACAATAATGTTATTAAATTAAGGTACACATGAAAAACCATTTGTTGGGCCCAATAAATGTGGGTCGAACGAAGTCGCACGCGATTACATCACAACGCAAAAGATAAAACTTGGAAACATTTTCACGTCTTAAAGCTAGCACTTTTGTTGTTTAGATTTTCCGGAAAACTAAAGCAGGTGTATATTTTTGATTTGCTTATTTTGAGGATAAACATTAGAAGCAGGTTGGGCAACGAAAGGAACAAAATCTAAAATTTTTTCGATGTACATATCACCACACAATTCACCGACCATCTACTCCAATGCAATTTCTTTAATACGCCAAAATTCGAGCGGTGGCTGCAGACCTGGTACCAATATTGCCATATCGCACAGCACTAATGTAAATTTTGGAGTTTGCAACTTCGTTCTCATAAACAGATGGTTTCTATTATGTACTTCAATTGTGAGTTGTTTAATTTGAGCTGCATTATAGTAAATTAATTATATAGACTTACTATATTGATTTTCTATATAAAAATATTAAGGTGTTGTCAAATACCACCGGCAATTTTGCTGAAATCATGTCGATAAGTAAGTTCATCTGGTGCCTGTCTTGGGTTTAAAATTGCCGACAATCACCTGCTATTAAATACTGCAGTAAAAATTATTTTTAATGTTTCAATTCATCTTAGCGGAAATCACTAATTAGAGATACGAATCTAGCATCGGAAGTTATTCGAAAGTGCGTTAATTATTAAATACATATAGTGAAATATAAAATTCTGCAATAAATTGAGTTAAACGTAATGAAATCTAAAATTTCAATAAGTGCAATACAGGTAAGTTGTTTATGCAGCTATATTAAGTACAATATCTTTTAAATCTTAAAAGTTCATATGTTTATATAGAGTAACGTTACTCCTTAACCCTAGAACACTAAACCTTTTTTTATACATTAATACTAAACCTGGTTTCTGAAGCATTTTTTAAAGAAGATTTTCTTTCTGCTTCTTAAATATTTTATTTGATTAAAAAATCATTGGCTAAAATTCATTAGTAAATAGAAGGTACATATGTATGTGTGATGTTTATAATAGATATGACAATTTATATTAAAACAAACACGGTTTTTCGTAAAATTGTGCATTAAAAAATTCGTAACGCCTCTTATGTGAAGTTTAGTTCTCCAGAGTTAAAATTGTGAAATGTATAGATAGTGCATTACCATTCATCCGGAAATTGTATCTAAACACCCATGCAAATATTATCCCGCTGTTTTGGTTTTGTTTTAACGGTGTCAGTGATGGACCGTTTGTCGTGGGACTTTTTGTGGTTTGGCTTACTAACATAATTTCTTGAATGAAATGAATTAATATTTCCGAGGACTCCTTCTTAGGCGTGAATAGCTAACCCACTCTTACCCCGGAATTCAGTAAGCAGTCTCAGTCTCTAATAGAGACAAAAGTCTTAAAATCTTCGATTATTATAGAAACAAAGGCATTTAAAAAAAGGTTTACTTAAACTTTTGAGTGAAAAAATTTAGATATTAAAATTACATTTGTTCTAATTTGGTTTTACCCCCCAAATTCAGTAAGCAGTCTCAGCCCTTTAATAGACACAAAATTCACAATTGTAGACCAGTGAATGCCAACTGGTTTCAAAATAAAGCCTCTAGTCTCAAAATGAAATCTCAAAATAGTGACCTGGTGATGAGCAAGTCACAAAAAATTAAAATAAAAACAAAAGAAAAAACGTCAAAGCGAGGAAAAGCAATAATCTTTAGTGGCGGGTGTTGATTTTAATAAAAAAAAAAATCCCAGTGGTTTTTCATTAAAATTAATCTTAAATTTTTATCGACGATCCCTAAGCTAAAAATTTAATTTTTTATCACTGCCCTAATGTGCATATTTCCTCCCCCACAAAACCCTATATCGATACTCTCTAATAATAAAAAGAGCTCTATCGTACATAAAGCAAAAAAGTAGAGATTGTTAAAAAAGTAAAGATCATCAGTTGTGAATTTTCTCTCCAGGTATTTTTTTTTAAACACATTTTTATCTAATGTAGTAGTTGTTTTGAATTTCTTCTAAATATCATTAATCCGTCTTAATATGCACCTTCTATAGGCTTACCATAAGTATGTACGTACATCTGTATTTAAATATGTACTTACAAAATTACCTCAAAAGATTCTTCTGAATGGATTGGTATAAAACGTTATAAGTACATTTAATCAAATTGTACTTCACTTGCATTCACATTTTCACATGGACCTGATAAACTACACTGACCCCAACTCGCCAAACGATAAAGTTATTTCAAAAGTATTTTCGCTCCGCACAAATCACCTCTTTGTTCTTCCGCTTTGATGCAAAGGAATGCGGTCAACTCCAAATGCCGTTGCCGCAAGAATTAGGAGCGACGACGACTTTCGCACATTGTACGTTCATCCTCATCCATACAAATGAACACATGTATTTGTATGAATGTACCAATGTAAATGGTATTTATGTCTCTACCCCGATAGTTAGTGCAATGTCACAAGAAGCGAAGGGCCTGCACGCTTTCCACTGTTATTGCAACTTGCAAGTATGCATTCTTCGCTTGCATATAGCACATCGGCAAAATCTTTGCAATTTATCTGCTCATCCGAAGGAAGAAGAAAGAGCATAACGAAACTTTTTCGTGCATACATACACGATGGTATATCGTACTCTCAACCGCACCACACACACCACCCAACGAAAACGTGGCCGAGTGAGTAGTCGTGCAAAAGGCGCGCGCGCAATGAGAGTGCGCCATTGTCAGCGCCATGTTGAGATAGCGATCGCGAAACGCTGTAGCGGCGGTGGCAAACAGTAGCCAACATGCCAAGCAACGTGAGTAGCGTGGGCCCCGAAAAAGCAGAGGCCTATTTGAATCGATGAAAACAAGCGTCGTATCGCAAATCAAATTCAAATTCGAAACGAAAAAACACACAGAGCAAAAACAAAAGCACGCACAGCGGGCGCAAAACGGGTGGCAAAGAAAAAATGGAATGTTTAGAGTAAAAAGAGTTGTGGCGCGGCATGAGAAGTGAAGTGGGTGGCACAAAGGTATTTCGGTATATACGAGTAGCTGGTGTCTAGTGAGCTGAGTGAGCGCTCCAAAAGCATTCTCGCAAAGCGCGCGCTCGTAAAACTTTTTTGTTTTTCGCCTACATACGCTCCTCCGTGGCGCTGAGCTATTTTCATTTTCGTTTTGGCGACGAGTAAACAGTTCGGCGTGGAACGGTTTTGTGCTTGCGGCGGGCGTGATTGAATTCTGATTTACTGCAATTGATTCAAAGTACGTACAAACATAGGTATGAATATTAAGCGAGTTAGTTTTCGGACATTTTTCGGAATAACCAAAAAACGAACCAAGTGATCACGAAGAAACGAGTGCAAAGTGCTAAAAAAAAACCGTTCACAGGCGAAAAGGAACCAATTAAAAAAAATTGTATTATTCATCCGAAGAATTGATTTGTGCGCCTTTGAAAATGAACTACCAAAAATTAATAAACTCACATGTAAATAAAGGTGAATAAAGTGCACGGCACAACTACAGTAATTGAAAGAAACAAACACGAAAAGAAAATAAAACTAAACTAACACATCAAAAATAGAATGTTTCAAATTTACGAGTAAACAAAATAAACGGTGCGTACGAATTTTTGTGCATTTGAAGATCAATATCAAAAATAACCTTGTAAATAGTTTTAAATTAGGTTTAATTAAATTTTTTAAGAAAATGAAATTCTGTCTTTTCTTGTATCCACTTCCTTACTTGTATTCTTTAACATACATTTTCTATAGGTTTCTACGGTTGTGTTTCCTTTCGGTTCGATCACTGCGATTAAGGCTCTCACAATAACAATAACAACAAAACTTTTTCATGGTAGTGTTTGTTGTCCTGTATAAACATTTTACCTTCACATTAAATTGCATTTATGGTTAAACGCATATATTTAATTTGACATTAATTGCTATTAAAAGCACAATGAAGTTATTGCTACATACACAAATAATAAAAATAAGAAAGAAGATGATTAAATTCTCAAATTAAAAGACTGTCATGAAAAAAATCACAATACCCTTGTCAAAAAAATTCTCAAAATCCACGGCTCCCTGGAACTGAAACGTTATTGTACTCAAATTGAATGGGCATTTTCTAGAAATTCCGAAAAACTTCGATGGCATTTTTTTTTTTTAATTTCAAACGTTTTTGCGATTTCTATCTATGATTTGAGCAATAGATTTAATTAAATTTGTGTTTAAAAAAATCGAATTCTTTATATTATTAGATGGGCACACGGTTATGTTAAACATACCTTAACAGAGTCATTAGCTGATTGGGATAGTGGACTAGCCTAAAATCATACTTTTTTAATCTTGAAAAATATCTTGATCGAAATTATTTCGAAGACTAGTAAACTTCATACACAGATGTTTTTTTTCACAGTAAAACATTTATGAGTGTAGGAGTGTTCGGAAAAAAAATTTTCCCCGGAATTTAGGCTCATTGAGCTGGGATATTTTTTTTGATATAGAATAATCCTAGTCGACGAGAGTGTTGAAATTGCGTTTTTGGCCCACCCTTATGTAATAAATTGTTAACTAACAGTTGAGTCTTCTGAAGGGAAACGGCTTAAAAATTTATTTTCAAAATTCATTTTTGTGAATTTTTGTTCAGTCTTGTTTGACCTCTGTTTGATCTTGAATGCAAAATTGAAAAAAGGCTCGTGTCAGACGATAGCGGTTCGTTTTTCGAACATTTCCCAAGTTAATCCAAGTCGATTGAAAAATTAGTCTTTGATGTATCTTGCCAACCAGTTGCAAAAAAAGACTTTTGGATTTTAAGATTGAAGTGGATGCAGGAGATGAACGCGCGCAGCCATGTTCGAAGCTCCCGGAAAACTAAACTAATGCGTATTCCATTAAAACATTTAATGAGTGTATTTATAACATGTTTTAGAGTAGAAAAATGCAAAATAAATTAGTCTTTTGAAACCACATTTGTAGAGGGGCCCCTTAAGAATATGAATTATCATCAGGGTTGCCACTTGGTTAAAAAGTCGAGTTTAATTAGTGTATACTTAGGTTACCAAATTACAAAAATATGGCTTCCAAGGGGCAAAAAGAAGTTTCATAGTAAAATTTTGAACAGAGTTGCCACCTGTTTAAAACGGGCGATTAAATAATATTATACTTAAATTATATGAAAATATGATAGTCATTTTTGACTGACAAGCCTATGATTTAAATACATATAAACATAATATTAAAATCACTTATTTTCTTAAGAATACAAATATAAAGGGTGGTTAAATTTTAAGGGCCGATGTTGATTTTGAATAAAACACAAATTATTTTGGAAATTATTTTAATGTGGTTCAATTATGTATGGAACAAAATATCGGCCAAATGTCCGCAGCGACCTCAGCGGCACACCTCCATCCGATGCTCCAAATTTTCGATGACGCTGAGGCATAATTGAGGTTATATGCATTTAATGTGCCGAATTATCTCATCCTTTAGCTCTTGAATTGTTGCTGGCTTATCGACGTACACCTTTTCTTTCAAATTACCCCAAAGAAATTCGTCCAACGGTGTCAAATCACATGATCTTGGTGGCCAATTGACATCGCCACCACGTAAGAAAACACGTCCATTGAATTTGTAGCGCAAAAGAGCCATTGTTTCGTTGGCTGTGTGGCAAGTGGCACCATCCCGTTGGAACCACATATCGTCCACATCCATATGTTCCAATTCGGGCCATAAAAAGTTCGTTATCATCTCACGATAGCGAACACCATTCACAGTAACTGCCTGACCGGCCTCATTTTGGAAAAAACCCATAAACCGCTCCAAACAGTCCCACTTTGTGGGTGCATTGGTTTTTCGACAAGCACTCTTGGAATATCATTCGCCCAAACGCGGCTTATTGACGAATCCACTGAGGTGAAAATGTCTCCCCACTGAAGATGATTTTCTTCGATATGCATTTTGATTTGAACGCCCATTTTCATAATAAGCCTGAATAACTTTAACACGTTCCTCGATTGTGTATCATTCCATGTTCAAATTGAGTTAGTCTGAAATTGAGAAATGTTAAATGAAATGCAGAAAAAAACTTGACGTTTAGGTGTGGTTCATATTCAACATCGGCCCTTAAAATTTAACCACCCTTTACATAATACATGTGTAATTTTATTATTTTTATACATTTATTTCGACATTGAAATTTCTTTCTCGATTTTTATCCTCACAACGATTTTGTTATCCATCGTTATATTTATCGTTAATGTTACTGTTATAAAAAGTTGTCGTTATCGTTGTGGTTGCTGTTATGAATATTGAATCGTTATTGTTTTTTGCCATCCTTTAAATTATATTTGTTCTACTCTACATTCATATAAAGCGTTAACATTTTGAAAAATCTCTACTCTTGCGTTAACTACCAGATATTGTTTTTTCGAATAAAAACGAGGACTCTAAAACAAACGTATCCAATTAATTTCAAGTCAATCGGCTATTAATTATTTTCATAAAATCAAATAAACATGTACATATGTATGTGTGTATTTATGTTAATATGTACCCATGTAAGTACGAGTGTGATATGAAATCCACGAATAACGTTTTGAACTGCTTGTCCATCCGCCTTACTCACCAGATCTAGCCCCAAGCGATTTCTTTTTGTTCCCTCATCTACAAACTGCGCTCAGAGCACAGAGATTTTCGCGAAATAAGGAGGCAATCTCCTTTGTGAATAACTATGTTTGCAGAGAAAAACGACGAGTACTATTTGGACAGGGTGGAGAGATGGGCACGTTGTTGGAAGAAGTATGTAGAGTTACAAGGGGACTATGTAGAAAAATAAAAAAAGGTTATGAAAATATGTTTTTTTTCATTATTAGGTTCAGACCACCCTCGTACCACATACATACTCGTACAATGCATTCATATCCACTTTTAAAGAATGTATCGATGTTCTAAAAAAATAATAAAAATAAGAAAACTTTTGTTTTTGCATTTCGAATCAGTGCTTTGACAGAGCCAACATAAAACGTCAGCTGTCGATCAAATTCAGCTGGACACATCGTCAAAGTCTATATAATGCACACACACACACACACACATACATATGCATATGGATGTGAAGGTCAAAAAATATATATGTATGTACATAGTTATGTATGTATGTATGTGGAATTGCTTTCCAACCTGAGCCTGCATCAATAAAACAACGGCAAAACAATTGTCGCAAGGATCCAATTGAAACACACAAGAACAATTATTGATCTTGTGAAGAAAATAAAATCACCACCACATGAGCAAAAAAAACTATTTCTGTACGAAAATCATCACGCGATACGCATACGCAATGGGAGACGACGACGCGCATGCGCAAACAACACCACGCAAGCGCGCATGCAAATGATCTATACAACGTGGCGGGCGTTACACAGAGAGCGATCTTGCCGCCAATGTCGTTGACGGCGTGCGCTTTTCTGCGCTGGAATTCGAATAAGATTTGTTGTTGTTGTTGTTTTTGTAGCCGCTGTTTGCTGTGAATCTACATTGTAGTTGCTTAGTTGCAAAACAAATATTTCGCTGCTAATGTCTTGTTAATTCACATGTTTTCGTCACCACGAACAGCAACAACAACAACTGCATACATACAAATTTACCAACAAAAATAAAATAAAAACTTAAAAACACACATACGTAGATACATACAACATTCAATTGCGCACTTGTAATGTTTATTTTTGTACTACCTTTTTTTTTGCATTTATCGATTTCGCGACACATAATTAATATTCCAGGCATTAACATGAGAATGCGTTGCCCAGCGTGCTGGCTGGCAAATTGTTTGTTTGCTGTTGTTGTTACTTTAATTTTGGTATTTGTTGTGTCTTCTGCTACTTTGCTTACACTTTTTTTTGCCACTGTCTTACAGCGTTGTTGGTATTCATATTAAAAAAAAAAAACATTGTTTAGCATATCAGCTCTCACGGGTTATGCGCAGGTTTGGAGGGGGCAATGCCATTGAAGCAATGCACAGTGGTTTAATAGTAATAATTTTTTATTTAAAATATCTATGTACATACATACATACATATCCCCGTTCATGTGTACATACATAGTTATATAAAAATAAAAATAAAATTATAATAAAAATCATTATTTTTCAATTAGGATACAAAGATTTCCTTTTCAAAAACCTCATGATCTTAGGTTTAATGAAAAAATTTTTATTTTTTTTTTGGAATTTATTCTTTTTATAAAAGTTTACTTATTATTATCATAAGGTATTTAAATTGTTTCAGATTTGATTTGTTATATCACACCGTTAATAATAAAGATAAATAATTCAAAGCTTTCGTTTTATGGTAAAACGTCTGTTAGACTAAGCGATTTCTTTCTAGTTTATTATACATATATGTATATGTATGTATGTATGTACATATGTAACTTCTAAATGAAAATTTTAAATGAATATTAAAAAAAAAAAATTTTTTATGAAAAAATAATGCATACATCTAATTTTTGATTTAAAATCCTTTGATTATTATGATTATTAATAAATTTGTATTAATAAATAATTCATAAATTTAATTTTTGATTTAAAATCCTTTATTTATTATTTTCGGTTTTTTGTTTTCATTTTTTTTTAAGATATTATGTAGTGAATTTTGGAACGATTTTTCATCATCCCTTGTCAAGACGGAAAGTCGTTTCAAAATTTAATAGATTCCTACCCTGTCGGAAGCTTCAACAACAACAACAAAAAAATATTGTTAATAATTAATTTTTTTTTAAATAAAATTTTAAATAACTCTGCTTTCATTGATTAAATTTATCGAATATCAAAACAACAAATCCAACAACGAAGCAAAAACGCTATTTTAAATAACAAATAAAAGCCTTGTTCACTGATTTATGTTCATGGCATTTGAGAATTGAAGGATTTTTTTGTTAAAAATATACTCCAGATTCACAGTAGCAACAAATTCCATGAATTTTCAAATACACTGAATAAACAAACGAGTGTATAAAGCAAGGCGAACTCATTCAATGTGGTATACTCCACTTATAAACAAAAAAATGTGTGTATGTTGCGGTGAAAATGACAGAGAAACTTAGAAAAACAAAAATAAACGAATGGGCGTAATTCAAAATTTGACACAAAATGTAAAACTTTCTGAGAATTTATAGCAAAAATAACCAATTTAATTTCTATATAATATTATGTGTTGCACGTCTTTCGCATGGAATTTTCCATAACAAACACAAATAAAAATGTAAAATCTAAACAAAATAATAATTTTGACACTTTCTCCGCGCAAGGCATAGAAAGAAATAGCAAACAGCTGATAGGAATATACCGCCTTGGTATAACGCAAGGCACATCACATAGGTAGCCGCAGCAAACTTTTTTTCTTGAACTTTTTTAATATTTTATTTTAATTTGAACTGTCAAATTTTGAATTTCGTTGTGATAAGAATGCTTTCAGTACAATTCAAGGTAGTTAATAAAATATTTTTGAAATTTTAGCTTTTAAAAGCAAAAACAAAATATACAGAGCTCAAATTTTTTTTATTTCAATTTTTCTACTGCTGCTACCTATTGAATGTGCCTTGGTATAACGTTATTAAAAACGATAAGTGAAATAACAAAATAACGAGCAATAATAATCGAATTTTTGTGGCAAACAAAAAAAAAACGACTGGGTATGTTCAAAAAAATGCCAGTCTGTGAGTAACGCCAAAATTTTTATTTTGTATTAGTAAATGTAATATTAACAGCACATGACCACAAGTGCAATAATAAATTTCGTACTATTTATATCGAAATATATTTATTTTTTTGTCTTTTGTGGAAAATTTTATAGTTATACCGTCGCATTTGAACACCGAGATATCCAATTAGATCAAATAAAATTATGATATCAAACAGCGTATATCGAATTGGTTCCGGTATGGTTAAAAATGCCAAGATATTTTGTTAGTGGAACGGTTCGGAACGAACACCTTCTTTGTAATATAAGTTATTTGAACTTTACGACATACAATATCGTAGCTTAACTTTTCAAAATGTACAGTTAGTTTCGAAGCAAATGACTTAGCATACATCGGGAATAATAAATTGGTCGAAGTTCAAAATGTTAAAGCAAAGCATGAGAAAAACGAATATCAGCATAGTGACAAAGAGTACTTTAATATTTACAAATTTTGATAGTTGAAATTTTTCGCTAAACATCAACCACTGTCGAAGTTTTTTACATATGTTTGTACATATATCGACACGCTGTTAGTTGTGTTGTTTGAGTTATTTCGCTTAAGTTACCCATCCACGCATGCGCGCCATCTCATTTGTATCTTACGCCTTCTTCACAACAACACTTTTACGCCGCACGCATTTTTTGGTGTCTTTGCAGTCAATATGTACTTGCGTGTACATAATCGTACATATGTATGTATATGCGCATGTTCTCCACATTACATACTCAAAGGTAAATATTTCAAATGCTACTTGTTTTTATTGGTATAATTTTCTTGCATTTATGCAAAAGTACTCGTACTGATTTCTTATTATTGATTTGTTCACTTATCTATTTGATGGCCCCATTGCCGCATTGCCGCATTTCTGCATGAAATCATAATGAATAACTTTTTCGAATGAAATTTATGCTTTCATACAACATTTCTTTTTAATTTAATTTATACAACAAATCTGAATCATTTGCATTTGTTTCAACAAGGAAATAAATCCAGTAGAAAACATACAAAAGAAAGTAAGGTGAAGTGATAAGTACTACATGAAAAAAATGCACATTTCATGTTAAGAATAAACAAACTTTGACATAATTAATATTGCATGTGGGAAATTTTCGATGATTGATAAAAAATAATGCTTTATAAAGATGTTAGTAGTGTAAGTTTTCCTTTAAATTTTTTCTACAAAAAATATATGTACATACATATATACACATGTAAATACTTTGCAACTTTCAAAAAAATTGCTTCAAATGTTTAAATACTAAATTCATTTTCTATAATTTGAGTGCTCGTACATTAATGCACGAACCACCACACATATAGACACATGTGTGTACGTACATATTGATGTTTGTATGTTAAAAAAATGTTTGCAAGCGAAAAACTTTCGGAACAAGCGCAAATAAATTTTGCTATTATTAACGTCATGTTTTTAAAAACAATTCTGTTCCTAATAAATTTTAAAGTCAATCCATTTATTTTTGGCACAAAACAGAAGAACTGCGCTAAGTCTGAGGCATTGCAAGGAATTCGGTCAAGTACATACACTTATTTATTAGTAAAGTGAAAATATTTACAGATGGTGATGTGATGATCATTCTTTCGTGTTACAGAAATTGTATTTTAAAAATAATAAAAAACAAAAAAAATTCCGCACCAACTTGCTATAAATTGCAAATTGTGCCTGCCAGAAATTGTCCAGAAAGCGTTCCCGTACCCCTTTCTTTGACAAAGGATAGCAAAAGCTGTCATTCTTTTTGCCATTAAGATTTTTGACATTTTACCTCTTTTTACCAGAAAACGTGTCGGTCAAACCTAGAATTATTTTTCAGAAAAAATTAATTCCTAATTTAAAAGATATTAAAATCCACAAAATAACACATTGTCGAAATTCCCCTACTTTTGTTTTGCAACTTATGTATCTACACTCTGTTAACATAATATACCCCAAACACATATTGACACTTTTGGACAATTTATTTATCCTCCAATTATTTAAAATTATTTAAAATTAAAATATTGTTATTTCGTTAACAATCACATTAAAAAAATTTTGTATATTTAAAATTTAGAAGCCATGAATTAAAACACCATCTACATACATTTCTATCTTTTCAAAAAATATTTTTAGAATTTTTTGGGGTATGCAGTGAAGTGCAAGTTTCAAGTATTTTCAAGTTATCACTGATTTCTGACAATTTTTTTATTGAGGCCTTTGTTCTTGTTTTTCATTTAAAAATAGTCGCGGTTTTGCCAGCAAAAGCAATGAACTTCATTCGAGTGTTTGGTTTTCAACGATTGGTTGGATCATAAAACGATACAAAATTATTTTATTTCCTTTGGTTATACTATAAAAAAATGCTTGCTAAAATTAAAAAAGTTAATAAAAATTAAAAAAAAAACACTCATTAAAACGTTGCATCGATCGTTTGAAAACAAAAAAAGGTTCATAAAATTTTATATTTTTCGATAAGCTAAACAACTTGTTTTATTATTATTATTTTAAACAACTTGTTAGCGAAAACAAAGTATCTCAATAAAATCTGACTACCAAAAGTACTTTGCACGCGATTGCAAAGCATGCAATTTTTCGTATGGCAATGCATCAAAGAGAAATGAATCGTGCAAAGTTAGGAAATTTTTTAAATGCGCAAGCAATGAAGGCAAATTCATGTGGCAATTAAGCAAATATGTATAAACACACACGGACAAACACTGAACAATAAATAACATGATCAACCAGTGCGGGTGCAACAGAGTTCAGTGTACATATAAAGAAAGAACACTGACGATGAAAGCATTTGCGCTGCATTTGATGTTTCTATTATTACAGTGCGTGGCCCAAAAATCTTAAAATTAAGAGAGCAAAAAAAAAACACAAATAAATAACCAAATTAAGAACACTGCCGTCAAAAGCAAATTAATGCATTTAAATTGAAACATCAAACTCATTGTTTTGACAACAATTTGTAAAGGGTGCGGCGGCATGCCCAGGTACATGTGTTCGAAAATGTCGCTAACATATTTAAAAATAATTACATTTGACAAAATTATTTTTAGTTTTTTTTTTTTAATAAATTTCAAATTACAACGGCGTTGCCAAAAATTAAAGATGACTCTTACACATGCTTTTTAAATATTGTAGACACAAGACGCTTCTTGTGCGACACGTCGTATGAGTGATGTGTTCGCTGACATTGGACGCTGGGACAAGATCGCTCATGATGTGACCATAAATACTTAATTTAAATTAAAAGATAGTTTAACCAGTTTTGGCGACAGGAAACATAAGTCGATTTCTTTTCATCCGATTGCATACAAATTTACTCGACCAACGAATAACGAAAAACATGCAAATGCGGTCGTAGCCACATAATTTGCAACCGAATTCGAAATGATATTGTTTATTTACTGCCTATGTTCATTTATTTAATTTTTATAATGTTCAATCACACGCTATTTTCTTTAAAAAAAAACATATAAATGCAATTTTCAAACTTTGTTGTTAGTTAAAAAAAATTCACAAAATTTTGATATGTTTAAACGGCGACGGCTCTTTCATTTGAACTTCGCTAATTGGTTGGCGTGTAAAAACTTCATTTTTCAATTCCGATCGAGCGTCTTCTGGTCCACTGTGCGCGAGATATGCAGTCACAGTAAAACAGCTGATTTAGCTTCGCTGGCCATTAAAGCTAACTTGTGTATGTGTGGATGTGTGTAAGTTTATCACTGCCGCAAGCAATGAGCATAATGAATTATACGCCCGCATTCACGCATGCCACCACCAACTCACCCCGTTCACACCCATCACTTTGTTCTGTACATATGTATGTAGGTATGTATGTAGGTAGGTATGTAAATGCTCATGTCAACTAATTTGTGTTAATTGTTTTTTTTTTTTTTTGTTTTGTCAAATATATTTTCGCGTGTCATTGGGTCTGCGTAGACAGTCAAAAGTATTCAATGGTATGTACATATGTTTGTGCGCGTTTATGTTTTATTTTTTTATAAATTCATTTGCTTTCTTAACTTTTCATTGGCACCGTGACACTAATGAAGTTTATAAATAAATAAATTAATGTGTCCTCTCCGCGCGCCACACTCTCGCTGATCGCAATCACCATCAGCTGGTTGGCTACGCAAATTTCTTAAGTTGTCTATTTTATTGAATTTTTTTCATTCGATTCACTGCCAATTAGTAAGAAGAGGCAGCAAGCAGTCAACCCAATGGCCGTCGTAGCAATGACGTTCTCACTCAACGCTTTTATTTTATAAACTTTTCTGTCTCGCGTTATTATTATTTTTTCTTTTGTTTATTATTTTTGTAGCACTTCGATGTTTATTTTAATTTCAGTGGAAAAACAACACATTTTCGTAAATAATAAAAAAGCATGAATATAATGTTTTTTATATTGCAAATTTTATTGCGCGCAGCGTTCAACTTGTTGCCGCGAGATTACAACCGCTGTGTATGTGTTTATGTAGTATGTACATATGTATGCACTTGCCTGCATACGTTTTTTTTTTCGTAAATTTTAAATATATTTATTTGTGTGTGTGCGTGTTTCTTCGGTAAATTAATTTTATTGGCTCTGTGACAAATTTGTGCAAAGCAATTCAATTGATTTATTATTTTTTTTTTTTTATTTATGCATGTATGTATGTATGTATTTACATATCTAAATTGAACGATTTCATGTTTTCGCTCAACTGATTTTTGTTTACCGATGTGCTTTTCCTTTTTTCAAGTTAATGTTGTTTATGCATTTCGAGTATTTGAAAAGTTTTTTTTTGTGACAACACAACGCGCGTGGAATATATTCAATTGGTTCCAAAAGTTATTTGCAAGGTAAATATTATGTTGCGAGTTTATGCGTAAATTTTGGTATTTTTTTGATGTAAAATTTATTACTTACATACAAATATAAATTTTGAATTACTGGTGGTGTTTGTCATTTAGTCAAGGCCACATTTACTGCAGGTTTAACTCTTATATTGACAATGTGGTCGGGCTAGAACATGTTTAACTTTAACGTGATTTTAAGCACCATGAGATTTTAGATTAGGCTTAATGGGTTAATTTTAAGTGTTTTTAGCGCTAAAAGTACTTATAAAATAATTTAAAAGCTGGCGGGAAGGCATTTTTTCAACTTGTACACCATTGTGTGAATGACAAACCACTACTTTTTCTCGGAAAACATTTCTTTAAAATTTAAATTAATATATTGTCAGTGGAATTTTATAGCATTTAGCGGCTATAGAAATTTGCTTAGTTTCATATTATATATGTAAATTTTAATAATCCTCAAAAGCTTTTTATGGCTGTTTTAATTGGTTCAAAATAAAAAGTTTCTTTTTCATCCGAACAAACATTTAAAGTTAGTTTAATTTTTAGTAAATGCTGGTTGGTTATTTTAACTTTGGAATATTTTCGAAATTATTGCTTATTTTTCAATAATAATTTATGTACTACATATGTATATAAAAATTTATTCTTGGAAAAAAAGATATTTTTTTAGCTAAATTAAGCGCGCTAAAAGTACGTTTTCGGCGATCTATGGCGATCGGTATGCCGCTGAGTACACAGATTGGATCTCAGCCGGAGCAAGTAAAAAATTAATCGAAGAAAAAGTTGTTTCTAATAGCGGTCACCCCTCGGCAGGCAATGGCAAACATCCGAGGGTATTTCTTATCTTTAAATAAAGCATACATACATACGTACTATAAGTGAAACCATATTAATAAAAGTAGCAACATTGCTAAATTTTTATCGGAAATTTTTAAAATTTAGTCTTTATTTAAAATTTTTTTTTATTTGAACTTTTACACATGTAAAACGCTTTTAATTCAAATATTATAATGGGCAATTTATTTTTAACTGGCTATACATTTTTTTGATATTTGAGTATTGTGTACTTTTTTCATATAATAAATATGTAAATTTTTTAAAATTGTAATTTGAAAAATTGTGGATAAAATTTACAGCTAAATTCTTTCCATTCAATTTGGCTTAAAAAAATTATAGATTTTATATGGAAATGGCATTTCATAAAGCATTTAAAAACTATTTTGTTTCTTGTAAAAAAAAAAATTTCCCCGTAGTTTACTTGTTTATAAAAATATTTTTTTTTTTCTTTCTTTTTATTAAAAAGTGTACATACATTTTGAGTTTTAAAAGCGTTTATTCTTTGACCTGAAAATCTTAAATTTTTATATACCTTTCAAATTGCATTAAACTTGCAATCGCAATGTATCGAAAAGAAAGCTATTTTCACCAGAAAATTTACTCATAAATATTTGCTGAATGAGTTTTGCCTGTGAGTCATGGGGGACTTCTCGGAAATGCATCGATATTTTAAATAAGCTAATGACCTGTCTGTTGCAAATAAATGTATAAACACGTACATACAATATGCACAAACATCTACAAATAAAACCAAATACTCAACAAGAAAATATTTATATTTCCACCTAAACAACAACAGCTATTCGAATTTATTGTTCCAACAATTTACTGCATATTCGTACTTATGAAAAAGGTGTGCACAACTTATTACTGCAATTGTGTGTTTATACTCATGAACTCCTTTGTAAATGAAATAAGTTGTTGTTCGAAAGAGCAATTGTTGAAAAGCGTTGCAAAAAACACTGAAAGCTTTCACATATTTTTTTTTTAAATTTTTTAATTTGCATATACATATGTATATAAATACATCAAATAACACATTCACTAAAAGAATAAGCGCTTGAATACTATACATTTAAAACAGATTCGCCGAAATTAGGCTTGTTAATGCTTAAATAAATTGCATGAATTGTTTCAATGCTAAACTAATGGTAACGATGAAATATCTAAGAGATTTATTGTTCACACACACGTGCGTAAATCATCAAACTAAGTTTGCAAATCCCGAGATGCCGGTCTTTGTTTTGGTTTTGTCGAAAACTTAAAAAAATTTAAGCTTATTTAACATTTCTTTTTATGGCTTCTCCTGGTGTCCAGTTTTGCGGCCCTCTCACTTTGAGTGTAATAATGTGCAAATTTTGAATGTCTACCCATAACCGTTGGTTTTTGATATTTTTTTACATTACTTATAACTTCTACTTAAGATTTATATATATATATAATTTTGGCGCTTACACTATATAGCTCAGTGTTTGGCCTAGCTTCTCCTACCATTTATGGTGTGCGTCTTTCCTTATACCACAAGTGGTGGGACCTACAGTTTTGTGCCGACTCCGAACGGCAGATGTATTTTATGAGAAGCTTTTTCATGGCAGAAATACCCTCGGAGGTTTGCCATTGCCTGCCGTGGGGTGACCGCTATTAGAAAAAACTTTTTCTATGATTAAGATTTTGCTTGCCCTGACTGAGATTCGAACCTCGAACTCACAGGCATATCGAGTTATAGCACGCACCGCTACCAACTCGACCACAGCGGCCACTTAAGATTTATTTATGTGTAAAAAATTGTGGAAGATCCTTTGCAAAAAAAAATGTCAAAAATCACAACCTAAAATTAAAACTGCAAAATTTTTGTAAAGTTCAAAAGTTTGCTGATTTTTTCACTTTGTGCAATTTTTGCAACTTAAGCGCAATATTTTTAGCACAAAATTTGCTTTGAAATTTCAACGGTTTATATGGGTTTTGTAAAGAGCAAACTGTGTTTTAATAAAATTAAGCATCGAGCATAAAGAAGAGACAAATAAATCGTCCACTATTGGAAAACATTTTTCTGTGATTAAGATTTTGGTTTAGATTCGAACCTTGAACTCAGCGGCATGTCGACTTATAGCACGCACCGGTACACACTCGACCACGGTTACTTTAAAAAAAAAAAAATGTTTTCCAAGTTGAGCCCGGTGTGAAATACCGATGGGCCTGATTTTACTTTAAAAACATCTTGAAATTCCATAAACAAAATTTTCGGCTAATATTCACAACTCATACATACATACATATGTACATGCATGCATACATAGCGAACGAATATGTACATATAAACAAAGCTCGAATATTTGCGCGCACTTTTGCACGAAATGTCAAATCGTCAGTCTCGTCGCCTGTTCGCACTCATAAATCATAATTTTCGTAGATTTTCTCATTTCGTATTCATGATTTGTATTCATCAGCAAGCAGATTGACAAAAAAAATGCATTATCCCAGAAGGAGAGCAACATGGACAGAGTTAACTTTTGCCGAGTTTTGCCTGTTGCTTCGCTTGACGATTTATGATTACTTGTTGCTGGTATCCAAATTGAAGTTGTTGTTGCATGCGTATGCCAAGTCAGTTTCGCATGCGGTCCCCCATAAAAATTTGTCTCCAATTTTTTTACCTAAATAAATAAATACTACCTACTTGATCTGGTCGCTGTGGCGTCGCGTCGCACGATTGAAAACACTGCAAACAATTGTGTACGTTGTTACGATGTTGTTGTGTTACGCTCTTAATCCGCTACATGCAACAGTGTGTACTTTGCTATATATATATATATGTATATGCATGTATGTATGTATGTATGCGTCTACAGACGAGCACTTTGGGGGCGAAATACAAGCGCTGCGGCTGTTCTTAATCCAAGTCTGCCTCTATAACCCAGCGACTGGACCGCTCACGCCGCTGTGGATGTATAAATCCCAAAAACAATTTCAACGGCGTATTTACCTAAATTGGAATTTCCGGCAAAAATATATACATACGAGTACAAGTAACTAGCATACTTGCCTGCATACATACATACATACATTCAAACAAACGATAAATTTACTTAGCTATACTCACAAAAAATTAACGTTTTACGAGTGTATTAAACAAAAAAAAACACAGAAAACAGAGAACATATTGCCACAAAACAAACCTAATCAGCATAAAACATTAAATAATGTGTTCATTTCTTGCGCTATAACCCAATACATACACACGTACAGTTGAATGCCAGTGTTTTTGCAATACACGCATACAATTGCATGCCAAAGATGCATAACGAGAAAAGCTGCGCTTAAAGTAAGTAAAGTAAAACGCAGCAACAACCTCGAACCGTCCGAGACAACAAACCACTTTGGCGATGTAAGTGAATGTCACCGTCTTCTTAAATGAAATAATAATCGTAAATAGACTTAAAAAAGCAACTTAATTTCAACTACAAATAAAAAAAATAAAAAAATGGAAAGTTAAGTCCATGTGAGTGTATGTGCATACACACTTATTTACATAGTTGAAAAAATTATATATACATACATATATGCACTCAAGGGAATGTGTAAACAAGTAGTAAAGAAGAAATTATGACAATGACGAGGGTCATTTCAAACGTGAATTAAATTATAAATGAATGTATTTTAAAGTGCAAAGGCTCTGTACTCTGTCATATTTTGATTCGGAATACTTGAACATACAAGTATGTACATACATATGTTACATACACGAGTGTACATAAATATTCCGTAAAATTTTACACTTTTTTTTAGCAAATCAATGTTTCAATAATTTGCAGAAAAATGCTCATCAGAAGCTACGGTCATCCACAGTCAAAAGTACTCAATGCATTTTTCTAAAATATTCACAATATTTTTGTTGTTTAAAACGTAGTTCCATCTATAACTTATACCATACCCAAACATAAGTATCTAGGTATGTACATTAAATATTTTAAACATTGTACAAAATTCCTAAAACGTTTTCAAATTTTTTAAAACTCTCTTTACCGAAATTGTAAACCTTTGCTGGGTATGCATCATTTTATTCTATTGAATTTTAGTAGTGCAAGTTTAAAGTGGCTAAGTTATTCTATTCTACTGTTGATTTTTTAGTATATTTTCGTTGAGGGTTTCAAGCAGTTTCTTTTATAATAAAATAGGTTTTGGTCAAGTGTTATATTTACCTACATATATCTGCGCCGTTAAATTAAATTAGCCTACCTGGAGTTGGATAATTTTCTTTTTGAAGCAATATTGCATGGGGTTTCCAAACAAAATTTTTCAAATTTAACACAACGATTCAACGTTTTAAGCGAAACTAAAATTTTTTTAATACAAAACCATTTAGGCTAATTTAATTAAACGGCACACATATTTTTCCAAATACTCTGATTCAAAAGTTTGAAATTGCCGAGGAGTTTTTATTTAAAACTTAAATGTACGCATACTTGTCACAGCTTCAAAAGCCTCTTACTCTTTTTAGTAAAATTTTAAAATAAGTGCAAAAAACATCTTGAAGTATACACTTTAAAATATCTTCAAAATTAAATTTTTATCAAAGGTTTTCAATTATAAATAGTTCATGTTTTTTTTTTGCTCCACCCTTTTTTCGTCAGTTTCCAAAAATTACTTTTACCGACATGCGGTTTTAGCTATAGATTGAATTATATTTGTGGTTTGCACTGTTAACCAAAATTTCAACTTTGTCATGCCACATACTTTTTTAATATATTTTATTTTAATAGTAAAAAAAAACTGAAAAATCAGCAAGCCATGAATTATATTTAATTAAGTCAATTATTATATATATATTTTTTTTAAGTGAAGTTAGCGTCTAAGATTTTCTAGAAAATTTAACTTCTAGTTGATCCCTTTTGATTGTCTAACAGTAATCTGCCAACATTTGCATTTAGGCTCCATTTGCGCTGGTAGCGCTTTTACATCTTTAAAATGTCCTCTCTTCCAGATAAGAGTCAAAAAAGTGAATTTTGAGGGACATATTGCAAACTATAATTTTTATGTTGGGTTTTCTAAATCTCTACATTTTTCTTTGAATATTTTCTATATTAAATTGCTGATTTGGGGTTCTACGAAAATACTCTATTTCATCTTTGCTTTACTTATTTTGTGGAATTGTTCTTTTTAATATAAAAATCCACTACCATTGCGTTTCACTACTTTTACAAACATTTTGAACAGGCCTAATTTCATATGCAATGGTGGAAAAAGTAGTTTAGATGAACGTACACAATTTTTTTTTGCTAATGCCACATATTTATTTGATAGTGGTTTGTTCTGTCTCGATTGTCGCATTCACATAAAAAGCAACAGAATTTGGTATAACTCAGCTTAATTTCGAGTGATTGGGCAACAACTTTTAAATCGCCACAGATTTTGAAAGGATAGGAACTCTACTTAATGTTGCCAAGTGGTACTCATTTCATGTTTTCGTAAGTTTCTTTCATATTAGCAGCATAGGCAAGAGATACAGAAAGAAGTATATTTCCATAATGCAGTAAATCTGCTTTTATTATTTGTACATGGCCCCGAAAGATGTTCCGTAAATATTTTTTATAAATTCCAACTCAGGCGGCTGTTTTTTTTCGCTTTGGTAGGCTGAAAATCAAACTTATTCATAGTGATTGGCCGGCGATATAAGTGTCTAAATGAATTTGACAAGATGTTCACCAAAAATAAATAAATGTAAGTTTTTTCTCATAAACGTTTGCCGCCACCTTATTGAATTTGCGTTGATCGCATATCAGAGTTTAGTTTTAATATTAAAAAAATGTATCAAAATGTTTTCAGATACTAAACTCAAAGTTGATACCCTAAAATTAATGTTTATTGCAAACATTGCATTTGATAAATTACGCATTGAATTTTGGAAAATTAATAGAAACTTTAATTATTAACTTAAAAAATGATTCCAATAAAAATGTTAGCTATATTATTTTTAAGATTGTTATGAATATTTGTTACTTTGGTTTTATAAAAAATAATTATAGCGAGTCGATTTTTAAATTTAGTAAAATTTGCTGTATAGTACGTACTGCAGTTTTCTCAAAAATGGTGAATATGAAAAAATATAAACTTTATTATTACATTTTTGTGATAATTTTTCCGGTTTTATTCAAAAAACAATTTGTGTGTGATTCAATACAAGCGAAATGTTCCACAAAAATCTATTCACCATAGCTAATATTCTTCGCACAAATCATACCCAATCACTTTGTTAAGCGAAGTGTACCTATTTTACAAAGTGCAGCTATTTATTTCACTTTATGAGAAAGTTTTCAAAAATAGAAACAATTTACTTTCACATGCTTTTGACCTTGTACATGTACTGTTAAGAATTTGTTTTGCTTTGGAAGCTTAACTCTTCAAAAGAAAAGCCCCCACCATCCATACAACTTAGATAACAGAGTTATATAATTAAATATTTGGAATTTTTATATTAATAAATATCTTATATTTAGACATTGATAGAAAAAGATAGAAAGTTAAGATAAGTAGTTTTGTGAAATGTCGAGAGAAAAGTATGTATGTATGTTTCCTATTTATAATTATATAGAAACTTTTAAAATGCGAAGGTTATTTGAATACGATAAATATTTTAAATGTTTATGCAGTTAAAAGCATCATTTAACACTCTCAATAGAAAAATTTTCTTCGCACGAAATACTCAGTAGACATAGCGCATAAAATGTGTACATTCCCATCTCAAGTAGTTCATTGGCACACTCATTTGAGTCTTCAGCGCCAGTCATTGAATATATGTACACAAACCAACAAGAAACAATTTTTTTATAAACAAGCAGATAAAAATCATGAAACATTTAATGTTGCCATAATACTTAAAATAAATAAAAATCGAAAAGTCGCCTATAAAAAATTATTGAACACCAAACAAAGAGTAGCAAATCAAAGCGCAATTGGAACGCAATAATCCAACAAGGACGGGAATGTGAACTTGAAATTGCTTGCACGCTTCTAGACTGATGTATTGGTATAGGGTTATGCGTTTTGGGGCTTGTAAAGTAATAAAGAACACTTTTTATATAAGTACTTTTATATACATGCATATACATATGTATATATATGTATAAAGGTCGCTGGAAGTGCTCAAAGTTTGATATTATAAATTGTTTTTTTGCGGAAATGCGCAGAATGGCCAGTTTCTCCTCAAAAAATGTTTTTTTAACTTTTTTATATGCCAGCTAAATTAACGCACTTGTGAATAACGCAAATGAATTTTATGGAATATTTCAGTTAAGTTTATTTTTTGCAGTAGTCGCGTAAATTATGTAGGATCCACAAAGAGTATATAATATGTAGTTAGTTTTCAAGATTTGGTTTTACATTTATCGGTAATCTCAACTTTTCGCCCTATACTTTGTATGCCGTTGCGAATGATGTGTAAATAAATATTACGTATTTTTTTTTATTTTTGTAATTAGCAATATCTTATAAAAACACTGAATGAAAATAGTAAAGGAATCCTACTTTAAACGCACATGCAGTAATGCGGATCAATAATGATTTTATTCAAAATGAATTAAATAAAAAAAATCGATTAGGGCGCACAGTAAAGCGCTGAGAAAATAATATGCGGTTTGCCTAAGGCACGTCGCCAGCATATTAATAACTTATTTATGAACTATTTCCATATTTTTATAAGCCTTTTTTCTCATTTAACATGCATACACATTAGTAGTATATTTTTAAATGACGCTTTACTCGATTAGTGTAAAACGTACACTCGATTAATTGGTATGCTGAGGGAATGCTCTTATATAAATTACTTTTAATAAATAATAATAAAAAACTGCGCGTAGTATTTAAAATTTTTTACTTGTTAGTGCTAATTGCGGTTTTTGAGAAATCTCATTATGAACTTAATTTAAGAAGTTTTTTGTTTTATTTTCTAAAGCATGTCAAATTTATTTTTAAAGACCTCAAAATTTGGATTATACATGCATAAAAAAAATAGTAGCGCTATACATAACATATAAGTTTTTAAAAGTTCGGACAATTTATTTTTAAATTTTTATGTATTGCAATTAAAGCAAAGTCAATTTTAAATTTTGTAAACAAACTAACTACAATAGTACTCATAAAGATTTCCAACTTTATTTTAATTTTACAATCGTACTCAAATCATTTAAATAATGAGTAAGTTTTAAGTGATAGGAATTACCATTAAATTGATAAAAAAATAATTTTTGGAAATAATTTTTTAACTAAATATAAAAAATAATTAAGTTTAGATGAAAAACCGCTGTGGTCGAGTTGGTAGCGGTGCGTGCTATAACTCGATATGCCGGTGAGTTCGAGGTTCGAATCTCAGTCAGGGCAAGCAAAATCTTAATCATAGAAAACGGTTTTTCTAATAGCGGTCATCCATCGGCAGGCAGTGGCAAACCTCCGAGGGTATTTCTGCCATGAAAAAGCTTCTCATTAAATACATCTGCCGTTCGGAGTCGGTACAAAACTATAGGTCCCTCCATTTGTGGTATAATATAAATACGCACACCCCAAACGGTAGGAGAAGCTCGAAAAAGCACCGAGCTATGTATATAGTGTAAGCGCTAAATTATTATTATTATATACATATATATAAGCTTTGGATTTAATAGCTGTGGTTTTTTCCTTACTTTCCTTTAACAACCTAATCCAATGCGGCTGTTCTACGGCTATTTCTACTTGACTGTGTATGTAGCGTCCGAAGTCACAAACGTATTTTTTTATTTTCTTTTGCTTTTATATTTATTTATAAAATGTTAAACGAACTTTTTTTTGTTTTATTAACCGGTTCGATTCTGTCGCTTATTGGCTAAGAAATAAATAAATTCCAAAATACTACAAAAAATGTCGAATGCTTATAAAAGCTTTGCTAAATTTAATTTTGTTACTAAATTTTCAGTACATACTTTTTGCACATAAAGCTAGGCTCTTTCCAAATATCAAAGGCAAAGAGAAAACGCCTTGTCCAGACTTCAAAAAGTACTTTTTCTTTCGATTTGAACTCAAAAGTTAGGGTCCAGTGCTGAAAACTTAAGAGGCCTACTAAAAATTGTCAATTGATTGACATAAAAATGTATCAAATAACACGTGGACTGTAGTGTTAATTCCATCTACTTTAAATAAACCAACTACAAACAAGAGCAGCGGATCTACCGCTATTTAAACTTGTTTATGTGGTTGTTGTTTGTGTTTTTTTTTTGCAATTCTTTTTATTTTAGTTATTTTACTTGCTTAAGAATGCAAATAAAATATTTCATAAACTGGCTTCGAGTTCAATAAAATTGTCAATTATTAAACATTTCAAAGGCCGATAGAAAAATAACAAAATTTATTTATAATATGTATTAAAAAAACGCAATCAAAAAGGGTTCTTTATCACGTACTATCTTCTCATGTCAAAGCATTTCAAACGCCCACCTAGTGACCTGTACTTAAAATGCAATATAATATAATGACTTGCTGGGATATACATAAATATGTACATACAATGTACATACATACATACGAGTATGTGGCTAACATATGTATTTAGTAATTGTATGTATTTCTCCCCATTTGTGGTATAGGTTTTCCCTGTCGTTCACAATCAGCTTTAGTCAATTTTGCTTTATAGTTTTCCATTTTCTTCCATACTACAATTCTTACAATACTTTCACGAGTAAAAGAATTATGATAGAAAAGCATTTGCTTCCGTTATTAAACGGTTTAGTTGCTTGTTGTGAGAAAAGCTTATTTAATATGCACGATTGGTGCCACTAACCTGAGAGACACATTTGTACTTGGGCAGCAGAGCAAGTGACAGGAAGACATGGCGACCACAACAGGTGCAACAAATGAACTTTAGAACTGCTAGCCGCCATATACGTTTGCCTACACTGTTAATTTGACTTAGCCATATAGTAAATCGAAGTAGCCAAGAGTTGAGATTTGGTTTGCAGACAACCAAAATGGTTGTAGATGTTCAAGAACTTGGTTAGGTTAGGCTAGGTTAGTGTGGCAGTCACCACGCAGAAAGCAGGTCGGCACACTTAGGCTGAAAATAGAAAAGTCTGTTGTGAAAGCACTGGTGTAAGCCATGCATTTCTTCCCTTCTCCTAAAAGTTAAACTATCCTGTACGTCTAATGTAGAGAAGAAAATTCTTCTCTCAAGTCGGCTAAGAAGTCCAAGAAGTAATTTTTAAAGGCTAGGATGCGCGCCTTGGCCAGACCGGGGCAGTGGCAAAGGGAAGTGTTCAATACTCTCCATCTCGCCCTAGTTCCGGCAGCTGCGGCAGAAGTAATTTTTTGGGTAACCTAACCTCTTCATATGTGTGCTCATAAGGCAGTGTCCGGTTATTACCCCAATTAATAATCTAAGAGACGGTGGGTCGTCTTGTGAGTGCTATAAAATGCTTCACATCGACTTCTGGCCAAATTTGTCTGGTAATATGGCAGGTTGGTTCCAAAACCCACCAGCCAGGCAGTTGCATGCCATGTTTCTATGACCAGAGACCCACACAACACACACGGAGTACATTTCTGTCAGCCGGTTTAGAGTCCTTCTGCACTCTATGGCTACCTTGGAGGTTGTACTGTATGAATTAAGATATTTCATTGCAGTCTGCAGCTGTCAGAGTATATGGTTATTCCTCGTTCTAGAAAGGAACAAGATATGAGACAACAAGCTGCCTCCATAATTGCATTTAGCTTAGCCCGAAAAACACTACAGTGGTTCGGTAAGCGAAAGCTTAGGTTGAGATTAAGTTCACTTGAGTGGATCCCACTTCCTACTTTTTCGTTTAACTTGGAGCCGTCTGTATATACAGCCGTCGATCCTAGGTCTAGATCCACGGTACGTAACCATTCGCTCCTCTCTGGGATTCTTATATTGATTTTGTTTCCAGAACATAGAGGATAAGTAGTATAGAATGAGTTACTAGTTTTGTTTCTTTTCTACAGTAACGAGTGGAGTTTTTATTCCCTTAAAATCAATGTTTGTTCGCATAGTTTTGAGCACAGTAAATATCACAAGAAGAATTATTACAGTAGTGACACGTGCGTTATTACAGTCAAACAATTTTTTTTATGCTGGGTAAATTGTTGTGCCTTTATGTATGGATGTGCCTGCGTATGTGAGCTCGAGGTTATAGATATGTATGTATATGTATATTTTAAAATAATTTGAATATTTTTAGTTCTTCCTCTATAACACTTCCTTAATCGGTTTGAGGTTTTTAGAGTTGAACGCTAGTTCAACAACTTTTTATTTTATATGCTTATTCTTCTCGATTTTTTTATTATTATTTCAATACTTTGCTTTATAAAGTCTATGTGTGTGTGAATAAGCTTTGTTTAAAATATTTGCTCATATATATTTTATATGATATGCTTTCCTAAAGTTATTAAATATTGAAATTACTTCACGGTTTATTGCTTCTTATTTCTTGTACTTGCAGTTCTCTTTCTAATTGTTATGTTTGATTTGGAACTTAAAACACGCGTCACACGCAACTTAGTTAACACTGCTTAACGGCACATCCGGCGGAAATTCGTTTTTGGCTATTTTCATACTGGCGGCAACTAGTGAACACAGTGGAGTTACCAATAAACTTATAGCGGTGTGTTTAAGCAACAAGTGCACCGCCAAAATTTTGTCAAACAACGAAAGGCGAATAGTTTGAATTGCCTTCTTAGCGGAAGTTTTACAAAATGTCTGTGGGTAAGTTTGCATATACACAAATATTAATGTACATACATAAATTTTTAGTTTTTCGCACTGACCATCTTCTATAAATGAGCACTCCCATATTTGCTTAAACTAACTTAACAAATCGCCAATATATTTTTATAGCAATAAGTTTCTTAATTTTCGAGTAGTTGTTTAAAAATTACAGGCTTATTAATTTTACGACATTTTTAGTGCAAAGCGCGACATAAGTATGTATGTTATGATTAGCGATTAGCGTTTGATTTGGCAATTAAACATTTTTTTTTTGGCAAGTTATAAAATTTAGTCTATACCTAATTATGGACTATGAACAACATTTTTGGGTTGGACATAAACAGAAACTAATAAAAGTAAATCAATAATTATAACAGGAAAATAAAAATTGTTTGAGTAAAGTTCCAAAGCTTTTCGGGATCAGTTCGACACTAGTTGAGACATGTCTATTTAGGCTCTAATTTAGACCATTTCGGGACTGTCTTTGTAATTTTCGAAGCTATTCACGAATTTTACAATCAAACTGGACCCTTAAACGCCCAAAAAAATCTCGAATCGAAAAACATCGGAAATTTACCGAAAATGTACCGAAAGCTACCCAAAAAATATACTGGAAAAGAACCTTAAATGTTTCGAAAATGTGTTAAAAAATTACCAAAACTGCACCGAAAAAGTTGCAAAAATATGCTTGAAAATTACTGAAAATGTAACGAAAGAGTCTCGAAAAAAGCCTTAGCTATACAAAACTATTCTTGTAATGGCCCTCGCCTGTTACATAGAACTTATACATTTTTTTCTCCCTACTAATTTTAATTGAAATACTTTAATACGAGTAATAACTCAAAATAATAATTACTGATGACTTAAATACATTTTAAAATAAGGACGTCTGCTTACACACACCCATCCGACAGGAGGTTTTCAAATACATGTAAGAAATATAAAATAAATTCATTTTCGTAGTAAGAGAAAAATTCTGATGAACTAATTTTCATTATTTTTATTGCTTTGAATTGTATTTTGCCATTGCTGAATATATACGTGTATTTTTTTCTTGAGAGCTTTAGACAGATTTAAGAAATTTTTAGAGAAAATCTCTTTTTCCTTTCATGAGTGTCTTTTTTTATGAATTTTTTGATTTTCGTGAGAGCAAATTAAATTTTTTTAATCATTTGTAAGCTTAGTAAAAAATGAACTAAAAAAAGAAATTTAATTTGCGTTATTAATTAGTTTAAGTTTTCCTTAAAATTAAAGGAGTACATTTGAACAGTTGTTTAAAATTTTACTGTTAAAAAAAATGTATTATCTTAAGTAACTAATACAATTTAGTTACTAATCTGTAAACTGTAAATATGTGGTAAATATGTAATAATTATGTAATGTAGGTGTAAATAAGTGCAGTTTATCTGAAACTAAGATAAGTGAAGACAATTTTATAAGATAAAAATTAAAGTGCTCATTAATGACGTATAATTTGGTATAATTTTAGTAGTTGATAAGGCAAAAAAATGGATTTTTTTACCAACTCCCGGATACCACAAGTTTACCACTGTAATAAGAACATTTTTTTGGTGTTTTATTTTTGAGAAGAAAAATTCAGCAAACAAACTTTCATATCCAGTTCAGTAACAAGTAAAACTTTACTGATTACTGAAATTTGTACAAGCTTCAAACCTTTCGGCTTTCCTAGTTAGTACCAAAGGCTTTAAGTGGTTAAGGATTTAAAGTGGTTTTGTAAAACTTTGTGTTACTACTGGCCAAAAGTTACCGTTTGAAATTTTCTTCTTTGCTAAGAAAATAATCTTAAAATTAGTTTTAACGACTGGATATTTATAGAATTAACATTTTGTTTTGCCCAAAGTTTGAAACTTTAATTTATATTATTTTTCTTTGAAAATAAACTATAATTGAAAACAAAATTTTTCAAAGTTTCAAACTTTATAAAAAAAACCTCTACATTTTTATTTCACTGCAAATTTTTTTTAATCCGTGTAAATTTAAATGTTTACAGCATTTATCGAGCCTCTCAAAGGTTAAAACTTTTTGGCAATTATAGTTTTCACTTTCTAAAATTGTGTTTGATTTAGGTGTTACACCAACTTGGGCTAACCAAAAGTTCGTGATTGATTAACTAAACAAACAAATTTACCGCCCCAAATGATTTAATGCTCGATTTTATATATCATGTGCTAACTAATTTTGAAACCACAAAAACGTTGGGATTCGTAACTATTACACGATGGATTCAGTAATATCGATGCTTACATCTTTTCTACTTCAATTAAGCTTAATATCCCAGTAGAAACCGAAGCAAATTGTCTTTGTATTAATACATCATAAGACAATAATAACCAAGTGATGGATGTTTTGTAATAAAAAGCGAAACAAATTAATAGATGACCTCAGTGTCGACACAAAATGAGACAGTTCGTGTTGTGATATGGGAAAGTCGAGCAAACAGTAAAATAAATTACTTAAAAAGGAGCAGAGGGGGAAAGTACATTTGCTGGAAGGTATGAAATACTCACAATGAATTGCACATGCGTTCATATTTAATGATGAATATTTGTCTTTGCAGTGGTTGTTATACACACATACATACTTAAACGATGTATATGCATATATATGTATGTATTTTTATCAATGTGTTTAAGAAAAATCACTTGAGACACAAATTAAATGTTCAAATAGCGCCCGCTGCGCTTCACACGCTTGCTATGCATTAACCGTATTAAGTCCGTTTTCCTCGCATTTTTCCCACCACAATTCTGCAGTGTACAGGCATTCAAGCGGTCATGAAGTTTGACAGCCCAGCGTTACGCTTCATTTACTTATAAGTGGCGCTGGGATTCACGATTAGTGCAAAAGTCAGATTTTGATAAGTTCACAGTAACATTTTGTTGCTTTTTTTTGCTGCCTCATTTTAAAATTTTGTCAAATGATGCGGCATTTGCCACCGAACCTCTGACAAAATATTACTATTTATAGCAAAATTTTTCACATTCGACCACTCTACATATTTAGTAATCTGCTCACATTTCTTGTAATGTGTCTGTTACGACACGCCCCAACGCAACACCCTACCTCTATTAAGGCTGCCTTTGACTGGGCTGTTCCTTACTAATCACTAAAATTTCTTATACGATTTTTCAATTTTATTTTCATTTCAAAACACTATTTGTATATTAATTTACCAAGGAAAGCCATAATACTTGTACGTAGTCCCGTGAATTCATCCCCACAAGACGACTCTAAGTGATAGCAAAAAATATTTATATGTACGTAGCTAGTATGTATGTAGGTACATACGAGTATGTGAATCTCTATTAGGGAAGATAAATTGTTTTACGTTCTGGGAATTTGCTAATGTTTTTGTTACTTTGCTGTCATACATTGAGACCAGTGACACACTCAACTTTGCCTTGACTCTTTCGTAACTGAGCCACTTTGAAGCTGTTGGACAGTGCAAATGTCAAAGGAATGTATGTAATAACATAAATGTGTCGTATCTACACACATCCTATCCTTTAATTTTGTACATTTTCATGCTCATTTTATTTGGTGTCAGATTCGGTTGCACTTGTTTCTTCCATGGCTTTTGTATCTTTCGGTTGTTGTGCCCAAAATGTTGCGGTTATTGTGGGTGGACGAAACATGTCACGGGTATTTGAACTCTTCAACTTCTGTTGGTTATTTGGTTGCAAACTCAGTCTTTGTGAAACATAATTAAGGATTTTGTGAAAAAATCATATCGTGTAGTTTGCACTTTGTTCGCTGTTGACTTGAATGGAATAATTTATCTGACATAATATGAAAACGAATCCAAAATTGTTCTTTTCATCCTTAGGCATGTTTAGACTAATACTGTAAGGAAATGATTTGATTAAGTATTTCATGAAATTAAAATATTAGTGAGTCCACAAAATGCTTATTTTTTTTAAATAAATAACAACAAAGATCGATTTGATATTTTTAACACGTTCTGAAAAAAGACACGGGATATAGATTTATTATTATTATACCGAATCTAACAATTTTAATTTAAAAATATGCTTATAACTGCTTTCTGTTGTCACAGATGTACCATAAGTAAAATTTTAAGGTAGTCGTGAAAAAGGTATGGTTTCTAAGAAAAAGTTAAAAACAAAAATGTACATTACAGCGAATTTCTTGTTCATTTGGTACTTTTCGCGAACATTGGCATTACAAAAATCATACAAATATGGAACATAAGTGTTCAAAATTTCACTGGGTTACACCGGGTGATAGCACGCGATGCTACTCACACGGTTATGTTGACAGTTTTTCGGTATCTCTCTTTTAAAGCAAATAAACCCAACAAATTAAGCACTTTTAATGATTTTGTTTCATCTAGTACTTTAATTTTTTATAGATACATAAGTACATTTTTTTTTTAAATTTATAAGGTATCCCATAAAGATTGTCTAGGCGAATCCGCGCGCTTTCGTTTTGTGCCAAGCTAAACGTTCAGGAGAAGAGAAAACATAATTCAAGAATCGAATAAATTTGCAAAACTAGTCTACCTTAACAGGGATTATAACGATTCTATCATAAGAGAACTTTTCAACAGCGGCTTGTATTTTTAGCATCTGGCTAAGATTAGTCCAACTATATGATTTAGCAATATGATTCCGATTCTTGCAGAAATTGGTCTTTTGAATCATTTTTTTTTCATTTTTCTTCATATTTTAGTAGCGCTCTGTTATGATTTTTCAAATGTAAAACGCATACATCGACTGGTTTGTGAAAGGAACATGGGCGGTATGAAAAGGGGCAAACAACCCCTTTCACATACGATATTTTGTTATTTTCATACACGACATTTGCGCCCATAAGCAAATTAAAATTCAATTTCAACTTTAAAAGTTCACAAGCTGATGCGTTTCGATATTTAAACTTGTTTTATCTAATTCCATAAAAAATAATTTTCGTAAAAAATTTGCGTAATCTGTCATATAAAAAAGACAAATTACCAAGCTCATTTATCTCCCAAAGCGAACTATGAAAAGATACTTTATTTGATATGAAAATCTCACAGAAGTTGAAATTCATTTTTATATTACATTTTTAATTTATTAGCTTGCTTGTGTATTTGCGCTTAGTAATTTCTTATCGACAAAGTTTCCAGACACTATGACGTATCTTAGCTGCTTCATCCAAGCGAAAAAGTTCTGCACTACAATAATGAGTATTTGTATTTAGTGTGAAAGTTTTGTTTTACAATCGTTTTACGCCATTCATTTCCATTAATGGTGAGTGCGAAAAGCGTCTTTGAATTAAACAGCTTCTCTCTCACTCTTAGAATTTTCAAACTGAGTATATGTTTTATGAACAGGAAGTAAGTATGTGTCTAAAAATTTGTTTTAGTGAAATACATCTACTCGTATTTAGGTATTCCGATAAAGCATAATTTTTCTTTTGCCTTAAATTTACAGATTTAGATTTATATGAAAACACTGGTGCAATTCGGTTAAATTAATGTGTTACGCCTGTTTCAAAAGCATAAAAATAACCAGTAAGGTAAGATTAAGCGTAAAATCCATTACAACAACCATCAAAATCAGCCCTATGCTCGTTTTCCTGTCTCTAAATCGATAAATGAAAACGGAAAACGTTAAACAGAAATGTAATGGAGGGAGAGACTAATGTGACCACATAAGTACTTACTTACAGTGTAATTACCAAGCGTGCCTTTACTTCCTCTAAGTATTCATTGATTTTAATTGCCATCGGAAAGGATCAACAATAAACAGAAATAGTTGATTTAGCTAACAATGTGCAATTTCATATAAAGTAATTATTGCTAAATAGGAATTGACAATATAAAAAGTATAATTGTTTATCCGACGATGCGTGCGATTATGTCAATATATGCATACATAGTATTATGTACAGTTGTGTTAGAAATAATAGTTCTTATAATATTGTAAGTGAAAGAAAGAAAATCTGTCCATAATATTTTATTTTAACTTTGTATAAACTAACTATACAAAATTATGTGACATCCCTATTTAAAAATTATTCTATGTATTTAAATGGTGCTTTAAGGAGTTAGAAGGGTTAATTCGTGTTAAACAATGCCCATTTTTATCGCTTTAGTTTTATGAAATAGTTAGAATCTATTTTTAAAAATGGTTTATTATAGTATGACATTTGAAGAATATTCGGTTAAATTTTCATTAAGAATTATTTTAAAAAATCGGCAATGGCAGCAATTACTCTGAAGCGTCTCGGAAAAAAGTTGAATAGCGGTGACCCTCGTAACTCGGTGCTGGATCATGGAAGGAAAAAATATTAACAAATTTTAAATAAAAAACTCGCCAACGTTATCTCGTAATTTATGTATTGAAAAAGTGTTCAAAGTTTCAAAACGATCGGTGCAGTTGTTTTGAAGTTATGAAGAGCACCGATTTTGAACTTCAGTTGTGGGAAAAATGCTTAAAAGCTTGGAACACTAAGTAGTTAACCGTAGCGCAATCGAGTCAGGTAGAAAAATCAGACCGGTATAAAAATAGCCATAACTTCGTCAATTTTGCTAGGATCGACTTGAAATTTAGACATAACATTCTTAAGATATTATGCAAAACGAATTCGAAAAAAATTTAAAAACTTTACTCCCCCCTTTCCGACTGCGAAGAAACACTATTAATTATTTGCACACAACTGTGCATATGCGCAAAATATATCATCTGAAGTAGTAACGCACTCACTATGGCACGCACTCCCGCGGGCACGCACACTTGCCTGCCGTTCACGCTAATTGTTATGCAATTAATTAAAATCCTATTCACAACTTGTTAATGGACATATGTACATATGTATGTAGGTGGAAGAATTGCTGCAAATTATGAATGGCAAGATTTGCAGTAAATTTCAGGGGATAAGAATTGCCTATGGTTTTAATCCAAAGGCTTGTTTAATGTTTTTTTTTACACCATCAGCCATTGCACAATTTCTTTAATATTTATTTCTATAGGTGTAATTTTAAGTACGTATATAACGGTTAATTTCAAATTCAAAAGTGGAGTTATAAAATCTGCGCCAGCATCTTTAGCTTACTAAACAATTGCACAACTAAGTATCTTGCTGTAGTATATGTAAATGACACCGTGGAATGCCGATAGAAATGGTGTCATTTTGCTAAACAATCTCATTGACTTCGCATGGCAACGAAACTACGCAACTAATATCCGGATCCCTGTGCAATGTGACAGATGCCAACCACTGACAATATTAAAAGATATAATTACGAGTATAGCACAATACATGTTTGAGATAATTTGACAATCCAACTTATCTCGACTTATTACTTTTTCCATATCAAGCTCTTATTGGAATGGCTCGTTTACAATTTTAAAGTAATGAATTATTTTAATCTGTTCTTTAAGAAGTCATCTTTATAAAAATCAATTTTAATTATTTAAATAATAAATATTTTAGAGATATTCAGCAAGCGATCACCCAAGCGAAAATGGTGTTAAATTACCTACCTGCTATGGTCATTTAATTTAAAGTCCTGGATTTTTGATATGAAGATTCGAGTTTGAAAAATGTATAAATCCTTAAGAAAAATCTTCAAAATAATATATTAGATGAAGGTTTGATATCTTTCCTTAATATTGCACTTAATAAATTTAGCGGGTGGATAGCAAAAAAAAAAAACCACGATAGAATAAATGGTTGGCATGTAGAGCGCTCGGAAGTATTTATTAATTAATATTTAGTTCTTGTCTTGGCTATAAACTATTTTTCTATGAGCTGAGCACAGATATAATTTCGTTTTCTTTTTATTTACCCTCCTCTGCATCTGCTGTAGGCCAAAGGACACCACAAATATCTTCATCTATCAAATGTCTTTGCTCCAAGTGAATTCGTCATAATTTAATTACAGAAAGACAAGAGCGTAAAAATTCTAATTACACACCTCATATTCATTTGTTGTCAGCACAGCTTTACTCGTAGTAATAGTATGCACGCACACATGCGCATGGAATTTACATTAGAGTGGTCAAAAAAAAAAAAAATCAACATGGAAATTTAAATTTTCTCCACTTAACAATATCGAAATAATTGGTTTTGTTGTATCACGAGATCCTTAAAAATTAATGTGTTTCAATAGGCAAACTCTTCTTCTCATATTTAACCAATTTTATTAATTATATAAGTACCCTAAAAAGAAAATGTTCCCAGGACACTCATAAAAACAATAACACTTCAACGTACCACTCGAACATTTCGTTTCCCAGGTAAAATTCACGGAAAACTTTGCGTGCTTTGAGCGACCTCTAAGAATTTTTGCTTTAAAAAATGTGCATTATTTCCACTTCCCTATTTTGCCCATGCGTTTTTGACCGCCCTAATGTACACACTAGCATTAAAACTGCGACCAACTGTCCCAAAGTTGGTGTCGTCCCCAGTTGACAATTAAACAACCAAAAATGTAGTAAAAAAAAAATGCAATACTTCTGACTTCCTTGTTTACTTTTTCATTTTCCGCTTTCCTTCCGCGGTTTCTAAAGAAATTTATTTTTTGATCAAATTTCGTAAATTAATTTTAACGACGCGTGCCCTTAAGGTGAACGTTTTGTTGTAACGCTGTAACGCTGCGACGCGTTGGCGTATGTCTAGCCATGTCGCTGCGTGCTGCGTGCTGCGCCAAAAGTCGTGCGCGAAGGGGAGCACAATAAAGCAAACAGCAAGAAATTAGAAGTTCAAATGTAACAACCGATTCGTGGTGCACTTACATACATCATGCAAACAAACGTATGAACAACATACACACATACAAACAATTGTAAAAAATACATAGAACATAGTGATTTCCAATTCCAATTTGTTTATGCCGCATCCATGAGGAAGTGCAACATACCACGTTGCTGCTTGCCACCATATGCCGCTTGCCGCCACCCATCACATACAATTACATATTTGCTTTCGTATGGATTTCAGCTCTTTTTCATTCTTATTTTTTGGAGAAACATTGTAGTCTTTAAAGTGCAACTGAAGTCAAAAAGCGAGCGTGGAAATTTGTGAGCAACGCACACATTAAGAAGTTTTCCTCAGCAACAAACTTGGCTGCACTTTTGATCGGCAAGTTTATTATTTCTGCAATAGCTTTAAGTGAACTTCTGCACATGATGTTGGAGTTTATAGCTTACAACAAACACATAACTTTGTTGTACGTAAATTTGCTGCTACGCTTCCTATACAATAGCCTCACTGTACTTCATAAATTTACCGTTTTTGTTTTAATGACAACACATTTATAAGTTTGCTGTTAATTTTATGAATATAAACAAATAATACATTGGTTATTGCCACACCAAAGTTCATTCCATTCCAGGCTAAGAAGCGC